>CM053769.1:291190887-291311263 GCA_028658325.1 Potorous gilbertii | reverse complement strand
GAGGCAGATAGTATTGGCTTTAAATATTTAAATTTAGCTAACAGTAAAGTATATGACTAATGTCACTAATAATACAGAGCAATTGCATTTTAGAGGGTCTACTTTGAGTCATTCAGGGAATTTTTAGAAATTGCTGTAGTTTGATTTTCTTGTGGGTAAGCACACAGTAAGCACATTGATTTGGTTGTTGTAGTCAAAAGTTTGTGGTTTACTTAATAATTGAAAGCAGCAACAGATCATCAATCACTAACCAATGTACTGTAAGAAGGTCTTATGCATTTATCATTTAACTTGACTCTGTTGATTTCCATGAGCTGACATACTTACCTTCAGAAGTTAATATTAAAAAGATATTTAGTTGAAACAGTTACACACACTGTGGATAGAGTGTCAGGCCTAAAGTCAGGAAGACCTGAACTCAAATCTGGTCTCAAACACTTAACTAACTGTGTGACCCTGGGCAAGTCATTTAACTTTGATTGCCTTAGTTTTCTCATATGTAAATAAGCTGGGGAAGGAATTGGCAAACCATTCCAGTATCTTTGCCAAGAAAACCCCAAATTGGGTCATAAATGACTGAATAACAACAAAGTAGAAACACTACAAAATGTTGTCTTTCTCCTTGAAAACATAATCTTATCATGAATTTTATGTATGTGTAGTGGTCATTTGGGTATCTTGTCACAAGTTAAGTTCTAGTGAAATCAAAAAGTCTCTGACACCAAGAGCAATAGTTTAATTTTATGTAACAAACTAAAAAGAAAACATCCCCACTGAATAAAGTATCTTAGAAGAAACTGAATTCAAACATTTGGAGGTCCTTAGATACTTTTGTATTGGGCAGGTCCTGTGAAATGTTTCTGGGATAACATAACAAGAACCACAGAAGTTGAGGAAGCATGTTGGGGTAAAATTAACCATATTAACAAAGTCACAGATCTACAGTATAGCATGTGTGACTTGGGCTGACACAAAATGGTATGAGGCAAAGGGTTGTCTTCTAGCTATACAATCTCTCTGAGAAGTTATTAATTGGTTGGAAAAATTGACAGTATGGATTGTGATTGGTCTTGTGGATTCATTCTTTTTCAAAATTATTTTTTTAAAAGAGTAAGCATATCCCAAAACATTTATAGGAGGTGTCTCTTAACTTGATTTGAACAATGTGCCTGATTTTCCTGCCTTAATTGGATACGAAAATATGCCAAGTTCACTTTTGTCCTGTAGAGGAAAAAAATTTCTAAAGGCATTATCAAGGATTTTTTATATCATTAGCATAATTCTAGCTGTAGCTGGTTGAGAAAGCCAGCAAAGCAGTTACACTATTTGTATGTGGGAATCCCTCCTCTCAATTCTCTTTTCTCCAAGATACAAAAAAATTAACACAAGTATTTAGAAATGATTTCTGGATGAAATCCTTTTGGGTGTGTGAGAAACAGATGTGTTTTTGTTTGTTTAGGGTTGGGAAGATTTTGTCTTTATTATGATTTTTTAAAATAAATCTAGAAATAATAGATTTTATCCTAGCATATAAAGCAACTTTTCTGTACAACATAATTTTATAGACATCTCAGGGTACTTTAAAAGGTAATTTTTCTAAAATCAAGAAAAATAATTGTACTCATGTTTTTCCAGTGCTGTGCAACTTTCTGTGCTATAACTCTCTTTAGTGACCATTTTGCTGCTGTGAGAGAGAAACCCCCAACCCAGACAACCCAGGCAGAGACAACTGGCATTTTGGGTGGGCAAGCTGATTAAAGTAATCCAAAACCCCACCTCCAACAAAAACCCTGACATCAGTGCACTGCTGTGCTCCCTCCCACTGAAAGAAGATAAAACTACAAGTGCTCATTCAGTGCCTTTCAGGGCCTTTTAAAAAACCACCAGCTGGTGCTAGTTCACGTGGGTGAGACTCGTTTCCTGTGTTCCCCAGGGCCTGGCACCAACTTGAATCGTTCATGGGGCGAATTTGATAGCAAAGTGGAAGCATCATCTCCCCAGCTGCCTTCATCATACCTTTCCAATCAGAGCCCCCCTGGGATCTACCATTCTGGTGAAATGTCACCAGAAACTATGATCAAGGGAGAGATGCCTCCTTCAGCTCAGGTAAGAGTAAAAAGATAACCATGGTTTTTAGTACTGGGTTTCATTTACAAACTGAGTACAGACAGACATGTCTGACTGTATAAATTTGGTATTTGTCTGACTAGTAAATTTTAACTGTATAGCATCAGATTAAACAAATTAAAACCATTTCTTGGATATGTTCCTTGACTGAATTTTGAAGTAATGTTTTGAATCATATTATTTTATTACACACCTAACCTCTCCGCACCTCTCTTTTCTTTCTCTTAAATCAGGTTCTGGTAGAAAACATAGCTACAATTCTGTATTTTAAATTGTTAACTAATTATTACACTAGTATGTGATGTGAAGTTGAATTGATCCTTAATATTTGTGTAATTTTAAAAATTTGCCTTGAATTTAACTGAGAAGAAAGATTCTTTCATCAATGTAAAATATCTGAGCAGTGGAGTAATGGGTGACATTATTATAAAATAAATTAAAATCTCACCTCTTAAAAATGAATTATGATCAGATATTTTAAGACTTTTTTTACAGAGACAAGATAATTTTATGTTTCTAACAAATAAGCCTTTATTTGTGATCTGCTGTACCCTGTAGAGGGGGTCATCATCTGCCAGACCATGGCATAACACAGAGTTTACAAAGACAGCTTTCATTTATAAAATAAATGTTGAATAGATAACTTTATGTAAGGGAGCCTACAAAATATGAGTTCTTAATTAGATTTATGTGTCTCTTCAATAAAAAAATTTTCCAAAAAAATCTTAATAATATAATTTTGGTCTTGAAAAAACTGATAGGTGTGAGCTAGACATTTCTCTTAAATGCTCTTTCTCAAGTAAACCATAGTTTTGGTGGGAGATTTCTGCCTACTATTAACACTTGATGTTTGGTTTTTGTATGAGTTCATTCAAAATTAATTGTACTCTTTATTCACAGGCCACCTGTAACAGGCTTTTCACCATGTGGCAGCTGGACACTGACACAGGTAAATGGGAGGTCAGGATAAAACTCACGTATTTCTACAGTTCCATTTTAATTGTGCTCTAGGAGTTTCTAACTTATGTATTTCTGGTTTTAGATCTAAGTGCATCAAGACCCGAAGATATCTGTTTAAACAGCCAAACCCTCTTTCTTGATCCTGGCTTGAATCAGAGAACACTATGTGGCTTCTGTGGGAGGGTTCTGGCCAGTCCAGAAAAGCTAAGGGAACACATCCAGAAACATGCCTTTTCTATGTTTCTCCCAATTGACTTGAATGATTATTCTCGACCTCTCATCCCTAGTCTGGCTGACGATGCACAGCCAGGTCAGCTTGACCGTTTCCAGTGTTCCAGGTGCCCAGCCAGCTTCACCTTGAAGTCCAATATGGATAGACATGAGAAAACAATTCACTGCAACCACAAGAAGATGCAGTGCTCTTGCTGCTTAAAGTTATTTCGGGACAAGACAGACCTGAACCGACACCTTTTATCAGTTCACTCAAGAGAACGTTCTTTTATGTGTCTCTTCTGTGGCAAGGGTTTTGGTACCCAGAAAAACCTTACCACCCACGTCAAAGTATGCTACGTGGGCCCTTCCCAGGCAGTGACAGAAGAGCTTTCGGAAATCACAGAACCAGATGAGGAAAGTAGTTGACTAACAAAATGATGAGAGGGGAAGTCAGAAAATAGCAAGTCTGGTGGGAGATGGACCTGAAGCTTGACTTATTACTTTTAAATGATTAGCCTTCCATTTTGCAACCTTATATTCAGCTGAACCAGGTTTACCATTAAGGAAAGACAAATCAGTGCCCACATGGTGGATCAGGAACTCCTTTGGCTATAGATGTCTGAGTTTAAATTGAATAACAACCAGCTTGGATCTCCAGCCAAGCTACTTTGCTAAAGTTGGATATGTCTTGAAGGAACTAAGAAAGTGACATCAGCCTCAAGGGGTGGGGTGGATCCCAGTCCTTTTGATCTTTGTAATTAAAACCCCATCACTTCCTGGAAAACCAGGGGAGTGGAATATAACCAAAGTGTATTGATTTTGTGAATGTATTTATACATGAGATGCCCTTTGTATTTAAAGATATTGGCAATGATGTCTGACTTGTTATGACTGAGAAGATCTATTAAGAACCAAAAGTCCTTCCTAAACTACTCATGTCAGAATATTTCTGATAATGGTTTTGAATGCCCTGTGTTCTTTGGGTTCTTTTTTTTGTTAACTATGGTTCTATTAAATCATTGTCCTGTTCATTTAAAACAGGAATTACATATCCTTAGAGACTGGAATGAGTCCAGGGTAATGATGTACATTTTGCTAAAAACAGACTCCACAGTGCAGGGGAGCCCTGGAAAGAAGAAAGATTAAATCCAGAATAAATTGGTGTGTGTATATACATTTTCCAAAGGGGTTAGGATACCATTAGACCTGATTGTCTTTCCATACCACTTCCAATATATACTTACTTCTCTTTTTCCCACAATGTCCCTTTCCTGTTCACATAAACAAACTCTTTCTTTCCCCCCTCTTTCGTCTTTCACTTTGACCAGATCTATGATGATGATGATAACTAGCTTTAAGATTTGTAAAGCATTGTACATGTTATCGTATTTAATCCTCAGAATAACTCTGGTAGGTAGGTGTATCATCCCCATTTTATAGATGAGGAAATTGAAGCTGAGAGGTTAAATGACTTGTCCAGGGTCACACAATTAGTAGTGTCTATGGCAGGAATTGAGCTTAGGTTTTCCTGACTCCAGGTCCCAACACTCTTACCCACTGCATCACTTCTGGTGTAGGAGGATCTTTCTAAAGCCTAACCTTGGGGCTCAGAGTTTTAATTTATGCCATGATTCTTGGGCTGTCTAATTTATCTTGTCTATAGAATACCTGTTTTCTTAGCTCAGGTCTTTCTGGTAATTAATGGCATAGAGAGATTGCCTAAGAGGAGGAAGGGGAGAACTTGGCCTTTTTTTTTAAAGCAGGTTATCTCCTTTATACCTGTTTTAGTTTATTATGCTATTTGGCCAAAAATGACTATGGGGTAGTGGTCTCTTTATATGTTGAAATGACAAGCTATTGTCAATTTTTCTGTGGTTTGAAATTTTTCATTGCTTCATATTAACTACCTTCATGAATTTGAAGTCACTTATACAGAGGGGGAAGCTTTAATTTTTTTCCTCTGGAGTCTTTTTACCACAATACCTCTCAGATATTACAGATTAAATTTGTTATGATCCTCTTCTACATTAATCCCATAATCCTGTTTTGAAGTATAAAAGTAAAACATTCTCAGGTAGGGAAAACAAACTATACTCCAAACAGGACAAGTGGCACTGGTCTTTTGAAGAAAAGTTACATTACAGCTTAAGACCTTTCCTTTTTTTATTCACATGCAAGATTTAAAGTAGGAAATCTAATTGTAATGAGGGTGGAGTAAAGGTATTAAGTAGTCCTTAGATCCGCTCCCAAACAACTTTTCCCTCTTACCAGTTGAGTTTTTCATTATCTTGTGATCTCCACATTCTCAGTAATAGATGTTGTTTTGACTTTCTAAAATAGTTTAAAATTTTTTAAATTTAAATTTGTGATGTTAGGAGAAAAGGCAAAGATTTAAGGCACAGATTCTGCAAAGTTGATTTGTTAGTCTGCCAAAACATTAGAATCACCTGCCTCACAGAAATTAAGCTAAGTCTCATTAGTTACTTATTTGTCTTCTGTACTTCAGTGCTGCTGAATTTCTTACCCTAAGCTATTAAAGTTTGGAGTTTGATTTCGAAAAGAATCTATTTTTCAATATGCTACATGAATATTTCTTGGGAAATAGGAAAAGAGTTTTTACCCCAGTGATAGAGTAAGAAGGATAATATAATTTAAATTAATTTACTGCCACAAAATTTACTTCATCTTATGATAATAACAATCACATGTAGTATTTAGAGGCAGCATGATAACAATGGAATAAACTTTGGGTTTAGAATTGGAGAACCTGGGTTTCAATCCCAACTCTGCCACTTAATACCTCTCTGACCTTAGGCAAGTCACTTAATCCTTCTGGATCCCACGCTCCTCAGCTGTAAAATAAGGAGGTTGGACTAGATGATCTCTAAAGTCCTTAAATCACATCTGTGATTTAAAATATATAAAGCTCTTTCCTCATGACAACCCCGTGCTGTGGGTAGGGTCTTATGATTTCCACTGTACAGATAAAACTCAGAAAATTTATATAATTTGCCAGTAGTCATTCAGCTAGTAAGTATCAGAACTGGAATAGTAAAGTCATTTCCTTTAAACAGTCTACTGTTTTTGTCAAACTTAAATGTGGATGCCTATTCTTCCTTGAAACTGAAGGGATGATAGATCATATTGAGGTTTTCTTGCTTAACTTTTTTAAATCATCAGTTCTTTTTCTGGCACAAATTAATTACAATTGAAAGAACTTTTATACCGGATTTTAAAATAACAACAACAGTAATATGGCACCTTAAAAGTTTACTATGCACTTTCTTCACAGTGTCACTGACAGTGAGATAAAATGTAAATGTTATTATCCCCATTTTATAGATGAGGAAATTGAGTCACAACAAGGTTAAGTGTCAGTAACTTGTTTAATATTACGTAGTGAGAATCAGAGGTAGCACTCGAACTCAGATCCTCTGCCTCTTAAGACATGATCTTTCCACTTTGACATATTGCTTCTTTAATGCAGATTTTATGTTCCGGTAGAAAAAAGTGCTAGACTGACTCTCCTAGGAGTCTGGAGACCTGAGTTTACCCTGTTGCCATCATTTAGCTTTTCTGGGCCCTCATTCTCTTATTGCAAAGTGGAGGCTGACCTTCATGATCTCCAAGATTCCTAAAATTCTGCTGCTCCCTTTGGATTTTGATGCTCGGTTGTCCATGAATTGGTTTGGTGCCAAATTATTTAGTGGAAAGTAGAATTATTTGTGTAATAGCCACAAAGGCCAACAAGAAATAACTTGAGTGCAAACAGCTTAAGAAAGTGGAGCTGTATCCTCAGAAGGTATTTGTGAAAGCCAAATGACCAAGAGAAAAATTTCTCATTGATATTTTGTCAATACTATGAGAAGTCTTGAAGGTACAGTTTTCTGATTATTATAGTTAGTACAGTAAGAATAAGATCTTCAAGTTGTAAAGTGTTTACTTAGAGGAAAAATTTGTAGACATAATTCACTGATACCTTGAAGTAAGTGTGCTAAGCAGGTAAATGTTTTCACAAGAGTTCAAACCAGTATTAAATAGAAGTATTTAGTATGGAGGGATTGTTTGGCAAGATGTAGTTATTCATTGCCTTTTAATGGAGATTTCTTAGGGTCTTTAACTTCTAATAATGCCTTAAGTAAAGAAATTGGCTTGATAATTTCATTCTAAGAGTGAGTGATTTTTGTAATAGTATGGCTTCTCCAGCAGTGAAGTACTTTGCCATAATGGGAATGAGCAAAAATAGGGAGAAACAAGTACCCCTGGTACCAGAAATCTGTATAGTATAGAAATCTGGCTGCAGAATTTGGAAATTTTTTGCACAAATATCCCAGGATCTGTGGTCAAAATTTTCAGAGGGAGGGAACTAAATGCATGGTTTTTAACAAGGGTTGAATATATACTTTGAATTTGGCACTGACTACTAAAGTAATGTTTCAGTAGATGCATTTCTAACTATAGACAAATGTTATGATCAAGCTTTCTTCATTAGATAAACTGATGCCAACCAAAATGTGATGTTTTTATTATTGATTTGGAAAACTTAGGCTGAATGAGACTGGAAATTCCCTCTAAAGACAAAGATTGGTTTTAAATTTTCTAATATTTTAACTTAGTGCACTAGATTTTGGGATATTAGAACTAGTAATTTAAGGGCTTTTTAAGAATTTGATGTATTCTTTTTTTGTACCTTAATTGGTCTTGCATTAGTTTAGTACTTAAAAGTTTATTCATCTTTGTCTATGAAAATAAAATTATGTGATGCATAGCTCTTTCCAAAATACATTGACTGTAAAATAACCTTTTTAAAGGTGGTGCTAAATTATTTTTAAAATGCATAACCAATTTTAAATTACCTCAGCAATCTTGGTAATATTAGCTGAGAAAATGCAAAATTGTCTTATTTTTTGATACTTTTGTAAAATGCATGTTTTGTATGAAGTATTTCTAATTTTTTTTCAATGTAGGATTTTTAGGGAGGAAGTGCTAAATTACCTCATGCTGAACTTTATGCCAGCTCAATCAATCAATCAACAAATATTTGTTACCTCAGAGGTCATGATCAGAAATTACTTTTTAGGACTCTGATGCGGCTACTTTTAGGGAATGATATTTATAATCCTAATCTTGTTAGAAAAAACACTACTAAGTTACATATTTGTATCAGATTTGTATTACTTTTGTTTAACATAGTCCAATTTTATGAAATTCAGAAACCTAAAACATGCAATTTTAAAATATTTTTGTATTTTTAAGAATTTATAGAAGTAGAAAAGGAAAATACAAATGTTCCTTCCCTACCCCTGCAAGTCAGTTTTAATAAAGTAACTAAAACTCATTTTCTTGTTTTGTTTTTTCCATCTAAATATGGAAATTTTAGAATCTGTCATATTAAATACTATCTTTAGATAGTTTTATGGTATCCTATGTTTGGTCATCAAATTAAGTCCAACAAGAGATTGGAAGGTAGAAAAGGAAAGAAGAAGGAACACTTAGGTTGCTTATTTTAACTTTATAGAAGCATTAAGTAGAGTTACTGATTCCTGGTTCCAAGAGGTTGCTTGCTTTCTTTCTTGGTTGAATAACTGATAAAAAAGATTATTATTGCTGATTCAAGGAAAGATTCACACCTTCTTGAGTGTACTGTTGTAGCCATAATTTTGCAAATAAAACTGGTGTTCATGATATTGTCCCAGGAAGTTTGCAATACAATTAAATAATTTCTTCCTCCTGTGTGCTCTCTACCCTACCGCCAAGCACAGGCACACCAAGGTGAAATGAGCAGAATATTTACAAATTGAATTCTATCCATTGGATGATTCCTTTGATTTAATCTCTATCCTTAGAGCTATATGAATAAGATAATAACTTCGTAGTAACATGCATGCGCATTTGGAGGCGCTCACTTTGTGATGCCAAGCTGTGTCTTGGCTACTCTCATGTGCTGAAAAATAGTGTGGCCCTTTTCTACCAGTTAGTGAAAAACACTGACAGTTCCCATCACCAAAGTCTAGAAAAAGTGGTGCAATTATTCTCCCTCTGATTTGAGAGACTGTACTTTCTGCTAGTAGTAATGTGACTGTAACTGACATATACAGAATTTGGATGTGATGTGCTACCTTAAAACTATCTTGCTGTCCCTTTTCTGCTATACTACAGTGTGGTGGAACACATAAAGAATGCTTCAATAATACTGAATAGAAATTGGACAATGGAGGGAAGGGTTCTTCATTATTGCTTAGGATTAGTTGTCTGTCTAATTTACACTAAACATATCTCTCCCACCTCCATCTCCATTACTATGTTTTGTGTGAAAGCAAACTGGGCAGTGTGTTGGATGGCACTACTTGGGAGCTGTTTATTTGATATCCATAAAATTAAGTCTTGGGGCTTTTTTGATTGATGAACACAAACTAGTTTTCCCAAAGGAACTTGGGCTTACTTTGGAGAAGTTTGGGCCCGTAAAAATTAGTAATAAGGAATCCCTTTAGGAAACAAACAACTGAATACAAAAACATGAAGTGACTAAGCTGGGCTTACTTTTCCTTTTAAATATCTTATAGTGTTATAAATATCCCTAATACTAACATGGGCTCCATTGACCTATGTTCACTTTGCCTCACATGCTTATAACTGGCTGCTTTATCTAGACTACCTGGTAATTGGTTCATGGTAACCCATGGAAAATGCCAGAATACAATGCTTTTGTGCAGCACATAGTTAGATCTTTTCCCCTAGTTGGCTTGTGAGTGATCATCAGACACAGATTTTAGTTTCATGCTGTTTAAACTTGCTGATGGGTTTCCTAAAGTGCATTCTTTAAACAGATACAAAACAGGTCAACTTGATTATTTGGGTTTAATATGAGATAAGGTCTTGAAACAAAATAGCCCACATTTTGTTTAAGTAACAGCATAAGTTAAGTCGTGGTTTGCAATTCTTTTTTTTACATACATTTGATCAAACACTTTCACAGGCAAGGAAGTTATATAGTGGTAATACAATCAACTGCCTAAAAAACACTTAGTAGCAATTGTGTACTAAACAATAGGGCAGCAAACATCTTTAGATACTAGAATACTAGAATCTCTTTTTATTGGTAATGACTATTGGCTGGGTCTCTAGGGTTAAAAGTACTCTAGCTATAAATGTAGATATTTAAGTGCTTTAGAATTTGTTACACATGTGGCTTTGCCAGTGATGAAAGGCAGCCATTTTTAGGTTGAAGAGAGCTTTCAGAGTCTAGGCTGCTAATGAGAACCTATTAGGAGAGCAAAGGATGAAAGGTGAGCCATCTTATTTGTGCATTTTACATTTTTTCCCCAGCATTTGGCCCAGCGAGCCAACTTTCGATAAGAAACAAGTTAGTGTCCTGGGATTTTTAACTATAACATAATTCAATTCATTTGAACAAAGATTCTGAAGCACAGATATCTTGCTATATCCATTCTAGGGTATATAGTGAAACTGATGACCACACAGGGACTGTTGTATAGCTTGTGAATTATCAGGGTCCTTTATTTCTTTTTCCTCCTGATGCCTGCCTTTGGACTACTCTATTGTTTCTAAACTCTTAAACTGGAAAAAAGAAATGGAGATAGAGGATGAAACTCAACCTAGTTAATTCTGTTTCTATTTAGCAGCTTGGTTAACATTTTTTGGTAGGTTTCAGAGGTTAAGCTAATTGGATAAGACTATGCTTTTGGATTTACTCTGGTTTTCCTTAACCTGAACCCACTTATTCCCCATTGCCACCAAAGGCCTGCTAAAATGATGTTAGCATTGTTGCCTGTGAATTTTTGTCAAATACCCTGAGATAGTCATCCAAGGTAGCAAAGAAAGACTTTTTAAGGAGACATTGGAGGATGATGTCTCTAACAGTACTGCATGTTCTAATTCTACACAGCCTTGTCAGCACTGACTATGGGCCTTAGTCCTGGAGCGGAATTTGAACCCACAGCCATCAGGCCCGGATGTGAGTATACACTGTGATCCACCTCCTAGTAGTATCTCCTTATATATGAAAAAAAGATAGCCAAAGATGCCCTACATAGAAATGAATATTTTTAAGAAAGATCAGCCTTTCCTCAACCACTCTCCTGGCCTCTCCCTCCCCCCCAAAAAAATCTGCATTCACTCCAACAAGAAGCCAAGCTATTTAATACAAATAACTTGATAAGTTAGGGAATAATGATTGATTTATTTATAGCATAACCACAAAATCAGTCTTTTGGGATCATTGTACTAAGCAGTCACACTGCATGTACCTAAGTGTTTACGCTTATTGAGTTAGCAGCTCTTAGTATTACCAGGGGTTCTGCTCGAACAGGACTTGCATTCTCCTTTTTCCTCCATCATTAGAAATATAACACTATACAAAATCCAGCTTGCAGCTTTGCTATGAAGGCAGTATTCAGGTCATACTAGATACATTCCTTTATGCCTGACAAACCATGAGAGGAGTCAGAAAGTCCAAGTTGCCCTTGCCAAACTCTGTTTTAGACTGTAAGGCGGGGTGCTTCACAGGACTACCTTCTGCATGGAGCAAACAAAATTTCAGAATTCTTCTGTATTATATTTTCATTTAGTATCATACTTTTAAAGAGAGAAAAGTATTAGGAAGAATAAGATGTGAAACCAGTATTTTTAAATGTGTATTTTTATACTGGTGAATATATAGTGAATAACAGGTGTTGTTAGCCTATTTTGTCTTTATGTTTTTTTTAAATTTTGCTTAGTATACATTTATTAAGCATCTATCATGTGCTAGGTACTGTGTAAAATGATGGGGATACAAATACAAATATAGTTCTAGTCCTTGAGGAGCTTAATAGGAGAAGATAACACACAAAAGAAAGCTTACAAGAGGGTGAGGTGTAGAAAGTATCCAGGAAAAGCCCCCAGTGGATAGTTCCAAAGAAGTCCAAAAGCAGGCTTAGGAAATAGTTGGACATGGGGTTGAGAGGGGGGAAGGAACTGTGCTGAGCCTGGCGGCTATGGCTTGCCCTTCAGTATGAAGGTCTAAACAGAGGGGTGAAAAGTACTGATGAAATGTTGAGTATCAGGTAGATTCAATCTTGTAGCATAATGAGATTTCCCATTTATGAGTTTCCTGGGGGAGGAAGATATGATGGAGATGTCCAAAGAAGTCTAAAAGCAGTATAATTGGTGGTAAATGGGGATTAAGTCCCACATGTAGCATGTCCATTCATTTTTACATGGTGAGATACTAAAGAATTACAACAAAACTACAAGGTAAAGGAGATGACCAGCACTTGAGGTATGGGCCCTGACCCTGGGCTGTATGTGTGTGTGTGTGTGTGTGTGTGTGTATACGTATATATAGATATATATATGTATACATATATATATCTATATATCCAGACCATTTTAATTGAGAGTGCCACCTGTATTACAGAACATTCAGTAATAGATGCCTTAAAAATTAAAAAATTATCTTTTGAGTAGAGACACATTCAGTTATTGATTGATAAAGTAAGTGAAACTTGAACAACCAGGGGATTGGTTAGAGATACTGTTTGGTGCTTTATACTTTTTTTCTAGTCCAAATGACTATAAACTCTTGTACAGAAACATGTATCCAAGGCTTCAAGGGACTCATCATCAGTTCGTAAGCATTGCTAATAACAGTGTAGGGCTTGGGGCACAAAGAGTATTTTAGGCTTATTTTATAGGAGTCTCCCCAGAGTCAGCCCCTGATGGTGTAGCAAGCAGAAAACTCTGTAACTTTAGGTATTTCTATATGCAAGGTCATGTTACAGTTTCTCCCTATTAGGACATGGATTGTAAGACTCAATCTAGACTAAGATTTTAGGCTTTTATATTGAGGTCAGCTATTTCTTAGTACTTTAATTTTGAACACAAACGTTTCCCATTTTTTCCCCTTGAGAAACTTGAAAGAAGTTGGCTAATAGAAGCTGGTTCTGGGAAGAGACTATTTAAAATCTATGAATGTTTGACATCAGCACAGAACAACCATAAGGGGAATCAAGCCATGAAAATCTTCTGAATGAAAGTTTAATTGGAGACTATCCCAGGGTTGAGGGTTCACCAAAAAGTAAGAGTTTGGATGTGTGGAAAAATAATGTATTTGCTCTGGTTGCTATTTTTCAGTAAATGAATTTACGGTGATTCGAAAGAAGTTCAAGTGCCCATACTGCAGTTTCTCAGCTATGCACCAGTGTATCTTGAAGAGACACATGCGATCCCACACAGGCGAGAGGCCTTACCCTTGCGAGATCTGTGGGAAAAAATTTACTCGGCGGGAGCACATGAAGCGACACACACTGGTGAGTAGAGACCTATGGAAAGGTGGTTCTTACCTTTGGAATTTCTGAAAAGGAGGGTAACCCTATCCCCACCCACTTCCTACCAAGGTTTGGACAGAGGGAAGGGAGTTACAACTCCATTTAGTTGCTTTTTCCACCCTCTTAAAGTTTTAATTATTTTATGTATATGTTGATTAAGAGCTACAAGGAAGCTATGAGGTCATCTAGTCCTGAACCCTCTTACTTTAGACAAGAAAACTGAGACTCAGAGATTTGCAAAGGTAGGAGGTAACTGTGCTGGGATATAAACTGAAGTCTTCTGACTCCCAATCAAGTGCTAGGAGGTGCTGATGGGAGCTCTTTAACCCACAGAATCAATCGTCCGGTAGCTACAGGGGTTACTAAATCTCTAATACACTTAGCAGGTATTATCATATATTAATGTAGCAATTTGACCTTTCTTGTACATGTGGCTTACAGAAAGACCACCCCAGCTTCAAGGCACTCTGGAGGTCCACATCCATTCAAAATTGTAGTTTATGAGCCTCCATAATATGCTTACTTTTATTAATCAGGATAGAGTTCAAAGCAAAGGCATTTAATAAATAGAATAGTAACAAAAGAAGCAATTGAATATTTTCTTCCATAAAGCTGGGGTGCACTCTCCCACAAATAACATACCATCAGTAGAAAGATCATACATGCCTAGATAATAGGTTATGGGCAGAACAACTTACACCTCCAACTCTGAAAGGCTAATCTTCATTTTCCCTCCCCTTCTCACCCACCCATTCCATCTCCCCCACCTGCAACAGAGAAAATTTTTCAGTCCATGCAAATTATAAGGGATACACAAAGATACTTATGAACATAGAACTCACACTTCAAAATTAACATATAGCAGAGTTAAATAAATTAGAATATCATATAATTACAAGCAATCATAGTACAATGAACATATAAGTACTTAATTCAAGAGATTCACGTTAAAATTGCATACAAGTAGCCATAGCCATAGTGTTTGCAACAAGCACATAATACTTTGCATATAATCACAGCATAGCACATAAATCCTGGAATACAAGTCTTATGCAGTACATGACACAACACATATAATACACCTGTAGAAACACAATTCACATATAACAACCATAAATGCGCAATAATGCATATTAGTATAGATATTAACAATATACAAATCAATGCAGTAGAACGTAAGGGCAATATGTGTGTATATATGTATGTTATAGGCATTATAAAAATGTTCATTATCTGGACACATAAGTAACTACTTCTTTTCTTTCTCCCAAAGCATCATAAGTAAACTCAATCACTAGCTGAAAAGGCCTAATTATCCTTTTCCATTGCCCCTTGGACTTATAGATGACCTAGGACTAACTATCATCTGTTGACCTGTTGACTTGAAATAATCCTGAGTCTGTATTATGTCCTAGCCTTATTATCATTGTCTCCAGAGACTGTGGGCATGCATGCTTTTCACTAGGAGCATATACACTTGAAACATTGGACTAGAAAGGGGCTTTAGTTTAGCCCTCTGGGTTTAGCCCTCCCCATCTTTCCCTTGCCATCAGAGATTCCTTTGAAATCAGAATAAATTCAGTTGAATTTCCTTGCTCTCTGGTAAGTAATCAACACTCAATTTCTTCTTCATCTGAATCATTGACCTTGGATATCTGGCTCTAACTGTGTTTTTGTAAATGCTGAGTGGGCTTTTCTCATGGTCCACATACTTAATAAAAGCTTAAATAGAGCTGGTCCCAAATAATCCTGACATTCCAGATATCTTTCCTGCATCTGAGCTTACCGGAGCTAAAATACTCTTGCCATTGTCCAAGACTTCCTAACAGAACTTCAACTTAATACTAACATAGCCCAAATACGGGTGATTGTTAGTCAGTCCACAGATGCCTCAGCCTTGCATAGACTATACAGGTATCTTTTGTAATTGTCTCTTTTACAATAACTATACTATAATGGTCACTTGAGATCCACTATTCAGAATATTAGGTTAGAGCTACACCTTCATTTCTCAGTCACTACTGCACAAGGTTTTATCACTCTAGGTAGAAAGAGGTCCTAAACCCTCAGTGATAAGGTCAGATTTAGAATCTTCAGTATCTGGAGTGATCTCTGTCCCTAATGTCACCCTGATTTCCTGAAGCTAGTTTACTCTCACTAATAACCTTGTCAGCTCTTGCTCATGGCTTCCATGAGATAGGGTCCTAGGACACTCCACCCCCTGCCTTTTGACTGCGCTTCTGGATGCTAGTTCACCTTCAAGAAATCCCAAGATACACTGTCTCCTGACTCCTTAATTAGCTTCTGGATGCTCCTGGGACACAGTATCACCATACCCTTGCATGGTATTGGCCAAAGGACATAACAGTCCTTGCCTCCTGGCCAGCAACATACCACCTCTCCCTGTGCCTATCACTCTGTAGGCTTAGGGATGTCTTCTAGAACACAAAAACACAGATCTGTGTTAGAAATGTAAAGGCCAGCCTTAAATCTTCCAGTCACACACCTTCTGCGGAACTGACTGTAATTCTATACCATCCTCTGCTGTCAATGTCAGCCTTGCCAAGTATGAAATCTGGTTTCCCTTACCTTAAGGAAAAAATATTAATTTATAGAATCATAGAATGTTAGAGTTGGAAGGAATTACAGAGGACATCCAATCAAACCAATAGCTGAACAAGGACTTTTTCTTGAAAATCTATAGTGAAAGAGAACTCACTACTTCCCAAGACATCCTATTTCACTTTTGATTATTTGTGTTTCCTTCTTTGGGCAAAATCTGCTTCTCTGAAGTTTTGCAATATGTTATATCCATTATTCCTAGTTCTACCTTCTGGGGCCAGAAAATTTAATCCCTCTTCCACATCACAGCCTTTTATATACTTGAAGAGAGCTATTCTGTCTCCCTTAATTCTTTTCTTCTCCAGGCTAAATATTTCAATCATTCTTCATATGATATGATTTTGAAGTGCTTCATCATCATGGTCACCTTTCTCTGAACATTTCTTACTCTGGCACTCAAGGCCCTCCAAGGACTGACTCTAGATCTACTTTTCCTGCTTTTTCATACTCCTCCACTTAATGTACTATACATTCTAGTCTAGTTGAACTATTTGCTATTTTCCTCATCTTGTTCACTGTCTTCTCTCCTCTCTGTGCATTTATGTATGACATATTTCATCTTGGAAACAGACTGTCCACATTTCTAACTCTTGAAATCCTTCAAGGTATGGCTTAGATGGCCCTTCTTCTGAAAGACATTCATTGACTACCTTCAGTAGAAATGATCCCTCCCTCCTTTCAAGTTCTCATGCCCATTTGATCTCATCTCTGTACTACTTAACTTTTAATTTGTATATGGTTAGCTCTATCCAGGTATCATCTGTCTTAAGTTGTAAGCACCTTGAGGATGGATTGTAATATTTCACCTTTGGAAACCCAGCACTTAACACAATACCCTTGTATGCAGTAAGTGCCTAATAGTATCCTAGAGTCACAAGTTTAGAGTTGTGAGGAGCCTTTGAGCTCAGCTAATCAAACCCCTTGATTTTATAGGTGAAAAAACTGAGACTCACATAACCTGAGAGGTTAAGTAATTTGTCCAAGCTCACACAGGTAGTAATAAAAGTTTGTTGAATTGAACTTAAGACTCATTTTTGGTTCTTGTTCCTGTACTGTGAAAGGCCATATACTATTAAAGATGTTCTGCTGCTTTGCAATTAAGTAGAGTCTAAGTCTGACCAAGCTATAGATGGATGAAGGCTACTTCTTCCCATATCTCTGGTTACACTTTTAGCTATGCCATGATATGATTACTAGAAATATTTGTGATTAATGAAATTAAGATAATAAGTATACAATGAATTGAATTAAAAAGGAGACCAATGCACTGAGGAGAAACAGAATCTGGTGTTCCTAGAATTACACTTACAAGAGGTGTACCTAGATAATTTTCAAATGGATCTGGGGATTTTAGTAGAATGTATGCTCAACATGGGTCAATAGGGTTATATTTGTTGAGTCATTTTTCAGTCATGTCCAACTCTCTTCATGACCCCATTTGAGGTTATCTTGGCAAAGATACTGCAGTGGTTTGCCATTTCCTTCTCCAGCTCATTTTACAGATGAAGAAACTGAAGCAAACAGGGTTAAGAGACTTGCCCAGGGTCATATGGCTATTAAGTGTCTGATTTGAAGTCAGGTCTTTCTGGTTGCTGGCCTGGAATTCTATCCACCATACCATTTCACTGCCCCAACAGTGTTACAGAATGGCCAAAAGAAAAAAAAAAGCTAATATGATCTTAGAGTACATCAGGAGAGAGATAGCATCCCAGACCAGGAAAGGGATAATCCAGCTGTACTCAACACAAATTAGATGTTCTAGTTGCCACATTTTAGCAAATATCTATTAGCGAGAGAACATGTAGAGGAGTAAGTAGGATCCTTGAGACCACTCCTTTTAAGGATCATTTGAAGAAAATAGGTATGATTTGTCTGGAAAAGAGAAGCCTCATGAAGAGGGTAAATGATGGTTGTCTTCAAATATTTGAAGGTTCTTCATATAGAAAGAGAGATGAGATTGTTTGGCAGTCTGTCACCTCAGGCAGAAGACAGAACTATTAGCAATGAATATGTAGTGGTCCTCTGAGATATCTTCCTAGAATGGGATGATTCTTCAGGTCTATCCCCCTAAAGCTAGAGTTTTGTGAGAAAGCAACTAGGTAATTTAGTGGAGCACTCGGCCTGGATTCAGAAGTTCAAATCCAGCCTCAGACTCTCATTAGCTGTGTGACCTTGGACAAGTCAATTAACGTCTGTTTACCTTAATCTCCTGGAGAAGGAAATGGCAAACCATTACAGTACCTTTGTCAAGAAAACCCCATATGGAGTTACGAAGGATCAGACATGACTGAACAGCCACCACCACCAGTGAATCTACCACTAATGGTCAACCAGTAGACACAATTGGCTCAAAGCAAAAGTGTTTACCAAGTTGGCATAGTGATAATAATGTAACTACAGAATATCCTTTCTCCCCATTCCAGAAAACACCGAGTATACTCTCCTACAAACACAGCACATGTAGAAAAGAACGTGCACAAACTTAGAATACAGCCGCAGTGAGGTACATGTGTAAGAGACACATCAATTTACACATCTAGTACTGCCAGTGTTTTCTGTCTTCTTGCGGAGTCCTTGCCCTCCTCCCCTCTTGGATTAAGTCTTTCTGCTGGATGGGTCACCCCAAGGGCCTGCCCACGTCTGTTCTCAAAAGCTCGATTCTTGACTTTGAGGGCCAGTTCTTTCTAGATTCCATTAGCTCTCCTCTGCTGCCAGAACTCTCCCTCCTTGAAGTTGCTTCCTGCCTTGAATGCTTCCTCGCCTTGTCTGCATCTTTCTCAAGAATGTATTTCTGCCCTGTGCCTTAAATTATACAACTCCACATTGCTCCTGAGTGAATACGGTGTCTCTTAGCATGCTAGTAGCTGTGCTGTGGAATGCCATATCTGATGTGGGAGGGAGGGGAGGTAAAGAGAAAATCCCTTCTTTCTTTCTTCCCCCATCGCTGCGCTATGGTTGAAGTACAGGGGTTATAATCCACGTAACTGTTTCATACCTTAAGTGCCTCAAATTTTCAACGTTTAGTATCTTTTAAGGACTTCCAGGGTGTGGCTGATATTTTCCCCAGCCAATAGCCAGGTTCCTCTTCTAATTCAATCAAGGAACTTTTTAACACTTCATAAGGGGATACAGAACGTATGCATTTATTAATATCTTGTTATATAATAACTAGGATTGTATCCTAGGCTGGGAGGTAGGGGTGGAGGTCAGGAATCAAGTACTTTTTTCAGATGAAAGTTTCAAAGATTTAGGTTTAATTTTTTTTATCCTAAAATTAGGGATATTTAAAAGTGTAATGGGTTACCTCAGGAAGTAGCGTGTTCCACCTCACTGGCTCTCTTCCTGAAAAGGCTGGATGACCACTTATTGGGTGTATTGTTGAAGGGATTCTTCTTCAGGTGGAAGCTAAAGTAGATTTGACTCTGAGATCTCTTCCATCTCTGAGATTCTGTTATTCTACTGTGCCCTGGGATTCCCTTATGAACTGTAAGAATCTCAGAGCCAACAAGGCATCTGAAAGTTGTTTATTTAAACAAGCTTTAGAGTTCTCGATAGCTATGTTTGATCCATTGAAACTAAAGAAAAAACTGCATGGACAACACAGACTTTGATTCTTATTTGAAGAAATCCAATTATTTAGTTGAACAAAAAACTGACTTCTAGGAAGTTAATCCTTATCGTGTGACTCTGGGAAAAGAATTATTTTATTCTAGTAATCAGACATTTAAAACTGTGCTAATAGCAAAGGTAGACAAGAGAAAACAGATTGTTCTTTAAAAGAACAACATTTGTCTTTTAGTTTAGTTTTTTAACCCTGATTCCATTTTGCTCATTGTCCCAATAGGCTAGTTGACCTTAGACCTACTAACAGTGTGAGAAAGTCCTCCACCAAAAATTAGTGGGACTCTTTAGGGTTTTAATAAATAATCTCTTCTATGCAAAGCAGCAGTTAAGGCAAAGAATTCATTAAGCCTATTTTGCCCCTGTTATTCATATGTTCTTTAAAGTCATTTCCTCAGTCCCCTTCTTGGGAATGAGAGTTTGTAGTCAGCTGGTAAGCTGTTGTCTGTCAGCATAGCAGATGCCAGGATCGTGTAGTAGTTTGCCAAATGGTGATGTTTATACATGGATGAGGTGGGCAACCGGCCCACACCACTTACACCACAATGCTCTAGGGGCTTATGTTCTCTGTTGCCATGACACCCAAAGCCCCATCATCTTTTTCTTCCCTCCATGAGTGTTTGTCCATTCGGATGAGTGCCCAGCCATCTGGTCCTGGGGCTTAGTGCTCCCTGAGATGCCCCTTCTTACCTCCTCTGGGTGCTGCTCTTCTGGCATTCTATGGGCTCATCCAAGCAGCTCGTTCGGTGTCCCTGCAGATACAGAAAGCTTCAAATACCCCCTCTTGGTTTGGTAGTCCCTTTGTAGACACCTTGTTTTGCCAGCTGGTCCCCAAAACTGTCCCCATTCTGAATATAACCTTTTCCTGAGGTTTGTGCCTAAAAGCATTATTTCTCAAAAATTTATTTTTCAAAATCTTTGTGTTTTAAAATATGACCTTTTGGAAATAACCTAAACCTAAAGTTTATAAGTGCCATGTCACTTAAGTTATACTTTTTTAAAAAAAAGTTCTATTTTGAGCTTTCAAGAAATTTAGTAATGTAAAGAAAACAGAAACCACATATGAAACAAGTAGCAATTTGATTAAATTGTATGTCTTGGCTTTGAGAGGTGCCTGATACAATCAATAAAGTGTAAGACTTTGAATCAGGGATATCCTAAGTATTGCTTCCAGTTGTTATTTGTGTGACTATGAAGAAGTCATTTAAGTTCTCCCAGCTTCATCAGTCAAGTGAGAATAGCAAAGGTGACACACAGTCCCTGCCTCACAAGAGTTGTCATTGTGTTCAAATGGGATCATGACTGTACATGCATGCACGTGCGTGCACGCATGTGTGTGTAGATAATGATATATTAATATAGCCATATATTGTGGATAGAATATATTCTACACAATACATTTCTATAATCTATGTATATAAACATGCATATCTAATCCATATGTCTGCATGTATGTGTATCTATATGTATATGTGTGTATGTGTGTGTACATATTTAAATTATGTTCTTGCAAACCATGGCACTATTGAGAGAAATCTTATAAAATTGTTCTGGTGACTTTACATTTAAAATTAATGTTCTTATCTGTGATTATATCAATAATTTGAAAACTAGTTTGCAATAAACATTTGGTCATCTATGGTAAAAGTCCATCCTGTCTCCTGCCCTTGAAGAAACTATGCAATAATAAAGGGCACTGAAGACAGAGAAGAAAGAATGAGCAAAAGAGATGCACTAGGAATCATGTAAAGAAGAAAAACCAGATCTCAAATGTGTCCACCTCAAGCCAATCCCAGAAAGTATGCTTTGGATACCCAGTGTTATAGACCAGGCCTGATCAGGCTGATCTGCCACCCCAGGTTTGACATTAGAACAAAATGAAACACTCATAGAAGTTCTGACAGTTAACAAAAGGAGATTTATTTAGCCAGTCTCCCTGCTGTTGTGTTGGTCACGATAGTCACCAAGTCATCAGGGGCAGTTAGAGCTTTTTTTTGTACTCAGGTGACCAGGAAACCACATCAACAACCTGAGCCTTAGTCTCCTGAGCCAATTAAACATCAAGAGTAGTTTTAATACCTTTTAAAGGAAAAAAAAGCAACCTGTTTGGGGCAGGACATAGGATATTGCCCCCGCACCAGACCCTACATATTATGGCTAGACCCCATTAAGTTTTAAGTGAGGAAAGTCTTTGGATTCAGGGAAAACATATGTGTGCTTCAGAAAGAGTATGAAGGTGTTTGTTTTCCATAGAAAGGATTGAAGTGTTTTCTTTCTTTATTTGCTCCCCTCTTTATATGGTTGTATGTGTGCTCAATACATTATTCTGCTAAGCAGAATGTATATGTTGTCTTCTGACTGAAATGACAGCAGTCTTTCGAAAGCAGAGCCCTGTTGCATTAGACTTGGCCCTCATATCAAAAGTTCTGATTCTCATATGTGTGAAGAAAGTAGAGAGGAGGAAACAATAACAACAGCAACAAAAACAGCTCATTTTTACCCCTTGGCGCTCATTAATCTAGAGTAGTGATTGGCTCCATTCCTTGGCTTTGTCCTTCCTGCTCCATTTGCTTGGCTTTTGAATGTTCAGAGGGACTATCTATGGTTAGTCAACAGGAGTGTACACATCCAAGATAACCTGTTGATGTACAGATTCAATCATGTATACTGTACATATAAATAATTTTAATAATAATAACTTGTGTTTCTAGAGCACTTTAAGATTTGTAAAAATACTCTTCATAACAACTGAGTAAGGCAGCTACTACAAGTATTATTGTTCCCATCTCGTTCAAATAGGTGAAAAATCTGTGATTTTGTCAATGTGAGAAACTCTCAATGTGGGAACTCCCTTCTCCAACACAAGTCACAATCCATCAATCCCTATCCTAGGGACTGAGGCATCTGAGGCACATAGAAGTTAGAAGGCTTACCCAGGTTCCCACAGGATCAGAGACAGGATCCAGACCAGATCTTCTTGATTCCAAGATCAGCTCTCTGCCAGTCACACCATCTTAATTTTTATCCCATCTTACTGATGGATGCTCAGTGAGGTTAAGTCATTTGCCCAAAATAATAAGAGCCTCAAAACAGAATCACCGAATTACAGAATTTGAAAATAGAAAGAGCCACTAGTCCAGGCTCTTCACAAAGGAATCCCTACCTGACAATCTGTCATTCAGTCTCTGCATGAAAACTTCAAGGTCTCATTTTGATCCCACATTCTGGAATATGGAAGTGTTCTTTTCACAGTACTGTACTACATGTAATCTAATTGTATGAGATGTAGATTGTAAGTTATTCCTTTTTTGCTTTCTTTTTTTTATGTTTATTTATTTTTAGTTTTCAACATTCATTTCCACAAAATTTTGAGTTCCAGATTTTCTCCCCTTCTCTCTCCTTCCCCCACCCCAAAACACCATGCATTCTGATTACCCCTTCCCCAATCTGCCCTTCCTTCTATCACACCCCTCCCTTCCCTTGTAAGTTGTTACTCTTACATAGTCATTGTTTATTGCACAGCTGAAGAAGTACAAATAGATCCTAAGCTAAAGGAAGAGCTAGCTATAGAAAGGAGAACAATTAAGTATATTAAAATGTAGCACTGATATAAATGCAATAGAAGTTCCCACCTGGTAGACTCAGAAAAGACTTCATGGAAGAAATGGAATTTGATTGAACTGAGCCTTTAAGGATAAATAGGATATGGATATGTAAGCATTCCATGCTGAGGGAATAGCATAAGCAAAGACAAAAAAAATAGTAATTTAAAAGAGGAAATGGTAATGCATATGAAATGTACAAAAAATAATAGAGACTCACCCAACTGGAATGGAGAGGGTATTTGGGGAATAGTGAAAGATAAGATTAAAAATTAGAGGAAAACCAAATTATGTCAGAGCTTGAAAGCCATGAAGAGGAGCTTAAACTTGACATAGTGATCAATAGGAATATATCTTAGGCTATCTGCAGTCATCCTGATGAATATCTGGTCACTGGACCCAGACAGCTCTAGAGAAGAAAGTGAAGCTGGCAACCTTGCACAGACCTCCCTCACTCAAATCAAAGTCAACTGCAAGTCATGTCATCATTTCCCTGATGTCATGGCCCTCTTTGAAAAAGGACAAACACACACACATACTGTAGGCTCTTGAATAAGAGTGGGAAAGGTAAACAACTCCATCTGCCCCTAAAAATGACCACCTAGTAAGTGCTTAATAAATACTTAACTACCTCCAGAGGAACAACTCTCTAAATTCATAGATTGCTAAAGCTGAAACGCATCTTCGGAAACCCAATCCCATTTTATAGATGAGTTGTGATAATGTTAAGTAACTTTCCAGGCTTACACAGCTAACAAATCAAAACTTGAACCCAGATCTCTTCACTTTTTCCATTTTACTCTGACACTCTGTTTATAATTCTCTGTCTCTGAAGTTCTTTGAGCAGAGGCTGGATTTCTGCTTCAGGCATGAGTTAACTGGATTATTCTAAAATCCTTTCTAGGCATGAATCAGTGATCCTATTATTCCCAAATGTCTAACCTGTGTTACTAAAAGAATACTGGTATCACTGAAAAAAAAAATGGGACAGGTAGGAAGAGAAGGTATTTTTGGGAAAAGGAAATGTCTGTTTTGGATATAAGAAGGTTGAAGTGTTTGGTCAGTCATTGAAAATACAAGACTCTATCATCAGGGCCAAGACCAGTGTATCTAACTACAACATTTGTGTATGAGCATTTTATTGAAGGCTGTGTAGGCCAGTGGGGAGTCCACATTTCCACAAGTATTTTCAATAGGCACCACTACTAGTCAAATGTTGTTTTCCATATGGAATGTTCTTTGCTGAACTATGGGAACATTGAAGGACAGAGTTGCTTCACAATTTAGCCTTTAGGTTATTCATAGCATAGTACCTACCATGATGTTTTGCTTACTCAGGGGAAGGGTAGGATGAGATGGGTATGCTCTTGACCAGAAATATCTCCTAAAAGTGTTAATGAGAAAAGAGTAAACAACAAAGCCAGTGTGCTGTTTTAAGGGAGAGGCAGTCAGTTTGGCAGGAAATTGCATTTTAGTGCCTTTTAACAGTATAAGAAATGGTACAAGAAAAAGAATCCAGGAAATGTGTGCTTGAAAAAGGAGATGGGCTGATCATGTTATAAGAGAGAGGGATAATAGGTATGGTGGGTGGACAATTCAAATGCTGTCTTGCTAGCCACAAAACATTAAAAGACCCAGTAGGATAGATAATTCCTCTATAGATGATTTTTGAGACAACATGGAAAAGATTTCACAGGATGAGAAGGTAGGAATGGGTTGTAATATACATAACTAGTAGCCTTAATAAGATCACAGTCTATAGATATATATTAACAAAGACAAAGCAACGTGTTGTGAAAAGAACTCTGAGCAGGAGTTTGGAAAATTTGGTTCTAGGGTCAACTCTTTTACTACTTTTTTCTATGACTTTAAGCAAATTCTCTTTCCCCTGAGTCTCAGTTTAGTTGTTTGTTTAGTTGTTTGTTTGTTGACAGGATTACTAGACTTGTAAATCTAGAGGAATGCTTAGGACATGGTACATGTGGATTTTAGCAAGTCTTAGATATGGAAGGGATCTTAAAAATTATCTAGGCCTGTTCCTTTTTTAATAGATGATGAAACTAAGGCTGAGGTTGGGATTTGCCCACAGTCACATAAGTAATAAATAGCATGGTTGAGTTGAATCCAAGTCCTGACTTCGAATTCAGTGCTTTTCTCAGTATATCATGCTGCCTTTCCTTTTTGATAAAGCCTCTTAAATTATCCTAATAGACAAAATGAAAACACATGGACTAGATCGTTGAGATGGACAACCTGAAGGCCATTCTGTAGTGCAATGTCCCAGGAATCTGTCCTTGGCCTTGTTATATAACCTGATGAATCAGTCAATCAATCATCAAGCATTTATTAAGTGCCTGCTATGTGCCAATCACTGTGCTCAGCACCAGGGATACAGAGACACACATGAAATAGCCCCTACTTCAAGGAGCTCATATTTTATTGGGAGAGACAGAATAAATGTAAGATAATCAGGTGGGGGTCAGGGTCTCCAGTCTAGGAAGATAAAGATTTCATCTATGAATTGATATTTGAACCACATGTTTTAAAGATTTAAAGTTGTCCTTATCACAGTCTTAGTTATAAAATATTAGGTTTTTTATTGTTTGAGACAAGTAGAGGAAATGAACTAAAGTTCTCATATAGTTTTATGATATACATAAAGAGAAAGCAATGGTCTAGGAGGCTCACCAGTATTTGAATCATGGTCCAAATTTTTAGCCCCATAATTGGATAGGGATGTAATGGTTCCCATCTTTACATGGAAGACCTTAATCCAAATGCAGAGGTAGGGGCAAAAGATGAACCTAGGGCTTCATGATGCTTCTGTAATTTCATATAAGCATTTAGCATGCTGAATAACACAGCGAATAAGACAAAGTAAGGGGCCTTTCTGGGTGATCCTTGAGAGCCACTGCCCCAGAAGGCAGACACTGCCCAACACCTTCCTCCCATTCCTCTGCCTGTATCTCAGCTTCCAATGACTGCCACACCCCACTATTGCTAGAATTAGAATAGAAAGTTGAATTTTGAATTAAATTAGGAATTCTAAAACTAAGAGATGGAGGTGAGGCTGGATTATATATTAGCCATGAGGTGTATAGTTGGGCAAAGGAAAAGGTAAAACATAGAATTCTGTGTAAGGAACAGCAAGAAGGTCAGCTTGGGTGGGCCTGAGGGTCTAGGAAGAAGAGTAATAAGGCTGCTAAGGTAAATTGGCCCCAGGATATGAAGGAACTCTAAATACCCAACAGAAGAATTTATATTTGAGCCTAAAGGCCCTATGGAGCCACTGGAATTTATTACATAGAGGTCTAACATGCACATAAAGTTTGTGGGTACAGTGGAATTTAGAAAAATATCTAACTTCTTAGACTGCAGAATCAGGATTCCCATGCACTTCTACCATTTTGACAGTTTGGATGAGTCAAACCTAAGATGAAGCTTAGAGATAAATGTAAAGTCCTATGCTTAAGTTTCAAAAAAATCAGTTTGTCCAAATGCAGGATTTTACATTAATCACTTCCATGTACTCTGATTCCAAACTGGATTACTGGTCATTCCCTGATCTCAACATTCTTTTACCACCACTTCTTATCTCCATACTACCCCCTATTTCTGGAATAGGAACACTCTTCCACTCTGCTTTTCTTAATCCTTCCTTCAAGGTTTAGCTCAATGTCTACCTTGTCCATGTGGTTTTTCCTGATCCTTCATTTGTTAGCACCTGCCACCTTCTCAAATTACCTTGTATTTATTTAATTAGATATAAGTGTTATCTCTCCCAGTAGAATGTAAGCTCTTTGTGTGTAGAGACTGTTTAGTTTTTGGTCTCGAACCCCAGATCCTCGCACAATGTCACGTGCATAGTATTTGGTTGATGAGGAAGGGGCTCCATTGACCAGGCCCCCATTGATTTGAATTTATCTAAATTCTACCCCCACCTCTCTCTCTCAGTAGATGACAAGAAAGTGGCTGTCCATCATGAGCTCCTTCATCTCCCCTCTTCTACATCTCAAAACCTCTCCACATTTTCATCTGTCCTCCAGTCTCATAGGACAAGGTAACATTTTCACTTGAGTCTTTGAAGCCATTTTCTCTCTTTCCTTTTGGGACGTTTGCCCCACTGATTATTCCTGTTTCCTCTCTCAGCCTCTCTCAGTCTTTCCCATCCTCTTCTCTGATGTCTACATATGCTTTTCTTCTCTATCTTTAAGCTCTTCCCTTGAACCTGCTTTTTCCTTAGTGTAGAGCCTACAACTCTCCTACTTTTCCCTACTAAACTTATAGAAAGAGGAGTTTTAACTTTTTCCCTCCACTTCACTGATCATTAACTTCTCAGTCCCTTGTACCATGGCTTCTGATCTCATCATTTGTTCAGGCTTCTCAAGCTCTTAATTGCTAAATACGATCTTTTCTCAGAATTCTTCTAATGCCCTTTCTGCAGTATTTGGCACTGCTGCCTTCCTTCTCTTTTGGCCTGTTCTCTAGTTGCTTTGGCTTTTTTGACACTGCTTTCTCTCAGTTTTCCTCCCCCTCTCTGACTGTTTCCTCTGCTGCTTGTCTTTAAGTATGGATGCTCCACAAGATCTGTTCTAAACCTTCTTCTCTGCTCTTGCTATACTTTCTCCTTTGGTAATCTCAAATGCTCTCATGGGTTCAATTACAACCTCAATGCAGATGGTTTCCAAGCCTATATATCCAGTCTTAATCTGTCCCGTAAACTCTAGTCCCCCATCTCTAACTGCCTGCCATGTTAATGTCCCACTGGCACTTCAACTTAGTATGTCTAAAACTGAACTCATCCACTTCCTTCCTAAACCTGGCCTTCTTCTCAACTTGCCTCTATCTGTTCATGTTAGCACCATCCCAATCACCCAACTGTGAAGCCTGGTGCTCCTCTTTGGTTCTTCCCTCTGTATCATCCCCCACTTACATTGCATTACCAAATCTTGTCATTACTCCTGTCCCTGAATCTATATCTATCCTCTCTCTTATAATCACTCTGTCATTAGCCTGGTTCAGGCTATTTCTTAGCTATTTCCCAAACTCAACATGTTTACTCCACTTCTATGTATTTATGCAATCTATCCCCATACTTGGAATTCATTTCCATATCCCTGCCTTTCACAGTCGTTATCTTCTTCAAATGCTCAGGGGCCTTCTCTAAGAAACCTTCCTTGATTCCTGCCCCATCCAACTACAAATGCCCTCTCACTCCAAACTTTCTTAGAGCTCTTGGTAGCTTTCCTTTGATCCTATATCCTTTATATCCTATATTATTTATACTTACCAGTCTCTATCAGTCCCTAGTTGAAAATAAGCTTTTAAGGACAAGTTCTGACTTTGGAGTTCACATCCTGCCATGGAGACTACCTTTGTGACTTTGGGCCGGTCTTTTAACCTTTCAGTCCTGTTTTCTTCATCTTAAAAAATAAAGGAATTGGAATAGATAATTTGTAACATTTATTTTAGCTCCAAACATATGATATTGTGATTTTTGCAATTCCATCAACTTGCACATAGTAGCCAATTGGTAAATGTTTCTTCTGAGTGAATAAATAGGGAGACATGCTTTACAATAGTTCTTATGAAAAAGACCTGGGAATGTTAGTGGAATGCAAATTCAACATGAGGTCATTCAAGGAAATATGGCAGCCAAAAAGGCTAAACTTTGCCTTCTTTAAAAATATTTATCAAGAATGACTGGAGTGGGTCTCTTAGGATATAATGTCCTGGTCAGAAGGTGTTGGTAAATATCCAAAAGGATACTGAATAGTGAAAGGATAATGAAAAGGTTAGAAAAATACCTTACTCTGAGCATTTGAGGGGACCAGAGATATTTAGCCTGGAGAAGAGAAGACTCAGGCTGGACATAGTGGTTATCAGAAGCGTTGTCATATGAAAGGGAACTTAGCCTTGGTTTGCTTGGTGCCACAGGGTAAAACTGAGCCATGTATTCAAAAGTAACTTACTAAATACCTGTTTTTGCTAGGCACTGTGCTATGTGTTAAAGATATAAATGAAATGGTCTCCATTCTTAAGGAGCTTACATCCTATTCAGGGGAAACAGTTTGCAAAGAGGTAATCCCTAAAAATACAAAATATATACAGAGTAAAGCCTAAGTAATTTGGAATGGGGGAAGGGCACTAACAACTAGGGTGATAGCTAAGGCCTCATATAGGAGCTAACCCTTGAATGAAACTAGAGATTCCAGGTCATGGAGGTGAGGAAGGAATGCCTTCCAGGCATGGGCACAGCCTGTACAAAGGTGCGGAGATGAGTTGTAGCGTCATAGATAGCTGAACATAGAGTACATGAATCCTTGAGAGTAAAACTGAATAAGTCTAGAAGAATAGAATAAAAGTAGATTGTAAAGGGCTTTAATTGACAAACAGTGGGGTATTTATTTTATCCCTGAGGCTAGAGCCTCTGGGTCTTCTTTATGTGGGAAGTGATTTGGTTAGACCTGTGCTTTAGGATTATGAATTTGGTAACTGTGGAGAATGTATTGGAAAGAATTAAGTCAGGGAAACTAATGAAGAGGCTATTGCAACACTCCTAGTTAAAGGTGATAAAGGCCTAAAGAACTAGGATAATGGCCATGTAAATGGAGAGAAGGGGACAGACTTGAGATGTAGAGGTAGAATTGACTAGACTTGGCCACCGATTCAGATATGAGCAGTGAAGGAGAATAAAGATTGAGGATAATTCTGAGGTTAGATGAGGGGAAGATTGGTGAAGTCTTCAATAGAAACATGGAAGTCAGGAAGGGGGTGAGTTTGGGGGAAAGACAATGAATTCACTTCTGAACATGCTGAATTTGAGCTGCTTTAACGGGCATTCCAGTTGGCTCTGTCTAGTACGTAGTTGGTGACGCAGGACTGGAATTCAGAAGAGAAATCAGGAACCATAAGAATAAGTGGTAGAGAAGCAAATTTTGGCTTGCTCAAAAGAAAAAATGTCTAATAATTAGAACTATCCTAAAATGAAATAGCCTGCCTTAAGTGGTAATTTCCCAAACTGAACATCTTTACATGGAAACTAAGTTATAATTTTTTAGAGGTTTTGTAGGAGGTTACAGTTAGGCATGGGTTGTACCAAATAATTTCAGCAAGTCTCTCCATATCTAAATTAAATTAAAAGTGATTGTTTTCATTATGGCAGAGAACATGAATCATAGGTGTTTGGGGTCTTATCTGTCCCTCACCTGGTAGTATTGTTGGACTCCAGCAGCATGGCCTTAAGGCAGCATAATCCAGGTTGGTACTGAACTGGCCCTCACTATTAGGAATACTTCTTGTGCTTTTTTACCAGCCTAAAGTTTTGCTTTCATTCATCTTCCCATGTAGGGAAAGAGTAGCTAGTATTTTTCCTCAATATAAAGTTGATTTCCCCAACTTAAAAAGAAGTTGATTGCATGACAACCTGTTTGACAGTGTTATCTGTAACCTTCAATCATACACCATTCTGCATTATTTTCTCTGAGTGGTTTTAGGCCTAGTCATAGACAAGCTTTGGGATTTAGTTGTAGCTTAAACATTGGGCTATTTTTAATATAGGACCTTTACTTTTTCCTGCTTGGGAATTCTTGCTCTCTGTTGTATTTTAATACAAATGGACAGGTCCAAGGAAGTCTCCCTTATAATTTGTAAATATTCATGTGTAAGTAGAACCTCATTTTAATGAATATATTCTGTCTTGGCCCTTATAATGAGTTTTAATTCAAGTATTTGTTTATTCAATTCAAGTATTAAATAATTACTACAAGCAGAGCAGTGTACCAAGGGAAGTATATAATGTAGATAAATTTAGATAAGACAAAGGGCTATAGACTTAAGAGTTGAAGCAATTTATACCCTCATAGAACTTTCAGCGTAGTGAGTTCACAGAATGTTAGAGTTGGAAAGGACCTCAGTGATAATAATGAGTTTAATACTTAACCAAAAGGAATCACCATTCAACACACGGGTAAGTGGTCACATCCTACTCTGTTTGAAGAACAACCTGTTCCCTCCCGAGGCAGTTCCTTCTACTTCTGGATATCTCTAATGGTTAGGAAATTTTTCCTTATGTCAAAATTTAATTTACCTTTTTGCAACATCTATCTCATTATTCTTGGACCTGCTTTCTGGAGACAAATTGAGCAAGTTTAGTTCTTCCTTCTTATGAAAGTTTTTCAAGTCCTTGAAGACACCTTGAAGACATAGGTGTCTCTTTCTTTGCTCTCCCCAAATCCCCCAAAGCCTTCTCTTCAGGTTAAACACCCCCAATTCCTTCAATTGATTCTCATATGGAATAGACTTAAAGCCCTTAACAATTCTGATAGCTCATGAGTTCACGGATGTTCTTTCTAAAATGCCCTGTTTAGACGTCAATAAGAATGCCCCATATGTGGTCTGACAAGGCCAAAGTATGGAGGGATGATCACCTCTTTCTTCCTGGAAGACATGCTTCTCATCAAACATCTCAAGATTTAATTAGCTTTTTCGGCTGCTGTGTCACTGCCATGTTGACTCATTGAGCTTGCAGTCCAATAAAAGTCCAAGATCTTTTTCAGACAAGCTACTAATCTTGTTTCCTGAATCTTGAACTTTCGGAATTGATTTGTTGAACCCAAGTGTAAGACTTTATGTTTATCCCTATTAAATTTCATTTTATTCTATTGGCAATTCTAGCCTGCCAAGTTTATTTTGAACTGTTACATCATTGAAGAGGTAAATTGATGTAGTGGAAAATGTGCTGGATTTGGAGTCAAAAGACAGGATCTCATTTGAAATTCTACTTTTCCTACTTACTAACTGTGTAATAATGGTCATGTCTCTTCTCTGGGCCTCATTTTCTTCATCTAAAATGAAGGAGATGAAATTTTTTTGAATAAAATAAAAAATTAAAATAAAATGTAATTTAATTAAGGAGTTCAATTTGACAACATCTGGCTCTATATTTATGATTCTATAATCTTGTGTGTTAGCATCCCTTTTAGCTTCATGTCTTTGCCTTGACCTAGATATGTAATACAAATGTGAAATAGCACAAGGTAAAGAGCAGAGGCAGCTCAGTGTACGGGGGATATGCTGCTGAGCCTCATCAGGAATACCTGAATTCAAATGGAGCCTCAGACACTAGTTGAGTGACAACTGGCAAGTCACTTAATCTCTATCTGCTGCAGTTTCCTCAACATAAAAATAGGAATGATAACAGTTCTTCTCTCACAGAGTGGGGATCAAATAAGATAATATTTGTAATGTGCTTCGCACACTACCTAGAACATAGTAAGTGCTTATAAATGCTTATTCTGTTCCGTTGCACACCCCTAGGGCACTCCAATGGAGACTTTCTTCTTACTTGTCATGGAACTATTAATGATTTATCTCTTGGGTTGGCTAGTCAACCAATTTCCAATCTATCTTTTATCTACCCTAATTTCTGGATATTCTTTCCTTTATGGATTTTTGGTTTTGATTACACCCATATGACAATTCCTGTCACCTTTGCTGACTCATTGCTGGGGGTGTTCCCCAAGGCTCTCTGGTAGGCCCTCTTTTCTCTATATTCTCTCTTGACAAATCCAACAGCTTCCATGGATTTAATTATCATATCTAGACAGATGACTTACACATCTCTATATCTAGCCCCAGTCTCTCCCCTGAGCTTCAATATAGCATCACTAACTACCTATTAAACATTTCAAACTAGATGTCCCACACTCATCTTAAACTCAATATGTCTGAAACAGAACTCAGTATCTTTTCCTGCAAATCCCACTCTTCCAAACTGCCCTGTTTCTGTCAGAGGCACCACTCTTCATTCAGTTTCCTAAGTTCCCAAACTCAGCACTATCCTTGATACTTCACTTTCTCTCCACTCCCTTAACCCCTTCCAGCAACATCTATGCACACACAGCATCCTCCTCAATTCTGGCCTTCATCAACTATTATCTAGTCCTGATTCATCTTCCTGCCTCAAGTCTCTCCCTATTCAAATTCATCCTTCACTTGGCTCTTCATTAATTCTCCTCAAGTATAGTTCTGACCATGTAATTGCCTTACTAAATAAACTTCAATCACTCCCTATTGCCTCTTAAATAAAATATAGGCTTCATTGTTTGACTTTTAATGCTCTTCAAAACCTGGTCTCACCTTCTCTTTCCAACCTCACTCACCATCACTTCTCTTTCTGTATTCTGCATTCTAGCCACATTGGCTTACATGGAGCACTCTGTGTCCATCTCCGTGCCTTTGCTTTCCCATGTCCCATGTTCTCCTTCCCTCTACCCCACTGAATCCATTTCCTCCTTCAGAACATAGCTTGGGCCCCATCTTTTATATGAAGACTTTCCTGATACCAACAGCACTAGTACTCTCCCTACACAGTGTTTAATTACCTTGAATTTATTCTGTCTGTTTATATCTGTACATGTTTTCTCTCCTGATAAAACAGAATCCTCTTGAGCATAAGGATTGGTTCTTTTTTGGTATTTGCAACCCTAGTACTTCACAGAGTTCCTGCTAAGTAGAAGATCCTTAACAAATTTTTACTAATTGATTGATTGATCAAATATTCTATTCCTATCATCTGGTATGTGGCTTATAGGACAAAGAGTTGTTGATTCAGAGCAAATTATCTAAAAGGAAACAGTATATGTCAGAGAAAGTTCTATGTCCAACTTAAATATAGGTTTTTATCACTACAATAAAGAAGTTATCTGGGAATTTATTGCTTATGATATAATTTTATAATTGCAAATTCTTTTAATAAAAAATTTGCTACTCTTATCTTACCACCTTGATTGAAGACAGGGACAATGTTTTTTTACTTCTCTGACCTTTATGGCAGATGTGTGCAAATAAATGTTTTAATAACTAGCTCTCCAGAAAAAAAAAAGACATGATGCACTTGTAAGTTTAATCTGTATTCTTAATATTTTCTCCATCACTTTAAGTCTAGAAATCATCAAAAATAATAAATCGAGCCTTGATTTATGACATTTTCTCATTTCCAAATTGTAAATGCTCACAATGAAAATTTTAACATTTGCCTTTTATGAGCTGATTTGAGCTGCCTTCTAGTATAGTTGACAGACATGTTGATAGATTGACTACAAAGTGAAATGAACCACAGAATCAGAGCAAATTCAGGAGTAAAAGGAACAGGCCTGGGGGTTTTGGAATCCATAATTTTGTGTAAATGTGTTGTTGTTCTGTTGTTTTAGTTATGTTAGACTCTTCATGACCCCATTTCTTGGCAAAGATACTGGAGTGGTTTGCCATTTCCTTCTCCAGATCATTTTATAGATAAGGAAACTGATGAAAACAAAGATTAAGAGACTTGCCCAGGGTCTCACAGTAAGTATCTGCAGCTGAATTTGAACCCAGGTCTTCCTGACTCTAGGCCCAACACTCTTTCCACTGAGTCACACAGACTGCCATGTGTGAATGTACTTTTCATTAATTTTGAACCTGTTGCTTAATGATCCCTGGATTTACTAAATAATCAGGCACTATTTCCTGAGCTATTATATTCTTCATAACACACCCTGCTTCAGAAAACAACGTGGGGACTTTCTCCTGAATTGACTCATGCATCCCTTTCTTTTCGTCCAGGTTCACAGTAAAGACAAAAAATATGTGTGCAAAGTGTGTAACCGAGTATTTATGTCTGCGGCAAGCGTGGGAATCAAGCATGGTTCCCGCCGCCATGGTGTGTGCACCGATTGCTCAGGCCGAGGCATTCCTGGCCACTTGGATCAGAATGGAGCAGAAGGCTCTCCAGACGAAATGTACCCTGGAGAAAGTCAGTATATGGAAGATCCCGATGACATCAAAGTGGAGGGTGATGAGGAATTAGGTGACGAAGATGAAATCAAGTGGAAAGATGATGTTGGTATTTCCCAGGATGATGTGATTTTAGAAGATGACAAGGAGGACGTTGACTCTCCCCAGGAGCATGAGAATTCTGGGGAGCATGACAAAGATTTTACCTGGATTTCATAGGGAACTGTCCTTGGGGGTTAAGGGGTAGGGGAGGGAGGGAATAAGGAAGGAGAGTGTGGAAAAGCAAAGAAGCCTTGTTGTTGTCCACATGTGTAAGTTTTATTTGTTTTTGTTTTATTTCAACAAATGTTAAGTCCTTTAAGTGTTTTATTCAGCTATTAGTAAAGGCCACTTTAGTGGCAAATTTTATTATCCCATCTCCCTACCTTCCCAGCTTCTTTCCTGTTACTTGGTAGGGCTCCTTCTCTTCTCCCTCACCCCTTATTTCTGCCTTTGCCTCAATATGGAAGCAAATCCAATTGCATGCAAGTGACTATTTCTGAAGAGATGAGCTTTGTGAATGGAGTGAGAAGTAGGGAAAGGGAAGTTTTTTTAAAGGCATGTGCTGTTTTTTTTTAAAACTTTTCCCCACCTTAAATCAAACATCAGGGGATAAGGGGATGCCTTCTATCCAATGTAGTAATTTAAAATTCCAGCAGTAGTGAGTGTGCTTATCAGTCCATATAAATCAACCAGTATAGATGACCTCCCTAATCCTTCAGTGATCACTTTGCAAGGCAAACCTCTAGTAATTCTTTTTGCCTTTTTTTTTTTTTTTTGGTGGGGAAACTTGGCTAGCACGGTTACAACGTACACAAAGTTTGGTTTTCTCGGGGTGGGGGATGGGTTTGGCTCTCCAGGGCCTGAAGTTACCAACCCCACTGTTCATAGCTGTACCTACCTAGCTCTGTGTTCCAGATACGGTGTGATCTCCTAGGACGTACAAAATCATTTCAGGCCTTAGGGTAAGAACAGCCAGCACTTACTTGGCTTATATGAGTCTGGTTCCCATTCTCTTCTTTGCCTCTTCCTCTCCCTTTCATAAGTATATGCAAATTCTGACCAATCGAAGACATTTCAAAAATGGAAAGGAAAATGGGTAGGATATCTGTCTTGCTTGACCTTTGTTGCTAATCTGCACCCTTCCAGCTCTTTGCTTCAAAGGAGATTGGTCCTGGTACTTTATTAACCAGATAGGCCTACTCAGGGGCCAGTTTTGGTTCCTTCCAAACCTCTTTCCCAGCAGAGCCTGACTCCAGCCCCTGGATGTCCCCTCTGTCTAATGGAGAAGACTTTCCTCAGTTTTATTCCATGTGGTTGTCAGCTCACTCTTCCCTTCTCAGCCTGATGCCTTCCTCTGAGAAGTTTCAGAAAATAAGTGTCCTGTTGTACAAGGAAGAAAGGCTCTGCTGAACCTCTCACCTCTGTGCTTTGGTGCTGAAAATAAAACAACACTCCAAGTTGAAGACCTCACTGTTTCTACACAGCATAAATGGCAGTAGTGGGGCCATCCTGAAACCTGCCACCACAATCCCGGTGTAACCCGGTAAGCCAAATGATTCAAAGGTGCTATTTTCCATAATGGGAGAGGCAAAATGCTTGGGAAAGCATCAAAAGATCTCACAGTTTCATTCGTTTAAAACAGGCCTCCTCCTTAGGCCATGGGGAAGATTTTTGATCTAATAGTGCTTGGGGGTTTGGACGGCTTCGTGTGATGTGAGCAGGGTAATGTGGATATCTCCACCTCACCCATCCTTGGAGAAGTGGCCCTTGGGCTTCCTACCCTCAGCTCCATGCCACCCTGTTAATCCGCAGCCACTCTGAGTTCCTCTTTGAAGAAATGTTCATCAGTTTTCCTAAGCGTGCTTCCTTCTGGACTGCAGGCAAGCTTTGTGCAACGCTGGGGCTCTACCCAAAGCAAGCCTGCGTTATTGGGCTGAAGAGTTACCCCAACTCGGGCTAGAGCTGCTATCAGTTGAATTTGGTGGAAGGGGATGACATGGGCCAATCTTCTAAACCACTGCTACTGATAGCCCCTGTTACTCTGAGCCAAAGTCTGGGATCGCTTTCTTTATTGCTGCTAACATGTTAAATTGACAAACCTATCTGCAGTTTGCTGCTTAAACCTTCCAAAATGGGTAACCATGTTTTTTTAAGTAGTCAAGGAATGATATTTGTAGTAGGCATATCAAACTTATGTTTGTGATTGTTTGTTTTTCTTTGACAAATCTGTACAAAGCTATTTGGCATTTAGTCTGTTGAAAGCTAATTGCTAATTTGTTTTTTCAAATGAAACCACATATTGCACCTTTTTGCTTTTTTTTCTTAAGTGCAAAACACAATCACTCATCCTGTGCACTGTATGAGTTCCAACTCAGCCCAAACCCAGTGCTTCCTGGTCTCCTGAGCTTCAGAAGGCGGTTCTGCGTGGCATTTGCCTGGGATCCTCTAAGTACAACTTCCTTTTCCCTGTCCTTCTAGAGGACATCTGTTGCATCCAGACCAATTCAAACAGTACTTTTAAAAATGGCTATGTTGTGGCTTTTTCTATATGAAAGCTATTTTTAAAAACACTTCGGTTTCTGAGACATTCCACAGCTTCCATCCACCTTGACTTCAGTGTAGACATTTACTACCTTAAGCAATTGTGTTTTAAGGGATAAAAGTTGGATCCTGGGCTGACTTTTGTTCTCTTCCTCTCTAGGATGAACTTGATTTTGTATGAAGGCTTTTGGGGGTGCTGAGCTTTACTTTGTGTTAATTTAGGAAAGTTTTATATTGCTATTTGTCTTTTTTTTTTCCCACGGACAGTACAAACCTATTCTAATTGTGCCACTTCTATGCTCTTTACACAAAGGAAGCAAAAGGAAAAAAAAAGAGAGAAAACCCACAAAAAGGCTAACTTGTTATAGTTATAATGATAAAATGATATAGCACATGCTTCTATATTACTAACATATACACTGAGTATATAAACCAAATAAATCATTCTGCTATGTGATATAGACTTTAAGTGCGTTGTTTTTGATGGAGGTGTGCAGATTTGGAAATGCAAAGAATTCAGGTATCACTTTCTAAAATATTACCCCATAGGGCAGAAATCCTGGGTATTTTTTATGTAAAATCAGTAATATTTTCTATAAAGTAGAAGAGGGTACTCTCTATACAACTTTATCAGCTGCTTTAATGAGGAGTGTAAACATCACTTAGTTGGAAATTCTGCTGTCCTTTACTCAAACTAGAGTCTGTGAAGAAAAATTGAGACTGAAGATTTTTCTATCAACAGGAATATGGAATGAAAGGAGCCAGGGCTCCATGGCCTGAACTCTTGGCATCTAACTTGCTGCTGCTTCTTCTCTTGCTCTGGGTTTGAATTGGTATTGTGTTTTTGTTTTTGAAATTTCTTTGAAGGGCTTAGTTTCTTTCCTTATTTACCAGGAATAGTCTTAGTACTAATTTTTCTTCTCTCAAGTTTGGCTTGAACTCAAGAAACTTAATCACATCTCACCTTTTGTACCTCTCTCAGAACTTTGAACCTCTCATTGAAAGGTTCCTTTTTTAACTGCTTTTCTAAATACAGACTTAGTTTCTTAAAAAATACATTTGGAAACAAGACCTTTGCTACCAATGGGAATTTCCTGGTTCAGCCTTCTCAGTTTTGTATCAATTTCCCAGTCTCTTTCAGGTTGGGTCTGCTCTAACCACCTTTTGATAAAATATGACAGCTGAGGACTGCCTCATTTTCTGGTGGTCGCTTTGCACATAGCTGAGGAATTCTTCTCCAGCTCCAGTTCTTTGTGTCTCTCCAAGCTCAGGATACTTTGCTTTGTTGTGGGTTATATATTTTTTTTTAATACTGCTGATTCTCTCCAAACTGCCCTTAGTAACCTGTCTCTCGGGTTAGCCGTTTGTGCCGTACTGTATGAAAGGTTTTTTCCTCTTTTTTTAAGAATAGTGTATAGGTAAATTTAGGTTCTGGATTTCCCCTCTGCCAAGTACCATTAAAGTGTTTTTTGGATAATAATTAGTGACTAATGTATGCAGTTTCTTATCTGGCATCCTGTTTGAATTTTAAAGTGCAAGGTATAAACCCAATATACTTATACTCACAGGGAGGCCTAGGTGGGGAGAAGAAGGGACACTATGTAATGAATTTTTTTTAAATGACTGACCTTTTTTTAAAAATCAGTGTTTCAGCTAATAAAGAAATATTTTTTTATGAAAAGGAAAAGTGTAGATTACATTTCACAATTTGTATTTTTTTGAATTGCTTTTTTGTTTCTGAAATGGAAAATATTTGAAGGTCGTCTTTTTTTTTTAACTATATGATTTATGTATCAAACTCTGGATCCTGACAAAGTTGTATATTTGGGCTCTCTCTCTCTCTCTCTGGGTTATAGGATACAGTCAGAACACTGCCATCTTTCAATAGGACCTCGGCTAAAAAGACACACCTTAATGCTTCCAATTTTGCACATCTTCCTTTTTAAAACTCCAAGAAAAAATGCAAAAACTGGAATTTTTTGCAATATTATTAATATTGTTTTAGTTCATTTTGTGACATGTGCAACTCTTAAAGCCATACTGATGGTTCTTTTTACTTTTAAATCTATCCTATATTGTGTTTGAGATGCTGCCCTTTTTAGAACCAACTGTAGTGAGAGTGCTGTGCGTACGCTTTTCATATATATTTATTTTTTCAACCTGCTTTCAACCTGTTGTCAAACAAGAGACAAAAAGGGCAGTGTTTGAAGATTATTGATTTTTTTGCTGGGAATATTCTATATTATACTGACTTTATATTAATTATTATAAACCTGTGTTTGTATTGGAGATGTGTTTAATATTTGGGGGGGAAAGATTTTAGTAACCAGAAGTCAGTGGGAAAACATGACTGTGTTGTACTGATTTTCTGTAACTGTAGTACAGGTAAATATGACTTTATTTTCTAGTTGATCTCACAGTTTCTTGTCTGTGTAGGCATGCCAAAGGTGTGCCTAGGAATTCTATTTACTTTATGTGATGGGATTAGCTTAGACATACTTGCAAAATGGATCAGTTTCAATAAATCAGGAAATTGCTGCTAAAAAAAAATTGTCTGAGTTTATTTCATAGCTTCATTCACTGACTTTGACCATCCTCTGAAACCCACTGTTCTAAATCCCCATGAGGGAACGTGAGGAAAGGGATTCCAAACTCAGGCTAGAGCCAAAGGGTTTGCAAATTCTGATCTTAGAGGGAGGTCTTTCCCAGGAGAGCGTTGAAAGAAGAGAATGCCATCTAGTGGTGAGAGAGGGCAGGAGAAGAGGGAGGGCGAAGGACGCCCACGTGGGGAGAGGAGAGGATCCGAAGAGAAAGGAGAGGAGGTGGAGAAGGTAATGCCAAGGATGTAGACTTTTCCTACGCATATCTTCTCTGCTAGGTTATAATTCATTTCCTACACCCTAGACAAGAGTGTCCCTTAAAGTTCCGTCCTGGGACTTCTTCTCTAACCTTAGTGATTTCACTAGCTCCCATGGGTTTAAAATCTCCTTGCCTACATCTAATCAAATGTAGCCACTTTCAAGGGAGTACTGTGTTTGCAGTCGAAAGAGCTGGGTTTGAAACCTACCTCTACCACTTTATGACTTTCAGTAAATCACATCTCTTAGATGAGGGTCTTCTCCTAGTTTGATTTTTTTTTTTTTAAAGACCATCCCTTGAGCAACTACTTAAAGAAACCTCTCTCTATTCGTTGTCTGGGTGTATCTCACTCAAAGTGAGAATGCTATGAGACCTTAGCCTGAAAGGGCCCAGGGTCTCACATTGCATCCTAGGCCATCTTCAGTGATGAATATCAGGCCACTGGATCCAGATAGTTCCTAAGAAAGTGAGCCCTCCCTTACTCAAATCAAGTCGGGTCATCATCTTGATGTCATGGTCCTGTGGGAGAAAGAAGGACAAACAGCATTCTGTAAAAATGGGGTGATGAGATGACCTCTCAAGTCTAGTCTCATGGCTTCACCAGGAAGTTTACTGAAGTTCTGCTTTTCAAAGGGGCCTTTCTGCCCCAAAATAAATGTCCATGCCTTTCCTTCTGTGTCTTAGTACTTAAGTGTGGTGGACCTACCAAACCCAAGGGTCCAGCTCCAGCCTCTGAATTCCCTGGGTGTTTGATCTTACCTCCTTGCTAACTCAGGACTGTCTAAAGGCTGGGAGAACGAGCACGCCGTCTTACAGAGAATCATCCTTTCACCTGGGTCCCTCGGATGGCCAGAGGACTGAGCGGCTAGTCAGCCGTGCGCTAAAAAGAATGGTCGTCCTCTAAAATTCTGGATGAGCCGAATGACGAGAAGCGGAAGTTACTTAACCAGTATTCAAGGACTGGGGTTGGCATTCCATGGTAAGAGCGGCAGACCCGCATGCGGCACAGCCATCCCCGCCCGGCACAAGTCTTAGGTCTCCCGCCACCGGCTTATCCCGGACCAAGAAACTTCATGGAAAAGTAGGGAGTTCGGGAGACCCGAGCACTCCTTGGAGTGAGTAGGCAGCCGGGCCCAGGCCACCAGCAGAGGGAAGCCAAGGCCCGCACGCCCAGACTGGGGACGCTGGGCGGGGCGCACCCCCACGTGACCGTTCCAGCCACCCACCTAGGCCCCTCCCCCTTTTTGTACGAAATAAACCGAGACCCAGGCAACTTCTGGAAAAAAAAAAAACACCGAAAACACTTTACTTTCTTTTCTCGCCCTGATACAGCTGCGTCCGAGAGGGCCAAAAGCGGGCGACCTGAGCTGCTCCTACACGGTGCAGTGTCCGCACGACCCCAGCCCCGCCCGGAACGGCAGCCGGGGGACCCCGCGGACAGTGCGATTCTTTCCTTTAACTCTCAGTGAAGACCTAACGTCGTTAGTTTAGCAGGAGAAAGTTCCAAGAAAACCGGTTTGCAAAGAAAGAGAAGTTTGGAATGTGATTCCCGATCCCGGGGCCCAGGCCGGAGCCCCGGAAAGGGCGGCACCGAAGGGGCAGGGAGGGGAGGGAGCACGGGAGAGACGCCCCGACAGAGACCGGAGCCCACTCCAGGCCCCCCTTCAAAGTGCATGGGACGCGGTCCCTCTCGGGGAGGCGGGGCCTGCCTGGACGCTCGGGGCCGCCGGCCGGTTTCGACCCCCGCCACGAGTCCCGCACCTGGACCCGAGCCGGCGCCGGAGGCTCCGAACCGAGGTGGAGCACAGCTGGAACCCCTGGGGCTCAGGGGGCGGGGCCCCAGGAGCGGAGGTGCGCCCCGCCACGCGCCCCGCCTCACGTCCCTCGCGCGAAGGCGGAAAGTCTTTAAAAACAGATTGCTCTTCCTGGCCTGGGCCCAAGCCTGGCCCGCCTCTGCAAAGCGCTGGTCTTGGAGACCCAGACGCTCCCCTCCGAGGGGCCGGCACAGCGAGCCTGACACCACACGGACCGGACGCGGGACCCACGACGTACACGTACACGGAGGCCCCTAGCGCAAAGGAAGACCACGGCCATGCGCAGGGAGGGCCGCCGTCCGAGACTGGGTGAGGCGCCTTCGGCCGGCGGGCACAGCTTGGCGGCCCCCGGCTGCTCTGGCAGTCCGGGGAAGGGGGACGGGGGGGTGGGGGTGGCGGCGCGACCCTCAGCGTTTAGTTCGAACTGCTGGTTTCCTCAGGCACTTGTGAGTTGTCCCAGACTTCCCCGCCCCCACGTGCAACACGGCTGAGGAGGGGGAGGGGAAGGAGCCCTCCGAACCACCTGCCCTTCGGTGGGAGGGGGAGGGGAAGAGAACAATAGCTTATTTCCTCGTTTAAAAAAGCTGGGGGGCCGAGTTCAGAGGCTGGGCCACCTATCCTCGGCCGGCGGAGGGGCCTTCTGCAGACCCCGGAGGGGCTGGGGCGAAGAGCTGCCCCCCAGTCCGGAGCGAAGAGAACAGCCTCCCAGACAGGGCGGGGATTTCAAGGCACCTGCAGTGCAAACTGTGCAAGAAACGGGGCCGGGGATGGGGCGGGACAAGCTGGGCTTCAATCGAGGAACCGCTGACAGGCCTTCTTCCAGCGACAGGCCGTGCACCACATGTCCCGGTTCTCCATCCCATACACCTTCCGGCACTTCTTGGCTTCACCCCGAGGCTTCCTGGGGAAGGAGGGGGCAAGCTGAGGCTCCCAGACCCCAAGGTTTCCCTGAAGCTTGGTCCCGGGAGCTGGGCTTCCCTGCCTAACAACCGCAGGAACAATCTGGGGCCCGTCTTCAGCTGAACCTTAAGGGGAGGCCCCTGAGTCTCTTCCTCATTTACCCCGAACGTGAGTTCCATAGGATTATTTGTGCATCAATTTAGAGGCAACAATGTCTCCAAATTTATTTCTCTCCTTCCTTCCTCCCCAAGCTGGTAACAACTTGACCCCCAGCCTCTTTGTGTATCTACCCTGTTCCTCAGGATTGGCAGATACACTTCTGCCTCCCTAACATGCCCTTTGGCTCCTACCTCATCTCCTCCAGGTCACTACTTGATGCCGTGGAAAGGCTGCTTCAAGTAAGTTGGACCTGGATGCAAATCCTCACTCTGATACCTGTTTTGGTATGTGATCAGGCAAATTACTTTCATTTCTCATAGCCCTGGTTTCTTCATCTGTAAACCGGTGCTAGTGCTTCTACTACAAGTGACTAGCCTTGTGGAGTTAAGAAGACCCAAATTCAAATCCTGCCTAAGACGATTTACGAGCTGTTTGACTCTGGGCAAGTCCTGTAACTTCTTTTAGTATGTTTCACATTAAAATGAAGATAATAGCACCTACCTCAAAGGATTCCTACGATGATCACATAAAATATGAAAGATACTTTGTAAACGGTAAGGCATTGTATAAATGTTTAGCTGCTGTTACAGAAATGAAAGTAAATACTATTTCTTGATTCAGTCCTCAGAGATTAACTTTTAAAACTATTTATACCATATAGTTTAGTCTTTAACTTAGCTCTTCACCCTTCCCTAAGGGTTCCAAGTTCAGGAAACATCTCTCTCCAAACAGCACTCCCCAAAGGTATCTGCTGCCCCTGGCCCCCATATCCCTGCAGAGGCCTAAGCACACAATAGCTATCAGTAAATATACTGAGTCTACTGCTTAGAAGGACACTACGTTTAACATGGCACAAAGGAGCTGGATTCAGATCCCAACCTTGCTACCTACTAGCTCTGTAATCTGGGCAGGCCTTCTACCATCTCCGACCCTCTCTTGTGTGTAAATGGAGAAAAGAAAAGAGGTGAGGGAGCCTGGAATAAATGATCTCTTAAATCCTTTACTGCTCCACCAGTAACTCCATGATCCTATGAAGAATTACAGTTGGAGGCTAAGGGGAGGGTCTCTTCCCCGCTTCCTACACCAAGCTTTCCCCTGATCCAGCCAACACTCACCTTATGCCTGTGGTGGGTTTGAGGCCAGAGGGTATGGCTGATACAGGAGGCTTGATGACTGTGGTTTGGGAAAGTTGTGGCCTCTTATCCGATATCCCAAGTGGATGAACTGGAGTCATACAGCCCTGGGGAAAAAAAAAAGCTATCAGCTTACCTTCCACCACCCTTTCCAAAGAAGGTGGGAGAACAGCCACAACTTAAGTACTTGTTCAGTGTACCTGGTAAGCATGGTCAGTGTGGACATGGCACAGAGTGGTGGGAACCACAGAGCTCAGAATCGTGGGCATGGCTGTGGTTTCAGATGAAGCTGGGACTGGCAAATCCAAGCTGGGAAAGGCTGGGGGCACTGAGGAGGTGGGTGACATGGGGGTCAAGCTAGACAGGCTATCAGTTAGTGAATCCACATTGATATCCAGCTCAGTGTAGTAGAAATCCTCTTCACCATCACTTTGTTCTGGCTCTGCCCGACGCCTGAGTGAGAACAGGGTCAGAGGTCAGCCTGAAACGCCCAGACCAGGCCTTCTGGAAGCGGGAAGACAGAGCCAAAGCATGCTGGCCTGAGATGTGTGCCATATCTGGGCATTAGAATGTCCTGCCCCCACAGGTCAAACCAGCCCCCCTATTCCCATCCCCTCCTGATCATACCCCAGGTGCACTGTTCGGATATGTTTCTGTATTCCAGATGATGTGCTCAGCACTTTCCCACAACTCTTCCACAGGCATTTAAACATAACTTTCACTGAATTCTGGGAGGAAAAACATCGGATTTGAGGGACTCACTCTTCATCCCATCCCTCCCCCCTACTTCTCTGGGCCTGCTCACCTTCCTCTTCCGGGGTGTGGGGTCCCCGAACAGAAAATGGGCAGCCTCAGGAGGCAGTGGTGGTGAGGGTGTGGACGGAGAAGATTGGTCACTGGGGGGGTCCCAGCCCCAGTCCCCACTGTTGTTGCTGCTGCTATAGCTGCCAGATGGTCCAGCTGTAGACTCCTTCCAAGGGTCACAGCAAGACTCTGTCAGAGAGAATGGAGGGAGGAAGGAAGATTTTGTGTCCCAGTACCCCATGTGGATCCCAAGACAGAGCACACCCACACCTCAAAGGACATTACTCTCAGAATAGATTGGTGAGGCTACAATGGTATCTTTTTGTTGGGACCTCAGCCTTTACTTGAATTTCTTTATTTCCCCCACCCCCAGAACCCCCACCACCCCACCCCCAGCTACTCCCTAGTCATTACCTGGGGTGAAGGGTACAGAGGGGGGACCCAATATCAGGGGACTAGTAGACAAACTGGTAAGGACTGCAGCAGCCATGACTTCATCCAGTCCAGCTTTTCCTGGGGGGCATCTGCAAATTGTAGGGGGGAAGGATCTGTTACTTCCATTGCCTGGGACTCTGGGAGAAGGGGGTAGTTACCAGGGAGAGGTGGGGCTAAGAGGCCAATGTCTGCCCACACCATCTGGGTCAGGGCCAGTCTGGGAAGTCTGCCCAGGCCTAGGCGGGGCTTGAGGGGAGGATAAGGCAGATAAATAAGGAGCAATTTCGGGAGAGGCTGCCCCTCACCTTCCCCTCTCCCCCGCCATGGCCTGGGGCACACGTGCACATCCTGACACGTGTGAGCACACGCATTCATATGCATATGCCATCCCCATGATTTAGAAACACACTGGGCTCTACACCCGCCTACCATGCTTGTGGCTGCCAACCTAAAATTCATCACAATCATGTTGAGGGAGACAAGTGGTTCAGTCACCCCTTTAGAGGCTCCTCCCTTTAGAGGATATTTTTGGGGTGGCAGGAATCTGATTTCTGTTATGCCCTGGGGCCTGATTTCTTAAGCTTGCAGCCATAAGACAAACCCAATTACATTTTTGAATCTGCTCTTTCTGCAGACAGGAGCACAGGATTCCAGAGAACAGCTGAAGCTACAGCCCTACCTTCCTGTGAGTCTAGTCTATCCCCCATCCTGCCTCCCTATTTGGAGAGAGGATTCCATTGGACTGAAGGGAACTCAGGGAATCACACATTAACCAGAGTTATGCAATAATGAGAGTGAGAACAGTCTAAAGGCAAGGGGGGAGTGAGGGATGGGAATGACTGTCTGCAACCCCAGCCTCTATTATCACTTCTATAGAATTCAACCAGGGTACACATGCCAAATATAGAGGTAGAGCCTCATTTTCCTTCTACCTCCATTCAACCCAATAAAGGGGTAAGCCCCGCAAACCACTAGGCAATTCTCCTTGTCCATCTCCCTCAAAATGGAGGACAGTACTTACAGGGTTAAAGAGAGTGGCAGAAATGAGGAATTCTTTGTTCAAGGGATATCTATCCTTCTTAGGGCAGGGAATTGTCAAATCCCTCCCAGTTTTCCCCAACAGCCAGAGAAATCCATTAGGAAAAGAGCTTCTTAATCTTTCTGTCACTGACCACTTTGGCAGTCTGGTGAAATCTATGGACCTTTTCTCAAAATGTTTTAAATACAGAAAATACATAACATAGTATTACAAAAGAATCATAATGAAATAAAATTACCAAAAACTTTTTTGTTAAGTTCATGGAGTCCAAGTTAAGAACCTCTACTTTAGGGCAACCTCTGAACTCAGGCCAAAGCCTGGCTGTTTACTAAACCAACAGAGTTCCTGTCTCCTTAGCACCCAACTCAGTGACCCACTGGGCACAGTAAAGGGCTGAAGCCTCAGACCATGGGAAAGGAGCCAGATCAAGAAGCTATCCTGAGAAATTTCTCCACTGCACTCTTCGGCACCTCCCTGTTCAGCCCACTTCTGCTCAACTACCCAGCCTGCTCCATCCCTGAAATGCCCCAAGTTGTGAGCAAGTTATACCTCACCCAATTAAGCCATAAGTGCCAGGAAGGGTATAAGATACTACTTTATGATTCCTCTTCCTATATACCTCAGTGTTTCATTCTATACCCAAAAGCTTGGATACAGAAAGTGACAGGCTAGAGATTTACCCACAGGCCTGGCACCCAAGAGTTGTGTCCGCATCTAGCTCCCACCTTCCCTCTCTGCCCACCATTCCTCACATCTGCAAATAGCTACACTATAACTATCAATTCCAGCATATACTGTCAACCCCACCAAACACCCCTTTCCCTAGAACAACACAGTGTGTACTCAACAATTTTTCATATCTGAGAAAAGTGGAAATGGACCTCAATACCAAAGACTTGGGTGTCAGATGTTATCCTTCCAAGCCCTTGATAGCTTCTCACCTCTGCCTGGGGACAGGGATGTATGCAGATTGCAGTAGCCCACTCTGGTCCCAGTCTCCGGCCTCATCCCAGCTCCCTAGGCCCCATGAATCCTCGGCTTTCTGCCCAGGAAGCAATTCCTCTGGCCCCACTTGGCCACTGCAGTGGATAGCCCCCTGCTGACAGAACACAGGCCTGGCTCAGTCGAGGCAACGGCATCACAACACTCCCTCCTTAAGCCCCTCCCCATTCTTCCCAAATTTAAAGTCCTCTGTCCTGCCCCAGAAAAAAGCCCTCCAAACCCCGGGCTTCCCTAATGGAGCAAAGAATGCAGGAGATCCTTCCTGCCGAACAGGAGAACACACTCTCTCTGTCCCCGCTTTCAAATGGTACATGTGAGTGATTTCCTGGGTTTCTTCAGAGCCCCCCAGACGGCAGGAAGGGTCCTTGGGGGCAGCTCATCCCCAACACAAAGACACTCTTTTTGGTTTTTGACGCCCCATTCCCGTGGCTCCCACACATTCCCTGGGGCTACAGACCGGGACTCAGGGAACCCCTCTGAAGTGACTCCACCTCCCTGGGGCTGGCACCGGGGCAGCACCGACTGGGGGCCAGGGCCCGGAAGTTGGAGCCTCCCCCCACGCCCCAGCGAGCGCCTCGGGCCTTCCCCCAGGGCCCCCCCCCACGAGCCCTGCCCCCCAGCGCCGCCCGGACGTCGGCCCCGCCCCCTCCCTGCCGAGCCGGCGGGAAGTCGAGCTCCGGCACCACCTCCCCCCGCTCCTCAGGCCAGAGCCCGCGAAGCCCGGGCCCGCCCCGCCTTCCACCCGGCGCCCGGCGGAGTGACTGACAGGCCGGCCCGGGTCGAGGCGGGGGGGGGGGGGGGGTGGCCCGGGGGGGAAGCGTCTCTTCCCCTCCCCCCCGCGAAACCCCGGCCTCCGCCCCTCCCTCCCTCTCCCCTGAAGCCCAAACTTTCTGCAGCCGCCTCCAGCTGCGACGCCATCTTTGCAGCAAGAGAAAGTTTCTCGGGAGGCGCCCCCGGTCCGATCCCGGTCTTCCACCCGGTGCCGACCCCGTCAGCTCCCACCTACGTCCAGGAACCAGGGCTGGCCTGGGCCCAGAACTGTCCCGCGCCCCTCCCCGTCCCCGCCCCGCCCGCCGACCCCCCGCCCAGTTACCTGCTGCAGCTGTCCGGGCCTCCCGGGGGCCGGGGCCGACCCCGCCTTCCGCCTCAGCAGAGACTCGTCCACCAGCACCGTGTAGACGGCGTTACTCGCGGGGCCAGGGCCCGCGGTGGGGCCAGGTTTGCAGGGCGGAAGGACACCGCAGCACATCCCCCGAGCCGGGGGACAGTCGGGGCAGCCAAGCGCGGCCGCAGCCGTCAGTCCCGGGGGCGGGGAGCAGATCCGACTACCAGCCGCAACAGCCCGCTGGGACTCCATGGAGGGGGCCCCCGGGCCGGTTCCGGGCCGCTGTACCAGGGGAGGGGGTGGCTAGCCAAGGACTGCCCGCACTGTGCACCCCACTCCCCTGCTTCCCTCCCGGCCGGCAGGCCGGCGAAGCCCCTAGCCCTGGAACCGGGCCGGGTGGCTCGCTTCGCCGCGCTCCCGGGTCTGCAACAAGGGGGACCACGCCCCCCTCGCGCGCCCGCTCTCTAGCTCTCCCTAGCTGCGCGTGCAACCCACCTCCCCTCCCCGTGCCGCGCCCTCCCATTGGTCAGCGTGCTGTATCAACATTCCGAGATGGAACGTGGCCCGGAGCCGGCTCACTCTCTCATTGGCCGGGGTGCTGGGGGGAGGGGGAGGAGGGGGAGGAGAACAGAGTGCTGCGCCGCACTCCCTCCTTCCCTACCCCGCCCTCCCTCCGCGCTCCCGCCTCCGGCTACACTTCACGGGCGAGAGTCCGGCTCCCGGCCGGTATTCTGTGGGGAGGAGCTAGGCAAGCGAGGGAGCGAGCGAGCGGGAAGGGGGGGAGTCCTTAGTCCGAATCAATGTGGGATCCTGAATAGAAGGAAAGTAGTAAAGGCTGTAGGAGCTCGGATTCTTGGCTGAGGGGGTTGAGAGCATAGACATTCAACTCCCCCCGCCCCGCCCCCATGTACGCGAACACTATCCTATTCCGTAATCCATTATCCTAATGTGTCAAGCCATTTTATATGGAGGGACTGCGAGACCTTTAAGAAAAAGATGCCTCTCCTTGCCGCCAGGCCGGCTTGGCTCAGAGCCCGGGCGCGGGCTGGGGCAGACAGCTGGCCCATCCAGGCCCGCGGTGGAGGTGCCCTTAGTCCCCGCCCCGTCCCGCCCCTCCGCGCCTTCTCCGAGATCTCCAGATCCCACATGGCCAGTCCCGGAGCGACGTACCGGGATCCTGGCCCTGGGTGGTGGGATGTCGGACAGCGCCTGTTCCACCGAAGCTCTTTTAAACTGACAGTCCCAGATAGAGCTGTTTAGGGGAGGGGTGCTGAACGGCCCTGCCATCCCCGTACTACCCCATGGGCCTCCTTCCCTTCAGTCTCCCTCCAACGCTGCCTTTGAACTCAGAGAACCCGAATCTTTGAATTCCCAAAAGTGGGGACCTGGTTTCAAGAGAGCCCGACACACCGATTTAAAACACCCGAACAGTAGTGTTACTCACTGGCCTTGTAGACCTCAGGGCAAGATAGGGCACATAGCACCCTGGAGATGAAAAGGAGGTCATTGTAGGTGGGGTTGAAGAACACGCATGGCCCCTAGCACAGGTCATCTGCCTCCCTGCTCCTGTGTTTCTCAGGATTTAAGATCCTGTAGCCTAGAATGAAGTACCTCCTCCATCCCAGCGTCCCCTCTGACTTCTCTTTTCCCTAGTACCACACTGCGCACTATCTAGGTTAATTTTCAACAACAGTTACGTAACTGTGGGGGATGGGCAGACTCCGGACCGGCAAGCCGTGGGCAATCCTGTGCTCCTTAGCCCTCAGCCTCCAATAGCCAAAGTTCACCAGCCCCCAGAGCTCAACTCCCAACCCAACAGCTCTAGGACCAGAGAGACCTCTCAGCTCATGGCTCCAAGCTATTTGACCACAGGAAAGGTGGTTTGTTAGCTGAACAACAGGTTATTCCAACGTTCCATTTTCCTTGTGTTCCATTGTGTTTCCTCCTGAATTTCCTAAATGTTGTCTCTATATCTCATCTCTTCCTATCTTAACTTTTTCCCCATGCCTTCCCAAACACCCATCCCTCACTTATCTCTGAACTGCCAGAGCATGATTTGGTCCATATACATTAACATTGTCTTCCAGACTATGTTCTCTCTTAGATTGCACCTCCTCTCTGAGTCCCATAATATTCAAATACAGGGATCTGCATCCAAAAAACACTCAGGGAGAAACAAGCTCAAAGAAAGAGCCCCTGAATATGGCAGGGGTTGAGGGGGGCAAACTGAAAATTCCCAGCCTCAGATTGCTTTTTCTCCTTATCCCTCCACCCCAATCCCAGGATCACAAGTACATACATCCACAAAAAACCTCCTTATGCCTTTATTTTTTTTTCCATTTTCATAAATCTTCAGAGGGCTTATGAGTCTGTGCCCCACCAAGCCCCTCCATCTCACTAATACTCTCATAAAAATTCTCCATAGGGCCATTTCCTGTATCCCTGCCCCAGGAGGGACTGCTAGTCCTGTAGGTGGGGTCTGTGGCTGGACTCTGGCTCCCTTTATTTGCAGTCTCCATTAGGAGGGCCTGAGTATTTCTATCCAGCTGGTTACATAGAGCTCTGTTCCAGGTGGGCTCCAAGGGTTTCCGTCCTGGCCTGCTAATCTTGGAGTACAGAACCTCCACCTGGGGGAAAAATGCAGAAACCAGAGTGACCTGGATACCAGTGAGGATCTTGGCTTCTTCAGTCTACATCTTGGTTTGGGGAAGGGGGAGAGGGGAATCAGGAAAGAAAGAAGAAATTGGCTACAAAAAGGGGAGATACTCTAGAGTTATCCTGATACCCCCCCCACACACACACACCTTGCCCCCAATGCCTATTCGCCCCAAGGGAAAACCCTGTCAATATTCCCCCAGCCCAGAGTTCTGCAATCTCTCCAAACCCACTTTACCTCAGCTGCTTCTCCAGGTTTCGGAGCTCCTCTCTCCCCAGGGATTGAATCACTGGGACCTGTATTGCTGGGTCCCACCTCAGCCCCTTTCTTGTTCTTCCGTATACAGGCATACTCTGCCATTACCAACTTCTCCGAAATCCTCAGCTGTTCCTCTCCCTTTTGTGTCATGGGGGGAGCTCTTGGGGCGGCTGCCAGACTCACATTGGAATAGGTGGACTCAAGGGTCCAGGAGTCTGAAGCAAGTGGAGGCTGGGGCAACTCACGATGAATAAACACAGGGGGCACTGTGGTCATCTGAACATCAGCCCTGGTCCCTCCTGGCCACCTTGGATATAGGAGGTCAATGCTGGTAGGACGCTGGGCTAGGGGAAAGAACAGCAAGTTTGGAGAGAGACAATGGAAGAGAGAAGGAAAATGGGGAGAAGATAAGATCCTACTTGGTGTCTTGGGGGTAGGTTGGGGAAAAAACTTAGAACTGAAAAGGACAAAGAATCCCTCACCTTTACTGTTCCTGGGGCCCCGGTTGAATTCATGCAGTTTGGAGTCTGATTTGCTGAGTGAACGAAGCTGAGTCTGTCTTAGTAATGACTAGGGGATGAAGGAGGGGAAATCTAATTAGAACCTCCCCCACTTTCAACCATGAGCCACATTCCTGAAACCCAAAGCCCATGCAAGGGGAGGGGAGGGTGGGAATGTCACACTAGCATTGTCCCACCTAAAGTCACTCACCACATCCACTAGCTTCAGCACAGACTGCTGCCTTCTTTTACCCTTCCTGTAAGTGGACAGAAAAGGCAAGGGGAGGGAAAGGGGGTTAGTTTTTGCTGATAGTAAATCTCAGGCCCTAAGTGGGAGGAGTTTACTCACCAGTGGGCAAGACCCCAAGTTACCACAGACTTCCACCACCATTCCCACCTGTCACAAAGATCAAAAGCAGGGGGCTAAGGGCAAAATAGCATATCTGATTGATATCACAGTATCATATGATGATAGAAATATATAAATTTTCAGGTTTGCACAGCACTTTCCTTACAGTCCTGTGAGGTATGTGTAATGAGCATTATCATCTCCATTTTAAAAATAAGGAAACTAAGGCTTAGAGTAATTAAATGACTTGCCTAGATTGATGTTGACTGTCAGATCCAGGATCTGAACCCAGGTCTCTCCAACATTCATTCTCCTGCCTCTAAAATATTAAGATCTAGAAGCTTCCACCCCACTTATCTGCTGGAGGGGAAACAGGTACAGAGAAAGGAAATTACTTACCTAAAGTCACGTGGAAAGTTTTAGAACTACCACTTTCTGTCTTGCTTCAATTCATCCTGTATATTTCCTGCCACACAACTCTGGCTTCATCATCTGGTGGTTGCACACAGGATAAAAGCCAAATTCCTTGACCTGTCAAGGCCCTCACTATTCTGGTTCAACTGACACTTTCCCAGCTTTTTGTCTCACTGTTCCAGAATACACATCATTTTATACTTCCTTTAGCTCTTTCTTTTTCTCCCTCTCCCTCACTTTGTCTCTCCGTGTCCCCCCGCCCCATCACTATCTCTCATTCTCATTTTGTCTTGCAGAGTAATATCATAGCTCCTATATCCAGAGTGCTTTGCAAATCTGTAAAGTTCATGTCTCTCAACAAGCTATGAGGCAGGACATGAGCTCACAGTATGTAGAGCTGGAATAAACCTCAGCAATCCTCTATTTTAAACCTTTTATTTTACAGAAAACTGGGTAGGATCATGGTAATGCTAGAGCTGGAAGGGACCCTAGAAATCACTTTATCTAACTCCTTTTTAATGGATGAGGGAACTGAGGTCAGTGGGGTGGAGAGAGAGAAGTGACTGACAAAGTGCTATGGTGTTGAACTCAGGTCTTCCGATTTCAAGTTCATCATTCTTCTCAATACATCGTTTCTTCTCTGCCAGACTTTCCTTACTCTGAAATAACAGCCATCCTTCAAAACCAGCTCAAGTCACATTTCGGTCCCTGAAGGAAGGCTGGGGGTGGACTACCTCAGTTCAAGCAGCCGTCTCCTCACCCAAAGTGCAATCTTCTTTCATACGTCATGCGCTGCATTGTTCTATTACTTCCTCAAGTCTTGCCTCTTTAAGCAGCCTGTGAGCTTCCCTAGAGCTTCTTTATTGGCTCCTCCCTGTAGCCTACAACAGGCCCTATGCCCTATGTGTGTGTATGATTAATTGAACTGAATCCCTGCTGGGATGACAGTCACTTTGAGTGATGGGTGACAAAGGGACAGACATACCTGTGACAGGTGGTACACAAGGCACAAAGCATAAGTACCAAGGCCAAGCAGCTCAGGACCCAAAGGGCTGGAGGGGGTCGGAACTCAGGGGCAGTCTGAACCACTGCCATGCAGGGAGCTGTTGTACTTCAGCCTGTGGAGAAGGGGCCAGATCAAGAAGTATGGTGTAGTTATGATGGAATTGGAAAATCCTAATTTGAATCTCTGAAGGATACAACCCCTTCCCCACCCCCTCAAAGAACAGATGGTGGGATGCTGAGGGAGGGGAGATGCTCTGACTCAGCGAACAGGAAACCAAAAGGCTTCTCAGGCCCCCTTCCCCCACAGCCTGTGGTCTCGGATGTTGATGAGTTGCTAACAGTGCCTGAGCTGGTGCCTTAAAAGCCATCCTTACTGATCTACATGACTTCTGTTTTATGTCCAAGCATCTGTTCATCAGGTTGCTACATGAGGCACTACCAGCCTGGGAAAACTCTAGTTGGGTTTAGCCTATCTGTGTTTCTGAGACTGCTTCCCCCACAATGTCAAAGGGAGTCGGGGGTCCATCTTTCTCCTAAAGACTTCTCAAGGTAGAGACTCCTGCTACGCCAAGTTTCACCAAAGCTCCTGGAACCTTGGGGGTGGGGAGGAACAATAAGAATGGCTTACCCACCCCACTGGCCCAGTCAAAAAGTCTCCTTCCCCCAACTCCAACAACTATAACTGGGAGATTTCATACCCTCTTGACCTGGAATCAGTTGTGGTTTCACCCCAAACCACAAACAAGCACACCATACTGACCCCACAAACCATAAAGCCTGTAGACCTTACTGAGGTAAAAGTGATTTTATCATTCTAATTTCACCAAGTTCAGTCCCACAAATCTCAGATGCTAATTTTTTTTTTTTTGGCTAGGGAAATGGGAGAGAAAAAGGAGAGGGAGGGAATGATGGTGGTGGAAGTGATGGTGGAGTTGACCATTGCACTCAGCATGTGAATTGTGTAGCCAAAGCATTTCTGATGAGTATATATTTACTTTGGAAGGCTAGTGATGAGGAAACCCTTGAAAGGCATCAGTTGTTGCTGCCACTAAGCCCAATTGCAGGAAAAGGAGGGAAACTGCCACCCTCTCTCCACCCTTCAAAATGCCTTGGTTAGTTCAGAACTCTGAGGCCAGGGAGCTACACATAAAGAAGAATGGATCTCATGGAGGGTTCAAGCAAAGCAGCAGGGGTAAGAGGAGGGGAGCCTCAGCTTCTGAGCTCCCTGCTTGTTAGCCATCCTGACAGGGTAGCAACAGAAGCCCTTCCATGGAACCATTGGCTTTTCTGTTTCCTGCCTGATGACCCCCTCCCCCTAAAGTTTAAGAAGTGATGTGAAGGTTTCTCAACAACTCAACAATGGGGACATGGTAGTTTCTGGCTTCTTAACAGAACAGGGTTCCTAATGGGGAATGTGATGTGACTAAGAAGAGGCCTAGAAGCCGGATGGAACTGGCTAGTTGTTGAATTTGGAGAATTTTCCAATAGGACATTTCAATTATCACCCCCAAACTGGTAAAGGTGTCCTTGCTTGGAGAGTCAGTAAAGGGCAGGGCAGGAGGATGTACTCCCCCAAATTCCTAGGAAAGCAATCACAGGACTTTGACCTTTTAGCTCCATACAGACCAGTTTCTAGGTGTTGCTTCTTCCTTCCCCACTGTTGGAAAGAAGTTGGCTTTGCCCAATTGGTATTATCCCTACCCCCTGTACTCAGGTTGGTGGAAAGCATTTAGCTGACTTGAACCCTAAGTTCATCAGATACTAAGTGGGGTAGCTTCTATGCTAATGATATTTTCTAACTGTCCCCTAAGCCTGGGGGGGGGGTGGTTGGAATTAACTCACTGGGATCTATCTTCCCTTTGCTTCCCAATGGCTCGAGGCCTTTTCTTGTAGAACCCAAAAAGCCTATACAACACTTACTTTCAGGTAAACTTCACCAGTCTCTACTTTCAGCCCCCACGATCACTGGTGCTGCTATGTTATCTTCCTCTTCACTCTGCTGGATTGAGGCTCCGGAGCTGTCAGCCAGCCTCGGGACGGTTCCAGCATGTCTTCTAAAGTGGTAGCTTCTTTGTTCAGCCCCCACCCTCAGGGCTCATTTCCTGGCCCGTGCCTAGAACATTTCCCCACCCAACCCCGTGTAGTTTCTAAACCTCTATCACCTACTCCACGTTCTGCAGACTGGAGGAACCTAGCAAAGTACTGCTCCCTCTGCTGGAGCCTTGAAATGTTGCAGCCCAGCACCCTTGGCCCCTCCATTCAATCCATCAATTCAATTCTGTGCAGTAAATTAAAGGCCAATAGCCACCTTGTACATTAGTAACTTTTGTGGAATTACTTCAGTGACCTGCTCTCTTTAGATTCTTTTACTCGCCATTCTTGCTTCTGACTTTTCTTCTCTAACAGAGAAGCCCCATCTGGACAAAGACTGAAGCTGAGGCGGAAAGGTTTTCCCCCATTTTATGAATTGCTCTCTCTGCCCAGTTGGACATGGTCACTTTTGAAAGGGAAGGGAACTCGTCAGACACAGCTCCTATCAAGCAGTCCCCACTCCACCCCATCTCCCCCCTACCCCATTCCCTGAATCTTTATATCTTTCTGAGTCCTGTGCCCTCATTTTGTACCCAGGGAGCCACCTTGTTATTTCTGATCTCAGCTCTCACCAGAGACTCTCCACTTAATGACACAGCAACCACGTCACTTTAATCATTTTGTTTAAGAAAAACTCCTTCCTAAGGCCTTGTGGCAGAACAAACTGGAAAACAAGTGTGGAGGAAAGTATTTCCCCCTCCCAAAAAGAGGCTGCCCCGAGATACAGTGACTTCAACACAGCTCAGTCTGTGTTTGGACAGGCCTGGGGTTGACAGGAAAGCGAAGGAGGCCTTGGTCTGCAAACCCTGTTCCTCTGGGCCTCCTCTTCTGTTCCATCTGCTCTCAGAGGTGTTTTGGGAGAGGGAGGAGTGACACCTGACCTTTCTATCATGCCACTGGCTTCACCCTTTTGAAGAGTGGAGGCCACAAACTGGCTGATGGGTGAGGCTGGGAGGGAGTCTGGCTCTGGGGAAGTGTGGGAAAAGATGATTTGTTATAATTTCCTGGGTCTGTCTAAAGCAGGTACAATTCAGGTCCCCAAGTTCTGGTAGCTTAGGAGGCAGAAACTATAGCTCTAGCCAGCCCATTCCTTGGGAGCCTCCAGCTAATCCTAAACGCCCATCCCTTAATATCTGAACCTGTGGCCCAAAAGAAGGGGTCTTCAGTCAGTGAGGTTGAAGCACAGCTCACTAAGGATGGCAACAGGTATCCCTAGGGAGGTCTGCCCCTTCAAGTACCCAGGGTCTATGAGCAGAGGAGGAGAATGGAGGAAACTTGGGCTTTCTGGCCTGGGCCACACCCACTGTGGGAGTAAGGATAAGTGGGGGCAGTGGGTGATGAAGAGTGAGGGGGAAGGATGGACTCAGGAGACAGGAAAGAACTCCCGCTTCAGTACTAAAACTCTGTCATTTTCTTGTGTGTGTCAGCAGTCTTCTGTTCCCGCTGCAAACCTGCCTCCTGGGCCCGGAGATTCTTCAGCTCCTTCTGGGCTCCAGCCAATTTCTCCTCCAGCTGGGCTGTGGCCACGCTATGCCTAGAAAGAAACAGTGGAGTTACTCTCAGGACCAGCCTCAGCTTCACCATCTAGGAAACCTTCCCAAATTAATCTAGTTGATTCTCTAGCCTCTGCTACAATCCCTGACTTTTCCTTTACATTTCCCATGATGTGATATACTGATTGCAAAAATGTCTGTCTTGTCTTTCTTACTAGACTAGAAGCTCCAGAAGGGCAGAGGCTGTCTGCTTTTCTCTCTGAGCAATTTGAAAGTAACTATGCCCCCTTTGGGGGACTTAAGAATTAAGTGAAGGCTAGCAAACTGAACTAACCACACTCTATCCTCAAAGATATTCCTCTCTGTAGACAAGTGCTCCTCATATAATCACAGTCTGGTTGGGAGAATTCAAGCTTACTAATCTCTTATCCTTGAACTGAGACAAAAGGATGTGCTAAAACAGTGACAAGCTAGCACAGTTAGTGCTTCAGAAATGCTTGCTGATTTGGCTCGAAAGTAATTTTAGATGTGCAGTCGAAACCTTGTCTTTCTTGTGGGCACCCACCCGTCTGTCATCCAATCTCTCCCCAAGGTCTTTCCTATCCAGGAAAAGCCTATATCATACCGGCCAATGTTCCGTGCCAGGGCTTCCTGTATACTTCGGATGTCCCTCTGAGTTTGCTCCACCTTTTCCAAGATCTGGAAGAGCTGTACACTTAGGGATCGCTTGGTACTCTTGCTGGCATGGTAGAGCTCCTTGCTACTCCTCTTAAGGGATGGGACCTTCCCTTCCTCTTGGACCCTAGGAACCTTGCCTTGGAGTTTCTCATTTAGGAAATCAAACACACTGCGTTGGGGTGGGCGTCCCTTGACTCCATTCCCCTTCGCCTGGCTTTTCCTTGGCTTGCCAAGGTCTGGTTTGCTGCTCGTTCTCTTCTGAAGGATTTCTGCACACTGATCTAGGGACTTCCCCTTTGGAAGCACCACAGCATGGATGGGCTCTACCCGGCCCTCAGCATTCTTTCCAAGACCTAGGATGACAAGGGTGGGTTGGAAGCAAGGAAGAAATGTTATCCTTCCACATGGGATTACAGCTGGAGTCAATGCTGACAAATCAATGCCATTCTTCAACATAAATATGAAGACTGCTGGGTTAAAGACATGCCTCAAGGACTAAAAAGAGTTACCTTTGCCAAACTCATAGCCCATCTGAGCAAGAAGTTTGGAACCAATGCCTCGGGTATGTGCCTCCCAGCCAGCAAATGAGGAGCTGCAAGCAGGACCCCAATCCCCTTTTTCCAAGGTATTTGACTCCACCACTACAAACAAAACAGAATGGACATCAGCTTAACTAAGGAAGGGACCAAGCAGCAAGGGAGTCTCCCTGATGCCACCTGAACCCAGAAATTAATTATTCTCATATAGTCTTCCACAGAACAGGTGTAAGCTGACTTTAAGGGAGACAAAAGGCAGTCCATAAAAGCTGCAACTTTCCTCACAGATGAGTCTAAAGGGTACAGAACCTAGACAGTGATTGTATATGGAGGAACCTACTGCCATAGAGTTCCTAGAGAATAATAGCAACATTGCCCTTCTCCTCTTCTTTTTCCCTTATCAACAGTAACACTATCTCTTTCACCCTAATGTCTACACTCATCTCCCCTGCAGATTAGCACCAATTACCAACAGGCTCCAGAGAAGTTTGGAGTTATGACAGCTGATTGCAATGACTTGGGAGTCATGAGCCCATGTTAAAAACTTGGGTCCATCATGTACTAGCTGTGTGAATGTGTGCAAGGAACCTGGCCTCTCTGACCTTCACTCTCATTTGTCAAATGGGATAACAATACTTGCTCTATCCTCCTTGGAGGGTTCCTGTGAAGAAACACCCTGCAAATACCTTAATAAGACATGTAGAAATAAGAGCTACCAAAGAACTCCAAGAAGATCGAGATGGAACAAAATAATTTCTAACTGAAGAAAGACCTCTAGATGCTTAGCCCCTGCCCTTCCACCTGCCTTCATGAGAACAGAGAGTTCTACATTTCCTATAGGCTGAATTGGAATGGAAAGGACATTAGGCCTCCACTGATCACCACGAGTAAGGCAGAGCCATCTCAGTACCTTTGGCATAGCTGGAATCATCCACATCATCTCCATCAGACTCTGAAGGTGTACTGTCTTCACTTCGTAGAGGAGGCATAATACCATCCCCCTCCACCACAGTCTCTTTGAGAAGCAGTGAATCAAACTTGACTGTATAGTAGCCACTGTCCACGTCTGTGGAAGGAAGAGCAGCACACCAATTAACTTCACGATCATGTGACACCAACAAGATGAGCAAAAGAACCCCACAAAAACACAAAAGTAGAACTGGAAACTAACACATTGCCGAGTTAATTGAGGCAAAAAAAGAAGGCTACTTACTGTTACGTGGTTAGCTGAGAATGATAATCAAGGGTTTTTACCCAAGTCTAGTGTCCTGTTCCAACATTACCCCTGGGTCTGACTATGTCATACCCCTAATCAAGAAGTTTCTGTGGATCCCTAATAGTTGTAGCATAAAATACATACCAGTCTGTTTGATATTTAAAGCACTTCCAAGATCTGACTCCCATTAATTTTTCCAAATTGATTTCACATATTCTATGTACCAGTCAAATTAACATGCTTGCTGTACATGACATTTCAGCTCCAGCCTCTGGATCTTTGCTCCCTGGGATGCCCTCCCTATTCTCTGCCTCTTAAAACCATTTATTCCATTCAAAACTCAGCTCAAGTGCTACTTCCTGATACCTTAAGTTGTTAATGCTCTCCTTCATGCAGAAAACTGCTTTATAATTTATACTGTATTTTAAACTGACATCTATAAATATCTTATTTACCCCCTTGCTCCTAAAGGGCAGGGACTGTTTCATTTTTGTCTTTATATTCCCAGCACCATGCCTGCAATAACATAAACTTAGTAAATACTTGTGGACTCAACAGACTGAATAAAGGTCAATCTTTGACTGTGTGTGGGGGATCAAGTTTACTTCTCTCAGGTGTCCTACCTGGTGGCACTGAGGACCTAGCCACAATGTTTGACTTGTTTTACTGCTATATTTAAAGAGCTTTTCAATAATTGTCTTCATTAAATACTGTCACAGAAGTACAGTGAAATGAATAGAGGAAGAAAGGAAACGAATACCATTCCATTTCAGTATCCAAGATATGATGAAAATAAGACATCAAATTTTAACAACTAATTGATTTTATCTGAATCTCGAAAAAAAAAAATCTGAAATCAGATCTAGCTTTCAAAATCACTGGCATGAGGCAATCATTTCAAGAGACACTGGTTAAGGAAACCCTCAGTCTTCCGTGTCTTAATAGCTCACCTGTGATCCGAGCTGGATACCAAATTCCATCATCGTACTTAGCTAGACAGGCTGAGCCTGTGTGCAGGACACTCAGGTCTGGCTCCTGAAAGGGGCGAAGCTCATCCACAGCAACTACTTGCCCATGAGAGAACCTGCAGTGATTAGGTTAAGCACAAATCAAATATTCCCACCCATAAATGGCACTAACATCAGGTACCAAGAAGAAGCAAATCCAGTACCTGTCAGAACTTGTACTCAAATGCAGAGAATGAGATAGATGCCAAAAAAAGAGGTAACCCATTCAAAAATAACAGGGAGTTTTGAGGGCTTTTTTTATTTTTACTATTTTTGGTGGGATAGTTTTTGCAGTAAACTCTCAACTCTCTGGGAGTGGATTACCAGCTCAGTGGCTTCTCCACACTTCCTTTATGATAACAAGTTAGGTCCCACGTTCCCAATGTACAGTTAAAGTAAGAGCTCACCCAGGTTATTCCACACAAAATCAAGTGTGCAGGTCTCTGATTACATATTTTTATCATATTTTTCACACCACTGCTCATTGAACTGAATTCTTTTTCAACAAAAAAGGATATGTAAAGTCAAGGAAGAAGAGTCCCACCAGTCAGCTTAAGGCCAACATAGAAATATGCCTCTCCACAAACCTTGCAAACAATTACAAACCAGAACCAAATAATACCCTTTAGCTTTCCCTATTCCACCCAGTCCCTGTCCCTCCCCAAGACACATGGGAGTAAAGCCCCACCATGGCATCTCACTGGACACATAGGGTACTCACTGTGGGTGAGTAGCTACAGCATTTTGCAAGGTTGCTTCACACATGTGCGATACAGGAGAACTCAAAGCACTCAAAGAAGTATAGTCCTATTTAACAGAGGAGTAAACCAAGGAGTGGAGAAGGGGAGATGTGCCTAGGATCAAACTCTGGTCCAAGAACCCTCCTCCCAAAACGTACCCCCTCCACCAAAAAAACTCCAAACCCTAATTTCTAAACATTGTCATGCCCTATATTGTACTGAGGGCAAGAAAACAACACCGAGAATGCCTCATGCACCTCTTGGCAGCATGAGAAATGACTAAAAACTAAACCAATCACTCCCAACCATTTCAAGCTGAGGCTGTTGTCCTCAGTTGACTGAGTGTCTTCTGGAACCTGTAAGGACAGAATGGCATGAGAGAATTACCTGCAGTTCTCTTTGAATCGGCATTTTCCCTCCAGGAAGAAGGGACAGGGCTTTAGAGACTTGTGAGTCGGGTAGAGATAGAGCACACGAACCCCTGCTGTGCCGTCCTCTGAATGCTCTGTCCCCACAATCATGGCATTATGGTATTCCAGAGTGCCCCAGGAACTGTAGTAGGGAGCATTCACCTTCATCCCACTCAACTCTCCCTCTTCTTCCTCTTCATGCCCAGATCTGTCAGGCTCCGTTTCTCCTCTTTCAGGAGAGGTTGTAGTTTCAGCACCCTGAGTCTCAGAATCTCCTGTCACTTCACGAATGGCATTCTGGAAAGCCAAATACTCAGCTTCATCCCTTACCGCGCTCTCAATCAGGCCAAGGCTTGGGTCCAGCGTGGCCAGGAGCTTACTCTTCTTGATGGACACAAGACTGGACTCAGTTAGCTCGATGAGCTGCTTTAAGTCGGCCTGGAGCTGCAGCAAGTCTGCTTTCTCAGTAGGGTCCAAGCCGGTGCCCAGGGCCAGCTCCACCTGCTGGAGCTGGACATGGTAGGTCTGGATGGAAGCTTCCACGCTATTTTCATCCATCCTGCGGAGGCAGTCTGCAGCTCTTCGGAGGATCTACTTAAGCATCCCTACATCCTCCAAAACGCTGGCCAGGGGGCAGCCGCTCCACGACCACCTTTAGGAGTCACGATCTGCAGAGATCAGGAACAAGGCCATTTCAAACACGCTTAATCACAACCCAAGTCCTCGTGCTCGGACCAGGGGAAGCCTCGTCTCTCCTGCCAACTGACAGCTACAGGGAGGGCAGGAACCACGCAGTCCTTTAAATGAAGGTTCCTAACTTAAAGGTACCTTTGCCCTAATCGGACAGGTCTGAACGGAAGAGGGGATGTCACAGTGAGTGGGAGGAGGAAGAGACAAAGGCCGCAGGGAAGAAAGGAGAGGGACGGGATGCGGCCGTGGGGAGGGTACGAAGAGGAGACGGCGGGGGCGGAGGAGTTATTTACCTTGCACAAACTGTGTACTGACTTAGCTGCCTAGATCTTATTCCCCACCAGTACCACGTAATTTCCTAAGGGTAGAGAAGAGAACAAGGTGGAGGAGAGGGGAAGATGAGAACGAGGAAGACGGGAAGGGGAAGGAGGAAGGGGCGGCGGAGGGAGCAGGGTGGTGGGGGAGGGGAGGGGAGGCCTAGCCCTCGGGCGTCCTCCGCAGAGCCCTCGCCCACAGACCTCGGAGGGGGAATCTTTTCTTCGTCTAGTCCTGCTCCCGAGCCCCGTCCTCCCTGCCCAGGTTTTTCGGGCCCTATTCCCGTAGAAAGCTCAATGTCTCTTCAGCCTCTCACCCCTCAGGCCTGGGAAGCAGCCGCCGCCGCCACCTCCACGGCCGCCATGAAACCGCCGCTCGGGCAAGCCAACCATAGATGCCGCACTTGTTCTGGCTAGAGAGACCCACAACAGCTCCTCGATTCCCTCACTGGGTCGCCACGAACCCACCGGAACTCCCTCCCCAGCTTCTGCCGTCCACCGGAAGTGCAAGCGTCATTGGAGCGGACCAGCCTACAGCCCGCGGACTTCCGGTGTCTGCTGGGATTCGTAGTTTCCAAAGGGCCTCTCCTTTCTCCAAGAGGTCGGTGTGGACTCTATGTCCCAGAAGTCATAGCGCCAGGGTCAGCGAGAGAGGTCGACTCTTGCTGGCCGTAGAGGTAGTGGCCGGGTAGGGTCTCGTTCGGCCCTACTAGCTGTAGTAGCCGTCCTTCCGGCTCCGTCTCTGAGGCGCTGGGCCGCAGGTAGGAGCCCCGCAGCCCGTTCCCTGTTGCTTCCTCACGGGCTCCACGTTCGTTGTGGAAGTCCCCGAGCCGCTGACTTAGGAGTTTGAGGCCGGACCAGAGAGTTCCCTCTGTGGGGAGGGCCCTGTGTCCGGAGCCGGCCTCTCCCTGGAGACGAAGAGGAAGCGCATGGGTCGCTCTGAAACTCAGGCACTTCCCTTCCTTCCTGGCCCGGGCCGCGTCTGGGCTACAGGACCCAGTTTCCTAGGTGACGCTCCGGACCCCTTCCTCTGCTAGACTACACTGCCCCCCCTCCTCCCACTTCCGAGTCTGTGGGTTTCTCTTGCCCTCCCACTCCCCTTCCGAACCTGCCCTCTCGCTCCCCGTTTTAGAGACCGTGGCGTTACACCGGCCCTGCTTTTGAGAGCCTTGCTCCATCTAGCTAATGGGAATACACCGCTCTCAGCCACCCTTTCTTTTCCTTTCCCAGACCCCCACCCCTACCCCCCCAAAAAGGAAAGAAAAAGAAAGAAAGTGAAAAACAGTGTGCTTCCAGTATTCGCTCAGTTCTCTCTTGGGAGAGGGACGGCATTTCTCATCACAAATCCTGTGAGAAGGTTTTGATTCATTGTATCGATCAGAGCAGCTAAGTCTTTCACAGTTGATGATTATTTTTATATTTTTGTTCAGACTTTTCAGTTGCATCTGGCCCTTCTTGTTCCATTTGAGGCTCTTGTTAAAGACACTGAAGTGGTTTGCCATTTCCTTCTCCGCCTCATTTTACAGATACACTGAGGAGAACAGGGTCAGGTTGACATGTCTAGGGTCGCAGAGCTAGTAAATGTCTGAGGCTGGATTTGAACTCTGATTTTCCTGACTCCAGGCCCAGCCCTCTATCCACTGCCTAGTAACTGCCTCAGTATTGTGTTACTGTGTACATTGTTCTCCTGGTTCTGTTCACTTTGCATCATTTCATGTAAGTCTTCCCAAGTTTTTCTGAAATCATCCCCCTCCATTCCATCACAATCCTACCACAGCTTATTCAGCCATTCCAAGACCTTTTTCTGAGCCATAAAGTGCCACTCTTATCTCCCACCCTACTTTCATTTATGAGCTATCTAACCTCAGAACTAGGGAGTCCCTGTATGGGTGTCCAGATCAGTTGTTCTACGTACTGATAGAACTTCTCTTGTCTTACTTACTGAGCCAGTAGGTCTGTCCTATCCTAGTGTTCCAAACCATTATTTGAAAACTAATACTCTTCTCCTTATCTGTTAGCTAAGCCTTCAAGTTAGTAGTAGTAAAAGAGATGGTTCCCTCAGTGAAAGATTAGTCTTGTTTTTGTTGGCTGTGGTGGAGGTGTTGAGGAGCACAAGTTATGAGAATTTATGAGGTCCCCAATTTTTTCCCCCATAACCTTTAAAAATAACCCTTAAAAACTCAGTATCTCTGGGTTATAGTGACTTGAGAGAAAGGAACAAGTTTCTGTTTAGGTGAATGATAGTGGCTCCCATAAAAGAGTTGCTGTGCTATGCCACTTTGGTCCTTGGATATTTTCAGCTGTAGGCCCTTACGTTGAGAGCGGTTAAAAGACCCAGTTAGCCTGCTGAGAAGCACTCAGTCTAGCTCACTGTATAAAAAGAAAGCAGAAACTCACCCTGATACATGCCAGTGCGTTTGGGGAAACTTTTCCAGTCGGTGGGATAAGCCTAGTAGTATTATAGCATTGTTATCACTGATCTTCCCAAAGGCTTAAAGGTTTTTCAGTCAGAACCTAATCTTTACAAAATTTCTAGGGAGTAAATGAGAAGTCTGTGGTATAATACTCATTTTGCCAATGAGGAAACAGGTTGTCTTTTCTCAAGGTTACACAGCAAAAGGAGCCTAGAATATGATCCTGGACCTTCTGGCTCAATTGTTTTATCTCTTGTTACGGTCATTACTGTTGTTATATTGAAGGAAGCAAGGGAGATGCTATAAGGAGCAGAGTTCCCCAGCAGTATTCCCCATTAATTCCTGGTTTCTTGTACTTTACAGGAGCAGGATGTATACACTCTTATCAGGGCTTTATAAGTACATGTTCCGGAGAGATGAATACTGTATCCTAATCTTGGGGCTGGACAATGCGGGAAAGACGGTAGGTAGTTTCTTTTCTGGTTACCTCAGTTCCTATTCATAAAATCTATTTTTCTACATTTTTTTTCATTCAGTAAAATTTCAACTGATTATGTGATAGCTCAGTTGTAAGTCTGAGAAAAGGTTATTGTAAGTGATTGTAAAAAAGGAGCATTTTAGAAAGGGGAAGGAGTGATCTTTGGATCTATTTTTCTCAGACAGTTATGATAATTGAAGTGTACTGATTAAGTGTTTTAATAGCTGGGTCTCAAGTGAAAAAAAGTTCATACAACACAATTTTATATTTAATCTGCATTCTTAACATTTCCTTTATCATTTTCTTAAGCCCAGGCAATCTACAAGATAATAAATCGAGCTGTTATTGTAGCATTTCTGAGGTGTAAATACACTGAAAATTTAAGTGTCATTTTTCAAGAGTTGGTAGGAGCTAGCTATGGCACATTTCTGGGTTGTAGAAACTAACAGAATTTTGAAGCTAAAAATGAATTTAACTGTTCTAATCTAGCCCTTTCTGAAATCATGAATCCCATCAACAAAATCCCTAACAAGTATCATTTCGACTCTACTTGAAGATTTCCAGTGACAGAGAACTCTTATCCCTTGACGCAGCCCATTCCATTTTGGATAATTTTAAACTTGCGTTCTTGTTTGTTTTTCCATCTACCTAGACTTTCCTGGAGCAAACGAAAACCCGATTTAACAGAAACTACAAAGGGATGAGTTTATCCAAAATCACCACTACGGTGGGCCTGAATAGTAAGTGGATCTTTTGGGGTTACAGAATCAGAAAAGCAAAGAGATATAGTGACAATATCTCATGATGACCTAGGTGAGATAGACAGGGGGTAACAGATTATTCATTGATCTTCTTATGTGGTAAAGAAAAGAAACTGAATTTCTGAGAGCTGATTACCTTCCTTATCTTAGTGATTACTACTCTGTGGAGTAGTGTGGAGTTATTTTGTTTTACTTGCAGATGAGAGATTGGGGAAAATGAAGTTTCTGTGACTGGGATCTTGTATTTTACCTTTAATTTCTCTTTTCTTCCTTCTTCTTTCCTTGAAGTTGGTACTATTGATGTGGGCAAAGCTCGCCTTATGTTCTGGGATTTAGGAGGACAAGAGGAATTGCAGTCTCTCTGGGACAAGGTAAGAAAGGAACTTTCTTTTTTTTCCAGGCTTGTCCTTATGCTTAAGTTCCACAAAATTTTTAGAAACTGTGTGGTCCTGAGGGTAGCCCTATCACAAACCAGATACTGAGCTAGGTAAAGATAGCTCTCTGGTAATTTTACTGTTCGAAAACTTACAGTATGAATATTTTGACTTCTTATAGGAAGCAGCTTTACAAATAACTCCTAGAAATCTATCCGTACAAACATACTATTTTTTTTTTGTTCATGTGGTTAGAAGCTGGAGTTTCCAGGTGCCAGTTTCCAATCTACACTTAGTAGTAGCTAGTTCCTGCACTGATGTTTCCCAGAGTGTCCCCCATAATCTGAATGTCCTGCAAAAAAAAAAAAATCTGTTCTACTTGGAATAATGGTTATTCCCCTAAAGGAGAAGCTTTTGCCTGGGCTGATAAAAAGACCATTTTTCTGGCAGCCTCAACCAACACTGGATTGCAGAGGAAGGATTCAATTAAGATTTCTCATTATTTTGTTAGCCAAGCGGGAGTAGAATAAAACAATATATGAGAAGCCCTTTTGAGTTATTTTCTTTTAAGCTAGGAAAAGCATTTCTAACATGGAGTTTTGCCCATTGTCCACTCTCTTATATCATCATGAACTATCTCCACTTGAAAATAAGCAAAACTGACAATCACAGTAATTTACAAAATCCTGTTTATACCAGGCCCTATGCCAGCAGTTTGCCACCTCTCTCTTTCTCTCTTTGATCTTTGAAATGTGCTCTGAATATACTGAAGCTGCTCCTAGATGTTAAGCTTTCTGCTATCATTCTAGTACTATGCTGAGTCCCATGGGGTCATCTATGTCATTGATTCTACTGATGAAGAGCGACTCTCAGAAACCAAGAGGGCATTTGGTGAGTTATGGTTTTGACCTGAGTTTTGTTCATTCAAAAGATATTTATTGTGTACCTGCTATATTCAAGTCTGCCAGGCAGACTTGATATGGTCAATGCAAAGATAAATGAGACACAGTTTCTGTGCTAGATAAGGTAGAGTTTAGGAAGGGAGATAGAGCATGAATTGAAATAACCACATACAAGGCATTATATAAATACTAGGTTGGTAATAGATGCAAAGTGCTGGACAAGAAGGGTAATCAGAGAAATTTCCACTGGAGAAGTACCATTTGATCCGGGCCTTAAAAAGTGAGTAGAATTTCTCTAAATGGAAATAAGAGGAGGGCCATTCTAAGCTGTGAGAAACATGAGAAAAAAAAACAAAACACACAAATCAGGTCTGGGAAGAAGTGAGCAGTCTGTTTTGGCAGGAATATAAAATTTGTATAAGGAAATAAGTGGGAAATAAGGCTGCAAAAATAGTCTGAGGCCAAATTGTGAAGGACCTTGAATATCATGCTAAGGAGTTCAGATTTTATTTAGTCCAGAGAATGACATCAGAGTTGTACTCTAAGGAGAACTATCATTTACACAGTGCTTTAAAGTCTGCAAAGTGTATTCATTGTACCATTCCTTTGGAGTATGTAGTACAAGTGTTAATTTTATAGGTGAAGAAACAGACTCAAGTGAATTGCTTTGCCTAGGCTTTCCCAGTTAGGATGGTGAGACTCAACTCTAAATCTTGACTCAAAGACTGGTGACTTTTCCCACAGTAGTAGCATAGATTTGAATGGAGAGAGACTGTTGGCAAGAAGGCTATTGTAATAGGGCCTGAGCTGTAGTAGCAGCAGTAGGTAGAAGGAATGAATTTGAAAAGGGTTTTAAAGGAAAACTTGAAAGCCCTTAGCATCTGACTGGATACGGGGCATAAGAAAGAGAATTTCAAATAGGATTCTAAAATTTTCATCTTGGTTGAAGGAAAGAGTTATAGGGAATCAAATATAGTAATAAGAAGAAAGGTCTACTTCTAATGAGGGAGGTGAGTACAGTCTTCAGCATACTTCTTTGAAGTACCAGCCAGGATATATAGGTAGAAATTTCCAGCAGGTAGATGCAAATTATAGGTTGAAGATCAGGACAGAGGTTTGGATTGGACACACAGATTTGGAAGTATTTTGCAAGGAAGTGACAGTGCATGAGAACTTTTGGAGGAAAGTCTGAAGAGAGAGGAGAGGCAGGGACAGAATATTGTGGAATAACCCTGTTAAGGGGATTAGAAGTGGGAGGAAACAACAAAGTAAGAAGAGATCAGAGTGATAGAAGGAGAACCAACTTCGTGCAGTGTGACAAAAGATGAGGGAACTGAGTTTAAGGAAGGAAATTTCAATAGTATTGAAGGTAGGTCAAAGAGGATGGGATGTGGCCTGAGGAAAAATCCACTGCTTGTAATGATTAGGTAATCATTTGAGACCTTTAAGAGGGCTGTTTGGTATGGTAATAGAGTTGGAAGCCATACTGGGGAACTTGACAAGACAGTGGGTTGTGAGAAAGTGAAGGGATGAAGTTCTCATTTGGGTACTATGGCCATGAAAAGGACCCATTCTGCTTGTCTGAGGTCTTGACAGAACTTAATGTCTCATCATTTTTGTTTCTCCAAGAGAAAATGATCACCAGTGAAGCCCTGGAGGGGGTCCCTATCTTGGTCCTGGCCAATAAACAAGATGTAGAGGTGAGATCACTGGCTCCTTGCTTAGTCCTAGATTGCTTTTTTTTTTTTTTTTTTTGATAAAACTGGACTTAAGACTTCTCTGAACCCCAGAGGCACTCAAAGGTGGGAATCTTTTGTCTTATGGGTTGGCATAAGCTAACATCTACTTAGTGTGAGTTATAAGTACCTCCTATGTTTAGGAACCAAGGAAATACATCTGTAATCTATATCTGAGACCTTCTGTGTGAGGTTCCCAAATCCTGCCAGTCCTCTCCCATATGATTTACTCCTTTAGGTCTAAGGCCCTTCTCTCTAGTAGTGTATCTTTCAGGCCTCTGGATCTTGTAGTTATTTTCCTTCCTCTGCTGCTCAGTACTGTGTCAAAATAGTGTGCCTAAGGGCCGCTAATCTATGCATTGTTTTGATTCTTCATCTGCTTAGTGCTATAAAATTTGCTATGGTAAAAATAATGGTGTTTTCAGCTCCTTCCCTCTGTACTTCAGAATCTAGTTTCTTTCTCATTACTTCATCCCTGGAACTGTTGTCCTCTTCTTTCCCTTTTTCAGAGGATCTGGACGATGTACACTTGAAGCTCCACTTTGAGGAGGTTTTAGTCAAGCTGAGATTTCCTTTTAAGAGTCAGCCAGTGGTCTGAACTTGGTTAGTATTTGCTTCAAGGAGTCTGTCCTTTATCCCTCCCTCCTCTCTGACCTCCACATAGATGTAGGACTATCTTCTATCCACTGGAGGGAGGCAGATTGACATTATCATAAGACACTGTTCAGAAAAAGGACAAAACCATACTTGCTAATGTGTATAAATGCCATTTTTCTTTCATGCTACCTCCATCCTCCATTCCACTGAATTAATTTACAGTCTATATTTCTACCTCACAGTTAGGCCTTGGACTTCCACTGACAGGCACCTAGAGATAGGCTATTTGACATAAAGGTGCTCCTACCCTCCTCCAGAAGCTGATATTTTACTGGGACTTATCTTTTTATTAGTATTGAAGGGATTAAAGTGAATTTTTCTTTTCCCCTGAATACCACTATGGTTTCTTAGATGGACAAAGGTTGGAGAAAATAACCATCTCGATTTCCCTAACTAAAGCAAGAGTTCTGGAGAAGACTGGATTTAAGAAGGTCTTGAAAAGATCTTCAGAAGGCAGATTTACTATGTTAATTGAAAGGAAAGGAGTTGGATCAGATTAAGGAGAATGGAAAAATATCTTCTTGCCTGAAATTGATGAAGGAAATTAGATTAGGACCTGTTGTCATTAACAGAAATACTTTGTTCTTATATGTACTGCTTTATGTTGAATATTCGTTAAGCTTTAACATACCTCCAAGTGATAAAGGAAGCATAGGAGAGATAGGTAAACTGAAGGAGAACAATTATTTCAGCTTTCCAAGTAAGTCTCTGGAGGAAAAGAGGCTGCAAGGTCACTACTTCCATTCATCAGGTCACCAGCCACATCTGGAGCCCATTGTTGCTGGGAGGGGTTCCCTTCACTGTGGACCAGCCAAAGTATGGTGGAGGTGCAGTAGAAAGAGCATGACATGCATAGTCAGAAGACATGGGTTTAAGGGCCACTCTGTTACTACCTGTGTGAACTTGAGAAAGTTCTTTAATCCTCTTGGGGCTCAGTTTTCTCATCTGTAAAAGGAGAGGGTTGACTCACATGATCTCTGAGGTCTTCTACAAATCTAAATCTGTGATCCTTTGAAATCTCTATTTTACATTTCCTTCCTTTCTCTTCCCTGCCATTCATACCTCTGATGAGCCCTGCTCACAGGCAGAAAGGAATAGGAATATGTACTCCATGTGTTTCAGTTGTTGGCATGTTGTGAATGGTGGCCCTTGACTCATTCTTCATTGTTTATGGTTGCTTGCTTGAGTAGTGACTTCAAAATATACCAAGAATTATTCCCTTTAGATTTTAGGGAGGCCAAAAAGCTGTTTTCCCAATATAATTTTGTTTATAAATACTGGACTGTGGTTTCTTGCTTCATTTTTAGCCTTTAGTTAAAGTTTTAGCCTTTATGAACCTTATGAACTTTATGGCCTTGGAGACAGCACATACCATAGTATCACAGAATATCAGAAGAATATTTCTTTTTCCTGACCTGTGTGTTTTCTATATCTCCTGGAGGTGGAGAGGGTGGCTAAAACAGTGGTCATCTCTGACTAAGGGTCAGTCTTCATTTCCTGGCTTTCTTCCTAGAATTCCATTTCTCTCTAAGCACCAACTGGACTGATCCTGCTGGCTTGGCTCTGTGCTGTGTAATTCCCAAAATCCTATGTTGGTAAGATGTAGAACAGACTGGAGCAGGGCTTTGTTTCAGTCACCTGCCTTCCAAGCATCTGTGCTGTATTAAATGATGAGTAGTTTCTCCTCCATCCCTCCTTCTGCCTCCACAGTGACCTTCAGTTGTGTTTCTTTTTATCCCTGCCTCTTAAATTCATTATGACAAAGAGGTGTTTCCAGAAAAAGGAATGAAATTTCTCCATAGGAGAAGAAAAACATTTCTGTGCCCAAGTGGTTAGATAAATGATTGCATGAAAACAAGAAGAAAAGTCTTCCAGAAATGATCCTACTAGAGCTTCCTGCCTTGGTGCCCTTCCTTAATACAGGAGGTTAGCCTCAGATCTTCTGCTGCTTTACAAAAGTCTTCTGCTGAAAGCTGGGGAAAAAGTAGTGGCTGGGAACTCATTTGTTGGGTATTTAAGAGGTTATCTTATACATACACTCAATCACATCATTCCTTGTAACTGAAAGATGTTTTATTATCTTCATTTTCCCTGACGACATAATTTTTTTTAGCATTTTTCCGGGTCTTATTCCATATTTATTTCTCCACATTTGGGGATGATGGGAAACTTTGAAGAATCTCATGAGGTGGTAAACAGATGCTGGAGGGTCCCAAGGGTTAGTCAGATGTTATTTATTGCCTACCTACCTCTTCCTGTTGCTTTTTATGTAAGTTCCCAGTGCAGCTTGTTGTAAATAGGTGATCAGTTCTTGAGGGGGTGCTGAGGAAGTATTGGCAGCAGGCCTGAGCTGGATTCTGTCAAAACTGGAGAAAGAATAGGGACTGGAAGGGGGTCATAAAATGGGAAGCTTATGTCCTGAATTCTATATGTATCTCTTTCTGGCTTGCACAACTCCATATCTTTGCCTCAGTTTCTTCATCTTTGAAAGGGAGGGTTTATCTCTGGCTTAGTCCCTGGAGATGATGTAAGTATGAGATGAAATCTGTTAAGCAGTGAAGCTTCTTGGAAGAAGGTTGCTCTGGGAATAGGTTTTAATAGCCTCTTATATTCATGAGGTCTCAAATGAACCTTTAGAGAGTGTTGAGCAATCTGTTTTGGCAAATGTTTATAAATGTTTTTCTTAATTTCCACAATTGATGCCTGCTCTGTTAGGTCTTTGTTCTTTAAATCTCCCTTTCTCCCTCTTCCCACTTTCCTCCCCTTTTTTGTCTCCTTTGAGGCTGGCCTGGGTCTGTCACCTCTGCCAGCATCAGGTCTCCAGAGATTCCTTGAGAGTGAGGCTAAGCTGTTATTGACAGCTGGAGTGGTCTAGACAATTGTAGTTACCTCATCCGTTTCGGAATTACTTGATGTATTTACTTGCCTTTTTTTTCTTTATGCCTCAGTCCAGAGTATCATGGGGACAGTATCTGTGATGTTTTCAAAATATTTACATAAACCAAAATTGTAACCCAGAATCCCTTCTTTGCCTGTGGGATAAGAGAAAGGATCCTTGGGCCAAGGCCTTACGAATGAAGAGGGTCACCCAACAGCTGAAATAAAGTGATACTCATCTGGAAAAGGATGGTGTTCTGGTTGATGAATGAAATGAGAGAGGCTGTTCTTATATACTGCCTTAACCATGTGCCATTTGTTTGGAGGGTCACAGGCAGAGAAGTTGAATGGTTACATTTTAAAGATGAGTGACTGATGTGCCCTGATGACTCAGAATAAATGAAAAGAGAAGCCAGGGAAAAGAACTTAGGTATTCAGTAAGCACTAGGTTTACCTTGTAACTTTTCCTTTCTTTTGGATACATTCTTCCAAAAAGTAACCACCTCATTCCTAACTGTCTGAGGATAAATTAGTTGGCATCCCTGAGGTTACTGTAATCAAAAGATCGGTTTTTTAATGTTTATGTCGTTTTCCTTTTTCAACAGACCTGCTTATCCATTCCTGATATCAAGACTGCATTCAGTGACTGCATTAATAAAATAGGGAAGAGAGACTGTCTGACACAGGCTTGCTCAGCTCTCACAGGGTAAGTGTGGAGAGGCATAGCAGCCTTACTAGTGGGTATTTCCTAACCATACCCTGTGCCATGCCAGTAAATAATTTTCACCAGGCCTAATAGGATCCCAGGCTATCAGGTTTTTTCATGGCCTAGACCTGGACACCATTAATGACCAGAGAAGAATTTATATTCTTAGCATCTTAGTACCCAGAGTATTTCTGCATGCCTGCAGCTGTTGCTAGCACATATAAATGGCTTTATGAGGAGGAGGACCAGAAACTTAGGTGGCAGAGCTGATTCATTTAGGAGCTAACTGTTGTCAGCCCTTAATAGATAGAGAGTCAACAGGACATGTTTATAACCCTGGCAGGAGGGAAATATGGACCAGTCCCTTCCAGTGTGGTCATTTTATAAACATGAATGAGATCTGTAGAGGGAGCTTGTAGCTATGGCCACTATATCTTCTTGACTATGAGGTGCCTTCAAAGACCATGGAGTCATCCCCAGAGCCAGTCCCACTTTTCCCCTCCTCACACATTTTGAAGAACCATGGGGACCCATTGCCTCATATCTGGTGTTTTCTCAGCAAAGGGGTGAATGAGGGCATCGAGTGGATGGTGAAATGTGTCGTGAGGAACATCCACCGCCCCCCACGGCAGAAGGACATCACGTAAGGCCGGAGTAGCACCTGTGCTATGCTTGGACAGCTGCCCCCAGCGCCAATTCCACCTACCCTCCTTGTCCAGGGAACAGAGCCAGGACCTTGTCATCGATTGATTCTTTTCATTTGGATTTTTGATTTTGTTTTTGTTTTTCTTAAGACAAACTTTTATCTCCATCCAGAAAAAAAATCATCTTGAGGATTCTACCTGGGGGTTGGAGAGGGGAAAAGGGAGGGTATTGGGGGAAGAGTTTCTCTGTGATCAAACACAGGATTCTCCTGAATGGGAAATAGTAGGACCAGCACCTCACCCGGAGCACAGAGATTGTCAGGTGTGAACACCATGAGGTGTGGCCTTATATTCCTCAGTTGCTCAAGGGAGCTGGTGGAGTATTTTTGGTTAATGATCTAAATTTAGTCCTTCATCTCTTAAGACCAAATATGAAAAACTGGCTCAGGTTAGTCCCTGGTGTGAGTATTGATGAGAGATTGTGCCAGGCATGTAAGGCAGTGGTTCTCATCTGCCCTGAAGTGCTAGATTTCTTGGGTGTATTTGGCTGAGTTCTGACTGGAGCAGCTACCATTTGGCTCTGAATCCTCATGTTTTGTAATAACTTTCCCATTACCCCTTTCATGGGGGTAATGGCCTGTACTTGGTTCCCCAGCCTCTCACAAGGTGATGAGCAGCTAACATTGCCATCAAGAGTAGGCAGAGGTAACCCCCATTGCAAAGCCCTGTCTGCTTGAGGTGACACATTTCTTGCTGCCCAGAGCAGCTGCACTAGGTGATATGTAAAAAAATGGGCTTCAAGGAAAAGGTTGAGTACTTTGAGCCAAAATAGTTCCATGACATTTCTTTGTAGCAGTGTTTGCAGCAGATGCTACCTGCTCATCTCTGGCAGCATTCAACTGTAAATCCTGCTTTGACTTGTAGGGCTCCAGCCCTGTGGTCCAAAATAGGTAGTTGAAATAACTTGTTCAAACCTGGCCCAGGCTCAGGCTCATGAGCCATAAGTGGTTAAGGGGTTTTCCAGGAGTTGTGGGTGTTACTGAAGAGCATCCTTGACTGTTTCCACATAGAAATCAGCTCCAGATAATCCAGATCATTGGCCATATTGCAGTGTTGCCCAAAGCAGTGAGAGATAGGGAATTCTTCCAAGAGTTTCATAGAAACCTTAGCTTTCTGTCTTAGCTATCTGACTGACCTTGAATGTCTGTCACAGTTTATCTTTGTAAGACCTGAAGCAGCTGAAGATTAGTGGTGCCAGCTAGAATCAGCTCCCTATCTTCCTATTGTTAATGCTTTTCTCATTTTGAGGGCTTTGGCTTTAGGGGATAGTGTGATCCCCTAGAGCCTCTTAAAAGAGGGCTTGGGCAACTGATGGTACAAGAGTTGATCACTTATGGATCCACTTGCCCAGAACTTGTAGTGTTAATGGTGACAGAACCACAAAGCTATCCTTCTCTCACACTTCCACACCCAACTGAGAAGCCAGGCACTTGAGTGTCACTCTTAGAATGCCTGCAGGGAAGTGGAATGGGGGCATGTACTTAGGGGAAAATTTTTCTTCCTTCTCAGGCTAGACTTACGTGGCACCTTGAATAAAGAAGATGAGCAAGTAGTGTAATGCTATTGATAGCCTTTATTACAGCTGATTTTAGCCTCCCAAAAAGGGGCAGAAAGAGGGCTAACACAGGAAAGCTAAGGCCAAGGGGATATAGGCTATTGCTTCCTACTTTGTGGGGTCTCTGTTTGCCTCTGTAACTTGCATGCTAGGTTGTGCCTTAGGCCGGGTAGATTTCAGGCAACGTTCTCTCATAATTTATTCTGCTACATGGAGACCATTTATAGAGAAAGTAAAGGGGTGGGCAGTGACTTGTAGTCAATCTTTCCAGGATATGGCTTTGGCCACAGTAGACCTATTGGGCAATCTGCAAGCGACAGGCATGAAGTATATCGGAATATAGGCCAATCTAAAACCCTACCCTACTGTCCTTTACCCACCAGGGTGTGTTTCTTTTGTGGCTTACTTCCTTGAGAATCTAGTGCAAGATAGGAATATGGAGATCATCCTCAGTTTATATGCTCCTTTACTTTTAATTTAGAAAAGTTAGTGTATAGAGTCAGGAAGAAGCAAACCTTACTGCTGCCTTACCCTTTCAGTTTGAGGATTTTGAATGGAACATTTTCTCACAGTCCTGATGTTAATTGAGTGGTCGATGTAGCTACTTCTTGAAATGAGTTAGAAGGAAAGAAACATGGATCTGAGATCCTCTGACATCTCTTCCTGATTTTAAATAAATTCCCCCTTATATAAGGTTTCTCTTTTAGAGGAGGTTAAGATCTGACCTGGGAATGACCAGTGATCCCTTGCAGATTAGTGGTGAGAGAGTTAATGTTTACTGAGAGCTTTGAGATCCTGAATGAGGAGAAAGCTGCCCAAATTGAAAGTAAGCACACTCCAAAAACCAAAGTAGGATTTGTTCTTTTATCTTTCTTTTGAGGGAGGAGTTTGACATACTTCATGTTTGTCTTTAGGTCATGTTTGCCCCTGCAGGAACATCATGTTCTTCATGTTACATGGTAACAAGAGAATATGTTTGTGTAGAAATCCCCTTTATAAATAGATCTGGCAATGTTAAATGTGCTACCTTGCTTCTTTCTTGGACAGTGAGCCCTGGGTGAGTTGGGAGGGAATGGGACAGAAAAATGTACTGTGTGACTCTGGTCCATCGGTAAGAAGCAAGGCCAACTACTGAGGTTAGCAATATCTGTGAAGCACTATCTGCTCTGTCATCCAAATTCTAAATTCTGCTACTCCAGAGGAGATCCAGTGGATTCCTATAGATTTGATGCCTGTAGCTAGTTGAGTAGTGGTATGACTCAGCAGCTCCAACTACCTGTAGGTTAAAACAGGGTCAGCATTAAAGTGAGCTTAGGAGCAGGCTTCAGAATCAGGACCTATCAAGATCAGAGGAAAGTGCTTCTCACTTGTGTTTTCTTTGGCCAAAGAGATGACAGTTTGAGGCTTGTTCTGGAGCATGGCTAGGTAAAAACTCCAGATCATCCGTCTGAGAAAAGTCTAAATATCCATGTTTCCCATTGAATATCTTCTTACTTTGTTGAAATGAGGCTTGTGACTCGGTGGAGAAGCCTCTAATTTGGATATTACTGAGGACTTTCTAGTCTTCCCCAAAACATTTTAGGATTCTTCTCCCCCTTGCCACTTATCCCATCCCACTCCTTTATTCTTGGACTGATCCAAACCAAGTAGCAACTCCATAGCATAAACATCCTCTCTTCCTTTGGAAATTCCAGCCTAGCCTTTGCAGCTGCTGGGTTGGAACTCTCTATTCCCTGTTTTGGCCCTGTTTTTATTTATGAAAACTTGGATGCTTATATCATACCTGATGGTGACTCGTTGCCCTGAGGCTCTTACAGCCATAGCTTCTTTTTATAATCACCTAGACAACTGTAACTGACTTAGAGAAAAATTGAAAAAATCTATGACCTTAGTAACTCTGAGGACTTGACTTTTTCACACAGCAGTAGCTCTTGGCTTAGGAATTGAAAGATCTAGATGGTTCCCAGTTTGCTGCTATCCATTCCCCAGCAGTATCCAGCAGAAGTTTGGCTGAATGCTTGTTTGTCCTGCTTTATGCTTGAAAGCTTGTGGTCTCCCTGCCCACTGACATCTTCATCTTGACCATTAAGCCGGCAGAGGTCTGGCCACTGATTGTAGGAACTTGAGGCCACCACTCTCAAGGTGCGTCAATTTTCTTTAATCTCCAGTGGTTCTCTGTGTTTGGAAAAATAAAAATATGATCAGGAATCCGAGCTGTTCTGGTCCTTCCTGGGTAGGGGGTTGTGCCAGGCTTCATGAATACAGTACAGTTGTTTATTTGGATTTTTTGCAAATGATTTGTCGCCTACGCACTAGTCTCACTGGTGACACACCTTTGACTCCCAGCTCAAAGAGGTGTAGAGCATGAGGGGGAGTCACGTCACAAAGCATTTATTAAGTGCTTCCTGTGTCAGACACTGCTAAGCACCAAGGATACCAAGAAAAATAAAAACAGTCCCAACTCTTAAGGACTTTGAAATCCAATGGGAGGAAAACAACATCCAAACAACTATATCTGCAAACTATAAAATGTATATAAGATAAATTGGATATAATCTCAGTGGAGAGGAGATAGGAAAGACTATTTTATAGAAGCTGGGATTTTAGCTGAGATTTAAAGGAAGCCAGGAAGCAAAGTAAGGAGAGAATCCCTGGTATCAGATGAAGATGCGCTGAATGGGGAGATGGAGTGTCTTGTATAAGGAAGTCCAAGTCAGAGTATGTAGAGGAGAAGAAGGTGCAAGAAGACAGAAAAGGTTTATGAAAGGCTTTGAATGCCAAGTGGATAATTTTATATTTGTTCCTGGAGGCAACAGGGAGACACTGGAGTTGATTGAATGGTGGTATGTCATGAGCAGACCCACATTTTAGTTATCAGTTTGAGAGGATCCTGAGTGGGGAGATACTTGTGGCAGGAAGACCCAGCAGGAGACTGTTGTAACAGTTCAGGCTGGAGGTGATGAGGTGGCTCTTTTAGAGGAGAGAGACATATACCAAAATAGAGCATATGTAGAATTGATATGAATTAACAGCAGATTGGATATTGAGGCCAGGATGACAAGTGAGGAGTTGAGGATAACACCCAGCATGGGTAACTGGAAAGATGGTCATACCCTTCACAGCAGCAGAGAAGTCAGGAAGAGAGGAGGGTTTGGGGAGAAAGATAATGAGCTTGGTTTGGGACGTGGTGAGTTTAAGATGTCTACAGGACAGCCAGATCAAGATGTCCATTAAGCAATTGGATGTGGGAGACTAAAGATAAGGAGAGAAGTGGATAAACAGATCTGAGAATCATCAGCATAGAGATGATACTCAGATCCATTGGAGTTATTTTACTAAGTAAAATAATACAGAGGGAACAGGTTTCGAGGCAGAGTCTTAGGGGACACTGATTGTGTCAGCATAGCCTGGAGTGGCCTGGATGAAGATCCAGTAAAGGATCTCATTGCTTAAAGAGCCCCTGACTGAGGAAGGGAAGACAGACATTTGCACGTGTGCCCCACAGAAAAGATTACGTGTCAACCTGGCCTGGTACCCCCTTCACCCATTTTGTCTTTATCATGAGGAGAGAGGAAAGACAGCTTTGACCCCTTTATGTGCTTTCACTGTCAATTCCTGCCCTTGATGGGGCAGCACTAAGTGGGGAATAGGCTTCAGACCGACTGAGCTGGCAGTGGGAAGAAAGGAATCCAGGATCAGTCCAGACTATGTCCAACTGCAGTCAGGTCTTTGTCATAAGATGATTGGTACTATACCTGTGGGACTGAGTGAATGAATGAAAAAGCAATTATTAAAGGCTTACTTTGTCATGGATATTGGGCTAAGAGCTGGGGGTAGAAATGCATAGAGCAAGATAATTCTGGCCCTTAACGGCTTGTCTTCTATTATGGGCAGAACACATGGGATTGGAGTGACCAAGGAGAGGTATTTTGGTTTGGAAAGTTATAGTGATGTTCATCGGGCAGTTGAGCATTCTCTCCAGGAATGGTGGTGTTGATTAATAATAGCTAACATTTATATGATGCTGATTGTGTGCCAGTGCTGTGCTAGCACTTTCTGATCATTATCTCCTTTGATCCTCACAAAAACCTTGGGAGGCAAGTGCAACTATTAAATCCTCATTTTACAGATGAGACAAACAGGTTAAATGACTTGCCCAGGGTCACAGAGCTAGTGTCTGAGGCTGGATTTGAACTCAGGTCTTCCTGACCCCAGGCTCTGAGCTCTATCTGTTGGGCCACCTAGCTTCTCCAGGCTGAGCAATACCCAGTGGGGATGGGGCATTTTCCCTTTGCCCTCCCCATAGGAGAGATCTGTCTCAACTCTACAGAAATGTGTTCTCGTTTAGTTATTCCTCATGGAATGAGATCTAGGACAAAGCTGCATCTCCTGCGTCCCTGGTGCCCTGCTCCCTTGACACTTCCTGTTGTGCTAGGTTCGTCTTCAGCCCATCAGGTAGGAGTTTGGGGAACATTTTCCAGCAAGCAAAATAATTTGAAGCTTTGGAGAATCATTTGTAAAATGAAGTTAAGTCATTGGGAAAGAAAACTGCAGAAAGAAACTAACCGTCTACCTCCCTGTGGCAGACATGTGGACCAGGATTTCTCCTGAGCTAACCACTCCAGTTCTCCTGGGACCTCTGGGGTATGAAAGACCCTGAGGTGTCACTTCTTTCAAGTATTTAGTCATATTGCAGAAAGAACCTAGGCTATCTGGGGAAGAAGTTCTAGGAAAGGAACAGGGCATCATCTGTGGACTGTGCCCTCAGTCAGTTACTCCTCTGTCCAGAGCTAAATCTTTTGCCTTATTCTGGACTCCCCCCCAGGTTTGGGACAAAAAGATCTGTCAAAACAGTCAAACCAGAGTTATTAAGGAAAACTTACAGTTTCCCAGAAAGCATGTGGAAATGAGAACTCTGGGAGGGGGTCAGAGGTGAAAGACCTGCTGGAAACAGAGATTTCTGAAAAGGGCAGATTTTGCAAATTAGTATTGCTATTTCCTCCAGTGCTAGGAAATCCCCTAATTTCATCACCAAGGCAGGGAGGGAGGGAAGGGTTGGTCCTGGCACGGACAAGAGATGGGAAACTGATATGATGCTGATGAATCCAGGCCACAAGCTGGCCTGGACTGTTCCCTTATCTGTCCATACTCCCACCCCTTAGAAGCACTGGATAGTTGGCTTCAGGCCCAGATCCAGTTCCTCTGGGAGATTTTTGTCCTGCAGGTATATGAGAACCAAAATGAGGTGGAGGTGGAGGGGGGAGAGAGAAGAATTATGAGCCAAAAAAGAGAATGATCCCAGAAAAGGGGGCCTTTTTAGGAAGTGGAGTACAGTTGATTGAGGGGGAATTTGAAACCCTGAGGAGTAGCTCAGGAGGAACCTGGTAGAAAGGGAGCAGCGAAAGATAAAACCTTCGACTCTCAGCCTTCTACACACCTTCTCTGCCTCAGCCTCCCCCTCCACCTGTCCAGTTTTCTCCCTCTCTCAGCTCCCTCACAACTCACACCTCTCACTGTGCTCTTAAGGCCAACACTCCCTTCTCTGTTCCTTCAGTTTCTTCCCACCTCCCAGATCCCTCTCTGTGCTTTAATTTTCCACTTCCTTTTGTATCTCAGTCTCTCCCAAACTACTCCCTGTACCTCGGTGGCTGAGTCTGGGCCTCTTTGGTCTTAAGAAGTTGCCAGACTGGGTGAGAGAAAAGCTCAGAGGTGTTGGTCAGACACATACTTGCCCCAGCAGTCCTCAGAGCATAGGAACTCACATAGAAAAAGCCAGCCAGAGGGAGTTGTCATCTCTAAGTGACCACAGGTTTCTCAACTTCCCCGAAAAAAAGCCGAGGGAAATGGAATATAGCTGGAGTGTTTTAATGAAGGCCATCCTCAGCATTTCTCTCACCCCTAGCATTGTCCCAGAACTGAGGAGAAAGAACCCTCCAGGGTTGGGGTTTCCACTCCCAGCTAATTTTCCTGGGTGCCTACTATTTGCAAAGGACTGTCCCAGAACACAGTCCTCTCTTCTGAATCACAGGTAAGGTCCACTTCCTCTAAGAGAGTCTTTAAGCCAACTCACTAGCTTTCTAACACTTCCTGACCTGTGCTTTCTAATAGTGCATTTAGGTATTTCATCTTTTATTAGGACAATAGGTGTTGGAGAACAGGGATGTGTGTGTGTGTGTGTGTGTGTGTGTGTGTGTATGTGTGTATGTGTGTGTGTCTTGTGCATCATTCAAGTGTTGGGAATGAGCTTCCTCAGGAAACCCTCTGTCTGCAGAAGACCTGGTTCCTGCATTCTTGAAAATCTAAAGAAATCCAAGGAGGGAAAATTGGAATCACTGTCACAAAGATTTAAAAACACTTCCCAAAAAAAGTACAGGCACAGGTGAAAATCATACACTGTAGTGCTAATACTTAAAGAACCTAGAGTGAGAGTCCTGGTGGGATCAATCAGGCAAAGCTTACAAAAAGAAGTTAGTTTGACTAGGCATGTTCATCTTCCCTGCCTTCTATTCAAGACAGAGGTTTGAAACAATCAGTCAACAAACATTTATTAATCACCTACCATGTGCCAGGCTCTACGCTAAACATTAGAAACAGGCACAAAAATGAGCTTACAAAATGGTTTTATAAAAAATATTTTTTCATCATGACATTTCACATTGGCTCCACATATTCCCTGGTGAAGCTAGGAGACTGGGACCTCTGAAAATAGAGGGCTGGTGGGGATGGAAATTGTTCAGTTGTTTTTCAGTCATGTCTGATTCTTCCTGACCCTATTTGGCGTGTTCTTGGCAAAGACACTGGAATAGTTTGCCATTTCCTTTTCCAGACCATTTTACAGATTAGAAAACTGAGTCAAATAGGGTTAAGTGACTTGCCCAGGGTCATACAACTAGTAAGTGTCTGAGGTCAGATTTGAACTCGGCAAGATGAGTCTTCCTGATGCAAGGCCCAGCATTCTATCCACTGGGCCACCTAGCTGTGAAATAAATAAGTCCAAAGAGTTTTTGGTGGGAGGCCCAGAAGAAACAGCCTATTTCTGGCTTTCTCCAGAAGATACTGCACCAGTGGTCTTAACCCCAGGATACTTGGCTCCAGGGTCTAGCCTCCCAGAGGAAGAAGAGCTGGTCTACTGGAGACTTGGGCAAATCCAGGGGTTGGGGTGGGGTGGGAGTTGGAGGTGAGCTAGTCTTTCAGGTCAAGGGAGAAATGCTTCTGAATACTCCTCTCCACGATAGTTAGTTTGGCTTTTCGAAGAGCCTGTAGCAACTGCAGTAGAAGGGCTGAAGATCCCTGGGTCTCACTGAGTTCAGTTAACCTGTGCAATAGTTCTTTCTGCACAGTAGCCCGACTCTCTGGCTCAGGCCACTGCCTATGCCAGCTACCAGGGGCCTCTAGGGCCTGCTGCAGCCTCATCAGTCTCTTTAGTGAAATATTCTGGAAGGCCACAAAGTCAATCACTGCCTTTTCACATTCCTTGTCACCTGCAGTGGGAAAATATGGGGGTAGGGGTAATTGATGAAGAACAGATGAATGGGAGAATCCCTTCTTCATCACCTCCCATTCCAGAGAGATAAGACGTACCTCCTGCTATCCCTGTTGGTTGGGTTATGTCCAAAGACCAGGGCTAAAGTCCTAGCTGTTCCCTCCAATTAGGGAAAGGTCCCACATTACAGCGGGACCCCCTGTGTCTTACTGTCCCCTGAGGAAATCTTAGTTTTAAGGCTGAGCTGGGACAGTCAGCTAAAAGTATTCTCAAGTGGAGTTCAGGTGGGTAGCAGACTCTCGGTTAGGGACCTCAAAGGGCCAATCTCCTTTCAACTGTTAAGTGGGACAGAGATGAGGAGTGGAGTGGGGAAAGCTTTCTTGCTCTTAAAATATTGGCAGGGAATGAGATTTTGCAAAAGCTGCTTCTAGGCCTTTCATCTTCCCTTGACAAAAATGAGGATTATTCTTCCTGGATTCTTTCATCTTTTCTAAGGCTCCTTCAGAATCCCTCCAGCCTCCTGGGCTCCGACCTTGGAGAGTCAATTTCTCCAACCAGTTTAGTTGTTCTGTTGTACCCTGACTCAGGCCTCTTGGGAGTGATGGAATGAAAAGTCAAGAAGGGAATCTGATTCAAAGAGAATCTCATGCCCTCAGGTTTCTGCTTTTGAAAGGAAAGGAGATGGTTGTAGAGGAATAGGGGAAGCCCCTGGTCTCACCTGGCTCAGGAGTGCTGCTTAAGAACCCAGCACAGCGTGTGCAAATGGCATCATGGAATGAGGTCCCAGGAACATTGAGGAACATGCCAAGGGTGGTGCAGTTTTGATGTGGTTGGCACTTCTCTGTGCTGGAGCTGTTATCTGAAAAGGTGCCTTTGGGGCATGGCTGGCATTGTGTATTCTGGTTTGGGGTCCCTGTGGGGAAGCGATAGGGTCAGGTAAAAATCTACGTAGCCTTGGGGTGGAGAAGGGGAAGGGTGATAAAAATGTATACATTCCCACTATGTGCCATGTGCCTTCTTATAAATGTCTCATTTGGTCTTTACAACAGCCCTGCCAGGCGGCTACTTTTATTATTCTCACCGTGTAGTTGAGGAAAATGAAGCAAAGGTGTGTTCAGTGACTTGCCCAGGGGCCACACAACTATTAGGTGTTTGAGGCAGACCTGAATTCAGATCTTCCTTACCCCAGGCCTGGGGTTTCATCCAAAACCTGGGAGCTGAGAGGCAGTGAGGGAGGGGATATAGATGTTTCCATCCTGGTTTTGTCCATTTGCATGTTATTTTCAAATCAGCATCCCTCCTGCCACCATTTCAGTGCTCCCACTCTCCACCCCCTAGCTCCCCAATCTAGCACAAAATAAAATGAACAATTCTGTGACCACCTGTGGAAGCCGAGAGAGCTCAGCCCAACCAGAGTGGAGGAGGTGTGGGAAAAGGGAACCTACAGAGTCTAGAGAAGGACTCAGCTCTAGGATACAGAACCCACCACCTACCCAGAGTGACCACTCCAGAGCCTGGGGGGCAGGCTGAGTGCTCAATGCAGAAATCAGCATGGGCATAGAAGCCCAACTGGCAGCGGCAGGCTCGGTTGTGAGTGGCATTGCAGGCCTGAGCCTCCTCTTCATGCTCTCCACAGAACACATTGCAGTATCGGCATTTCTCCAGGTAGTTCCAGTACTGTGTGTAGTGGAGTGATGGGCATGGCTGGCAAATCGTAGGGCTCCTGTAGCTGCAGTGGTGCTTCACAAACGTGCCAGGTGGGCACTGATCACACAGAAGCCACTCCTGGGTCTCTGCATCTCTCCAAGAATAGGTAGGGAAGTCGCCTGCATCCCCTGGCATCACCAGCAACAGCAGAAGTGTACTGACTATCCACTTTGAGACAGGGAGACAAAGGAGTCCTGGTCAGAACCAGAAGTTCTCCCTTACTTTTCTGGGCGCACTTCTCAGGTAGGGCCAGGTCACTACAGAGAATTTCAGTAATTCCCACCATGCCCATTTAGAGTTGAAAGGAGAGCTCAGTGCTAGTCTAGACCTTACCAAAAAATTTATGTTCTGGACTGTGAGATCCATGGTTCTTGCTTGAGATGAATGATCCAAGCTCTGGAAGGAGAAAGGTCTCTTGAATCTTCAGGGGATGCTGCTGGGAAGGGAGGTTCAAAACTCTCCTCTCTTGACCCGGGTCCCTGGACTCTCCTGTGACACAAGACTGAGAAAGGACGGGGAGGGAGTCACCAGGGCGTGGGGGAGCCAGCGTCCCTGTACGCGGATGGGTGTTCCTCCTCATTCTCTGCCACCTCCAATAAAAAGAGCACGAGGGCTGTATACCCCAGTACAGTAAGGCCGTCATACTGGGAAATGCGCTGGGTCCAGACTGAACCTTTTACACGGAGGCTCAGATAGAAGGGACAGCACCCAGCCCTGGAGGTCTCCCTCTCCCTTACCCGTAGGAGTGGGTTGGGTTGGGCCAGGATCAGGACCACGCACAGCTGCCTGACCGAACCTGGCACCCTCGGCCTGGAGCGCTGACCGGGAGACGAGCAGCGCCAGGACTTTGGCCTTAGGCGGGATCCCAGAACTTCCCGCTTCCCTCCCCTTCCCGAGCCCTGGCTCAGGTGGAGCTCCCAGGCCCCGCCCTCCCTCTGCCTCAGTCTCCCGGCCCAGACAAGTTGGAAGGGAGGGAGAGGGCGATGTGCACCTACCTGTCCCTGGTCCGGGCCGCTCCTCAGAGCTCCAACCGGGGCAGAGCGGCCGCCCTTTAAGAACCTCGATCAGAAGGGGAGTGGGAGGGCGGAGGCAAAGGGGGCGGGACCCCCGGCTTCGGCCCCACAACTGCCCCTCCCCCTAGTACCTCCAGCCCAGGAAAAGCTCTCCTCCCCAACCTCGGCTCCCCCAAGCCTCCATAAGCGGGATCCTTTCCCCTCTTCTGGGGGTGTCCTGACCAGAAGAAGAAATGAGCTCCAACTGCCTAGAGAGAAGCGAACTTGCCTGAAATTTAAAAAAACATTTTTTGGAGGGTAGGTGGTGGGGAGCAAAGGCACAGCCAGATCCAGGAGTGCTTTCTGTACACAGCAGAAAAAAAGGATTTCTACGAAAGCCTGAACGTCAATTCCTATCATTGGTTTTCTTTAATGTATGAGATAAATTCTACAACTTACTTTCACAACTGCCCTGTTTATCTGTGCTTCCTTTTTCCCGTTCTCTCCTGTGCTTTTAAAAAAAAACGTTGCAGTTGTACTTTTTTAAAATATGAGTTTTGTTACCTTCATCTATCCCCTGGCCACCTTCCCCCCCATCAAAAAACCAAACTACTTGTAACAAATAATAGCGGTCAAACCAAGGAATCCACAGGGGCAATGTCTAAAACTATCTGTAGCTTGTGTGCCTCATTTCTCTAACAGGAAATGGGGGGCATACTTCATCATGCGTCCTCTGGTGACATGCTTGGTCATTGTGCTGATAAAAGTTTTAAGTTCTGATTATATTCAATTTCCCGAGTCAGTTTGTACTACCCCAAATTCTGAAAAGTCCATTTTTTGTTACTGATTACTGTTCAATAATTTCCATTACATTCATATACCACGACTTGCTCAACCATTTTCCAGTTGTTGAAGAGGAGATCCAGGGGATCCCTTTGGATTCGATTTCTTCCCCCACCCCACCTTTTACTACTCCTGTCAAGATCAGGAAATTTTGGGGTTTTTTTGCTTGTACGTACTCCTTCTCTGATATGAACCTCCCTCCTAATTCCCTTTCCTGTCCCTATCCAGTTTTTTCCCTGCTAAATTTAATAAACTTGTATACATTCAACTGTCCTGTCTCATTCCGTAAGATTCATCGGATGCCAACCCCTGCTCTCCTTCCTGTTTGCATATTCTCTTCTCAATCCTAATTATGATAGATGACATTTTTTCAAGTTCTGCCCTCTCCTTCCTTCTTTACATTTGTGTATTCCATTTATACTCACTTTGCTTTCCCCTCTTCAAACCCTCAGAAGAGACCCAATCCACCCGCAGGACCTCTATTTGTCCTACAGAACTCCCTCCATTTCCTTAGAAGATCTTAAGGATCTGAGACACCTCTCCCATTAGAATTGTTAGCACTATTAAGGATCTGAAAGAAGACACCTCTCCCATTAGAATTGTTAGCACTATTACGGATCTGAAAGAAGACACCTCTCCCATTAGAATTGTTAGCACTATTAAGGATCTGAAAGGAGACACCTCTCCCATTAGAATTGTTAGCACTACCTCATACAGTTCCTTACAAATTTACCTTTCCAGGTTTTCTATTGTCTCAGTGTTTTCATCAGAAATGCTTGAATATCTTCTATCCCATTAAAGATCAATTTCCCTCCGGTAGCATTATACTCAGCTTTGGAAGGTTCTTACTTTTTAGAATGTTGTATTCCAAAGATCTTCTTCAGAGTACTGTATTCTAAGATCTCATTTGTGATAGAAGCTACCCTACCTACTCCTCTGTGATCTTGACTGGTCGCTAGGTGCTTAAAACTACTTCCTGCTGGATGCTTGCATTATTTATTTATTTAAGAGTTCTGGATTTTGGCTATGACGTTCCTGGGACTTCATTTCAGGAAGTGACTGATCACTTTGTCCTCTGGTTCTAATATATCTGGCAGTTTTCATTTATGACTTATTGAATCCGGTTTTTTTTTTCCTTCTTTATGGTTTTCAGGGAGTCCAATCATTTTTATATTTTTCTCTCCTTAACCTAAGTCACTTGTTTGCGATATCACATCTCACATTTTATTTTTTTAATCTTTTGATTTTTTTCTGTTATTTCTTTCTATCTCATAGTCATTGATTTCTTTCATCTATTCCATCTATTTTAAGGATTTCTTCAGTAGGTTTAAGCTATTTATTCTCCTTCCAGTTCTTTCTTCAAGAGCATTTATTTCACTTTTTAGTTCTTGCTTCATTTCTTCTAGGTTTTCCAAGTCTGCTTTTTTTCTCTGTAAAATAAAGAAAATGGAAAAATTTCCTGTAAGATGACCTTTAATGCCCCTTTCAGCTGTCTCTTTTTAGGGATAAGAGCTCCTTCATTGCTAAACTTCCTCACCATCCACTATCTTCTCCAAGGAGGAATTGTAAACCTTTGTTGTCATATGGCTTTCACTTTCACTGCTCTCAAATATCACCTCCTATTCACTCAAATCAAAGGCCTCTTTCCTCCCCCTTTTATCTTCCTAGACTTCTCTGCTTTTGACTTGACTACTCCCTCCTGACCAAGACTCTCTTTTCCTTGGGTCAAATTCTGACCTGTCCCATCTTCATTAGTTCTTTATATTTTTCTCAATCCATAAGGTGGGTGCTCCCTAAGGTGCTGTCCTTGGCCCCTTCCTCTACAATTTCAATTCTCATTCACGCATCTCCAACCACAGCTCAGACCCCTTCTCTTCTGAGGGCCACTCCTACCTACAGCTTTCTCTGTCTACTTAAATGTTCTACCATAGCAAGTCCTACCTACAGTTTTCTCTGCCTATTTAAATGTTCTACCATGAAGTTAACTAATCTTTCTCCCAAATTTGCTCCTCCAGCCAAGTTTCACTTTTTGTTGCATCATTATTCATCCATTCTCCCAAGTCTGAAAAGGTGGGTTTTGTTTTTTAACTATTCGGCTTTTTAGAAGCATTTATAAAGTATCTTTTATGTCAGGCACTGTGCTGGCTCAGCAAATTCTGGTATAAAACTAAAATCCTGCCCTCAATATATTCTATTAGGGGAAAACAATACATGCATACTTGTAACATAGCAAAAAAAAAAAATTCAAAATAGTTCTGGAGTTAGGAAAGACACTAGCAGCACGGGAGATCATGAAAAACTCATGTAGAAGGTTCCTCTGAACTCTGCTTTGAAGAAAGGGATTTTAAGAGGTATTTTCAAGGGAAGGCACTCTAGGAAGTAATGTTGGCCTGTGCATGGGTACAGGAGATAGGATGTTGGGTATGGGATACACTGAATGGGCCAGTTTGGAGGGAACGATGTAGAATAAACCTGATAAAGTAGCCTAATCTCTCTGTGACACCAATTCCCCTTTTCCACTCATTTCTTACAGGCTCTTCACATTCACCTCTCATTTTGAAATTGTCAGCAAGTCCATTTCTACAACATTTGCATCTCTCTCTCCATAACCACTTCTACCACTTTAACACAAGGCCCCCATTACCACTGGTGCGGACTACAGCAATGGTTTCATCCATCTTCCAGTTTGGATTCCAAAACCTATTCTGTATGCCATTGCCCAACTAATCTTCTATATGCAGAGGTCTCAACATGCTACTCCTCTGTTCTAAAATCTTCTATCCCTATCACCTATTTCTTTCCCTGTATTCAAAGCCCTCCACAATCAGGCACCAATCTTCACTTCACACCCTATCTCCTATTACTTCCTTTCCTTTCCCTCTCCATCCTCCTTCCCTTTGAGGTTTCTCTTTGTAAGAAGCATCAACTCTTAACCTTAAGGCAGAGCTGGGAAACAACTAGGAAGCAGTCTTTCTCACATCAGCTTTTTGTGTATGTGTAAAGATACGGTTTTTGATTTGTCATATGTGAGATGGTCCAGTGAAGTCTGAGGATGTTGATACATTGAGGACCCCTACTCAAACTCTAAATAATATTAATCAGTTCATAATATGCTAAAAGGGGTAATTATTTCAAAATATTTATCTAGTAATACATATTTAGTCAGTTATCTAATAATAGGTATAAAAAGAGCAGTGTATTAATTCATATTTGTATAAGTTACACAGAAGTATAGATTCTAACAGAAGGGTCCTATAATAGACCTGAAACTTTAATATAATGTTCATTACTTATTTAGCAGCTATGGAGCTCCCATGTGCAACTACAAGAATGCTAACAAATATATCTCCATCCTGTTTTGCTCAAATTCTATGATCAAACCAAGCACGGGTGGTGGCATGGTACTGAAAGTCCCGCCCCCCCCCTCCTCCAATATGTTATTGGAGCATATGTATAGCTTGTACCATCTCTTCCTGCTTAGGGAGAAACCTATCAATCTTGTGACCACCTAGGTCAGCAGTTATACTTTGCTTTCCCCAACTCATGACCCTGCTGACACATCATTGTTGCTTATTTTAGCTTATGTGCCATATGTCAACCAATGAAATCCTGTATTTTTCCATGTCTCTTTTGCATATTTGGGTATCAAACTCTATAAATATAAGGTCCTGGAAGGGGGCATCTTAGATTGTGAGGAAGAACTGAGGGGTTCACTTCATTAGAAAGGACAATGGATTCTTTAGTAAAGTGCATTCAACTCAGGGCTCTGCCTCAGTGTCTTTTATTATAAATCGAACAATTCTAATCCCCACAAGTCACCTTTCCTTGAGGAAGTAAACCAAACTGGCAGTGACAGGATATCCAGTCCAATCCTCCAGCAATATTGAGGACTGAGCCCTAACCTAGGCTAGAAAGTTTTGGGGATGGAGAAGGGGTAGATGGGGTGATACCTTTCCTGTTTTCAAATATCTACAGCAAAGTATGATCCACTGCATCCTCCCCTTAGTCATCTTTGAATCTTGCTCCTAATGACAAGTTCTTCCCAATTATCTGACCTAAACATCTACTGGTTTCATATTTATGTAATTCCTTTCAGTTTATTTTTTGTATGGGGCATTGATATTTGAAGACCTAAGAAGAAAGGCTGGCCAGGAAGAGGGAGAGCACACAGAGAATGTTGGTCTCCATGAGTCAATGACCTCAGGAAAGAACAAAGAATTTGGAACAGAAGTCCTTGGAGTGGAATCTTAAACACTGTTACCTGTGTGGCATTAGGCAAATCATAACCTCTCTGGCCATTTCCTCATTTGTAAATCGGTCTCTGAGGCCCTATGACTAATCTTTTCTTTGGCCCCTTACGAGGGCATTTGACTATTCCTCATAATAGCTCTTTCCTGGAAGCATATAACCCAGACAATTATCCATTTATTTCAGGATTGCTTGCTGTGTTAGAAAAACAAATCAGATGACTGCCCACAGAACAGATGTGAAACTTCTTGAAAGATGCAGAAAAAGACTTTGTTTCAGAGCTGACTGTTGGGAATTTACCTCTAGCAAGACCACTTCTTGCCCTGAAATTTATATGTCCTTGGGCTCAGCAGTCAACAAGTTTTATTTGTAGAAGACTTGTTTTTTCACCTGATTCTTTTTTTCAAGTCTTAATTTATGGAGACACAGGCTACCGTCTCAGGGTAGATAGTTGCAAGTTTTCTTCCTTTTTTCTCCACTGATTATTATAAAATACAGCACTGAGAGATATTGTGACAGAAAAGCCAGGAAATGGGACAGAGAAGACATAATAATTCTGCCCGAGGGTGAGCAAAAAAGGTGTTCTTTCCCTTGACAATTTACAAAATGTTCCTTATCCAGGAAAAATTATCCCTATTTGAATTCAAAGAAATTTACTTAGAAAACCCAAGAGAATCACAAAAGATACTGTCAGATAGCTAAAAATAAGTCGAAATAATCATCAGTAACATGTAACAATTACAAAATCCAGGAGGAAATAAAAGAAAATTATATTCAAAATAACTACAAAATGTACAAAATATCTGGGAATTATGCAATAAATAAAAAAACACAAGCATAAAAACAAATGTTCTTTACCCATTCCTTAGATTCCCTCTCACCCCATCCCTCCTCACCATGAATACCAAAGTATGCTGATCCCCACTGAAAACTGGGATATAGAGGACCTCAGGATATATAAAAATGCTGCTACAGAGCCTAAAAGTCCCATCCTACATGATTGGAAAGAGGGGGGTAGTGTGCAGCCTTCACATAAAGATCATAGCATCCTGAAAAGACTGTCCTGGGAAGATATAGCTTGGGAATGATTCCCATCATTGGCTAGAGACACTGGAAACTCCATTTTTCCATGAATGTATTATTTGCTCTAGAACCACACAAAAGGTTACAAGGAAAACGAGAAGGAAAAGTGAGTAGGATATGAGTAGAACCCAGGAACCAGGAACTAGACAACTCAAATTTACAATCAGGGCCAGTGGAGGATCTGAGTGTTGTGACTGAGATGCTAAGATACTCCCGTAGGCATTTCTCAATTATGAGAGTGCCTGAAAATCCACTGGTCCAAGGGCTAGGATGTGTATTGGATGCAACAGTGTGGCCATGTTCCCAAAGCAAGGCAACATGGGAAACAGTCAGCACCTGCCTCTGGGAACCTTGCCAGGATTATGGGGCTAGACATGCCAAAACTTCTTTCTTAGGTGGTAGGATGTTTAAGGGGTAAACTTCATCAAGAATATCTCCAATTAACCCTGTTCATGGGACTCAATCATGGTCAACAGAGGATGCAAATTTGAGTTCATCACTATGTTTTCTTCCAGAAGAAGACTTGGGTGAGGTACCTCTTCTTGGCAATGGCTCCACACTCTGGACATTTCTTAGTGGTCTGTAGAGATAACAGGAAAAATTAGGTAATTTAAGAAGATCATTGTAGCCCATCTGCCAGGAGGGAGGAATGGATGAACAATGGGTTAAGAAACAATCACATGTTGATTCCACCTATATTCCTTAAGATGTCCCTGAGAATTCCAGGATTCCTTCCTCACTCTTTGTTCTATCTGTATCTTTTACCTTTAGTTGCTGAAAACCCCTGCCTAGTGGTGGTCTTCCAAATGCAATGGCTCTCTAAGTGATTGATTCTGAGACCCTGTTTCTAGAAGGCTTCTGCCTAGAAGGTGAAAAACAGCATATTCTGTAACAAGGGGCACTACCGAAAAGATTCAGAGCTTAATATTCAGCTTGAAAAATGAGTGAGGGGCTGGGGGAAGGGAAAGAAAAGCTATCCCTGTACTGTATTGGTTAAAGCTAATGACTCAGTTGTTTGATGGAAACCTGGCCATGGCAAGTGAGTCTATAATGCCAAAGACAATTAATTAATTTTTTTAAATGCATAGAGATTGACAAAGTCCTGCAGGCCCACATCTGGGGGAAAACTATGGGACAATTGTTCCCCCACAGGGGAAGGAGGGCCCTGGGGTGGTGGCCATAATGAACCTGATAGGAGGGACAGAACTCTGTCCCCTGCAGAGTAACTTTGTAGACACAGGAGTGGGAGGAACAAAGACAAGAAGTTAAGCCAACCTTGAAATGCCATTCCCAGCATGCCTTACAGGAATGAAAGTCACAAGCATGGCACTGAAAGGGCACCACATCCTCAGCACTGCAACCAGGACAATGGAAACCTTCTGAAAGAGGATGGGGTGGAAAGGAGAGACAGGGACAAAAATTTGTGCCTGACATCCATAGCTGTGGTCATCTTGGGGGGGATCTTAGGAGAGTTCCTAGGGGAAGCTCCACGAAGTCATATGTGGTACTCACTGCAGTTCTAAACATGCACCATAATGCCAGTTCTATTTCTAAGTGCCCTACCCTATACCTAGTTTCTATTGGAAGAGAAATAAGAGTGACCCTGACCTCTTGTCTATTGCCAATGATATGAAATCCACAGGCAGGGGCAATTAGAAAGCAAGTGGATAAAATATAAATGCTTTATGCACAGTGGATAGAGTGCCAGGCCTGGAGTCACTAAGATTCATCTTCCTGAGTTCAAATCAGGCCTCAGCCAGTTCCCAGCTGTGTGACCCTGGGCAAGTCACTTAACCCTGTTGCCTCAGTTTTCTCATCTATAAAATGAACTGGAGAAGGAGAAGGAAATGGCAAACCACTCCAGTATCTTTGCCAAGAAAACTCCAAATGTTGTCATGAAGAGTTGGATACAACTGAAAACGACTAAACAACAAAAAATAAACTCTTTACTTTGGCATTCAAGGCAACCTATAATATGGATATATGAATCAAATCTTTTTGCACTCAACATTTTATCTCCATTTCTCATTGAATGGTATATGTATACATATTGTTGTTATACTCATCTTCTTTTGGAATTTTTGGAATATATATATATATATATATATATATATATATATATACACACACAATCCTTCTATGCCTGAAATGGACTTACCCCTCTCTTCCTCAGCACCTGCCTCCCACAAGAACGCATTATATATTATATAATATATATATTAAATTGATTAGTAATGGATTTGAGTTTCATTTTTAGCACCAAAAAAATGACTCATTACTCACTTACATAGAACTGAAATGGTGGCAGGCATCTGACTTAATTGTGAAGTAAAGTCCTAATAATCACCTCCATCTACTTCTATAAACACCATCATGAGAGATTACTTTCCACAAAATGAAAGAAACATAAGTTGGATCATTTTGTATTGTCCATACTCTGAAGTCAACTACTACTAATTTTCCCCCAGTATCTTTCAACTCTAATTGTTTTTCTTGCTCTTAATCTGATTCACATGTTTGCAGCTCATGGAGCTGAATGTGTCTGGGAGATCTGCTGGGAAGCAGACTAACACATAGCTTACATCATTCTAAGGAGCTAAAGGCTGAAGTAAGACGTGTGGCTTTTTGTCTGCAGAGATGCAGAGACCTACAACATAGCTTTCCAGGCTTTTTACCCAGTGGACTGAATATTTTGGGCAAAGAAGTTCCTGATTGGCCTCTGTTCATATTTACCCCTCCTCTACCTCTTTGGGAAGTTATGGGATCCTTCTATGCCTGAAATGGACTTCTCCTGTCCCACACTTGTCCCTCCCTTCCTCAGCACCTGCCTCTCTCAAGAATGCATCCTTGATGCTCCCAGCCAACAGTCCTCTCTCCCTTTTCATACTTCCCGTATATGGCAGCTTATGCTTCCTGTTTGCATTTATCCCATTCAGTCATAGAGCCCACTTATCCAAGCCTTCACATTATCATGGGAGTTTTTTGGAGGTTAAAACTATGCCTATTTCATTTAGTATGAAATAAACCCAAGGCTCAGTATAAGGTAATTGTTTGATATAAGTTAAGTTAAATATAAGCAAGTGACAAAATGTGTGGTACTGGTAGAAAGTGCTACGAATGGTCAGAACGAGGGGAACCCTGTACTGGCTGCAATTACTCAGAAGGTGTTGTGAAGGAGGTAGAATGTGCTATGGGCCCTGAAGGATGGAGATGACTCGGAACGGTACAAAGCATCTGAACCCTAATTCTCTCGTGAAAACCATCATCTTATTTCTATTTCCTTTTTTCTGCTTCTCAAATTTGATTCCAACCTTCAAGTTTGTGTCAAGCCCAGAGATGCCTCTGAAAGCTTGAAACACCCATTTTTAAACTGCTACTAGATCCAGACAAATATGTTTGTCCTTTGTAGCTGGGCAACACAAATGTTATCAGGGTGGCTAGAGTGAAAAGCTGGAAAGAGGCAGGAGACCTGGATTCTAATTCTGGCTCTGTCCTCACCTATAGGGTGGGGGAGTTGGGGTGATATTTTCTAAGGTCCCTTTTCAGATCTGACAACCTAAATCTATGGAAGCTATTCAGCCCAGGGAAGATAAGAGGGCACCTTTGTCGCCATTATTCACTATCTTACACTATACATTCTGTATTATACTTTCTATATATAGGACCAAAGATCTGGAGTTTGAAAGGACTATAGGGACCATCTAATCCAATGCCCTTAATTTACATATTAGGAAACTGAGGAGGATCAAGGAGGTGAAATGACTGGCCGAAGATCACACAGGTGGTAAGAGCTAGAGGTAGAATTTGAATCCAGGCCCATTTCTTCTGTCCCAGGCTGCCTGATGGTGATGGAAAAACTATTTTCAGTCTTTGTTATCAGTAGGACTTAGCACAGTGTCTTACACACAACAAGGGGATGAGATGGATACTTTTTAGCCAAATCAGCCTCAACTTGGCAGCTTTAGATTGATTTGGTGGGAGTCAGATGCATCCTCTGACTTCTTCCTTGGATTCCTTCAAGGAAATATCTTCACGTAATTCTGCACACCCAAAATCTGTCCTTCTCTGGGTCCCAGCATCACCCTCACAAGACTTCACTATCATGGACCTGAGTGAGGGTCAGGGCTCTCCCAACTCAGGACAGATCTATTTGGGCTTGGAGATAAGGCCCAATCGATTCCAGGCCAGCCTACCAATGTTTTGGAATGTAAATTTCCATGCTTCTCACTCAATGCAATGCCTTGATCACATTTCTCAAAGCCACTGAAATTCAGCTAAATGGGACCTTGGAGGTAAAGGTCCAAGACACAGTGCTGGCCTGAGAGTCAGCAAGATCTGGGCTCAAGCCTGGTCTCTGATGCATAATGAATGTGTGACTCTGGGGAAATCACTCACTTTCTCAGTGTACAAGGCAGGCCTCTAAAACACAAAGTTGAAATCTAAGAAGATACTGCCCTTCATTGGCAAAGGGATTTTCCTTATCTGGAAAAGTCCCAATACCAATGAAATTACAGGTCCTGTAATTATCACTATAAGCAACAAAAAAGTTCAGGATTGTCACTCACCCCATTCCAGTTCAACATTAGAAGGGAGAGTAGGGATTGGGTCAGGCTCCAAGCTCATTGGCAGGTGGCTGGCACCTTCAGAAGATTTAGCTCCTGGAGATTCTGATTTTTTCAGTTTGCAGCAGAAGGAAGAGATTTTGCTTTGAACTTTCCTGGATTTCTCAGGCTCTGAGAGGTCTACGGGACAGAGACCCCTGTTACAGAAGGCAGGCTACAGCCCATCCTGCTGTATTTTCAGGTACTCAAGTCACAGCATATCCTAAGTTGTTACACTTGTTTCCAGAACATTCCCCCCTTGATTGCACTATCTAGAAGCTTCCCTTCCTTGCTTCTCCCACACCTCTCACCCCCATAATATACATCATTTAAGTCTAGGACACTGGGTGTAGCTATCAGGAAGAAACTAGAGCAAACATGATCTTGGGGAAACATCTAGAGATCCCAAAATGACTCAGATGCCTTCTTATTTAGAATCTAAATGTGTCACACAGAAAGGAAGCAGGCAGAGTCCTTGACTGAATCACCTACCTTTCTGTAGACAAAATAAAGTATCTTCTTCATCTCACAGAAACCAAGCAATTTTTTTTAAAGCAAGTGAGATAATCACACTAAAACAGAACATGTAGTTGAATGTCCTGAGATCATGGGAATTAGAGAAGACAAGGGAGCCCAGCTTTATGTGGTATGTATGAAAACAGGAAAGAAGCCCATGTCCTACCTGGTTTGGACCCTGCCGTGAGCACCTGGTCTTCAGTCTCTTCCTCTACTTGGGGGCCAAGGTTGGAGGCTTCTGGGTGGCTCTTCCAGGGAGATTCCAGTGTGCCTTCTCTAGGGCATGTCCCTGTCAAGTCCATACACATCTGAAGAAACTGCTTTTTATGATGAGGGCGAACAAACATGGAGAACTCTAATAAACAGAAGGATATGCCATCAAGAATGAGAACAGAACTGGTCCCTTTGCCCCCTCCCCCCCACCCTTTGCTCCATCCTGGGGTTTATCCTGTCAGCTGCTACTCCAAGGGACAGAATTAGAATTGGCAGCTTGACCTCCAAGTTGCCTTGCTTGCATCTTGACAAATCTGTCCAACTCATATGGTTTCAAGTCTTCTGAAAACGGAGAACTTCTCACCTCTCCTGAGTTTGAGAGAGGTACAGTAAAAACTAGGTGAATGGGATAAGAACAGAGTTTGTTGCTAAGGGTGGCACTGGGAGGGAGTTATGGCCTATACATAATAGCCCAGAAAAAGGCAGAGGACTTGGGATCTCTGGAGCTGGAATTCCTCCCTAGTTTTGCTTTAAGATTTTCCACTTCATTTCTAGAAGCTAGAATTCTAGATTCTATTGGTTTCAGGGGGTCAGCCATAAGAACCAGCAGAGAACTTTTCTTTACAAGACCTCATGCCTCTTTGCAGAAAGGCAGCTAATAGCTGGGCAAGACCAAGAAGTTTATGGAGACAGGTTACTGTGTCTATCCAGATCAGATTTTTAAGACTGTTCCAAGGCCAAGGTGGCATACAACACTTGCTTTGTAGAAGAGGCAAATCCTCAGGTTTCTCAGTGGTGAGGGCAGCAATCACAGACACCATTGCTTCATAGTTGTCATCTTTCTTATAAGCAGAGAGAGCTGTGGAGAACTGGCTATAACAGCTTGGACCAAGGGATTTCTTGACATCTGCAAGATAGGTTGCAATAGCAGCATGTCCCTTCTTCTCCCCTGGGGCTTTTGGCTCCTCTTTGGTTGTGTTGCTCAAGACACTTGAGTGATTTTCTCCTAATGGAGAAGGAAGGCAACATTAGGAAGACTGTATTTGTAAATAGGTAACATTTGGGTTACAACCCCCAGAGTGGGCTGGGGAAGCAGCATGGAAGATACAGTATTGCTCTGGTTCCTATACATGGGCACATAAGCAGGTTTTCTGACCAAGGAACTAGCTCAAAAAGAAAACAAAAACAAAAAAAAACACCACAGGAGAACTTCAGAAATAGCTGGATAGACCTATATGAACTGATGCTGAGCAAAGTGAGCAGAACCAGGAGAATATTGTACACAGTAACAACCACAGTGTGCGAGGACTGTTTTTGATAGACTTAGTCCTCCACACCAAAGGAAGGACCTAAAACACTTCCAAAGGACTCATGATGTAAAATTCCATCCACATCCAAGAAAGAACTATGGAGTCAGAATGCAGAATGAAGCAGACTATTTTCTCTTCTGTTATGTTTGGTTTTGTTTAGTTGTACTCATGTTTTCTCCCATTCATTTTAATTTTTCTATGCAAGATGGCTAATATGAAAATATGTTTAATAAGAATGTATGTATAGGGCCCATATAAGATTGCATGCCATCTTGGGGAGGGAGGGGGAGAAAATTTAAAACTTACAAAACTGATTGTTGAAAACTGAAAACAAATAAATTTGAAAAAAAGAAAAATATTTAAAACACTTCACTTTAAAAAAAACAACTCAGTCTGAAAAATAGAAAATCCAATTTAAACAGACCCAAGAAGCAATCAAATCAATAGAATAGTGTTTTATAAACTTATGGATTCTTATTACTACTGGGTTAAGGACTTGCTATTTGACAAAAACTGCAAAACAATTTGACAGAAATTATGTTTAGATTAACATATCACACCTTACAGCACAGTATGCACCAAATGTATAAATGACAAGACATCAAAGGTCATATCACAAGCAAAGAGCTTCTAATCAAACGGAATAAAGAAAATCACAGGTGATAAGAAAGAAAATTTTGATTATATAAACTTGAAAAGTTTTTGTAAAAGTTACTACAATTAGAATTAGAAGAAATCTAATTTTTGCAATTGATTCCGTACATCTAAGATGCATATGTATGTATGTATGTATATATATACGAGTCATTACCCAATAGACAGTCAAAGAATATGAAGATAGTTCTCAAAAGAAATGTAAGCTTTTAACAACTGTATGAAAAATGCTCCCAATCCCTAAGATTACTCTTAGGTTCCACCTTATACCCCTTAAAATGACAAAGACGACAAAAATGGAAAATGACAACTGTTGGAAGGGCTACAGGAAGACAAAAATACTATACATTGTGGGGCGAACAGTGAAGTGATCCTGAAACTATTCAGTGAATTTGGAACTAGACCCAAAAAGTTGTTCAACTGTGTATACCCTCTAATCTATTGATAATAGCACTAAACTAATATTCCAGAGAGGTCACAGAAAGAGAGTAAGGGCCCATCCAAAAATATCAATAGCTTCCTTTTGTAGCAAAGAATTGGAGATAAAGTGTATACCCAAAAAATGAAGAATGAATGAACAAATTATGGTTTTTAACATAATGGAATATTGTTGCACCAAAGGAAATGGAAAAAGGAATAGATTCAGAGAAACCTGAGAGGGTTTACATAGACTTAAAGCACAGTAAAATGAGCAGAACCAGGAGAACAGTTTACACAATGACTACAACACTGCCAAGGAAAACATCTGCAAAAGACTTCAGAATTCTAATCAATGAGAGAAATGGAAATTAAAACAACACCCCGTACCTACCAGATTGGTTAATGTGACAGAAAAAGAAAATGCCAAATGCTGAAGGGAACATGGAAAAATAGAGATGCTAACAGAGAGAGAACACATGGAATAAGAGAAACACTCTGCTGCTGGTGGCGTGTGAACTGGAGAATCATTTGGAACTAACTCAAAGGGTTATAAAATGGTGCATACCTGCTGACTGCAACACCATTACTAGATCTTCATCCCAGAGAGATCAAAGGAAAACAGGCTCTATGCACAAAAATATTTATAAAAACTCTTCTTTGTGGTGGGAAAGAAATGAAAATCGAGGAGACACCCATCCATTGTTCAATGGCTGAATAAGCTATGGTCTAAGATTGTGATGGAATATGATTGTGATATTAAAAATCAAGCAGGATAGTTTCAGAAAAATCTGGGAAGACTATATGAATTGATGCTGAATGAAATGAGCAGAACCAGGAGATCACTGTACACAGTAACAGCAATGTTAAGACTTAGCTCCTCCGATTAATGCAATGATGCACAAAACTTCTAAAGGATTCATGAAAAAAATGTTATCTACCTCCAAAGAGAGAACTGATAAACTCTGAGTGCAGACTGAAATGTACTTTTTTTAACTTACTTTTTTTTCTTCCTTCTTTTTTTTTGAGGGCGTGGGGTGGGGAAGAAACATGGACATGGCTCTTAAGGCAGCTAGGTGGTGCAGGAGGTAGACCACTAGCCTGGAGTCAGGAAGACAGAGTTTAAATCTGGCCTCAGACACTTACTAGCTGTGTGACCCTGGGTAAATTACTTACCCTCAATTGCCTCCTCTATGTTCCCTCCCCCCGAAAAAAGACAGAAACAAACATATGAAATGTGTTTTGCATGGTTTCACAGGCATAATTTATGATATACTGCTTGTTTTCTCAATGGATAGGAGAGGAGAAGGTAGAGCATTAGGAACTCAAAAATCTTTAAAAATGAACATTTAAATAAAGTATAATGTTTTTTAAAAATAACTCTAATAAATACAATAACCAATCATGACTCTGAATGACTGATAATGAATAAACGCTTCCCACCTTTCGGTGGAGGTGATATACTAGGGAAGTCAAATAAGATATATTCTGAGACACGTATAGATTTGTTTTATTCAGCTTGTTACAGGGAGGAGTTTTTCTTTTAGGGAAGTGAGCAGAGAAAGAGCAGAGAGAAGTAGGTGGGGATAGTGATCCAAAAAAAAAAAGCATTAATAAAATATCTTAAAAATATACAGAACAGAAGAAAGTTCAAAAGGAGACTCAGAGAAGAAGGTGAATGAAATAATTATGTAAATTTAGTAAATACTTTAAAAAAATTATACAGTAACAATTCTGTTCATGTTCTTTATATGAGGAAATGTTCTTTTACTTTTTGAGTTCACAATTGTAATAAAAGAAAAAAATAAATCTTAACTTCTGAAAACAGACTTTTAGGGCTAAAAGTGTCATAAAAAAGGTTTTTTTCTAAAGAGATATAGCATAAATTCTTTCTAAATATCCATTACTGGCACCATTCTCTTTTCTATTAAGAATTTATAAGGTAAAACAGCAAAAGATTTGTTTTAAACATCTGAAGAGTCTGGTCACTACTGTGTCTACTTCCTCATTTCTCTGTTGAACCAAGAATGGAGCTCATAGGAAGATCACATGGATAAAAGTCAGAGTACCTTGGGCAGTGATCTCAGATACCAGGTGGGTTCCACCCTGGTTCAGATGAATGCCTGAGTTCAGCAGTTGGGCTGTGCCCTCTGAAAAGGTCACTTTCATCTTACTCTGCTTCATCTCTGTGAAGAAAATCATCTGTGAAATCAACTGCAGACCTCCTACCTATAGAACATCAGGAAAAACATAATCAACCATGTAAGGGACATTTCTTCTTCCACTTGTATATCGCCACTGAGCAGGGCCTGCTGTGGGACTAAACATGATGAAGATACTGCTAAATAAAACTCATTTGGGTAAAGGAACATACAAATATGATGGAGCCCATCCACTCCTAATAAAAGCAACAGAGAAAAGAGAAGGATTTGGTCTGCTCTGACAAGTCTGGCTCTCTCTAGGAGACTTTGACCTCTGCAAAGCAGGGTTGACAGAGGTACCAGCAGACGTTTGAGAGATGGTCTGCCCTAGGTGCCACCAGCTTTTCTTCATGACCCATGACTGGGCTCTGTGTAGGAGCTGATCAAAATCTTTCTTAAGTTTATTTTATTACCCTTTGACCCAGCAATACCGCTACTAGGACTGTATCCCCAAGAGATTATAAAAATGGGAAAGGGTCCCACATGTACAAAAATATTTATAGTAGCACTCTTTGTGGTAGCCAAGAACTGGAAATCAAGGGGATGCCCATCAATTGGGGAATGGCTGGGGTATATGAATGTAATGGAGTACTATTGCGCCATGATGAACAAGAAGACTTCAGGGAGGCCTGGAAGGACTTGTATGATCTGATGTGGGGTGAAAGGAGCAGAACCAGGAGAACTTTGTGCACAGCAATGGCCACAATGTGCAAGAGTTTTTTCTGGTAGACTTGGAACTTCGTGATAACACAAGAACTTACTGAAAAAAAAAAAAAGCCCAATGATGGTCTTCTAAGGCAAAATGCATTCCACAATCAGAGAAAGAAATATGGAAGTCATTCGCAAAATGTAGCAGATCATGTTCGTGTGTGTGTGTGTGTGGGTTTTAGTGTATTATGTTTTGATTTGTTATATGATTTCTTCCATTTATTTTAGTGCAACTACATAGCATGACTATAGTGAAAATGTGCTCAACAGGAAAGTATATGTAGAACCTATACAGAATTGTATGCTGTCATGGGGAAGGAGGGGGGTGGTGGAGGGGATAAAATCTTAATTTTAAGGAAGTGATTATAGAATATTAAAAAAAATAATAAAAATGTAAAAAAATTAAAAAATAAATTTATTTTATTGAATTTCCAGTCTGTACCATTTCTTGAAGAAGCAAATTCCTTAATTTACTCTCTGTTATACAAAATGGAATCTTCTTTTTACTTGCCTGCAACCAGCCTCCACCAAACGTGTATGGGGAGGGAAAGCGCCAATGCGCTTATTTTAATATCCAAAACCTAGATTACAGAAAGGAAATCCATGCCTCCTTCCACCAAGGATATTGCTATGGCTTTTTAAATGTATTTCACCCTTATCCCAAACTCTTAGCTAGGACTGATGTGGTAAGTGTATCTCACTGTTGGGCTTCACTGATATTATAATCTGCATTTATTTTCAAAGAATAAAGGCCTTTAAAGCATTCCTCCCAGCTGCAGCTGGAGTTATTTGTCCGTTCCTGGGAACATCACAGGTGAGGTCATGGAAGGAACACTTTACAAAATTCAGTGGCACGATGTGTATGCTCCCTCAGGAGAGCCCTAGCAGGGATGTTGTTCCCAATAGCAGAGTATCTAACCAAAACTTAAGCACTTTTTACTTTAAACCTCCAACACCCACTAAGATATGTAATAAATAGTTCAAGAAAAGACTGGTCATTAAAAGAAGCCTCTTACAGTGCCAAGCAGTTACTACAGAAAAAAAGGTGTCTTTGAAAGAAATTGAAAGTTCAAATAAGGAGAAAAGGGAAATCTACTAAATAGGCAGGACAGAGGGTAAAATCAGAAAGGACTTTGAGAAACACCTGGTAAGGAACTCTAAAGCCAATCAAAAGGGTTTTAGGAACATAGGACAGCTTGAGGATGGTGAGGAGGAAGAGGTGGATGACAAACTGAGAATTCTTTCAAAATGTTTTGTTTAGGACATTACTAGGGAGATGCCTACTTCAAAACTATCCCCTAAAGTGAACAGGGAAAAGATATTCAATGCTCAGAAGGATATGAGCCAAGCAGAAAACATAATTGCAGGAAGATAATCAGCATCTAAATTAATTCTAAATTAAGGTTGAAACTGGAGATCACAATGGGTGATCCAATCTTTGCAATGATCTGGAGAATGGAAGGTCACTGATATCACTACAAAAGAGAAAAGGTATACAGGAAGATGACCATGGGCCAGAGGGGAAAGGACTCCAGAGGGGCAGGAATAAGCCTTGTCTCCATACTATACATATTGGTAGAAAATATGAAAATGTTGCATAGACACCAAAATATTTCTAGAAACACTTTTTGTAGCAGTATAGGAAATAAAGACGTCCATGGACTGGGGAGTGGCTAAACAAACCGTGCCACATAAAGGTAATGTAGTATTATTGTGTCTTAAAAATCGATGAAATATGGATAATACAGAAAAGTTTAAGGCTTATATGAACTTGTGTAGTGAAGTAAAACTGGGAAAACAATACAGATGACTAACAATGTAAAAGAAATGAACAAAACCAAAAACTCTCTCAAAACTGAACTTACTATCAACTATGATGACCAGACTTGAACCTGAATAAAAGACAAGAACATAAATGCTTCCCTTCCTTTGTCAGAGGTGAGGGACCATGTGTATAGAATACTGCATATCCCATCAATCATGTGGTGCTTTAAAGCTAATTGTGCAGAACTATCTTTCCCTGTTGTTTCTATTTTATTATTTGTAACAAAAAATGGGTTTGGAATCACAAAGACTCATCCTCAAGAGTTTAAATCCAGCTCCGACAATGACTAGCTGTGTGCTTGTGGACAAGTCACTTAGCCCTGCTCATCTCAGTTCCTCATCTGTAAAATGAGCTGGAGAAAGGAAATGGCAAACAATTCCAGTATCTACCAAGACAACTCCAAAGGGGGTCACGAAGAGTGCGAGATGACTGAAAATGGCTCAACAACACAAGGTGCCTAATACTGTCCCAAGCACTGGGGATACAAACAGAAAGGCAAGACAAGCCCTGCTCCCTAGGAGATTAACAGTCTAGCGTGGGGAGACAACACCCACAGAAAGTACAGCCGAAGGAATGGCACTCAAGTACTGAGGGGGCATCAGCTGGTCAGATGTCAGTACCAGGGGTCGTCCAGGTATGGAGGCAAGACAGATAATGAAGCCTAGAGGACATCAGGAAGCTCAGGGCTCCTCCCTCTCACTGGAGCCACAGGTGGAGTCAGGCAGCTCTGATGGTTCTGGAGCAGCCCTGCTAGAAGAAAGGATGAAGGGAGTTGCGGGGAAGGGAGGCAGGCATCATAAGCTATGCCAGATCTTTATGACTAAAGAATGAATGCTGATGTAAAAAACAAAAAATATACCAATTACAAATGTTAAATAAAATAAAACAGTCAGCCAACTAAGCATTTATTAACTGCTTCCTATGTACCAGGCCCTGTGCTAAGCTCTGGGGAAAGGCAGAATAAATTTCTGCTTGGGAAAACCATGTTTGATATTTACTAGAGAGGTTCAGAGGAAGTCAACAGGCACTTGGTAAAGGAGAACTAGTAAATGTTGCCAATGTATGGGTAGTCTTCCAAAAAAAAGCCACTGATGAGGTTCCACATCAAAGAATACTAAAGAAATTGAGTCTCTGGAACCATAGATGGGGGGAGATTCATTATTTGCACTGGGACCTAGCTGTAATGGCAAAAAATAATAAAAAACATTAACAAATCTGAAAGAGGACTGAGAAACAGTAGATGAATTTTACATAGAAAAAATATATTTAGGGATAAAAAAAAAGTCTATACCACACATAGAAAATGAGGTCCTGTGAACTTATGCATGCTGTGATAGAAAGAACAGCAGAACTGATATCTGGAGAACCTAGGTCAATGGTATCTCTCAAGAGTCAACTCCACAAACATTCACTAAAAGCATCTCTGCCGAAGCAGCTTGGGAAGATAACATGTAGAGAGCTGTAAAGAGGCAGCTGCAATGACAGAAAGAGGTCAGACACAACTTGTGCAATAACAAAGAGGCAGGGGAAGGAATGTTTGCGTAAGGAAGGGCAAGGAAACAAGTAGGAAAATTTGGTCAGAAGGCATGAAAGGGAGCAAGGTGCAGTGATTCCAAAGAGGTAGGCTACATTCAGACTGGGGAAGAAGACTAACACCTGATTTGGACATGTTGGGCTTGAGACACCTATGGCACACGTCCAGATGGAAAACTGTTGATGCAAGAATACTGTTTAGGAGTACTGATTTGGAAGTCATGTCCACAGAGATAAGGTACCCAGGAGAGCTGATGAGCTTGCTAAGATGGTGGGCCAGACGACTAGGGATCCAGAGCTGAAAGGGTCCGAGGCCATCTCATCCAACTACCTCATTTAACAGGTGAGGAACCTGATGCCCATAGAGCTTTAGTGACTTGTCCTATATTATATAAGGAATGAGCAGAAGATCTTCTGACTCTAGAGTCATATCATGCTGAAGAGAAGAGGGTCCAAGATAAGTCCTTTGGGGACAGTCCTGGTTAAAGAGCTGGACATGAATTATCCAGAAAGGGGAACGACTCTTATTATTCAAAAAGGTAAAAGGAGAACCTGGAAAGGCCAGCACTGAACAGGGAGAGAGGATGGAATCTGCAGTTGGAGGACTTGATTTTTGGGGGTGATAATTGCTATTAGTGTTCTTGCTGAGTCGGAAATAGTGTCATGCTCTACACAGTTCTGTAAGAATGCTGCTCCAACACACTGCTAAAGGCCCAACAAGAAGCTTGGGCAGCTTCAAGTCCTTGGATCAAATCAGAAATTCCTCCTTCCAAGGAAAAAACTACTAAGGTTACACCTGAAACTTCATAGGTAGTTTTGGTTACTAAACTTTAAAACAGGGTAATTCACAGAAGAACTAGAATGAATATAGAGATTGGACAGTCAGAGAAGGCAACACATGGTAGACGGAGCTGGCCTCAGAGGAAGAGTGACCTGGATTGTGCCAGAGACACAAACTGGTGGTGTAAGCCTGGTCAAGTCACTTAACTAACTCTCAGTGTCCCAGAAAACCATCTAAGAGTCTAAGTTATCCAAGAGTTGATTTGTTTGTACAGTTAAGAATTTCCTCACAAGGAGTTCTTAACACTAATGAAATCTCAAAACCAGAGTGAAAAAGAGCCATAAGTAGCTACCGTGACAAAGTGCTAACTTCAAACATGACACCTACATTCTTCCATGGGATCTCTCTTGGAACACAGACTTGGATGGACCATCAGTCTTACTTAGTGTGGTAAATGTATGCTTCAGAGTTGAAGGGCTGAGAATAACTGGCATGAGGAGGGCTGCTTCTTTCACCTTTGTAGGGTATTCCCAACTCAGTTACCAGAGAACTGACTTAGGCTGTCTACTCCCACCCCATCTCCAATCTGCCTGGCACAACTCAAGTTTTAAATGCCCCTGTTTGAGGCAATGGGCCTAGGGTACTTTTATTCCACCTGCTGCTTAATCTGCTCCCCCACCCCCAATCTATTCCACTGCCAAGACTTACTTATCCTACACCTACCTCCACAGTGATCTCAAACACCTGTGAGCCTATCCCACTTCCAACAAGAAAGCACGCCCATTTGGTACTCCCTAAATACATTTCTCTTCAACAGGAGAGTAACTGTCACAGCCAAAAAGGGGCACAAACTTCTCCAACTTTAAAAACTGCAAAGGGATCATCATCTTCCCAAATTAGAATAAGGGAAGGAGCATTAAAGAGGAAAGTTACAGGAGGCTGAGGATCCTTCCTCTGCAGACTCCAGAAAGTGGGAGCAACTGATAAGTACAGAGGTTCACATAACTTCCTTGCAGGAAGGGACCTTAAGGAATGATCTAGTCCAGCTCTCTCCCTTTATAAATGAGAAAACAGAGACTGATGAAGGAAATACTCAGGGAATTGGACCCAGGGGTGGGGAAAGGAACCATCAATCAGATAATTATGAAGGTCTAGGTTTGAATCCCACCTTAGACATGGTAGATTGATCTTGGGTTAGGCACTTAAATTCTCAAACTCAGTTTCCTCACCTGTAAAGTGGTGCAGCTAGGTGGTAAAGAGGATAAAGTACTGGAGTCATAAGATCTGAGTTCAAATCCAGCCTCAGATACTTACTGTGTCTGTGTGACCCTAAGCAAAGCACTTAACCTTGTTTGCCTTACTTTCCTCATCTTCCATCATCAAATAAGTTGGAGAAAGAAATGGCAAACCATTCCAGTATCTTTGCCAAGAAAACCCAAAATGGGGTCAGCAAGAGTCAGACATCACTGAAATGAATAAACAACAACAGCCAAAGTAGGGATAACAACACTTGTAGCATCATCTCCCAGGGCTGGTGGGGATCAGATGAAAATGTGTATCAAGTCCTTGGTAAACTACTGAGAATCACACCTTAGAGCTGGAAGAGACTGGAGGTCATCTAATCCAACCTCTTTATTACACAGATGAAAAGATTGAAGCCCAGATAAATGAAGACCATACAAACAGCAAACAGGAGTGAGAGAATTTGAACCCACATTGTACGACTCTGAATCCAGTATTTTTACTACACTACAGTTACCATCACCATCACTATCATCATCATCATCATCATCACATCGAGATTCTTTTGATTGTCTAGAGCCAAAAGAAACCCAAATTGCCTCAGACAGGCTTGTGCTCCCAATGTTGATAAGGAATCTCTTTCCTGATCTTCCACCGCAGGTGCTGGTAAAAGCCTTTCGGGCTGCTCACCGTTTGGACCCTGGGCCAACTGCTCCCTTTTCTCTCGGGGAAGACTATGCTCAGGTTTGTAGCCACAACTTTGTCCAGTCAGCTTGAGGCATGCTTCTTCAAACAGTTTCTTGTGGTGTGGCCGGACAAATTGGTAAAATCCTGTCCAAAAAGGAGGTAACAGAGGCAACAAGTGGTTACCATGTGGAAAATGGTCCTTAAATTAAAAAGCCAGTCAAAGTCATTGATATAACTTTAGTACAGTAAGAAAGACTAAGTTTCTAAAGGAACACAGGTAACTGGGAAAAGAACACAGATAATTGGGAAAAGTCACAAGACTCTACTTCATTGGAAAGTTTTGACACTATTGGCCAACCACTTGGTTTAGATTAGTTTGAGTAGAACTCTGTGGGCTGTCTGAACAGAGACTTAGATGGCTTTAGAAGAGCTAACTGCATTATCAAAGGAGAATATTTAACTAGAGGACAATGACAAGTAGGGCAATATGGCAGGGCAGAACCTTCTTAGAGCTAAGAGGTATGTTCCTGTTTTGTTAATGCTCAATTTTCTTTGGGATTTTCCAGGCCAGAAATATTTCAAGGAAGTAGTGACTCTCCCTGCCTTCAATGTATTTTTCTAATTTTTTTTATTACTTGCTGAACAACTGAATTATTAGAGAATTGAATAGAGCAGGGTCACCGTCTCAGCCCAGTCTCTGTGTTACATGCACACGCAAGCCTTCTCTCTGTTTACCCCTCATTACCACAGTCCAAGAGGCCTCCTCTGAGCCTCAAACATCATCAGTACTATGGTTTTAATTTTCTCTAGTTGATGGCAGGTATACATTCCTTAACTCCAAAAACAAATCAGTAACTAAGCCCTAATGAAGTTGATAATGAAGTTTGCCTCCCCAGGAATAATTTATATTTGATTGGAATAAATATAAAATCTTAATTTGGGCTCAAAATCATCTTTGCAAAATATAAGATGGGAGAGGTATGGCTTTTACAGTGGTTCTTCAGAAAAAGACCTGGTGGTTTGTAGTAGATTATAAATTGTAAGTCCAGAGTATGACCTGGAAACCCAGGAGGTCAACGGGCTCTTGACAGGACAAAGAATAATGGGTAAAGACAACTTACTTAAGCTCAATCTAAGAAAACCTGCTTAAAATGATGACTACCTTAGCTGAGGTATCCTGGAGGCTAACAGGTTGCTCCCTCCCTGGAGAGTGAACAAAAGGCTAAATGGTCATTCATCAGGCAAATTGTCCAAGAGATTCCTATTCACATATGAGTTGGATTAATTGTTCTCTGAAGTTCCTTCTAACCTGGATTCTGTGATCTTATGCCACATACTACCCACGTGCCTACTGGGCTTCACTTGTGGTGCTCATCAGAGAACATGTGGGTTGTTAGACGGCATAGACATACAAATGCAGGAGTAGGACAGGGACAGGACTACAGTACCTTGAAGCAAATGGTGCTTTTTTGGGTCCTCTGCAAAGAGCATGCTAATGTGAGCCATCATGGCATCAAAGTCATCCATGCCCTTATATTGCTGTAGCGTTCTAGTGAAGAGGTCAAAGTTGGCCTGGCTCAGGGACTGCTTCACTGAGAACATAAACAGCTTGGCTTTGCTTGCCTGCTCCATGGGGATAGATTCTTTCTTATCCTAGAAGACAAACGAAGGTATAAGTATGTAGAAATTTCCACAGTTCCTGGAGGTCAAAGCTTGAGAGATGCTACTTTAGGCATTCCTATACGTTAGAAGGTAAGAATAATTTTCTGTGCATTCATTGGGATAGGAGAAGGGACAGGGACAGGAGGTGGAGGGGAACCAAGCTTAGAATCAGTAAACGTCAGCGCGGGGAGACCTTTGCAATCATTTTAGTGATGGAAAAAACTGAAGAGATTTGTGAACTGACTTTCCCGGGGTCACATAGTTGAAGGGGATAAAATCCGGATAGTCCAAATTGAGGGCTCATTCAAGCTACACTACCTAGAGAGAACCTGAAAAAAGATATAATTTATTCAAGTTTTGGAAACAGAAATCAATGAGAAAAAAGTAAAAAAACTTCCCTTTCCTTCATCAAAAGTTGTGGCTGGGGCCAAAAATAATAGCAATGCCAACTAGGCTTTAGATAGAATTCTGATGTATAGACTGTGGGAAATCAGAAAGATAGGAACAGGGCAAAAAGGAAAAAATGTTCTTGGGGAACGTAGATCAGACTGAAGGATGGGCTAATGCAGGGAAGGCTATCACCTAGTAGGTAGTTTAGCCTGCACAAAGAATAGTTTTGATCTGCAACTCAGCAATGAGAGCCTAAGTATGTATTGGGGCTAAAGGTGCAAGCTAGCTGTTCTGGGCACTAAATTTAGTGCGTGGGTTAGAGCAAAAATTTATTAAGTGATGAGGCAGGATGATTTCAAAAAACTTACAGATCTTTACTAATTTACTGAACTCATGCAAAGTGAAGTGAGCAAAACCAGAACACTGTATACAGTAACAGCAATACTGTAAGACAATCAACTGGATATGAATTAACTATTCTGATCAATACAAGATGATTCTCAAGAAACAATGATGAAAAATGCTATCCACTCCAGAGAAAAAACTGATGGAAATCTGAATACAGATTGAAAAAATTTTTTTTTCACTTTATTTTTCTTGTCTTTTTTTTGTTTGTTTTGCAATATGGTTAACATGAAAATATTTTGCATGATTTCACCTGTATGATTAATATCACATTTTTTTGCTTTCAAAATGGGTGGGAGTATTTGCTTACTGTCTCAAGGAAGGGGGAAATGAGGGAGGAAAGGACAGAATTTGCAACTCAAAATTGAAAAAGAAACCCAAATATTAAAAATTATTTTTACATATAATTAGGAAAAAATATTCAAAACAGGCAAGAGGAGTGGAAGGAAGAGAGGGAAAGAATTCAGAACTCAACATTTGAAAAAAATGAATGTTAAAAATAAATGTCTTAAAAATTAAAATTTTAAAAACTTAAAGAGTTTGTCAAAGTAATTTTAGTAATAAGTCCAGGCCCTCAAAATTGAACCAGTCTGATTATGGTTTACAATTCAAGATTCTTTCCTGAGAATGTGGTGTCTGTAAACTTAATGTGGAGAAAGGATAACGAGAGAAAAGGGTAAGGAAAAGGTCAGAATCTCAAAGGCAACATTGCTCTATGGAGAATATTCTGAATTCTATAGGTGCTGGGAGTAGGAGGAACAAAAAAGGGAATAGGGTAAACTATACAGGGAATCTTTTGTGCATGGCTTGGATATTTCATCCTAACAACTTAGCTGTGGGAGAAAATACTCAGCAGGGTAGATGAGAAAGGTAGACAGGGACTATTCTTGAGAATACCTATTTGTGCTAAACACCAAGGATCACCCTATGTCCACATCTGGCACTGGATGCCACATCTGAAGTGGATGCCACAAGTGTCTGCATAATTAGCATGTGGCTAGCAACACATTCCTGGGACATCTCTAAGTTTAGATCAACTCTCTTAGTTCATAAGAACTACATCAATAGCAAATAAGGTAATGAAAAGAGCTATCCACCTCTAGAGAGAGAAGTGATGAAGTGTAAGAGAAAATGAAAGCATAATTTTTTCACTTTATTTTCCTTCCTTTTTCGGGGGCTATATGGCTAACATGGAAATGCATGGAAATGTTTTGCACAATGTCATATATTTAATTGATGTCACATTTCATGCCTTCTCAACGGCTGAGGAAGGGTCAAGTGGGGGAGAGAATTTGGAACTCCAAAAATTTTTTAAATGCTAAAAATAAATAATTTTTCTCTCTTTGAAAAAAGGAGCAAATGGAAAAACAGTCAACTCGACTTTCACTGCAGGCTTAAGGAACCCCAATTTGAGCCTAACCATGGAAACAGAAAGCTAGGGAAGGAGAAAGTATAGATCTTGTTTTCAATTTTAAGTGTGTGGCTCTACAGGTTTCTATTCCAAACTCATTTTATAAATGAGGAAAAGGGGCCAAAATTGTAGAGAAAAGGCAGGAACTCACTTGAGCTCTCCCCTAAACCCTTCAGAATACCATTAAATAATGCCCTACAACAAATTCTGGCATGGCAGAATCCATAAAAGTTCAGAGTAAAACAATTTTCTAGTCCAAGACAACTTAGAAGATCGGCAGAAAAGATTTGTCACACCTGGGGTAAGAGTGAGGCCCAGACCAGACCCCAGCAAACCAGGAGCAGACCTTGGGAGTTACTGAATCAGCAGCAGAACCAGCTGCTTCTGGAACTCTCAGCCCACAAATGGTAAGATAAAGGGATCAAATAACTGGTTAGAAGGAGATTACAGGAATCTCTTTGCTGGTACTGGAAGCAGAACTCTGTTGCTTTGCTCATATTCAGATCTGGATCGAAGTCCTGGGTGGCAGTCCCCGGGAAACGAGGACCAGTAGCAGACCACAGTCTGTAAGGGTACAGTAGAGCAGGGACCCTCATCACAATTCCAGAGTAAAAAAGAGAGCTTGTGGTCACTCACAGACTACAGCACAGGTCAACAAAGTAGTAAACACCTCTCCTTACATCTTCCCACCTTGGAAGAACAGAAAACTTATAGGTCCTAGAAATATCTTTGAAAATAGCAGCACAAAACCCCTGAAGTTTGGGACAATGCACACTCCACCCTGGAAACAGAGCCCCACTTTAGCAGAAAGTTAAAAGTCAAGAAATAGGCTAGAAAAATGAGCAAACAACAGAAAAAAATTTTCAACACAGAAAGTTACCACAGTGACAAAGAAGATCAAAACACATTCAGAAGAAGACAACAAAGTCAAAACTCCTACATCCAAAACCTCCAAGAAAAATATGAATTAATCTCATGTTACCGAAGAGCTCAAAAAAGATTCTGAAAATCAAGTAAGAGAGGTAGAGGAAAAACTGTGAAGAGAAATGACTGTGAAGCAAGAAAATCATGAAAAAGGAGTAAACAGCTTGGTAAAGGAGATACAAAAAAAATAACACCTTAAAAAAACAGACCAGGCCAAATGCTAAAAGAGGTACAGAAATGAAAAAGGAGGCACAAAAGCTCACTGAAGAAAATTATTCCTTAAAAATCAGAAATGAGCAAGTGGAAGCCAATGACTTTCTGAGAACTCAAGAAACAATAAAACAAATCAAAAAAATGAATAAAACTAGAAGACTGGGAAATACCTCATTGGAAAACAATTGACCTGAAAACGGATCCAGGAGAGGTAATTTAAAAATTATTGGACTACCTGAATCCTGTGATCAAAAAAAAAAGTCTAGATATCATCTTTCAAAGAATTATCTAGGAAAAATTCCCTGATATTCTAGAACCAGAGGATAAAACTGATTTATAATATATAATAGATCCATCAGTTACTTCCTGAAAAAAAATCTCAAAATGAAAACTCCCAGGAATATCATAGCCAAATTCCATAGTTCCCAGGTCAAGGAGAGAATACTGTAAGCAGCCAGAAAGAAACATTTCAAGTATTGTGAAATCACAGTCAGGATAATACAATATTTAGCAGCTAAAGGATCAGAGGCTTGGAATATAATATTCTGGAGAACAAAGGAACTAGGATTACAACCAACAATCACCTACCCAGAAAAACAGAGTATAATCCTTCATGGGGAAAAAAATGAATATTCAATGAAATAGGGGACTTTCAAGTATTCTTGATGAAAAGACCAGAGGTGAATAGAAAATTTGACTTTCAGATATAAGACTCAAGAGAAACATGAAAAGGTAAACAGGAAAGGGAAATCATATGGGACTTAATAAGGTTAAACTGTTTACATTCCTACATGGGAAGGTGATACTTGTAACTCAAGTTTCTCATTATTAGGGCAGTTAGAAGGAGTACATGGAGACAAAAGGCACAGGTGTGAGTTGAATATGAAGGGATGATATTTTTAAAAAATAAGGTGGAAAGAGGAATGCCTGGGGAAAAGGGAGAGGGAGAGATAGGATGGGGCAAATAATCTCACATTAAAGTGGCCAGAAAAAGTTTTTATACTGGAGGGGAAGCTGGATGAAATGGTGGGGAACACTTGAACCTTACTCTCATCAGAAGTGGCTCAAAGAGAGAATAATACACACATTCAACTGAGTATATAAATCTATTTTACCCTACAGGAAAGTAGGAGGGGAAGGGGATTAGAGAAGGAGGAAGAGTATTAGAAGGGAGGACAGAGTAGGGGAGATAGTAGTCAGAAGCAAAACATTTGAGGAGGGACAGAGTAGGAGTGAGATAATAGAATAAACAAGGAGGAAATACAGCTAGAAATACTAATTATGAAAAAATTTTGAAAGCAAGCTTCTCTGATAAAGGTTTCATTTCTCAAATATATAGAAAACTGAGTCAAATTCATTAAAATAAAAGAGCTATTCCCCAATTGATAAATGGTCAAAAGATACGAAGATTTTAGATAAAGTTATTTATAGTCATATGAAAAAACACTTTAAATCACTACTGATTGGAGAAACGCAAATTAAAATAACTCTGAGATATTAGTTCACACCTATTAGATTGGTTAATAGGACAGAAAGGAAAAATGATGAATGTTGGAGGGGATAATGGAAAATTGAGACATTAATGCATGACTGATGGAGTTGCGAACTGATACAACCATTCTGCAGAAGAATATGGAACTATGCCCAAAGGACTATAAAACTTTGCAAGCTCTTTGGTCCAGCAATACCACTACTAGGGCTATATCTTAAAAGAGACAAAAAAACAAAAAGGAAAAGGACCTACATGTATAAAAATATTTATAGCAGCTATTTTCTGATGGCAAAGAAGTGGAAACTGAAGGGATGCCCATCAATTGAGGAATGGCTGGATAAGTTATGATATATGATTGTGATGGAACACTTGTGCTATAAGAAATGATGAGCAGGATGCTCTCAAAAAACTTGGAAAAACTTACATAAACTGATGCAAAGTAAAATGAGTAGAAACAGAACACTGTACACAGTAATAGCAATATTGTAAGATGATCAACAAATTGACTTAGCTATTCTCAGCAATACAATGATCCAAGACAAGTCATGACATGACAAAATAAATGCTACCCATCCCCAAACAATGAACTGAAGGAGCCGAATACAGACTGAAGCATACTTTCTTAAATTTTATTTTTCTGGTCTGCGTTTCCTTTTACAGCATGACAAATATGGAAATGTTTTGTATGAGTACACATGTAAGCTATATCAAATTACTTGCCCTCTCAATGAGTTAGGGAGAAAAGGAGAGAATCTGGAACTCAAAAATTTAAAAACAAATGCTAAAAATTGTTTTTATGTGTAATTGGAGAAAAATCAAACACTCAACAAATAGAAAAAAAATTTTTTTAAGTTAAAAAAAGTGAGGAAAGTGAGAGGTGGACATATTTGTTCATGGTCACATGGTAAAGAGCAGAACTAAGGCTTAAGCCCAAGTTTTTTAAAGCAGTGTTACACCATGATACCTCATGGAGACTTATTTCTGCCCAATTCCCAGAGACTCAACCTAGATTTTAGAGAAAACAAAGCATTCAAAAGCAACTAATAGGGAAGTGAGATTTGTTCTCAAAGTGATTTTTCCCATAGTTATTCAGAGAGCTTACTAGAATTCAAATCCAAAAAGGAAAGGGGAAGAAGTTTCCTTTGTGTCCTTTTAGAAAAGTATGGCTTTTCCTCAAAACTAGAATTCTTGAGAATCTGGTCTTTGCTGTACTTTTCAAAGTCACCTCTATAAATCTCACTGTCTCAATGACTTTCAGATAGAAATACTCCCATCAGAACAGGGTTTCTATGTCAAATATCTTTCCAACGCCTGGGAAGTAGATGCAGTTATTTAATTTCAATAAAAAACTTCCCAGAAGGAAAGAGCTAAGACATACATAAGACTCAAAGTAATAATCCTTGGGGATTTCCAACAGGGAAAAGCAGTATAAGAGAGTTCCTAGATGATGCTGACTAGATTGATCATAAGCCTTCCTGGTTCAAGCTGAAAGACATGAGGAAAAAAAACCACCATAAAACACTCATCATATCTACAAACCAAGGGTTTCTGTCAACAGATTATAAAAAGACTGGAAACAATCAAAGGGATGAAGAACAATGCTGCCTGTGTGATGTGATCGTGCTAGGTTTCTGGAAACAGAAAGAACATCCTCCTAAATATTATTTCAAGCCAGGACATACTTTGAAACTACTCCGAAGAGTAAAAGGTCAACTTGCACTGCAAAGAGGAAGAGGGCTTGTTTACAACACTGTCACTGACTCGGTATCTTTCCAAGGACATGCCACTTCATCTCTCCTAAATCAGTCCAATATGGAGTTTGAAGTTTTTAGACCTTTCACAGGAGCAAAGAGGAAACAATCTCAAAGAGTATTGGAAGCAACTTTTGCCTATGAAATCTCATCAAGACTTTTTCTGCCAAAAGTATGGTATTTTGTATACAATATGTTTGTGTGTCTGTATGTGTTTCATTAAGAGCTTCATTTTATCCAAATGCCAGAATATAAATTCCAAGGCACAAACCATAGCTACACTGCACATCACAATGTTATAAACAACTTCCAAAACTTAAGGCAAGCTGTTTTACTGTTGTCGCTATAATCTCTCCCATTTCTGGAAGACTATTCTTAAAAGAATTAAAATCTACTTTGATTTTTCCACTCTATGAAAAGGAAAATTATACAATAAAAGTTAAGCAATGAATGACGTTACAACACAACAAGGACTTTCTGAAAGTAATTTTAACCATTACTGGGGAGACAGTAGTATACACAAATCTGTTATGGAGAATGTGCATCTCTGTACCTATCCCACCCAGAGATAAATATTTCGCAACTGTCCTATTATTTAAGTCATATAAAGTCCTAATTAAATAAGCTCTTCAGTACAATATGAGGGCTTGTAATTAAACTATTAAGAGTTTAATGTTTTTTCTTCCTAACAAAGTGCTTGAGTAAAATCCTCATCTTTATGTAAGCAGGCTAAATAAATGTTTAAATCAGTGTTAAACTCAATTTTTTAAAAAAATAAGTTGAACTAAATGAATACCTATAAAAGCTGCTGTAACATCTTGGCACAACGGGAAAAAAATGAAAAGTTATCTGAAGATTTTGGTATTCTAATTTTTTTTTAAAAAAATCAAAAGCCCTTTACTAATTTCCTAAGTTTTTCCACTAAAGTTTTCATGTTTAAGTCCTCCAAGGGATTCAGTTTTGTTCCTCTTTGTTATGCTGCAAGTTCTAAATCAATGATGACAAAGAAAAAGATGTACAACAAATGAGAGCAAATGACTTAGAAGTTATTTTTGAATGAAAAAATTCACTACTGATTACAGGAAAACAATACATTTTCATTCCTTGATGTTTTAGTTTTATAAGTAAATAGGAGGTTGGATAAATATGCAGCACCAAAAAACTGATGCACACTAGCTCTTAGGGTAATTGTACAATATTGAAAATATTTTACTTAAAATTTAAATATACCGGGGGGAGGAGCCAAGATGGCGGAATAGAAAGATACACATATAGCTAGCTCCTAACCCACAGCCCATAAAATACCTGTAAAGAAGAACTTGCAACAAATTCCGGAGCAGCAGAAGCCACAGAACAACAGAGTGGAGGAGACTTCTGTTCCAGAGAGCCCTGAAAAACCGACACCAAAAGTCCATCGCGCACTGGACCCAGAGCAGAGCCCAGCCCTGCCTTAGCCACATGGCACCGAGGGAAGCAGATCCGAGCAGGCTTCAGGAACAGAATCTCCAGCGTCCCTGTAAGGTCCCTCCACCCACAGGTGCCAAAGGTCAGTGAGAGGGTCTTTTCAGCTTGCCCAGAAGTGAGCGGGTTGTCTCCATAACTCAAGACCCCTCGAGGGGGAGCAGCAGACAGGGGCTCCCAAAGCAGGTAGGAGCTCAGATCCATTGTTGAAGGTATAAACCCCCTGAGGGAACTGAGCCCTGTGTGGCGGCCCTGCCCCCACCAGAGCAGCTGAACTTAATCTCACACTGAATACCAGTCCCACCCCTGCCAAAAGCCCTGAGGCTAGGAAGCAGCATTTGAATCACAGCCCCCAAACACTAGCTGGGCGGATCTGGAGGTGAGGTGGGTGTGGAGAGGAATCTCAGAATTCAAGTAACTATCTGGGAAAATGCCCAGAAAAGGGAAAAAAAAATAAGACCATAGAAGGTTACTTTCTTAGTGACCAGATATCTCCTCCCATCCTTTCAGATGAGGAAGAACAATGCTTACTATCAGGGAAAGACATAGAAGTCAAGGCCTCTGTATCCCAAACATCTGAAATACATATCCAATGGGCTCAGGCCATGGAAGAGCTCAAAAAGGATTTTGAAAATCAAGTTAGAGAAGTGGAGGAAAAGCTGGGAAGAGAAATGAGAGAGATGCAAGAAAAGCATGAAAAGCAGGTCCTTGCTAAAGGAGACCCAAAAAAATGCTGAAGAAAATAACAGCTTAAAAAACAGGCTAACTCAATTGGCAAAAGAGGTTCAAAAAGCCAATGAGGAGAAGAATGCTTTCAAAAGCAGAATTAGCCAAATGGAAAATGAGGTTCAAAAGCTCACTGAAGACATTAGAAAATTAGAATGGAACAGATGGAGGCCAATGACTTTCTGAGAAACCAAGAAATCACAAAACAAAACCAAAAGAATGAAAAAATGGAAGAGAATGAGAAATATCTCATTGGAAAAACAACTGACCTGCAAAATAGATCCAGGAGAGACAA
>CM053769.1:291161644-291190387 GCA_028658325.1 Potorous gilbertii | reverse complement strand
TCCTTCACTGTGTTGCTGCGCAGCTTCCACTGTTCCAGAATTTGTCAGGAGTTCTTTTTACAGGAAATCTATGGGCTGTGGGTTCGGACCTAGCATAGGTGAGTCTTTCTACTCTGCCATCTTGGCTCCGCCCCCACAGTGAAGCTTTTATAGCAGCTTTTACCAGTCTTTCACCTCATTTTTTCCTTTGTTTGCCTTGGCAGTAATTCTTCTTAAGCTGGAAAGTGTTATCGATGCCATTGAGCTCCCAGGAAATAACATTGGCATGACTAAGCCTGGAAGGTAAGTCCCAGCTGTGGAGGCTCATTTCCCAGGGTTCTGCATTTTGTGTTATATCTGCCTATATCACTTGTTTAGGGCAGGTCCCTTTAATGTTTCTCTTTGGGGCTTGAGATCCTGAAGAGCAAATGACTTAAGAGCTCAGCTCCTAAAAGCCATCCTAGCTTTGACCTGATAGATTAGGATAATTACAGAATAAACTCTAAGTGAATGATGCCAGTTCATCACACACCAACCTAGCACACTTAATCTATCCAGCCTACACTATGCTTCACATTCCATCCAGCCATCTACCTTATTATCTGCATGTCCCTTTACTTCCTGTCTTCTCCCTTTATGCTTTCATTATATTCTGTGAACAGTAATCAAGTCAATATCATGACACTTTTGAAATACTTCTGAAAAGGGCCTGTTGACTGCCCTATGACTTTACTTACTATCTCCTGTGACAGCCCATCCAAAAATTCCTTTTCTGGCTACCACTCCTCCGATGTGTTGACTCTGCCTATTAAAATGTAATTTTCTTGAGGGTAGGGGCTGTTTCACTTTTGTATTTATATCCCCAGAGCCTAATACAGTGCATACATAGCACATAGTAGGTACTTAATAATTGTGTTTTTATTTTTTCCAGTGACAGTTATTTTTCTTATTACCTTCCCCCCCTAAAAATATCTCTCCTCTTCTAAACATTCCTATTTTCCAATAGCACAACTATTTGTCCAGTCTCCCATGTTTATAACTCCGTATTTGTATCTCATTGTACAATAACCCCCTTCTCCCTCTTCCCCCTATCATGCACTTTGCAGTACACCCACACTGGCTGTTCTTCATGTCTAGAGTGGACATCACCTCATAGATTCTCTCTCTTTTTTAAGATGCAGCTTAGGCACCATCTTCTGCTTGAAGTTTTTTCCTGAATCCTCCAACTACCAGTCCCCTCCCACTCAAACTACCTGGGATCTAGTTATTGGGGATATATTTTTATTTATTCACTTTCTGTTTTTACTATATACTTGTCTCCTGCATTCAAATGGAAGTTCCTTGTGATCAGAGATTGTTTTATTTTTTGTACTTTTTTTAATTTACTTTTTACTTTATTTCATTGTAAATGGTTTATTATTTTTTCCAATTACATGTACCATTCTTTGTACTTGTATCCTCATCACCTTGTTCAGTGCCCAGTACATAGAAGGAGTTTAATAAGTACCTGTTAATTGATTGGTCAGAACACCAGAATTCTTCAGTTTTTCTCTCAATTCTATTCCTGTATCACATATTACATTGTGTTTTCCTTTTGAAACAGCCCAGAATTTATAAAAACTGGTAGGAAGCTGTATTTCTTTCTCTATCTCTTCCTTCTCAAACAACATCTTTCCAGTGATACTAGAAATTTTATCCACCCTCATTCTTTAGCACATTTTGTCTAAGGCTTAGCTTTTGTAATTTGCTTTTTCCAGAAGGGTAGGCTAATCTTCAGTCACCAAATCAGTAAGTCTCATGCAAGGAGCAGAACACCCACATACAGAAAATGAGAGGAATCAAGCTGAGACATTTACACTGCCATCCTTCACCTATGCCTCCTTATACAAATTTATCTTCTATCCTGTAGAAGTTTTTGGTTCCATTTTGGGTCACAAGTAATAACAGTTATCAAAATATGCTTCATTTGTCTCTTGGTTTAATCTGATTTGAAGAGACATGTCACTATGGAGTCAAGCTTTTCTATTCTGACAATTATTTTTCCTGTGCAGGCCATGTATTCTGCTTTCACAATTTTTATTTCTTTCTTGAACCATTTGAAAATCTCCTGTTCTGGGCCCAAACTCTCTTGGAAATCCACAGGGTCTTCTGTCTCATCGGGTGTGGGTTCAGTTTCTTTGATCTGACAATTATTCTAAAGTGTTTGGACTTTAAGTGCTCTAGTGGTCATTTTCCCTTCTGTTTAATATCTCCTCTATTAATTTATCTGCTTGTACTCCAGTTTTTTAACCGAGTTTTCTTCTTCTTGAAATCTTTGTCAGGTTTTGTCTTTTGTCTTTATATTCCTCTACTGCTCATTTTCTGACTTCTTCCTCTTTTGCCTTTTTGACTTTCCTCCATAGAGTTGGACCTCAAAGCTGATCAGATTCCTCCTATGCTGAAGTATTCAATCTTCTCAACCGCATTCCCTGCTCCCAAATCCTGGGAGGACAGAAGTTGGTCCTAGATGAATTCCAGTCCCCTTTCCTTTAGGCCTGGTACAGCCCCTACACCCTCTAGTACCCTGTCACTGCTATGTCTCTTTAGTTTTCTGACCGAGTGCTGCTGTATCAGTACTCTGCAGACCCAGACAGAATACTCTTTGGTTTTTCTAAACCTCCACCTCCACAGGAGGAGGGGCTGTAGGAAGAAAGGAGAGAGCAGTTGGGCAAAGCTGAGTTCTTTTGCTCATTGTCATGTGAGTTAGGGTATGCTCACAGAGATGACAGTGACAGCAGCAGCAAGCAGTGAGGAAGTTATGGAGTGAATTCCAGAAAATATGCCTGAGGTTCTGGTTGTGATACCCTGCCAGAGCTTGGGAGTTGGTAAGGGGGAAGATGCCAAGTGAATGCATTAAGGATTAGGAATTAGCCTTCTCTGCTCTTAATATGTAAGATTGTTACCTTGTTAAAGTTCTTATCTTGGCTTATGGAGTTAGCTACAATTGCTTTGATCTTTTGTGCATAATTATCATTTGGGGGGATTGGAGAGATTGTGAGGGGTGTAGAAAATATCTAGTCCTCCATCGTGTTGGTCACATGACCCAGATAACTTCCTGTTGGATCTGACTTGAAAGTTATTTGTATTGTAACTTAGATAGATGTAGTCAGAATTTATATTGTGATTTTGTTTAGTTTGTTTCATGTAAGTCTTAACTATATTTTTTTTTCTTAATATTTGTCACTTCTTATGTCATTGTGTTCATGTACCATAATTTATTCAACCATTCCTCAAACTTTGGACAAATAGGTTGTTTATGGTTTTCCATTATTAAAAGGATGTTACTATGTACCTTTTTGCATAGGTAAGACTTTTGTCAGTATCCACCATTGTCATTTTAATGGTTATAAGATTGTATCTCACAGTTGTATTAACTCACACATCTCTGTTTAATTGAGAATTTGAACAGTTTTTCAGATGATTAGTGATATTGATATAATCAGCACCATGTCATATGCCCTGAAACATCACAGGTTTCTGAAAGAGTTTGATTCATCCATCTACACAGGAATAACTAAATACAATGTCTGTTGTCCAGATTGCGAGACCCCATTTGTATGTATGACCCCAGAGCTACTTCACCATTATACATTTGTGGGACTGACAGTGCAGTTGGACAACGAGCAGATTTGAACAGATGGAAAAGAGCTGATTGGATTGCCTTTAGGAAATAGCAGAGTACCTTAAATAACCCCCAGCTGCTCCTGAAAACAAAGGCTCATCTTTTTTAAACTAACATTCATTTAAAACCAGTGTTGCTGTGAGGCAGTGACATGTGGAATACAAAGCATTGACATTATCACACAGTAGCCAGTGGAGAAGCAAATGGTAAGTGTGTGTAGGCAGCTGTACAGTACATAACTAATAAAGAAAAGAAGTAAGAGATGTCTTCCAGGAAATAGATGGTAGGAGAAGATGATAGGCTGGTCATATGGGAAGGGTAGTCAATCACCCAGAGTGTTCTGTAATTATCCCTGAAGTGTCAGGAGAAAGTGAGGAAGGCCTTCATCGCTCTGGGGAAGCCTTTTGTGCCAAGCTTGTAGGAGGATGCACACAAGAGTCACAACATGGAAGCATTGTTGCCTGTATCATTGGAAGACATGATCAGACTTATAAGATCACAGACTAACTTGAGTGTAGATGTTCACTGTCTTAAATTTTTTAAAGAAGTGAGTTATGTAGTGGTAAAGGTATATGTAATTTACCCTGGAATTTTGCTATTAAAACGCTTCCTATTTCATTCTCATAATTTCAGTGAGGATAGCCTTGATGAATATGTAGATTGTTCTCATGAAAATTTTATATAGATAGAAAAGTAGGCATTTGGATTTGTAGTTATTGGCACTTTCTTGGTTTTCTTTTTTGATGATAAGTTCTTAGAGTTTCTCTGGGCCTTTGATATTTTCCCCTCTCGCCAATAACTTGACAACCTCTAAATTCTCTCAAAGCTGTTTCCCCCACAGGGACCCTCTCTTGAAATATTTGGTTCAGTTCAGCTGCTTTTCACAACTTTGTTTTCTTTGATGATATTATTCTTCCCAAAGAAACATCTGGTGTCCTAACATCTGATGTTAAAATCCAAATAACCCTGATGGTCAAGTTTGTTCTCATTATCTTTTTCTAAAAGAACCGTTTTTTCAGTCCTTTCCATTTTTTTTTGTACGTTGTCCTGCCAATTTCATCCTTAAATACCCTTGGAATGACTTTGCTTAGAGCTCTGTTCACTGTTTTTCCCTCCACTTCTCACTTGTTTTTTTGAGGTGATATTTATTGCTCATAATCTTCCATCCTTTTCTGTAAGATTTTTCAAATCAGGTTTATATTCTATCTAGTATTGACGTTGGCTTCCATATCTTTCCACGTGACAAGGAAAGAGTATTTGCTGATTATGGTTGTTTTTAGAAATTTTTGGTCTTTTCATTGTGGCATTATATTATATTAGTTAAATTTCTGTATGAAATCATTGTAATTGGTGGTGGCATCTTTTCCTTCTGCACTAGTAACTTAAATAATTTTAATTGTATTCATATCTTTTCTTTTAATTCTGTTCTAGTAGTGTAATAATGTTGATTGTTGCTCTTTATAAGTTAGTGCTTGACGGTATAATAGACAACTGTTTCAGGAATCATTCCCAAGTTATTATCTGTTACATTGTAATCAGTTTTACTTTACTGCTTGCCATATTCTGCACCTCCCAATTCTTCCTTTGATGTGAGTACATTTTTTTCTTGAGTATTTTATTTTTCCCTAGTTATATGTAAAAACAGTTTTTTAAAAAGTTCTAGTTTATTTATCTATTTTTAGTTTCCATTGTTCATTTCCACAAGATTTTGAGTTCCAAATTTTCTCCCCATCTATCCCCTCCCCACACTGCAAGGCAGCGTGCATTCTGGTTACCTGTTCTGCCAATCTGCCCTCCCTTCTATCACACCCATCCCTTTTCTTATCTCCATTCCCTCTATTTTCTTGGAAGACAAGATAGATTTCTATATCCCTTTGCCTGCATATCTTCTTTCCCAGTTACATGTAAAAACAATTTTTAACATTTGTTTTTAAAACTTTGAGTTCCAGCTTCTCTCCCTTCCCCCCTCCCCATCCATCCCCACTGAGAAGGCAAGCAATTTGATATGTTTTATACATGTGTAGTTATGCAAAAGACTTGCATAAAAGTCATGTTGTAGAAGACAAACTATACCTCCCTCCATCATATCTTGCCCCCCATTTATGCTCTCCTTTGACACTATCCCTCCCCAAAAGTGTTTACTTCTAATTATGCCCTTCTCCCATTTACCCTCCCTTCTGTCACCCCCCTCAACCCTCGCTTATCCCCTTCTCCCCTACTTTCCTGTAGTGTAAGGTAAAGTTTCATAGCAAATTGAACATGTATGTTGTTCCTTCCTTAAGCCAAAAGTGATGAGAATAAGGTTTACTTTTTCCCTCTCACCTCCCCTCTCTTCCCTTCCATTGAAAAAGCTTTTTCTTACCTCTTTTATGTGAGAGAGAATTTGCCCCATTCTGTTTTTCCCTTTCTCCTCCCAATAAATTCCTTTCTCACCTCTTAGTTTCATTTTTTCAGATATCATTCTTTCCTATTCAACTCACTCTCTGCCCTCTGTCTATATGTATATAATCCCTCCAACTACCCAAATCCTTGAGAAAAGTCTCAAGGGTTATAAATGTTATCTTTCCATGTAGAAATGTAAACAGTTCAACTTTAGTAAGTCCTGTATGATTTCTCTTTCCTGTTTACCTTTTCATGCTTCTCTTTGAAAATCAAATTTTCTGTTCAGCTCCGGTCTTTTCATCAAGAATGCTTGAAAGTTCTCTGTTTCATTGAATGATCATTTTTTTACCCTGAAGTTTTATACTCAGTTTTTCTGGGTAGGTGATTCTTGGTTTTAATCCTAGTTCCTTTGATTTCTGGAATATCATATTCCAAGTCCTCTGATCCTTTAATGTAGAAGCTGCTAGATCTTGTGTTATCCTAATTGTATTTCCACAGTACTTGAATTGTTTCTTTCTGGCTGCTTGCAATATTTTCTCCCTGACCTGGGAGCTCTGGAATTTGGCTACACTATTCCTAGGAGTTTTCCTTTTGGGATTTCTTTTAGGAGGTGATCGGTGGATTCTTTCAATATTTATTTTACCCTCTGATTCTAAATCAGAGTGTCAGGGCAATTTTCCTTTATAATTTCTTGAAAGATGATGTCTAGGCCCTTTTTTTGATCATGGTTTTCAGGTAGTCCCATAATTTTTAAATTGTCTCTCCTAGATCTATTTTCCAGGTCAATTGTTTTTCCAGTGAGATATTTCACATTGTATGCTATTTTTTCATTCCTTTGGTTTTATTTTATAATTTCTTAATTTTTCATAAAGTCATTATCTTCCATATGTTCCATTCTGATCTTTAAGGAATTATTTTCTTCAGTGAACTTTTGGATTTCCTTTTCCATCTGGCCAAGTCTGTTTTTTAGGGCATTCTTCTCTTCATTGGCTTTTTGGATCTCTTTTGTCATCTGGGTTAGTCTATTTTTTTTAACAATGTTATTTTCTTCAGCATTTTTTTGTTTCCTTTAGCAAGCAATTGGCTTATTTTTCATAGTTTTTCATGCATCATCTTCATTTCTCTTCCCAATTTTTGCTCTGCTTCTCTTACCTGACTTTTCAAAATCCTTTTTGAGTTCTTCTATGGCCTCAGACCAATTCACATTTTTATTGGAGGCTTTAGATGGAGGAGCTTGGACTTTGTTGTCTTCTGTTTGCATATTTTGGTCTTCCTTGTCACCAAAGTAAGATTCTATAGTCTGATTCTTTTTTTTTGATTTTTGCTCATTTACTTGACTTTTGAGCTCTTTGTAAAGGTAAAGCTCTACTTCCAGTGAGGGTAAGGGGTGTACTTTCAGCAGCTTGATTCTCCCCCAATCTGTGGGCCTAGAGCTCCAGAAACAGTGATTATCTCTCCCCGTTACTGCTGAGGTTGCTGGGTGTTCCTCTGCCCACTCTCCCCTCTGCTGCCCTCAGGCTGGGTCCAGACCACTCCACTCTCCCACACTGGTCCCACAGGCTTTTTTCCACTGACCGTTCCAATTTGTCCTTGGTGTTTTGGGGGTCCTGAACTCTGGAAACTGCCACAGAGATTCAGTCTCCCCAAGGTATGCTCTGATCCTGTCTGTGCTGGTGTGGCCCTTGCTGGACAGTACCCTGCCCTCTGCGTGGCACAATAGACACTTCCTGGTGACCATCTAGGCTCTCTTGGGCTTGAGTTTTGCTTCACTCCATCATTCTGTGGGTTCTTCAGCTCTATAATTTGTTTAGAGCCATTTTTTTGTAGGTATGTGGCTGGGCTCTAGAAAGTGTGTGCTGTTACTTTGCCATCTTGGCTCCATACCACCCCCCGCCCCATGTTAAAACAGTTTTAACATTACTTTTTAAAAACTTTGAGTTCCTTTGAGAACCCCCCTCATTGAGAACACAAGCAATTCAATATAGGTTATACATATGGATAAACACTTCCATAAGAGTCATGTTGTGAAAGATTTAACTGTATTTCCCTTATTCCCTCTTGTGTTTATTGTTTTCTGTCTCACCTTTCACCCGGTTCTTCCTCAAAAATATTTTGCTTCTGACTATCCCCTTCCCCATTCTACCTTCCCTTCTGTCATTCCCTCTTTTCTTATCCCCTTCCCCCCCTACTTTCTTATAGTGTAAGATAGATTTCTATGCCTGAGTGTGTATGTTATTCCCTCTTTGAATCAGTTCTGAAGAGGGTACTGTTCAATGGGAACGTTTTTAATCTATCGATGTGAAGCTTCTATGTATTCTATAAAACTTTGGACTCTTTCATTTCTTAGTCCTTAATCACATTTTCTAACCCTTTTCAACATCCTTATTTATGTCTACCTTTGCATTCAAGTTATGCTGATTTAATTTTGTAGAATTTATCTACCTCTTCATCTTCTCCAGCAGATATCATACATAAACTATAATTATTTGCATGGTAGTCTTTTTGCAGATACTTATCCATGAGTACTGAGCATCAAAATACAGATGAATAAATGTGAAAATGCTTATTCGTGACATACAGTACTGTATTATTACTTTGCATCCTTTGGACTCAACTTCCTGGCCTGCAGTTGTTTTACTGTAGATAACTCTGCCCTGAGGTTCACTCAAGGGATTGTTGAGTCCTGAGCCCTAACTTGCTGTGTCACGAAGGACTGCTCACTTTACTCCTGACTCAGTTCACTCTCTGAGCATCTCCATTTCCTTGTCAGCAGCCCTGCTTGGTTATCCTATCATCCATCTCCTCTCTCCTGCTTCCTAGTTTCCCTTTGAAATGTAAACTCCTTAGGGATGTCCTTATTTCCCCAGTACTTAGCACTGTCTCTATCTCCCTCTGTTTTTTCCCTCTCCACTCCCCCATATGATTTACAGTACTCCTACAGAACAGAATTGATGGGTTAGTTTGCCCTCAAATCATAGATGTTCCAAGAAGAAACCAAGTTGTAATAATTCCTTTTGCCATTCTGCCTTCTATCCAGCCAGTTCAGTTATATCATAGAGATTTCCATGGTTTTCAAATGTTTCATTTTATAGACTGTCTCTAGGCCTTGGAGTCATTCTTCAAAGGTACTTCTTGAAAAAAGTAAACTGTCTAGAATGTGTGTAGTGTCCGAGTCAACATGGAAATCAAATACTGATGACTTTTTGGTAAAGATTAAAAGACAAATTAAAAAAAAAAGCTAAGCAAAACTAATCCATAATTGACCATGTATGACAACATGTACAGCATTCCTCATCTATTGACCTGTAAAGCCATGCTTGGTTGTGATAGTAACATAGTGTTTAGTCTCTTTATCTTTTAAATTTTAATTTTTAAATTTAAGTTTAAAGTTTTAAAAATTTAAAATTTTTAAATTTAAGTTTAAATTGTTGCAGGCTGTGTGTGTTCTGTTGATCTAGTTCTGCTTACTTTATTGTGCATCAATTCAGATAAGTCTTCCCGTGCTTCCTCAGTTCTTTATAGTCATCATTTCTTATGACATTTTAACATATCATTATTCATAGAACTCAAATTTGTTGAGTCATTCTCCAATCAGTGGATAGTTATCTTTTTCTTTGCTATCACAAAAACTACTGTTATGAATATTTTGGTGTTTATGAGGCCTTTCTTTTTGTGATTTCATTGGGGGGATGATACATGCATAGCAATGGGTTCTCTGGACCAAGGATATGGATATGTTAGTCATTTCTTTCTAGCATAATTCCAAATTGCTTTGCAGAGTCATTGTACTTATTTTCACTCCATTGGTCAGTGTTCCTGTCTTCTCACAGCCTTTTCAGCATCAGCTATTTTTTTTTGTCATTTTTTTCAGTTTGCTTAATATAGGACCTATATGCTATAGGTAAAAAGGACTACATACTACAGGTAAAAAGAAATATTTGAAGCAAGATGTTTTCTCAATTGATGATTTCAGTTTTAATTGTAACTTTGTTCCCCATTTAGATTCAACTTCTTCTGTCTTCTGTATTTCTTTATTATTATTACTTTTCCAAATTTATTAATTTGTTTTCAATTTTCAACAGTCACTTCCATAAGTTCCAAATTTTCTTCCCCTATCTCCCCCCTCCCTCCCCAAGATGGTGTGCAACCTTATATGGGTTCTACACATACATTCCTATTAAACACATTTTCACATTAGTCATATTGTATAGAAGAATTAAAATGAATGGGAGAAACCATGAGAAAACCACAACATAAACAATGGAGAAAATAGTCTGCTTCATTCTGTGTTCTGACTCCATAGTTCTTTCTCTGGATATGGATGGCATTTTGCATCATGAGTCCTTTGGAAATGTTTTAGGTCCTTACCTTGCTGGAAAGGCTAAGTCTATAAAAGAGTCCTCGCACACTGTGACTGTTACCATGTAGAATGTTGTCCTGGCTCTGCTCTCTTCACTCAGCATCAATTCACATAAGTTTTTCTGCAGTCTCTGTTCATCATTTCTTATAGCACAATAATACTCCATTACATTCATATAGCACAACTTGTTTAGCCATTCCCCAACTGATGAGCATCCCCTTGATTGCCAGTTCTTGGCCACCACAAAAAGAGCTGCTATAAATATTTTTGTACATAAGGGTTCTGTATTTGTTTATAACAAAAATGTGAAGTCTGATAGAATTCATTTTCTCATATGTTGTGTCATTGGACAGGAGTCTCACATCTAGAATACGAATAGCTAAATCAATACATACAGTTGGAATGAAATGTGACTCTTGCTGTCCTTTCACCCCCTCATCCACTTGTTATGTTTTTGCTACCTTTGCCTCAGAAGTGGAAGATCTTGGGGCAGGACTGAAAACCGTTCTGCATTTTTCATTTGTTACCAGGTGGCCAGCCCATAGATGACAGTCCCTCTGTTCTTGACTGGGCTGGTTCTTAGGAAGAGGCTCAGGCAGTTATTGGGACCACACTTGGACCTTCTGCAACATTGACAGAACCTGTAGCACTTGTACTCTGGTACAGGATCAGCCTTTGGACACATAGATACCCATCTGCAATACTTTGAGGCATTGGCATAGGACCCTGGAGAGGAAACTAGCCTATCATCTGCCAAGAAAGAAAGGTTAACCTCTTCTTTGCCTGTGCTTATTTAATTTCAACATTCTGGCCTGAGATAGTGAAGGAGAAAGCTAAGAAATTTGAATCACCACTCAGAAACCCTGAAATTTATTCAGTATAAAGAGTTTATGTTGGATATAAGCTCATCTAACTTCCCATTCTGTATTTAATAATACTGCATAAAATACAATTATAGATAGTAGTATGAAAAATCTAGGAATTTCTGTGTATGAGTGTGTTTGCACATGCGTACCAACAGGGCAGTGGATCAGGAAACTCATTGCTTAGGTAAGGTCTTACAAGATTTCAGATCTGGAGGGGACCTCAGAGGCCTTCAGGTCCAGCACTCTCATTTTATAGATGATAACCCTGAGGCCTAGGGACATGAAGTAACTTGCCCAGGTTCATAAATGATAAAAATTTGAGATGTGATGTGGATCCAAGTCCTTTGAGTCGAGAGCCAGACTGTGCTATATACTGTCTTCTGTTGAACAGATAAACATTGCAGGGTGGAGAGCCTTTTTGGATTCTTGGTATAAGACTTAGCAGGCATTACTTGTGGGTGGAGTAAGCTTAGAAAAAGGAACCAGCACATAAAGGTCAGTTACAGCTGATGTTAGGAGCCATAGATAGGAAACTGTGGCATAGTGGTGGTACCTAAAACTACTTCACCTCTTTGTCTGGGTAACATGAGCATCAGACTCTTTCTTCCTAACTGCGAACAGTGTTCTTTTGTCAGATCTAAAACTGTTTTTCTTTTACTTGGCAGCTATATCTTTGATCTGTTTGCTGAAGCGCACATAACCTTTCAAACCAAGTCTTCCCTCCTGGACTCACTGGAGCAGATCATACAGTTCACGGCAGGACGTAAGTCATTCTCTCAGCATGCAACTTATTAGCTCCAAATTTGTCTCATTCTGTTATGTGATTGGTTTTTTTAATGGTTTATTCCCCCATCCCAACAAGTGGGGGTGGGGGGTACCTATTGTATGTGAGGAGAAAGGGAGAGGAAGAGACAGTAACTTTTTAAGCTAAGATTGCTTCTTTGTATTTGAGCCATTAACATGGCCAGTGTAACTTGAGGAATTTTGCAGTGATGTAGCAGGGCCAGCAGGACACGCACTGTTAATACTTTGGTGACTATTAACTGCAGCCCCCCTAGCTTTGCAGATTGCCAAGAGTCATTTACAAAGTGAATTGTAATTGTCCTGAAATATAATTTGGGATAAGTTCTTTTGTTTACAGAGATCAAGCTTTTTTATCCTTTGTAATTTTGACATTAAGGAATTAACATTATTCAGCCTCTGAGTTTCACTGGATTTGCAAAACCAGTATTTTTTATTAGCAATTTTTACAGTGGATTCTCAGCAGAATTTTTAGCTAGAAAGAATTATGTGCTCTATAGTGACATGGTTATTCCTCTAATCACTCTTACACCCCTTTTTTAATCCAAAGGGAATAAAATGATTCCCCTGTATAACTTTACACATTTGTCTTCTGGGGAAAGCAGTTGAGGTGCTTTTTCATTTATAAATTCTGTATTAAGTATTTAGCTTGAAAAGAAATCTTGTGCCCCTAAATTAATAATCCTGACAACCAAGGAATAAACCAGAGGTGTAGATCTCACCTGCAGTCTGGTTGAGATGTTATGAGCCTGTGGACCAAGATGGTCATTTAAAGTAGCTTATTTTGATCTCTGAAAGTCTAGTTGTGCTCTGCCTGTTAGATAGTTCTTGGCCAAGAGATCATTCAGAGAGATAAGACACCAGTGTTGCATGATTTTGTTCTAGATGTCTATTTATTTGTACGTATATGAGATAAACTTACTACATCTTTGCCCTTATCCATAGGTACTGGGATATTTAACAACACAGCAGGCTTACAAAAGCTGGTGGACATCATTCAGGTAAGTCAGTCAGGCCCCATCTTTTGTCTTTCTCTGTCCATAAGCATGATAAGAAATATGGCAGGCAGTAAGAGGCTTTCCCTCCTCAAGAACTAAAAAAGGTTCTATCTAAAAACATTGTTGAATTGATGTGCATGAGGGAAGACTGAATTGAAGCTGTTGGATGGAAATCCAGGGCATCAAGTTGAGACGTGGTTTTAAAATCCTATTGTACATAGGATCCTGGTCACGGAATCTAGTTTTAGGGCTGGAAGGGACCCTCCAGTCCAGCCCCCGTGTTTTACATGTGAGGCAAGTGATGTCTAGAGAGGCGGGTACCCAGGGTCACGTGTCTAGTACATGTCTGCAACAGGATTTGACCTCCCGGTTTTGCTGAGTCTAAGGCCAATACTACCGTGAAGCCCCTCGCCGACACTGAAGGCGTTATGTAGAGAAGTGCTGGCTGCTTTTGTTGTTGCCGTTGTATTAGTTATGATTGTTACTACCGTGACTCCTATTAGTGTCACTGTTGCCGTCTTTACCATACTGCCCGATGCCCTGTAAGGTTGGTGGTTTTTCTGTTCCATTTTGATAATGACCATAAATACTTTCTGAAGGAGTCAGGCAAAAGAGCAGGTCCAGCTATGTCCAGATAGTCCCAGGAAAAGAAAATGAGATTCTTTGGGAATCTCATATTTCATGGTCCTATCCAGGTGAAAACTTATACGTATTCAACAATTTTTTCTTGTTGGTTTGCCATAATTTTCCTGTATTCTGCCTAGAAACTCCAGCTTTTGTAACAACTTTCTCTTCTACCCTTCTTTAGTTTCTTGTCCTCGCTATTACACTGTTAATTCTTTCTGAACTGACGGTACATTAAACTGTGGTGTGTTCCTTTCTCATCACCACCAGATGGAGCTGGGGATTCTTGTGAAATCTAATTTTTATTTTTTTAAAAAAGGAGGGAGGGAGAGAAAGGGGAAGGATATGCCAGATGTCTGAATTCACTAAGGATTTGCTAATCCTCTAAAGAGTTTTTCTCATCTCTGTCCTATATATTATTTTCTGTTGAATCACATATTTGAAACGGATGGTTCTTGAATATAGCAGACATTCTGGTTTGTTCCCAGGTTTTCACTATCAGTGTTCTACAAGTGGAATGTGTATTCATTCCACAAGTATTTATTACATAGCATTTTTTTTAAGCAATCCTTTTAGATAGTGATCTTTTTAACAAAGCATTTACATGGAATCAACATAAGCCCTATGATGGCCCTTCCTACTTCTGCATATTGTTCAGAACTGCTATCAGGACTTCTTTAGGTGTTCTATGCAAATTTATGAAATCAGTTTAGTTTATTTCAGTATTTTCTTAGTTGGATGAAACTCTAGGTGTCATTTTAGAAGTCTGTCATAGCTAGATGCTTAGTAAATGGAAAGAGTGCAGGTAGCCTGATCAAAGCAGTTGAAAAACATTTTTACCTTTTTTGATAACCCTGGCAAAAAAACCTGGCTCCTTGTAATTGTACTGTATTTTTGTCAGGAACTCAGAATTCTGTTGTTTCTTCCTTTATACCCACATCATTGAATGAAATGGAATGGAAAGGGCCTGTGTTCTCTGTGCTAAGCCAGTCACCACATCATGCCTACCTACAACTTCTAATCTAATTGCTTACCCTACAGCTTGTTGGTTATTTTGGTGATCAAACAAACATTGCTCAGCCCAGTAGGATCTTAAGAAAGCTAGAACTGCCCCAAATCACATATGTACAGCTCAGTAAGCATTTATTGGGCATCAACTGCTTGTTTATCTGTTATGCTAAGACGTAATCATGTAATCTCTTAATGTGTCTACTCATAAGAGACTAGAGTAGTGTGAAACATGATTTTTCCCTGGAAGCTTTTACAGTCTGGTTAGAGAAAGACACACATAAAACAATTAGACAGTGGTCTAAAACAGGCTTAAGAGATGGCAGAAGGGGTGGGAAAGGTGTCAAGTGATATGAATACAGATAAACTGGCATTGTTCAGGAAAACTTCAAGGAGAAGGTGGAACCTGAGGCTTTGAAGGATGGGATCTATGAAGAATCTATGGAATGGAAAAACTCTATATGTGTATAAAACTGTGGACCACTGGAAAAACTAAGGGAAATAGCTCTTTCCTTCATTACTATCACACAGGTGCTCTGTAAAATAGGTGCTAGTTTTAAAAATTTAATTCTTTGCACTTAAAAATATTTTTTCTTTCTCCCTTCCAATTAAAAAAGAAAAACACAACCCTTGAACTAAAATTAAATTCAATAAATTTGTATATTGGTTCATATCCACAAAATATTTGCCTCATCCTGCACCCTGCGTCTATCACCTTTCTGTTAGGAGGTGGGTAGCGTGTTTCATGAAGAGTCCTAAAAGAGGTGCTAGTTACAGAATAGGGAAATTAAACCAAAAAACAGGTTCAAATGAACTGATGGGAGGAGAATTGACCTGGACTTTGTTCTGGATCTGGAATACGTAGAATTGCTTAATTCTCGGCATATCCTGCATTTTGGTGTCACTTTTCAGCAGCATTTCTGGCAGTGACCAAAAGATTGAGATCAAGTGACTGTGCTTTGATTAACATTAAGGGACTGTACTTTGCTCTGGGTTTCCCCTTCCCTCCTTATCTCTCTCTCTGTTGGCAAGGACTCTGTTCTATCCTGCCCTCTCTACTACTCACCAAGGGAGTGGCTGCTGCTTTTAGGTTTTGGCATCTTAATCAGTACCCTCTGTAGATATCAGTAGCTTCTTTGTTTGTTGTAGGTCAGTGTGACAGAATTTCAAAGGACCATATGTGTATGTGAGGTATTTCACTCCAAGTACCAGGGCAGTATAATTGGATTTGTCCCACTTTGGTGTTCTCTCTTTCACTGTTAGTGATTTTTGGAGACAGACAGCAGCACTAGTACTCTTGATGTATGCTTCAATTTTCTGCCACAAATTGTAGAAGGGTCATTGCTGCAGAGATTTCCTGGTTTCTTCTAAACCATTTCATGAGAAAGAGAAGAGAAAAAAAATCTACTTGAATGAAAGAAGATTTTGCTTCTTTAGTGTTTCCAGATTCCTAACAAGGATTCCCCTTTTTCCTCTTCTGATTGCTTCTAAAGGTTCTTGTATTTTTGACCAGAGAAATAATGGGTAAAAGGAAAACAACTCTTTGGAAACATAAAGGTAGTAATTGTTCTCCTCCTTTCCGTGGGTGAGCATGAATAAGTCTCACAAGTCATGCTGGAGTCACTGTCCAGAGAATGGACAAAAGCTACAAGAAAGACTCTTCCCTTGCTGTGACATTGACCTGTGGAGCTTATTCCCCTGCAGTCTGAGGCAGTACTATCTAGAGAAACTAGTGTTTCTCTTTAGCCCATACTTAAGAATTAGAGATGGGTGTTCCTTCTAGGTAAGTAATTCTCTGAAACCTCACAGGAGTCAAGCATGTAAAATTGAAAAGAGGCCATTTAGTCTAACCCTGTGTTGTTATAGATTTTCAAAACAAAAGCTGAGGGCCAGAGAGAGGAAGTGATTTAGAATCCTTGGTGTAGAGCTAGAAAGGACTTCGGAGACCATGTAATCCAACTAACTCCCTTCCTTACTGAAAGAAATGAGGCTTAGGGAGGTCAGATGATTTGCCTAAGAGTCATTCATGGCAGATCCAAGATTTGAGCCCAGGTAGTCTTGATGTCACTCTTTGCACTGCTCTGTGTTCCCTCTCTCAGCAAATATGATGCAGAATTGCCTCAAGTTTGGGAAGTGTTTCCTTTAACGTCATCCATTACCCAAAGTGCGTCAGTGAGTTTGCCTCATTTGTTTTATATTTCCTTGGACCCCTGCCTTTAACTATCTCCCAGTAGGTGATGACAAGCCGGTGGCAAATAACCACCATGCTTTGAATACTCAAATTGGTAAGCCTTTCAGAAGAAGTATAATAATCTATTCACTTAACTTTCCAGAGTCTCTGTTTCCTCGTTTGTAAAATGGGGATGATAATATTTGTACTACTTTCCAGCATCACCATTGAATTCAAATGAGATTATGTATAGATGCCACTTTGTAAATTCTGAAGTACTGTATAAATCTGAATTTGGAAATGGAAGAATAAATAGCATTTGGTCTGTTTTCAGTAAATGCTTATTGAATGTTGAAAGAAATTTGCAGTTGGCTAGCTTCATTTTGCAAAGGCTTGGGCATCTGTGGATTTGCTACTTTCACATGATTTTGTTTATTGCTATTCCCTTTATTAGTCATAATAAGACAAGTTGGGCTGCATATCATCTCCTGAAGGAAATTTAGGTTTAAAATTAAGATGTATTTAAAATTTATTGGAACTCCATCTATTGTCACTATTAGGGGATGGCCCAGATAAAGTTATGTGGGGTGGGGGAAGAAGGGAGTGGGATTTACAGAAAGTTTATTGAGTATAAACTTGATAGAGAGAGACTTCAGAATTTGAGCCTACCCAACAATCAAATAGAGTACTATCTGATCTGGGGTTTTCTCAGACTCATTTCTCTTCCTAATTTCCTGTTTTCATCAGTGGCTTTTACTGTTCTTCTAGTCATTTAGGTTTGAATCCTTGTATTCATTTTTAACTTTTCTCTTTCTTGTGTTATGTTTGTTGCCAGTTTTTGTCAGTTCTTTCTTCAAAGTGTCTCTTTTATATGCCCTTTCCTTTCTGCTCCCACTGCAGCTTCATTCCTAGATATGTCAACAACTTCTTGTTTATTTCCCTAAAATGCCATTTTCATCATTTTCAACATTATTTCATCTCCTGCTGAGAAACCTTCACTAGCTCTTTATTGCCTGCCAAATAAGATAGACCCTCACTCCATCTATACATATTTTTTTCCATCAATCTCGCTCTATGAGCCCTGAATTCTATTCAGGTTGATATCTTCATTCTACTTTATATAAATCACCTTAGGTTTTGACCTAAATCTTTGCTTATGTTATGCCCTTTTTTTGAATGTCCTTCCATTTCCCTTCTACCTACTCCAAATTCTACCAATCTTTCGTAGAAGTCATTGTAATTTCCACTTCATCATGCGGTCTTTTTGAATTGTTTCATGCACTAGCTTTCCCCTTTTTTCTGATTACCTATGTTGTTTATTGTTTGTAGCATTCATTTTGGCATTAAATAATTTGCTGCCTCATATTATTATTCAAATCTTTTATATGTATGTATTTTGCTTCTTCAATTATATCTCAAGTGTCAAAAACATAGTTCCTTTTGGGGGAAACCTAAAAAAAGCCAGCTCTAGCTTATAGCAATGTTCAAAAATATATAATGCCCCAGAATATGGGAAGTGATGTTTTTGATGTAGTCTTCCCAAGTGAGATCCTATGTGCAGTATAGTACCAGTTCTGGGTGCCACATTTTAGGGAAGACATAGGTGTGTTGGAATGTATGCAGAAGAGGACAATGATAATGACAAAACTGGATACCCTTCATATGAGGATAGATTTAAAGAGCTAGGAGGATGTTTAACTTGGAAAGGACTTTTGGGGGGTGGAAAGATGGGATCTGATCACTGTCTTCAAGTATTTGATAGGTTATTCCGTGAAAGAGGGATTAGACTTAATCTTCTTGACCCTAGAGGGGAGAACCAGGAGAAGGGGCAGAAGCTGCAGAGGGGTAGCTGAGGCTTGTTGTCAAGAAAAGGCATACAAAAATGGAATGGACTGCTTGGGAATGAGGAGCAGTCAGTCCCTTTTCTGGCACTCTGCAAGTAAAGGTGGACAACTACTTGTCATCTGTGTTATAATGTTACAAGGTAGATTAGATAGTCTCTGAGATCCTTTCCAACTCTTAGATTTGGTGTCTTGTAAATCTTTTTTAATTCTACAACTGAGCCCAAGAAGCCCACTGTGGGTCCCACGATCCATTTCTGACCAGCATATCTCTTCCAGGCAGTCAGCCGCTTTTTTTGAAAAGCTTCATAGGACAAAGGAAGTCTTTTGTAATTTGGTTTCTCTTTCAAGGTCCAGTATTTGGCAACCATAGTGGAGATAATATTTTTGTTTGTTTGCATGTTACCAACACAGTCTTTTTTGAGGAAATCATGAGACTGAACAACTTTTTGTGGTTTTTGAACATAAAGACAAATACTATACTGTTGTAATAGCTATGTAGACTGTCTGAGATATCCCTGGCTTTATTTAAACAAGAGAAATTGTAAATAAGCAGTGATACATGTTGTGAAGGTGCAAATTGGTGTGTCTCCTTAGTCTTTTGCATTAATGAATGGGATAGTTTGACTGGCAGCATGGCATACCTGTGGTGTACCTTGCAATATTAAAATGAGGTTTTCATTCTAAGATAGAATAAAACTGTTCAGTTAAAAAAAATCCTTCATAGGATTCTTTGAATGGCATAGTGTGTCACGTCCCTGCTCTGCCTCTTTGTTATGTATTCAGCACATTGAGAAAGATGGAACTTTTTTACTAAAAAAAGTTTTCTGCTGTAGAAATTATGGGAAGTTATCTGTGCTGAATAGTATGATGTGCTGTAGAAAAAGGTACTTTGTATTCATTCCAGTTATTGAGAGACTATTTACTGAATGGGCCCCAGACTTCTCCCTTCCTTATTTTTTGCTGTGCCATGATGTGTGCCAAGATCAGAACATTCCTCTTCTTTGACCTGAGTCATAGATTGAGGAAGTGATATATACACATTATTTAGGTTTCTGTAGAGAAGATACATAAAAATTCTGTAAGAGGAAGAAAGGTTCTTGGGGCAGGGAAGGAGAGGCAGAGGTAGAAAATTGATTATTTGATTGTTTACATGCTTTTTTTCCCGGATTTTGTCATTTTTATAGTTTGTTCTGCTTTATTTCTGTCTCGGTGTTACAGATTGTTTTCAGTGTTGACCCCCCAGAAGGTGCAGCCAACCCCATGGTGGGGCATACAATTTCAAAATATTATAAGGTAAGGGATCTTTACTCTGAGCATCTCCTTACAGGGGATACTGTGGAGTTTCATTAATTTTAGCCCCTTTATTTGGGAATGTTAGAACAGTTGACCATGCTGAAATTTCCTTTTGGCACCCATCTTAAAGACACAGTAGGTCAGTGGTCCAGTATACATGGTACTTTGGATGCCCTGAATTGCTAGTAGAAATAATAGCAAAAAATTTCATTTTTTATCATTTCTGTAGCAATCTATGAAGTAATGTTGTGTTATTTTAATAGGTTCATATCCATTTGGACACCAGTAATAGAAAGAAGACCCAGAGGACTGATGCTTGGAGTGCTCCTGTGACCAAAAAACAAGGTACTGAGGGGTTTCTGATATTTCAGCTTGGTTTGCCATTCTGCTGATCTTATGTTCATTATTCATTAGGCTTCTTCCTAGTGAATTCTTGGTTAGGTGCATGTATTACTTACTTATGTTGTTTTGCTTTGTTAAAGTGCTGTTTAAATATAAATTGTTAGTATTGCTTCTTGGTAAATGTTCCATGGCTAATGTTTAATCCCATCTCCCATTCCCTATGATCATAAAAGTTGGGAAAATCTTGGACCTGGAAAAAGGTTTAGAGCATATCTTATCTAACCCCCATGTTTTATAGATAAGGAAACTGAGCTCAGGCAGTTAAATGATTTGGCCTGGGTCCCACAGCTATTTTGTAACAGAGCAGGACCAAAACCTAGGTCTCCTGACCTGGACCAGTGTTTTTTTCACTGCTGTATGCTCTGTAGCTCGTATTCCCTCTTAGCCTTTGATTTTATAGACTGAAGATAATCTTAGCCTGGCCTCTTGGGGCAGCCCTGTTGTCTCTCTTTCGTTTTGGTCTTCTTTTTTACCATCATGTCCCAAGTGCATGTGTATCTTTTGTTTTCTGTCCATACTTTCAAATTCCAGGCTTCTCATGTTTTCGCAGTGGATCAAGTAATTTCTGACCTAGTCCAACAAGCTGCTTAGGACTTTCAGAATGGGAAAGTTGCCAGGAGCAGACCTTGAAAACTCAAGTGTGTGCTTTATCTAAGGGACAGGCAGGATAGTGGTCCCTGGGACACATCTGGTAAGAGCTGCAGCATCCAGGATCAAGCTGGAAGCAGTCATAGTACCTAGGTAAAGAAAGGCCCATATCTAAAGTGGAAGAGTATGCATGACTGAGAAGAAAAGTTGGGCATCAGCCTGACTAGGACTTCCTGACTGCAGAATATCTAGCTCAGCTAACTTTGTGCTTGTTTCAATGGACTTTGTTTCAAATGCTTTCCATTGAAATCCAGCCTTTGAAATATTTTCCTTTGTCAGTAAGACTCTCTAGGATTAGCCACTCCCTCCAGTGTACTTACAGGAAGTGATTTAATTCCTTTGCCCTTTATAAGAAGCTGCCAATTATAAGCTTATCCAAGGAGAGAGAGCTTAGGGCAAGGAGTGGGAGAGAGGGGAGACAGTGAAATGAGGTGGGCATTCCAAAGTGATGAGATCTGTTCTTTCTCAAAAGGAAAGTGGCCCAGCAATTTTTTTCCCCTCATGGGACATGTTTTCAGGTTTAGAAATCTATGCCTTCCCATATCCATATTTTTTGTTGCTAGATTTCATTGTTCTTTTTTGCTCTAACTTGCCTTGACTCTGTCCTCTCTTGAGAACATATTATTCTGTCTTTGTCATCTGGTCCAGCTGACCAGCAGTCACCTCTGTAAACATGCCCAACAAAGTGGCCAGCTGATCTCAGCTTGAAAGACCCCTACTGATGAGAAGCTTGCTGCTGTCCAAGGTGCACATTCCACTTTGAGAGAATGATATTGGTTTGGAAGTTCTTTGATTCATTTTGTTTTATGATGAGCTAAAATCTGCCCTGAAATTGGTTTTACCTGCTGAGGATAAAAAAAACAAAAAAAAAGTGAAGTATGGTATTTCTTCAAATGCTTGAAAACATCTCTTACCCTGTTCTAGCCTTCCTTCCCCTTCCTCCCAAGAGGTAGCCTCTGTAGGTAAAATATCCTCACTTCCTTTAACTTGTCCTCCTGTGGTCTTGTTTTGTGTTTCCTCATTCTTCTGGTCTACCTATTCTGGACCTTTGCCATTGTCATTCCTAAAAGTAGGACCCAGACACAAACACGTCATCCTAGATGATTCTTTTCAGAGCAGTGAATAGCAGGATTGTGACCTCCCTCTTTCTGGGTTCTGTTTGGTGACTGTAGTGTAACTCCACATTAACAGGGTTCAGGACGTAAAAGTTATAGACAGCTAAGTGGGTCAGTGGATAGAGCACCAGCCCTGAATTCAAGAGGACTCGAGTTCAAATGTGGCCTCAGACACTTACTAGCTATGTGGTGCTGGAAAAGTCACTCAACCCTGATTGCATGCCGTACCCCTCCCACTCCTCCAAAAAAAAAAAAAGGAAAAACAAGTTAAAGGTTATATCAAAGGCCCAAATTGTATTCCCATCTTCAAATTATGTAGGTGGCCATTTTTTTCTGGGAAATCAGCCATAAGCTAAAGGGTTCTGCCCCTCCTGAAGGCCACTCAAATAAGGCAAAAAGGAACCTATGAATTGACCTACTTTTTAAAACTGTTTTTGTGTCCTGACCCTAGTGAAGAGAGAGAGAGACAGACAGACAGACAGACAGACAGAGGCAGGGAGAATCGTAGTCCTGTCTCCACAGAGCTTAGATTTAGAGGTGTAGTGAAGAATACACTGCTATCCTGGCTTTACAAGTTTTGTCTTGTTTAAAAAAAAAAAAAGACTAAAACTCAAGAAAGCCCAGAAAGTTTTTTGTTTTCAGTTTCCTCTTTATCCAAGAAATTGGAATATATACTTACAATTTTAGGTTTAGTTACAGCTACAGATTTGATTTCCGCTTTTATATATTTGAATGCTCAGAATTTCTTAAAAGTTAAGTCAGAGAGAGGTTGTGGCCTTGGCCATACTTTTACCACAAATAACTTGGCGCCTCCCAACTGCTGTCTATTCTTGATTTGTATTAACCCATTGTCTCAGCTTTCACAGTTACTAGATCCTGTTATTAAGAGCATGTGTATACTCCACAGTTCCAGACCAATTAGGCATTTCTAGGAATTGGACTAATCTTGTATACAAACTAATGACATTGTTTATTTCTTGCCATAAAATAAGTGGTTTCACGAAACACTTTTGGTTTTCCCAGTTTCTAGTGGAGAAATGGAATCTGGTAATTTTGTTGTCTTTGTTTTGGTAGTCTAGAAGCCTCATGTATATTACCTTTAAATGAAATTGTATATGATTATTGAGAGAATGTGGTGATTATTAGTATAATGTGCTACATATGTTCTAAATCAGCTTGTTACTGTTTCCTTTGAAATAGGGAGACAGATTGGTTTCTACTCTCACCTCTCTGGAAGGTTTGGATTCCCACTCCTGGAATTCCAAACTCAGAATTTGTCCCCAGGTCTTGATATATTGCCCAAGCAATATAAATGTAATAAGGTGCCATCTCTTGATTACTGTGGCTTTTGTGGAGCTAGACTTGATACCCAAATCTGCCTGTGGGATAGAGAGTTGGGCATTTGGCTTATTCCCTCTTGTGTCAGTTGCTTATGCTTATACTTATGAACCTCTATACATCCTTTATCTTCTCCATACCAAAGATATATATAACCTGAACTCACATGACACGAGGATAGGATGCCACCTGAGGGCCATTCATGACCCAATGGAAGTTTCTGTTGGCCTTTTCTATTCCCTGACTATATTTAAGTATTTTCTTATGTATTTCTAATATAAAAAATATAGTCAGTGACAGTGAATTACAAAGTTTACCACCAATATAATTAAAAGTTGCTAGACAATTTATTACATGGTCTTTGGGCATGTGGCTATTCACATATGAGTTTATTTCATACATTCATATAATAATTAGCCTCATCAGAATAGAAAAAATCCTTATGTAGACCCTCAGGCTAGCTATTCTTTGGAGCCATAGGTTCTCTGTAGTAATAGCCTTAAAAAGTGTGTCCTCTTTTTAATTGCAGGAAAGATATTGAGCTATTGGTGTTTCAGTCCGGGATTTAGCATGCATGAGTTAATTCAACAGGAAGTGCGTACCATCATCCTCACCAGCGGGACTCTAGCTCCAATTTCTTCCTTCACCATGGAGATGCAAATGTGAGTTTCTTTTCTCAACCCCATGGTTAGTGAAGCTTGAACTTCCTTCAGAAGTATCTAGCATTGACAATTGGGGGCAGATGTGCTAGCATGGAGCGCTTGGAAAGAAGGTAATCAGTAAATGCTCAGATTAGAGGATGAGGAAGAAGAGGATAAAGAAATTATTTTAGGTTCACCTGCTTGTTGTCCAGAATCTATGACCAAGTAAATTAAAGACGGGGCGGGACAAAGGTGGAAATTGGTCAAGAGAAGGCCAAGATTCTGCCCTCAGTCAGAATTGGGAGAATTCTTGCAGTAGTTTTTGTGTATCGGACTCTTGAGGATTCTTGTCATTTCCACCTCCCTTTCCTTCTACCCTCTCAAGCTTCTTGGGGATTTCAGGAATAGCTGTTGAAGATAGTGAGGATTTGGAGGTAGAAAGGAAAATCCTTTAGTTTCTTTTTAGCTGCCCACCTGCCTCTGTCCTAGTCCGTAGGAGTTTAGATCCTATATCTTAGGGTTCCCCCAGAAACCAGGTTTTTTTCTTTTTCATTTCTTCAGTTCAAATGATGAACATTTTTAAAATTTAAATTTAAAAAAACATTTTTCCAATCATATGATTACAGACTGTAGAATTTGAAGGGATCTCAATGACTATCTAGTCCAGTCCATAGCCCAAAGGAATCCCTACTACAAACTACTTCTTGACAAATAGTCATCCAGCTTCTGACTGAAGATCACCAGTGAAACTTTTTATTTTGTTTGTTTTTATGATTATTAATGTTGTTTTTACTTTTTATATTACATACTTTTCCCAAATATATCCCTCCCTCTTCCCCAGTATAGCTAGCCATATCTCATAACAGATTTTTTTTTAAAAGGGGAAAAAAGCAGTTTAGCAAAACCTGCTTGACAGTATATGCAATATTCCCCCCATGCAAAGAATAGTATTTTTATATTTGTATTTATATTATATTTGTATTTATATTATATTTATATTATATTTGTATTTATATTTATATTATATTTGTATTTATATTATATTTATATTTATCCCCCATCCTTTCCCCTTCATTCCAGCTTTAAATCTTTCCTTGCAAGAAATCAAAATCACTCTCCAGTTCATGACATTGCACAGTGACTGTGCATAGCAGTGTTTGCGACATTCTCAAACCCATAGTATCTACCTCCCCATTGAAAGAAGGACAACTAGGAGTTTCCACAGTGTATGCGTAATTGAAGCCATGTTAAAGTGACCACATCCTCTCGTAGCAATTTGGTATTATGTCATCATTTTATCAGTTGTTTGCTTTTCCTGCCTTCAGTCCTTTCCCTGTTTGTTTGGAGAATCCTCACGTTATTGATAAACATCAGATCTGGGTCGGGATTGTCCCCAAAGGTCCTGATGGCGTATTGCTGAGTTCTGCATATGATAAAAGGTAGGAGAATTCTTCAGCTTAGATGGATTTTTGTCTGTGAGGAACAGGTAGTATAAGTATACAACAGAAATAGAATTAGAAAATTTGTTACCAGCACATAAGTATAGCAGTAAAAAAGATGTAGGAGTTAAAATCGTGTATTTTTTTAAAGCAACAATCTTGTTGTTGCAAATGACAGGCAGGTAGATGTTCTATGAAGTCATCAACGCATTCAATAAAAAGATAAATCTCATTTATCTAAGATGATTTGTTTATATAGGTTCCTGGTACTATTTCATGAAAGTTGGGAGTGAATTTAAGTGAAATAACCTTTCTTAAATGTCTGCTTTCTGCTGGACCCTCTGTGTAGGGCCAAAGATAATATATAAAATACAAAAGTAAGATGGTCCTGCTCTTCAAGGAAAGCAGGGAGACAGTACATATAGGGGAGCACTAACCAAGATAGGAAGCCACTGGGGGTCTACATGGTCTCTGGGAGTCTGAAGGGTGTTGTGTCATGGTGGGGTTGGGAGGAGAGGAGTGACTCGATGATTACAGCAATATCCTTCCAACCTGGGCATTCATTAGAAACTGCCATATGTATATTTTGGAATACAAGACCAGATACTTTTTCAATTCTATTCTCATCTCCAGATGCCAGTTGTTTCCATCATATTTGTGTCTTGATATCACATTGTTGGCATCTGGCTTTCTTAAACTTTGTTCTTTGTGCATTGTCTTGCTAAACAGCTTATCCCCCTGAACTTCTTCCAATCCCACCCCAACCAGGGAATTTGACAGCTGGAGGCAGCTCTCGTAAAACTGAGTCATCACTTTTAGGAAATTCCCTGGCTCTTACTATGTTCCCATTAGATCTTGTCATGATTTAAGTGATATAAGTCAACTTGATTACAGTATGTGGGAGAATTTAAGACTATGAAGAAGCAACCAAATGCTAAGTAAATCATCCCCAATTCTCGAGTGTTTCCCTTTCCTTTTCTCATTTAGTTGCTCATGCAAAGTCAACTTCCCCACCATTGCACTTACCTGACTTGTTGACTATTTCTTACTTGAAGCTCCTAGGATGAGGAAACCTTAGGAGAGGGAGTGTAAGACGAGCCTGCCAGTGGGCAGGAGATGATGACTAAGAAACTTATGATTAATTCTCTTGAGTTTATACCCGAAAGTCACCCTTATCTTTGCCTTGGTGTGTGCTATGGGTTTGCTAAGCTAAATCTAACTAAGATGAGTACTAGGAAAGTCATGTCCCCTCCCAACATAGGGTCAAAAAGTTATGGCAAATAAATACCTTTGGGGTGAAGAGCTATGAATCAGTAACTCAAGATGCATTTAAAACACATTTATTTGGCACAGAGATAGAAGATTAGCAGAGTCTCCAGATAAACTACACTGATACTAAAGGAAATGTGACATTTTTTCCTTCTCTAGGTTTTCTGAAGAATGCTTGTCTTCCTTAGGAAAGACTATAGGTAAGAAGTATGAAATTGAAGGTTGAAACAGCACATATTAATTGAATACCCATTTGGTAGGAAGCTGCTTACTAGAAGGTATTTGAGGAATATACTAAAGAATCAGTATAATTTCTGCCTTAGAAAGCTTAAAATCTAGTTAAGGATAAGGGACTGTGCCTGTGGTTTTATCATTAAAGGAAAGTTCCAGGTTAGTAGATTTCCCTCTAATATTATGGATTGTCACCTTCTCTTCAACCTGGAGGCTTAGAGGATGACCAGAGCATTGTCCAGGATCACAACCAGGATGTGTGGGAGACAGGACTTGGCCCCTGGTCTTCCTGACTTCCAGGCTATCTCCATTACACCACATTGTCTGTGAATTAATTACTCAGTCTAATTCAAGAGATGGACATTTTTCTTACAGATTAAGAGCTGATGCATCATTGTGTTCTTTAAAGCATAGATTAAGAGCTGATGCATCATTGTGTTCTTTAAAGCAAGGGGTTTCTCTGAGAAAATGCAGTATCCTAGGTCATGGCCTCTTCTTATATCTTTGTGCCCTTTCAAACTAGGAAAAGGCTTTTCATCCAGTTTATTGCCCATGTCCCCCTCTGTGATACCCCATTAGCCCTCCTGGTCTTTCAGTCCCACAGTTCTGGTTCTCCTTCCAACCAAACTGGAATCTAATCATAATCTTAAGTTGTGTTGGACGCTGGTGTGCCATTTTTTTTTTACATGTGCTTACAGGGAATATTGCCCGAGTTGTGCCCCATGGACTCTTGGTATTCTTCCCATCATACCCTGTCATGGAAAAAAGTCTTGAGTACTGGCGAGTATGTTGTTTTCTCACTAAGTCTTCATGTTTTGTGTAAATGGAAAGGTGGTGCACTGGAGAGGGGACTATGTAACAGCAAGCATTCCATCATCCAAAGGAGGACCTACTGTATAGGTTCTTAGATCTGCTTTTGTAAGGAAAGCAACCTTAAAAGGGGAAAACAATCTTACTTTAATCAAGCACATATTCCATTCAGTTTGTTAAGGGGAAAAGCACACTGAACTTCAGAGAAAATAGAAACAGAAATTACAAACAGAAAAAACAACGGACAGGGCTTCCAGCTGTCTGACCATGGACAATACATACTTCATTAGAGTGTGTACACACACACATACACACACACACACTCTCTCTCTCTCTCTCTCCAGAGCCAGAGTGCCTGACTCCCGTGACTCATGGCCTTACTAACAGTTAACAAAAGGGGTGGCCCTTCATACAAAATAAGTCTCTGCTAATCAAACTTCTTTTAATGGGTGGGGAAGATTTTTTTAATTATTATTAATTTTTTTAGTATTCTACAATCACTTCCTTAAAATTAAGATTTTATTCCTCCCTCACACCTTTCCCCCACTACCCCACTTCCTCCCCACAACAGCATACAATTCTGTATAGGTTCTACATACACTTTCCTATTGAGTACATTTTCACTATAGTCATGCTATGTATTTGAACTAAAATAAATGGAAGAATTCATATAACAAATCAAAACATAATACACTAAAACCCACACACACACATGAACATGATCTGCTACATTCTGCGAATGACTTCCATATTTCTTTCTCTGAGTGTGGAAGACATTTTGCCTTAGAATACCACCATTGAGAATTTTTTTTTTTTAGTAAGTTCTTGTGTTATTACGAAGTTCCCTCTTGCACACTGTGGTCG
>CM053769.1:291142740-291161144 GCA_028658325.1 Potorous gilbertii | reverse complement strand
ATTGGGAAAAAATTTTTATGGCTAAGCTTGGGGATAAAGGCCTCATTTCTAGAATATATAGAGAACTGACTCAAATGTATAACCATACAAGTCATTCCCCAATTGATAAATGGTCAAAGGATATGAACAGGTGGGGAAGATTTTTAACTCCCATTATGGACTAGCAGCAGACCATGTCCAGAGAGGGTGGAGCAGGGGGTAAAGGTGAAAGGAAAAGAAAGCTTCAGAAGACCAAGGACAACAGACTTCTGGGGTGGTTTTTCTCATTGTATCATGTTTCCTCTCAACAGAACCATGACTTTGCCAGAAAGATAGAAGAGTTAAAGGCAATTTTTGTGGAGCCAAGAAGTAAAGGAGGCTTTACCGAGGTCTGTAAACATGAACTGAAGGTGACTGGATGGCCAGTTCTCTTGAGTTCCTATTTTTACTCCATCTGCTTTCTGTGCTGAGAATCCCCTCAGAGAAATTGCTGGACATCTGCTTCATGCAAGCCTCTGCCTCTTTCTCCTTTTCCCCCCTGAGCACATTCCTTTACAAATTGTCCTCAGCTTTAGTGTGGGAGAGGCTTGAAGGAAGTCCAGGAGCCATTGCGTCATGTCAGTGGTTCATCTCACTCTGGGTTTGGTTTGTTTTGGTTTGACTTTCCAGAGAAGTAAGTTTCTATTCCTTGTGGGTTATGTCATGCATCCAGTTTTTTTCTGGCACCAGAGGCTATAAGTTGGGAGAGGATAACAGTACAAGCCCAGTTCACCTGGCCTCACCTTCTTCCCCTTCTCCTTGCCCAGTATGGGGCAGCGACTAAGAAATCCTGAGACCAGTTGGAGTTAGTGAGGGTTTGTCTTCCTTGATGTCCTGTCAGCGCACAATGACTTCCTGGCACTGAAGATGCTACCAAGTGTGTCTGCTCTCTCCAGTAAGAATCGAAAGCATTTTCTGTATGGGAAGGGTCTCTTAGCTTCCTCCAACATACCTGTGTCCCTGACTTGAATTGATGGCACTTACCTCTCACTATTTAACATTTTTTGCCACCTTGTTAATACAGCTTTTCATTCTTTCTCTAGAAAAAATTTTATGGGCAAGTTACTGTATGTTCTGAGATTTGCTTTATTTGTGTGATGGGTACCCTCTTCTAAGATAGAAATGCTACCAGTAAAATACAAAAAAAACCCAACTCATAAATGTCTCCATTCTCTTTAATTGAAATTGCTCAAGAAACTTCTTGAAACTATACCATGAATAAGGCTTCTCTAACATCTGACACCTCATCCCTGTCTCCTTGGTCTGTGTGCTCATCTGTTTGCAGTCTCTCACTGGAATGGAGGAACAGGACATAGGTCTGAAGTCCTATCTGATCTCTTCTAGGTTATTGATGCATATTATGAGAAAATTGTCTGTCCCAAATCAAATGGGGCTGCTTTCATGGCTGTGTGCCGGGGAAAGGTAAGAATCTACACTCATGCCATACAAAGGTGCCGCTACACAAAAAAATACTAAGTGCCAAGTGATATGCCCTCCATCAGCTTTAGTCTACTACATCAGACTCTGTTGTATAAGCCTGGCTTCTTACACCTTGAGAAAAGCTCCTTGACTCCATGGGTCTATTCCCAGCTTCATTTGCAACCCTCTACAGAGCTCAGCCTCCCTCTCTGGGTGTTGCTAAGCTGAATCCTGCCTCTGGCACTAACTCATACTGGGCTATGCCTAGGGCATTTCTGTATCACCTGTATATTACCCCTCTGTGTAGATTCATCTTTGTAATAAAGACCTCCTCAAACTCCTGTCATAATTTTGTCTTCCAGGCTAGTGAGGGCTTAGACTTTGCAGATATGAATGGCCGTGGGGTCATCATCACTGGTCTCCCATTTCCTCCACGAATGGATCCCAGAGTCATTTTGAAGATGCAGTTCCTTGATGAGATGAGAGGAAAGAGTGGCACAGGGGGCCAGGTAAGAAATGAGCTCATTCTTCATTGCTCTCCCCTGCCTACAGATAGACTTCTTCATATTCCTTATGTCTGGAATGCTGATGATACATATCCAAATGTATACCGCTGCCCTACTATTCCTGATTCCATAGCCTGGGGATGGAGTAGAGAAAGGGCATGCTGGGGTGGGCACATATCCAAAGTGAATGTAAATGAAGGTGGATGCCAACAACTCCAGGCAGCCCACCCTTGATTGATTTGAGATAATTGGTTGTCCCCATTCCCTGTATTTGTTTAGGTGTCTTCCAATGACATTATTTCCTCATCAACCTTTGAGCTAAGTCCCTGTCCTACATAAGATGAGTAGTAGCATGAGTGTAGCAAGAAATCCTCAAGGGCAATGAGTTGGATAGAAGAGGTTAATACATATAACAGTAATAAAGCTGACATTTATATGTTGCTCTAAGGTTCACAGAATGCTACATATAATGTCACATCCTGACAAATAATAAAATGACAGCTTTATAGCTTACACAGCACTTTTCGCGTGGTCTTTCTGTTTAATCTTCACAACAAGGCAGGGCATGCAGTATTATCCCCACTTTACACAGGAAGCGCCTCAGTCAGAGAAGTGATTCGGCAGAAGTCATAAGGCTAGTGAGTAACAGAATGGGGACATTTTTCAGTAATTAATCACTGGCAGGAGTGAGGACATGAAGCTTCCTTCAAAGGTTCCACAGTAGTTTCATGACTTTGAAAGGAGTTATGACCATCTGGAATACCAGGCTTTAGAGTGGCAAGCAGCCCAAGACAGCGGGCTACAACCTCACTGACTTCTTTTGCATCTGGTCTAGTATTTATCTGGGCATGAGTGGTACCGACAGCAAGCCTCCCGGGCAGTTAATCAAGCCATCGGCAGAGTCATCCGACATCGCCAGGACTTTGGGGCTATTTTCCTCTGTGATCACAGGTGTTGTATAATGTCTGCAAAGGTGGAGTGTGCCTGCCTTTCTGTAATATAGAGAGCTATCTATCTGGAGGAAGGGCTTCTCCTGGGCAGTAGCCATAGATGGCATCATAAGATGATAGAGTTAGAGTTGGGAGGGACTTTAGGAGTCATCAAGTCTAATCCCCTCATTTTATGGGTAAGGAAACTAAGGCCCAGAAAAATCAAGTGACTGGCCTAAGGCCCATACAGTAAATACCATAGCCAGAATTCAAATTCAGGCCCTCCTGCTGCACATCCAAAAATCTTTCCAGTGCACCAAGTTGCCCCTCAGTTTCTATTGGTTGTGTGTGCCATGATTTAAAATTTCAGATTCCATGTAGGGGGACTATTTAATATTTATGTTGTGTCTACCATAGCCCTCTGCATAGTAGGGACTTTAACAAATGTATATTTGTTATATTCAGCTTCCCAGGATCAGCCTAAACACATTAAACAAAGGAGTCTCTCACTCCCAGTTTTGTATTCAGCCAAGGCCATAAGTTTAGTGGTATTCTAACAAATTCTTTTTTTAAAAAAATATTTCATAAATTAATAAATTATTAATAAACTAATATAATAATTAGCTTTGCAGTTTCCATTTTTTTTTTCAATAATTGTTAGGTCAGTTTTAATTATCCAAATTGGGACAGTAGTTAAAGTACTTGCAAATGCAAGGATTATATTATAGTTTTTTACAAAGCACAAATTTTAAATTATGTATGAATATATGACTTTTCAATAGATATTTCAAAAAGAATATTCTTCAAACTGGGTTAGCATAAAGAGGTCCATTGAGTCATCTGCTTCCTTTTTTGCTCTCCTTCATCCAAATCAAATAAACTAAGCGTAACATAGTTCAGATTGTCAGGACAAGTTCAGGGTAAATTTAATTTAATTTGCCTATTAGGTCAGTATTTAATTTTTTAAAATACATACACATTTATAATATTTTAAACCAAAACTCTGTTCACTGATTCTTTTACATTTCTTTTGTTATTTGTTTTCAGTTTTCTATAGTTACCTCTATAACTCTTAAATTTTTCTCCCCCTCCCTCCCTGAAATGGCATTTAGTCTTATATGGGTTCCACACATACATTCTTATTAAACACATTTTCACATCGGTCATGTTGCATAGAAGAATTAAAATGAATGGGAGAAACCATGAGAAAAACTATAACAAAACAAAACATAACACAAGAGAAAATATTCTGCTTCATTCTGCTTTCTAGTTCCATAGTTCTTTCTCTGGAAGGCATTTTACCTTGAGTTCACTGAGAATTTTTTAGATCCTTGCATTGCTGTTGAAGGGCTAAGTCTACCAGAAAAATTCCTCACACACTGTGGATGTTACTGTGTATAATGTTCTCTTGGTTCTGCTCCTTTCACTCAGCATCAGTTCATATAAGTCTTTCCAGGCTTCTCTGAAGTCTTCCTGTTCATCATTTCTTATAGCACAATAGTATTTCATTTCATTCATATACCACAACTTGTTCAGCTATTCCCCAATTGTTGGGCAGTTCTCAGTTTCCAGTTCTTGGCTACCACAAAGAGAGCTGTTACAAATATTTTTGTATACGTGAGACCCTTTCCTATTTTTCTGATCTCTTTGGGATACAGTCCTGGAAGTGATATTGCTGGGTTAAAGGGTATACACATTTTTGTAGCCCTTTGGGCATAGTTCCAAATTGCTCTCCAGAATGGTTGGATCAGCTCACAACTCCACCAACAGTGAATTAGTGTTCCAACTCTCCCACATCTTCTCCAACATTTATCATCTTCCTGTTTTGTCACATTAGCTGGTATGATAGGTGTGATGTGGTACCTTAGAGTTATTTTGATTTGCATCTCTCTAATCAGTTATAGTTTAGAACTTTTTTTCAAATGATTATAGATAGATTTAATTTCTTCCTCTGGAAACTGCCTGTTCATATCCTGTGATCATTTATCAATTGGGGAATGACTTGTATTCTTGAAATTTGACTCAGTTCTCCATTTTTTTAGAAATGAGACCTTTACCACAGACACTAGTTGCAAAAATTCTTTCCCAGTTTTCTGCTTCCCTCCTAATCTTGGTTGCATTTCTTTTATATTCTTGAGAAAAATGTAAAATAGCAATTAATCACTGTAAGAGTGACAAGAGAATAAATAGAAATTCTTAAACATATGTACTTTAACAAGGAAAAAAAAATTTAGGTTTTCAAAGTTCTTTGTAGTTATTTCCTCCAAAAATGCCTATCCTCCTTTCTAGTTCTACAGAGGAATTTGTGTCTTTCATTTTTAGTCCATAGGTGTGACTGGAGGGGAATGATGCCTGGCTTCTTTTTATTTTGTATATTGTATTTCCAGCTTCCCATTTTAGTGAGTGATATTGGATAAATCACTATCCCTTTCTTCCTTAATTATAAAATGAAGGAAATAACAGTATTTTAGAATTTGAAGAGATTTCTCAAAGCTATCCAGTTTAATCTCTACCCAAAGAAGACTCTTCACAATCACAAACTAGGCCCAGTTTGCATAACTCCAGTAAAAGGAAACATGTCTTCTTTAAGGCAGCCACTTTTGGTTAGCTCTAATTGTTAGAAGGGTTTTCCTGGTTTCAAGCTTAAAACTGCCCATGGTCCTTGATTCTACCCTCTGGGGCCAAAGAGAATAATTCTAATGCTTCCTCTGAACAGCGTTTCAGATATTTGAGGACAACTATTTTGGCCTCATTGAGCTGTTTCTTCTCAAGATTAAATATCTCTAGTTTCCTTGACTAATCAACATATGGGTTAGTCTCAAGGCCCTAACCTTCCTGATTGCCCTCTTTTTGACCCTCTTCAATTTATCTATATCCTCCTTAAACTGTGGTACCTAGAACTAAACACAATGCTCAGATTTGGCCTGGCTGAAGCATGGTGCAGGGATATTGTCATTTCCTTTTTCCTGAAAGTCAGTCCTCTTGCGTCCCAGATTGCATTAGGTTTTTTTTTGGCTACATCCCCACTGTTGACTAATTGAGTGTTCATTGAGCCTGTAGTCCACTAATATCCCAGATATTTTTAGACAAATTACTTTCTGTTCATGTCTCTCTCATTCTATACTTTGGAAACTGGCTTTATTTTTAGTCCAGCTGTAAGACCTTTTGAATTTCTTCATAGTCAGTTCTGATCTGTCTCTAAGATCTTTTTGGATCATGATGGTGATCCAGTGTTAACCTTCCCTCCCAATGTTATATCACCTGAAAAGTTGATAAATGTCCTCTGTGCCTTTAAGTCTTGAATTGGGTGGGGAACCTGTGGCCTTGAGACTACGTGGGGCCCCTTGGTCCTCAAGTGTAGCCTTTTGACCTAATCCAGACTTCACAAAACAGTAGGAGATACTTGTTAGCAAGCATCTCCTTGTCTTACCTTTTTGTATCCTTTAGCATAGTGCCTTTAATAAATGAGTAGTAGTAGTAGTAGGTCTTGATAAATGCTTTTTGACTAACTGTTCTTATGCTCATGTTCTAGTGCTTTCTTAAAACCTAGGTAAACTCTGTGTAGGGTCCCAAGCATCCAGAAATTTGGTAACTTTCAGCAAAGGAAATGAAGTTTGTCATGACCTGTTCTTGATGAAATCATCCTAACATTTCCTTTTCTGGGTTTTCTTTCACCTCTTTTATTTGTTCTAGAATTTTCTCAAGATTCTCAAGATTCTGGCTGATACGTTATAGACTCTCCTCAATTCCTTTTTTGAATTGGAGCAAAGTTCCCCATTTTTAACCCTTCTGTACCTTTCCTGTTTTTACCAGCTTTTCCTATATCACTGAAAGTAGGTCAGCAGTCATGCCTGTCACTTTTGTCAGTACCCAAGGATGTGGTTCACTTGGGTTTGATGATCTGACTTGGCCAAAGGCAGATTTTTACTATGTCATTGTTTATCTTTGATATTAACTCCCATTTTTAGCTATTTTTGTTGTCATTTCCAGTGCAAAGGTCATTCACCTTCTTAGGAGAAAGGAGGCAAAAACAAAATTGTTTCCAGGTCTGCCCGTTCTTGATCATCCCTTTTGTCATTTGTCCTTCCATCTATCCCAGGCAGCATAACCATCCTGTCTTTGGTCCTTCTGTTCCCAACGTTATAGCTCAAAAAAGCAAAAACAAACTAAAATAACTCTTTTCATTGCCTTTGTCTTTGTTCTCTAGCATCAGCTCATTATACAATATTGATCTTATATTATCTGCTGTTGTTTCCATCTAAGTTTCTTATTTATCTTTGTCATTCTCTGCTGATAAGTCCTGTCTTTTCCCTCCTAATAGTTATTTTTGTGCTTATCTTCATAATTTTCTTCTTTAGAATTTTCCACCTTTTTCTGATTTGACTTCCCCTATAGAATTTAATCTATGGCATCTTTTCAATCCTTTGAAATTTACTGTACTAAAATTTAAGATGTTTGAGAGCTTGCAACTGGCTTTTCTTTCCTTTGTCACAAACTCTGGGAGGGAGAGAGGAGTTACTGGACCCCCTAAGATACCTAACATTTCCACTCCAGCAATCAGTTCCTTTCTGTTAGTGAGAAGGTATCCAGAACAGAATTACCCTTCATTTATTCCTCTGTCTTTTAAAGGATGAAATTATCACCAAGGCAAGTCAGAAAGTTTTTAGCTGCTCTGCTTTTGGCACAGAAAGGGCTCCAGAAGATATCTGGATAATTTAAATCCTCCATCACTGATTTATCATGTCTTTGTAATTTATATCCACAACTCCTCATCTTTCTTCTTTATGTTCATATGATTTATGACAAAATTGCTTCTTATTTGCTCTCCATTGATTTTCAAACAAATCTTCTCCACTGTATTTCCCCTGTGTATTTACTGGATTTCCTTACGTGAGTATATTATTTTAATATGCAATATTATATTTTATCTGTATTTTTTTTCCAATAAGGTATACCCATCTAGAGCCATCCCAATCAAAGATTTCATCCTGCCCAGTCTCCCCCACACTTTTGGAGTCAGTTTTGTCTGATTACATTAGGACTTCTGGTTGTTTTTGCTCATTGCCTGAACTTGGTATATTTGTGTATAGACATTTAAGACCATGGATTTGTCTTCTGTGAACTTCTGGATATCTCAATTGATATTTCCTTCATTCTGGCTATCCTATAGGAAGTTTTCTACTTCCTTTTTTGTTTTAATATACTTTTGATTAAATTTGCAAGATACCAGAGAGTAGCATTCTGGTACTTGAATAGTGAAAGGATAAAGATGACCATAGAAATCCATGCTTGTCTGTCTCTAGGAAATACAATGTCTTCCCAGAAGTAGTCCAAGGCAGATGTGATTTCAAGTATTGCTTACTTATCCTGAGCAATCTTGATAGGACCACATGAGAAATCAGAGGATTCTGTATATCTTGGGACTCCATAGATCTCCATCCTGTTTTTCTTGCAAGGTGACTAAATCTCATCAACTGATCCAACTACTGGTTCATTTCCTGTAAAGGAACTCACATGTTTTTATTTGGGTGATGACTATAACATATTGTGGCCAAAGTAGTTGGTACTATGTCCCTTTGTTTTCTTGAGGCTTTTCTACAAAGCTGACCACAGGCTCAACTTTCATAAATTCCTCATGATCAGTCATAGTGAGTTACCACAACAGACGTAACACTAACTATATTATATAAAGTTGAAGGTCACCTAAAGAGCAATGGAAAGGTTCATAGTCCATGTGAATAGGCTAAAATATATTACAATGATGAATGCTACTCAGGAGGTTGTTTAAAGATGTCAAAGAGATGACCCAAAAAAATGCTAGGCCTGTCGTTAGAGTTAAGAGATACCAGACGGACAGCCTGCATTCTCCATTGGAACTCATGTAATGTCAGAACATCCAGAAGAAGGCCTCTTCTACTCCTTGTGGAAGATCATGGGAGAATTTGGAGTGGACTCATGCAGAATGAGAATGCGTAGGTAGGTCACAGTCTAAAGTGTTAGAGGTGGTATCTACATTGAGGAAACTGTAGGTCCAGGAAATTATTATTCCCATTACCCATCATCTTCCTTGGTAACTTTGATATCTCTGCATGTTGATGACCTTTGTAACATCCTCCCTCATTGTTCCTGGACCTCTGACTCCAGTGACCTCCATCTCTACATATAGGCCACATTCCCATGTGACCACCGCTTAACAGGCACTATCACCTGAAACTTCCCCAGGGTCCTGAACTGTGCAGGTATCTTCTGTTACCAGTCTCCTCTATTTCTTCTTCTCTTGTTCTCTTATTGCTATTGAAACTCTTCTTTGATGGGATATCTGGTTCCTTAATCATTTCCTATTCTCCCAGTTGGTCATTTTCCATTTTTAGTTTACCTGTAAGTAGTCCTAGGTCTATCAGCCACAATCAGCATCCCTTACCCTCTTGATTTTTGTATTTCTTACTCTACTGGAAAAAGTCATAAAACTGTTGACTTGGCTCCCCTGTAAATTCATGCAGCCTCCCTTCTGATCTCTCATAGTTGCTTAGCTATTTATTTGTCTCCAGTCCTGTAGAGCAGTTATTTCAGTTATTTCCTGTCTTTTTCAATCCTCCTGCTCATAGTGTTCTATCCCAGCTCACACACTCTAAGCAGATGTTCTTGGTTCGTTTAGTGAGAAAGAGCATAGCTATCTGATGTGACCTCCCTGAAGTCTCCCTTCACCTTCTTTAATTCTTTTCTTTTTTTAATTATTTTTAAAAATTTATTTGTTTTCCGTTTTCTACAGTCACTTCTATAAGTCTTAAATTTTTCTCCTCCTCCCTCCCTGAAATGGTGTGCTGTCTTATATGGGTTCTACACATGCATTCTTATTATTATTCAATCGTGTTGCCTTGAAGAATTAAAATGAATGAGAGAAATCATGAGAAAAACCATAACAAAACATAACACAAGAGAAAATATTCTGCTTCATTCTGCTTTCCAGTTCCATAGTTCTTTCTCTGGATGTGGATGGTATTTTGCCTCAAGAGTCCTTTGGGAATGTTTTAGGTCCTTGCATTGCTGTGAAGGGCTAGGTCTACCAGAAGAATTCCTCACACACTATGGTTGTTACTGTGTACGGTGTTCTCCTGGTTCTGCTCCTTTCATTCAGCATCAGTTCATTTAAGTCCTTCCAGGCCTCTCTGAAGTCTTCCTGTTCATCATTTCTTATAGTACAGTAGTATTCCATTACATTCACGTACCATAATTTCTTCAGCCATTCCCCAGTTGATGGAAATCCCCTCAATTTCCAATTCTTGACCACCACAAAGAGAGGTGCTATAAATAATTTTGTACACATGAGGCCCTTTCCCATTTTTATGATCTCTTTGAGATACAGTCCCAGAAGCGATATTGCTGGGGTAAGTGGTATGCACATTTTTGTAGCCCTTTGGGCATAATTCCAAATTGTTCTCCAGAATGGTTGGATCAGTTCACAGCTCCATTAACAATGAATTAGTTCCAACTCTCCCACATCTTCTCCAACATTTATCATCTTCTGTTTTGTCATGTTAGCCAATCTGACAGGAGTGATGTAGTACCTTAGAGTTGTTTTGATTTGTATCTCTCTAATCAATAGTGGTTTAGATCTTTAATACTTTTCTAGAGAAGGTTGCTTTCTTCTTTGCCACTGTTAATGTCTCCCCATTACCTTTGATCCATGCTGGATCAGACAGCGAGGTGATATCTTTCCAGTCTTTTTATACCTTCCACCACTCACTCGAAGCTTAGTCACACAGCCCTCTGGATGTTTCCCATACAGAAGAGCCTGTCTCTCAGCTCTGGGCATTTCCCCTGTGCCTGGAACATTCCCTTTCATCCCTGCTTACTGACTTCCCAGCCTCCTTAAAATCCCATCTCTTACTTGAAGCCTTCCCCCCCCAACTGTCCTAAGTCTAGTGTCTTCTCTCTGTTAATTATTTCCTATTCTGTATATGGCTCACTTTGTTATACAGTTGTTTGCATATTGTCTCCCCAGTTATACTGTAAGCTCCTTGAGGGTAGGACTTTAGCTTCTTTTGTATTCCCAGTGCTTAGCATAGTGCCCTGCACATACATAGTACATGTTTGATTAATGTTTATTGATTAATTGACTGGCTAGAACACGGGGCCTGGGTCCCAGATACTTCCTAGCTTTGTAACCTTAGGCAACTCATTTCAGCCTCTGTGCCTCAGTTTCCTCAGCTGTCACAGGGGAATAATAATCGCACCTACTTCCCAGGGTTGTTGTGAGGACCAAATGATGTAATAATTGTAAAACACTTAACCCAGGGCCTTGCACGTAGTAGATGCTTGATAAATACCCGTTCCCTTCCCCACTTCAAGTACTCCCATGCTGAAAGGCTGAATGATACATTCCGAAGAGCTGGAGTCAGACCACATGTTCTGTCCACAAGTGTGATACTAGTTCTGCGTTATAATCAGGAGGATAATTCTGGGTCACTGAATCTTTTTATCTTAAAATCAGGATAATAGTGCTTGTAACACCTCCCTCATGGGTTCTTGTGAGGAAATCAGTTTGTCCATCTTAGGGTGTGAATTGTTGATGTTATCCACTCTTTTTTTTTTTTTTTTTTACCAGATACTGAGTTGTATCAGTCATGTCTGCCTCTTTATTACCCCATTTGGGGTTTTTTAGGCAAAGATACTGGAGTAGTTGGTCATTCCTTCTCCAACTCATTTTACTGATGAGGAAACTGAGACCAGTATGGTTAAGTGATTTGCCCTGGGTCACACAGCTAGTAAGTGCCTAAGGTTGAATTTGAACTCAGAAAAATGAGTATTCCTGGCCCTAAGCCCAGGTTCTATCCACTGTTACACCATGCTTAATCTTCCTTTCCATACATCTTCCATTTTCAGTCATTCCCTCTCCAGTGACTCTTTCCCCTTCACTTAGAAACATGCTTAGTTAGATCTTTCCTGATTCTATTTAAAGCAAAACAAAAATTAATCTTCTCTTGACCTTACCCCCACCAGCTATTTCTTCCTTTTCAATGACAAAGTATTTTAAAGACTATCTGCCCTCACACCTGAACCCACGATCATCTGCCTTCAGTCTTACCACTTTGTAAATTGCCCTGAATACTAGAAGCTGGAACTTGAATTTATTCTAATCCCTATCAGATGACAGTGAAAATGTGCCCATTTTCTCTAGTTGCAAAAACTGTCGTGAAGCTCACCTTACCTCTTTTTAGCACTTCAGCCTGAGTATGTCTGTTGCAGATAAACATCCATTTATTTATTCATTTGGCACTGAATGTTTGAGTGGTTACTGTGTTCCCAAGATTCTGGGCTTTAGGACTGATGTGTACTTCATATTTTCTTGAACTAATTCTACATAAGTATGAGGAAGGAATATAGTTTTTGTTCTTAGTATCTACTGTAATCATAGGCAGGATACAAACCAGGTTTGAAGGGCTGAGAGATCTAAAGAACTGGGTTAAAACCACCTTGAGACGATGCAAAATGCATATCTCCTCTTTCTCTCAGGTTCACTAACAATGATGCCAGGGCCCAGCTACCCTCCTGGGTGCGCCCTTACGTCAAAGTCTATGACCATTTTGGCCATATTATCCGTGATGCTGCCCAGTTTTTCCGAGTTGCTCAGAAAATTGTAAGTATGCCACCTCCACCCAGATGGAGATGTTAGAGCTTGTCCAGGGAAGGGAGGGTCAGTTGATTGCAAAGAGTACTGTCCTGTCTCTCAAGGCACCTTGTTATTCCTAAGGGATGTGTCAGTAACCAGTGAGGAGGAGATCACCACCCAGCCAGGAAATAGTATATTTGGATCTCAGTTGCATGACCTGTCCTGGGCAGAGGTTCTCGTCTGAAAGGAAAACACTTCTGCCTCTCTTTAATGAGTATTTTTTTCCTCCTAAACAGATGCCTGTGCCCATCCCACGGGTTCCCCAGGGCCCCTGTGGGAGACAAGTTGCTGCTGTGGCTTCCACTTCTTCATTCAGCCTATTCCTCTCATCTAAGAAAGCTAAGAGCCTGGATGTACATGTTCCTAGCCTGAAAAGGAAGTCTACAGGTGGGTATCCACTCTTGGTCTTCATAGCTCAGTGAGGAGGGAAAGGTTACAATCTCTTACGAAGAGATTGGTGGTATCCCTTCATATGACCAGCATCCTAGGTGATTACTGTTCTGAAAATGGCAGGTGGTTCAAATAAGCATTAAAAACAACTTGCTTGCTTTCTGCTTTCAGTATTCTGGGTTTTTACACCGGAAGAGCTGATATACTTAGAAAGTAAAGGATCTACCTACTTTAAGCCTGAGTCAACACAGAGATTTGACTTTCCTGTCTCCTAGAGTCTGGTTTAGGCAAAACTCTGTTTTTTTGTGGTGTTGTGAAGAACCACTGTTCCCTACTTCCATCTGTTTCCCCAGGATCTCAGGACAGTGGGGACAGTGAAGCCAGCCTGTGGGGAGAGTATGAGCAAGAACTTGTTTCCCCACAGAGGAAGCCCAGGGGGTTGCTGGCTGCATTGGATCGTAGTGAGAACAAAAGTGAAATTGATGAGACCAACACGCTTCCAGGCGAAGAAAAGGTACTGCTAACTAACTAGGTGTAATCAGGTGCATTAGGAATTAGCTAATTTCTCCGTCCTCCCTGTCTTGCCTTATCCTTCTGCCTTAAACCTTTGCTTGTTAAGCCATCTGTGGAGTAATTGTGTAAACTTGATCCACAGCCTTAGTCCATTCAAAAGCAGGATCTTCAGCTCTTCCCAAACCATTATAGACTTTGAGACATTAGTATCTGTGAGTGATGAAACTACCAAGAGCACCTTCCTAGAGAAGTCTTCCAAGCTCATCTTTGGCCATTTCTGCTGCTACTGCCCAGAGGACTGCAGGGTTTCTTCTCTTTAGACTTTGTGATAGTGAGTGCGTCCTCCATCTTTTTTTTTTAATATCCCTTATAGATGTATAATATTAATAAAGAGATTAAACTCAAATTTATAAACATGCAAGCTTTGTGGGCAAGAGGAAGAATTGCATGGCATATGCATCCCTTTCAGTGTAACTGCTTTATTTAGGGCTCATTGTCTGAGCTCCTAGTACTGCTTCCTAGAACCCAGCATCCTTCATCTTTTGTCCTCTTTTGTAGCCTTCTTCTTTCATAAACCATGTAAAGCAGGTCTAGTAGGCAGAGAGGGAGCTTCAGTTTAGGCTCTCAATAAAGAATCCATCTTCACTTGCAATGAAGTGAGTTGAGATAAAATTTGTAAGTTTCAGTTCTCCCTGAGAATTGAGCTGAGCTCCAGGTTAAAGCTGCATCTCTTAGCCTTTTTCCTTTTTCCTTTTTTCTGAGTGTTTTAAAATCCCTGAAGATTTACATGACTTTCAGGATCAAACTTGCAGCCTTCTAGTACTTCCAGTGTTCTATTGCTGTCAATCAAGTATAGGTCATATAGTTTGTACCCTTCAAAGTGACATTTGCATATCACGTCCACAAATTCATGTTTGTCTTAGAAAGTACACAGGAGCATGCACACACAACAGAGAAGCATAGTTATTCCCTCCAGTGGGCCTACCAGGACAGTGACAATCCTGCTTCTGGATCAATATCTTAGGTTATCAAGGGGTTCTGGGACCTGGTATTATTAACCTGGGGCTGTCTCAGATCCTTGTTCAAAATTACTCTTATGTTCAACTGATTAATCTTTTTGAGTTCTGGTTTCCTATCTTATCTTCCTTTGAGTTTCCAGGGTATCCCTCTATGCCTTTTGGGTTGAACCACTGTAGATTGTTCATTTCATTGCTTTTGTAGATTCAGAAAATATAATGAAAGAACATAAAATGATTTTCTTTTCACTACAGGCTCAGCATCTCTCTACCCTGTGCTTACAGTATGAGAAGAGATTAACAGATGAGCAAAAAGGAGGAAAGAAGAAAATCAGAATTGTTAGCAACCAGGTATTGTGCTTCCTTTACTAGTAAAGACAAAAACCACAATCCATTCCTCAAGTTGGTGACTAGAAGACTTGAAATGTACTTTGGTTATAGCCCATCTTTCTGTGTGTTTATTGTCAGAGGAGAGATTAAAAACCCAAGTAAGGGCTGGAAAGTTAGAGAGTGACCTAAAAAAGGAATAGGAAGGGAGTGATATTGATGGAAAAAGCTATAAAAAGGGTTTGAGACCTGAAAAGGAAAATTAATTCAGACTAAGTCAGAGAGCCACAATGAAGAAGTCATGAGAGTAGAGGAGGCAGCTCAGTAAATCTATGAATAGAGAACTATGGGCTCAGAAAAGACACCAGCTGACTTCAAGGAATTTCTGTGGAGCAAATCAGGATTCTTTCAAGTACATTAAGAAGTAGTTTTAACCTGGTGCTGACCAGTAGACTGCTTGAGGTCTAGCTTAAAAAAAAGGATTCTGATTTTCTGGGAAAAGAGAGCTAAGAAATCCGCCTCTCTTCTCAGCCTAGGAATGAAAGCAGGGATGAGTAGGAAGGAGAGTATCCCAAAGAATCAGAAGCTCCTGGAGGAGCTGGCCTTACCTGTGGTATGAAATAAGAAAGGCCTGGGAAAAACTGATACATGTGTTAAGCTCCCTAAGTAGCATCGGCCTATGTACCTTTGCCTCTCCTTTTTGATTTTGTGCGTGGCTTGTGCCTGAGTTGTCTTCTGGGTAGAGTAAATGCAGGGTCTTCATAGATGCCTACAGTTTTTAAACTTTTAAAATTTAATAATCTAGTCCAGGTTTGGGGAACCTTTGGCCTTGAGTTCACAGGTTCCCCACCCTGATCTAATCTTTAACAGATTTAAAGACAACTTGAATTTCCTTCTGCCTAATAAGGACTTCAGTATTGCTAATGGACGCAGTTTGTCCGAATGTCTCCGGTGGCATTTCCTTCGCTTACCTTAAGGATAAGTTGTGTATAGTTGTGTAATATCCTAATGTTAAACTTTAATACTGATTTTTAAGGATGGTTTATAGATTGTTTCTAAAATACATTCACCCTATGTTGTTTTAGCTTACAATAACAAAGGTCTTGATACAGACCCCCAAGTGTGTGCTATTTATGCTCTCCTGCAGGGGATGATGGTTGGGAGGGATACTCCAGAAACCAAGAAGGGGAATGAGTCATAAATCCCATGAGTGAAGTCTTTACAGGGAAAATTCCTAAGGAAAGTCTCCTGTAGAAGTCACTGAGGGGACAATAAGCCTTTTTAAGAAAATTTCTTTTTTTATTAAAATATAATATTAGCCTTAACGTGGTAGTTTTCAATATTGTGCTGCTTGTCCATATCCCCTTCTGAACTTCTTTCTGCACTGAATTTTTTCATATTTAACAAACAGTTATTAAGAACTTACTTTGTGGGGTGGCAGGGGACATGGAGGTATGTGGTTAGATATCTACCTAACACAGCAATTGAAAGCATTTTCTTGGCAAATGACTGACTGGGGGGCGTGAAGGACAATGCAGACTAGTGACAAGGTGAGCAGGCTCTGCACTGAACCCAGGGTGGTCAAGGGTGGCCAAAGTCTAGCTGGAGTGGATAGCTTGGCAGGAAAGTAACTAAGGCCAGGAAGCTCCAGCACACTTTGCATCCAAAGATGAAACTTGCCAGAATGGTTCTGGACATGGGAATAAGAGAAAGGCAATAAAAAAATCAGTCTCTGGGATTTCTGGGAAAGGAGGAAACCAGCTGAGATGTCCAAAATACAGTGATCTGTGCACACATATGGAGACTTTGCTATCTTACACCCAATTTGTGAAGTGTGAAAAACGTTTTATCGTCATTGCTGTGCCATCTGAAGCAGACTCAAAGAAAAGCAAAAAGAGCCTGAATCAGCAGCAGAAACTGTAAAATTGGCATTCCAATAGAAAATGCCTCCTCCACCCAAACCACCTCCCTGGACAAATATGGTGTCAGTCAGTCATTTGCCAAGAAAATGCTTTCAATTGCTGTGTATAATCATTACAAGGGAATTTATAATAGTATCCCAGTCAACCTGAGGCAGCAAGCAGAAGTTGAGAAGCAGACATCATTAATTCCTAAAGAAGTAGAAGTAAGAAGATCAGAAAATGAGTACAGATTTACAAAGCTACACATGATAGTACTCTAGGAGCATCAGTGCAGCAACAGGTGAATCAACAAATACCTCGGGAAAAACGGGGAGGCGAAGGCCTACATTCTACCCATGATGACATAAGGCTTCAAAAAAAGTAACACTTTGCTGCCAGGATCAACTAGGTCAGGTAAAACATTGCTGGCCCAAACTCTGGCTAAATGCCTTGATGTGTCTTTCCCTATCTGTGACTGTTCTACCTTGACTCAGGTGGGATATGTAGGTGGAGAAAGTAAATCTGTGATTGACAAATTGCTTCAAGATGCTAGTTATAATGTACAAAAAGTACAACATCTTTCTGAATGAAGTAGATAAGATTGGCAGTGAGCCAGGCATTCATCAGTTATGGGATGTAGGTGGAGAAGGCATTCAGAAAAATTTGTTGTGTGGAAGTTGACAGAGAAGTTGTAGAAGGAAGAAAATAGGATACACTAGGGCGCCAACTAAAGAATTATCTGAAGACTAACTGGAGCTGAAGAGGAAGGTTGCCTTCTGCAAGCAGATGCTACAAACGATGGTTTTTAAACTGTTAAACACTGTTAAACCTTTGTCCTGTAGAAATTTCTCCCTTTTGTTTTAAGATCATAACTGGTTTTACAATTAAAATATTAAAGATTATTAAAGATTTTGGATTTATCCTGGATATTGTACATGGTCATTATGTGAACGTTAATGGCATAATGTTCAAAAACAATGTCTATTTTTTGGTTCAGTTATTTTAAAAATGCTTTAACAAAATTCTGAAGTTATATTAAGCAATACAGGCATTTCCAGGAACTTAGGAATTTTACAGTAATGTTACTCTACAAATGGGAAAATAAATTTCCTTAAAAACTTAATGTAGGTATACCATTAATTCAACTTTTTTCATCTTCATTTGTTTCCTGAATCAGAGACTGGAGTTTTTAATTCACATTTGAAATTGAAATGGATTCTGATGATAAAATATTAGTAATGGAAAAGTGGTCAAGATTACTGAATTTTGATGATGTTCAGTTATGTTCTGAGGCTGCTTTGCTAATTTATGACACCACCTTACCAATTGATTTCAGTGTAAAAGGCATTTTGCTTATTGGCCAATCTAATTTATTGGCCATTTGAGATACAGTTCAGTGCAATGGAAAAGCAGATGGAATTGGAATCTTGGTAATTTCTCACAAAAAAACCAAATGAGGAATACAGCATGTAGGCATATTTAAATTTTATTTATTTATTAGCATGATTTCAATTATTTTATTGTAATTATTTTTCCATTTGCATTGTTGCTATTGCTTTCCTTATTCTTTTTTTTAAAATTAATTTATTTAACTTTTAACATTCATTTTCACAAAATTTTGGGTTCCAAATTTCCTCCCCATTTGTCCCCTCCTCTCACCCCAAAACACCGAGCATTCTAATTGCCCCTATCACCAATCTGCCCTCTCTTCTATC
>CM053769.1:291042089-291142240 GCA_028658325.1 Potorous gilbertii | reverse complement strand
AAAAAAAAAAAAGCTTCACTGTTCCCCTTAGGCGGGTCTACACACATATTTCCTGGATCTACACACAATATATTCAACCTCACACTTCTATGGGGGGTAAAAGAAAGTAAGAAATGAAAGAAAAAAAAAGAAAGTCTTCATTAACACTCTCACACCCAACAGCCAGAATATTCATGTGAAGATCAAGTAACAAAATCTCTCTTTCTACATCTTTAGGCCAGCAAACACTATGCCTCTGCTGATCTCGCTCAACAAAAATGTGCACTTTTGTTTTCCTTAGTCTGGAGTTTCTTTGGGCCGTGCTCTAAGGAAAAATCTAAATCTAAGAAGCACTAGCAACTCCCGTTTGTCCCCAAACTGGCCTGACACTTGGCTCTCTTAGAAATTCTGATAGATGATCCTTTTTAATTTTCTTTCTGAAAATGTTTTATTGATGCTCCTTGTCTTTATATCAATTATTCCGCTGGGGGAGGAGGATGTTCCCCCTCCCCACCCAGGTGAAATCCTTCCAATGTAACAAAGAAAGACAATTAAACATAATCACCAATGATAATAACTATACCAGACAAAGTATAAACATTCCCAAACTCTCAGCAGTGAAAGACAGTCCACTCTCTCTTCCTTGGGGTCCATTGCCTTTTTAGCTCCCAAAGAGTTCAATTCCTTCTAATGAGCCTCTCACTGACATTCTTGTAGTCACTGCATTTGTGGCTGCTCTTGCTCGGCTTACTGCATTGTCCATCAGCTCACAGAAATCTTTCTAAGTTTCTGAATTTCTCATATTCCTCATTTCTTATTACACAATGCTCCATTATGTCCATATGTCTCCGTTTTTAAGTCATTTCTCAAATGTTGTTCACTCACTTTGTGTACAATTCTTTGCTACCCCAAAGAAGGCTAACATGAATATTTTGGTTTTTTGAGACCTCTGTTTCTATGTTTCGCTTCCTACAGCCATATACATAAGTAGCAAAATCAATGGATCAAAGGGATGTGTAGTTTAGTCACCTTGACTGTAAAATTCTACATTAATATCCAGAATGATTAAACTAATTCATAGCTCAACCACTAAAAGTTTATTAGTATACCTGGCTTCCAGGGGCATCTCCAACATTTATCTTTACCATCTTTTGTCATCTTTGTGAATTCATACAATGCATTGAAAACAGTTGTTTTAATTTACATTTCTCCTACTATTAGTGATTTAAAACATGTTGCCATATATTGTTTATAGAATATAAAATTAATATGAAAACAATCTGCATCATTTGACCACTTATCTATTAGGGAATGATAGGAATGTTTTATATGTATAAATTCACAATATATTTTGGATTTCAGATTTTTTAATCAGTGATATTTGATGCAAAGGATTCCCCTCCATCTGACAGCTTCTCCTCTTTCTTCAATGACTTTATTTGTGCAAAAGCTTCAAAATTTTATATAATTATAATTACCTAGTCTATCTTTTATGAATTCCTCTATCCCTTGCTATAAATGTGAAAGGTACTTTATTCCATTCTCAAATCTTTCTGTGACATGACCTTTTTATATTCAGGTCACGTATTCATTTGGAGTTTTTGGTGATATATGGTATAAGATGTTGATCTAAATACAACTTGTATCAAACTGCTTTTCAGTTTTTCTGGTAATTCTTATCAAAAAAAAATCCTTCAGCCAAATAATTCATGCCTTTGAGTTTACCAAACACTGAACCACTACTTTGCTACATAAATCTATTTTTCTGCTTTTTAGCCAACACAAAAAGGTTTTATGAGTACTGATTTATAATATGGTTTCTCTCATTATATCCCTTGAGATTCTAAACCTTTTATTCCTCCAAATGAATTTTGTTACAGTTCTGTCTTGCTCTATAAAGTATGCTCTTGGTTGTTTGACTGATCTAAGCACTATATTTGTAATTAATTTAAATAACAGCATTCTCATTTTGAATTCAATTTCTCTCAATATTTTCCAGGTTTTTGTTAGTACTGTATAACAATACCTTATTTCAAGCTATTTATTATTTATCTCAACTAGTCTCTTCATTGATTTTTTTGGGGTATATTGTAAGCATACCCATCACGTCACCTACAAATAGGAATAATTTTGTCTCTTCTGTCAATTCTTGTAATTTTGCTCTTGTTGCTATAACTAGACTAGAATTATGTCAAAATTATGGGTAGAAGTTCCTTCTGAGGACTTTAACTAAAAAAATTCAACAACGATCCCCTATTTAAATTCAGCATTCTAACCAGCAGTACTATACAGCTCAGTTTCTTAGAAAAAAGAGGTAGGAGAAAAGTTAGACTTACTTTTTACCTTAGCTATATCTTCAACCTCCATTTTCAGACCTGTACAAAACAAGAAAGCAAACCAGGGTCAGTATGTAATCCTACTGACAATTGGGCACCTTATGCTAGATGTAGGTAGGATCTCTGCTGATCATCTTTTCTCATTCTATGTCAGAGGACAAAGTAATACAAGCAAAAAAGGAGAACTGAATGAGGAACCCAGAAGTTCTTCTAAAATATGTACAGTTGAGATATGAGACTGGTAAGTTAAAAACTTCATACCACCAATTTGTACATACAATGCTCCAGAAGAAAGAGATACAAAGCAATCTGGGAGGTGTCCAAAATAACTGATACCATATATACACTTAATTTTAGAATTTGAGATGCTGACGCCTTTTCATCTTAAGGAAGGCTGCTGCTACCCTAATGATCACAAATTTCAACAGAACAAGGTTCTACTTGACTAGAATGTGGATCAGTTGCCTTCTGGCATCCCAGACTATCAGAAAGTTAATTTCCATATGGTGGAAATCCTGTTTTTATCCTAGTTTGAAGAAGTTTGATCCTTCGTTATTTCTCAAAAAACTTTGTTTCTCAACTCTCCTGGTCTCATGCCCACCTGAATTGTCGAGTTCCATGTTGAATTCTGCATGGATTTCATTTTGCTGCAACAACTTTGTCTGTTCTTCTAGCACCTGATTAATAGCATCTAGGCCAGATGCCAAGTCGAAGGGAGTCAGATCAAATGAAGCTGATTCCTCACATACCTTTTCCTGAGATGTAAAGAAACCCAAGTTGAGAGCAGAACCAGGAAGGAATGCTAAAGACATTTCAATTCTGAGTAGCTCTAGAGTTGGTAAAACCAGAATACCATGCCAGTAGACTAACAAGTCACTTAGAGACTTGTCATGTACTCAGGTAGAGAAAAGAAATGGAGGAAGTTAAAAGTGCAGGAAAATGATACCCAGATCCCTTAATTAAAACAAACCTGATGCTAACCTGGCCAAAGGAGAGATGTTAATGGGAACAGCTTGGCATCTCCTGTGTTGTGGACTCCATAGCTGCTCTGTACAGCCAGAAATATAACTTCCATGAAGAAGCATAGATGCTTTGGAGCCACTTACTTTCAAATAACTATAATAATTAAAAACTAACATTTATATTGGACTTTAAGGTTTGCAAAGCACTTTACCTGTATTATCTCATTTGATCCTCAAAACCACTCTATAAGGTAGGTGTTATTTTCATCCCCATTCTAGAGATGAGGAAACTAAGGCTGAGAGAGGTTAAGTGACTAGTCAAGGGTAACACAACTAGTACCGTTTGAGATTTAAACTCGGGTCTTCCTGACTCCAAATCCAATACTTTATCTATATCAGAGAAAAACATCTTACCCATAGCTCCTTGTTTATGTCTTTATCTCAGGACTTTGGCTAGCTCCTCATGAAAACAATTGGAAAATGCAAGCAATATGAGTTTAATATTGAACATTCACTGATGTAACTCATGGGTTTTACTCAAGGCAATTATGAATCATATAGTCTTAAGAAGAGAGTCATAGAGACCACTCCCAAATCATGGATAGAATATCCCCTGGCCCTGCATTCAAAAGATTGCCCTCCCAAGTCATAGTCCAATCTCTGACTGAACATTTCTAATGACAGGAAACTCATTACATCATAAAACAGACCATTTCATTTTTAGCTTTAGCTCTAATTTTTAAGATGTTCTTCCCTACAATGATCAATCATCTATTCATTCAATGATCCTAATTCTGAAAGAGGGCTTAAGAATTAGGGCTTGAAACATACCTTATTCCAGAACCATTTCTACTTGGCAAGCTTTAAAAGTCATGGTTTCCTATGATAGTTTTCCTTGCTCACAAAAACCAATGGCATTGAGAACAAAGAGAGTGTTTCCTCTCAGACTAGAGTTAAGGAGATATTATAAAACAAGGAAATGATGGCAAAAAGGAGAAAATTTACTTGCTTATCATTTTCAAATGCCATTGTTCCCAAAAGAAAGGAAAAATAAATCCACATATTATAACAGAATTTCAAGAATCAATGATACACTTTGATGAAACAAATTCTATTACATTGTCGGTAGAACTGAAGAATGGCTTCTAAGAGCCTTCAATCAATCTGGCAACATCCAACAAAAGTCACAAAACTAACCATATTTTTACCCCAGTTGTTATTAATATGTTATTAAAAGACAAGAAGACCCTATCTATACACAAATGTTCCCATGTATCAAATGGTTGGGAAATAGCTAAATAAATTATGGCATGTCAATGTAATATATGCATGTAATATACATGACGTATCATAAAAAATAACAGATACGAAAAATACCAAAAAAAACCCCAGAAAGACCAAAATGAAGCTGACCACAATCATATGAATAAAAACCAATAAAGGAAGCCGAAGTTTGAAGTGGCAAGATTGGCTTTTACTAACTCTTGTTCCTCTGTCCCATCCCTACACAGTCCCACAGACATATACTTGTGAATCTGCTCTTAAAAGGACTTGATCTAATAAGTCTCTGGGAAATCCAATCCAATTACATGCCAAGAGAGGAGAATGTCATGGGCTTGGGGAGATGAGAAGATATCAGGTCAGACATGGAGAACATGAAATCACAGCAAAGGTGAATGTAAAGAAACCTAGAAACTTACCACATTGTGAGCTTCATCAAAGATCACTACTGTCCCTTTAAGGTCAATGTTGTGTGCCCTTCGGGTCTGCAAAGCAAAGTTAAAGAAAGGGAATGCTGGAGGCAGATGAAACAGAAACTAAACTCAGCACCCATATGGAGTTGTGAAAGTCTTCTTTGGGAAAAGGTTTCAAATGGTCTGGACTGACCAGTCTTTCAGACTAAATGGTAACTGTTCTGGGGAAGCAGAAAAATAGGAAAGAAAACTGAGAGAGCCCTGCTGAGGAGATATTCAGAAGCACATCTCACACTTTGTGCCTGGAGTAAGTACTCTGGCTTCTGTCAGCTACCCTCTTTTACCTCCTACTGTTACCAAAGAATGGTAGGGTTTTTCCCTCTTGTACTCTTAGTGGAAATGAAGTTCCAGAGCATACTGAACCTAACGATGCAAAGGTTTCCTTTCTGCTTAGGTATCAAATGACCACAATCTTTTTGACAAAGCAAGTATTTGAAGATGTACAGAACTGCTTGAGAAAAGGTCCTTTCCCAATAGCTTGGCACTGTTCATGCTACCACAAATTGAATGATCTACAACTTTGGTATATTTAAGCCTCTGCCTGGCACAGTCCAGGCCAACAGCACAGGCTCCTGGCCAATAGTAAAGTCTGAATAGATCTTATTCTACTGCTGCTCTCAGAGGGTTTTGGGTTTTTTTACTCTTGTTCTTTTCTTTGTGGCAGCGAAGGTACGAGGACCCTGAACCAAACGATGCAATTAGCTAAGGCAAAATGTGTACCTGAAGCATCCCTCCGCTTTAACCTTTTACACCAGGCTTAAGTCACTAAAAGTCAATAAGGAAATAAATATTAATACAAATACTGAAGTATTACCTTGGAGTCCAACAGATAATTGTATGGCATAAAAATTATGTCTGCTTGCTGCTTTAGTGTCCGAGATAAATAATAAGGGCAGACTCTGTTTAAAATGAAAGAACAGGGAATCAGGTAGTAACCCCACTCAGAGAAAGAGGAGAATGAACTTTCCTTTTCTTGATTATATTCAAACTCAGGGGATTGGTTGTGTGAACTGGATTGACCTCCTGAATGAGGAAACTCCCTTTACAAGTTCACCTTCTCTGAAACTCAGAGTTTCCTAGGAGAAGTTCTGACATTGCTAAGGGAGAGAATGGGCATATTAGCTTTGAAGACAGAAAACAAAAGCCCAATTCATAGATGCTTCCACATATCAAGAGATCATATAAGGGGAGAAGAACTGGGAAGTCACATGGATTAAAAGTAACATTTTAGTTTTTGCTAACACTGGGCTCCCCATCGAGTCTGTTTAACACTAACTCTTCAAAATAATGTGGCTACAGCTTTACAATTCTCAACCTTCTTTCTGAAGAGTTTTACTTGCAGGAAGATAAAGACCTTCCATGTAATCAGGTAAAATTGATCTCTGGCTAACAATCCTTTATGTTGTTTTTTAAGATAGCCAAAAGTCCACAAATAAGGAGAGGCAGCATCAGAACTAATTATTCAACAACAAAAAGGATGTGGCTGAGTCCCCATGTGTTCAAGGACATTAGCAAAAACTAGAATGGGTAAGAATTGGCAGAGGTCTGGGATATAAGCTGGAAGGACTTCTGAGAAACGCCATGAGGGAGCTCACACAACTCCAATGCCTCCTCTGGGACAACTTGTGACCACTGTTCCGAAGCCCAACTATCTACAGTAACGCTGAGACACCTTGTGGTAGGCAGCAGGAACTGTGTGAAGGCTCCAATCAGTCAGCCTTCCTCTGCTTCACACAAAGGCTGAGCAGTGAAGGGAGGAGAGGAGCAAAAGGGGTTCTTACTTGTGCTTGTTGCCACTTTTAACCAAATCTTCAATATCCAAGATGGGAGTGACCAGCTCCTTCTCTGTGCTTTTCTCTGTGAGAAAACAGCCAAGAATAAATAAAAGTCTGTTTTTCACATAAAGGTTTCATGAGTTCTTGAGTCAATCCTCAAGCCCCAAGGGCAGAAATCATTCCATAAGCTAGGTTGCATAGCTTCCCAAGAGCAAGGTGATCTGGAATAGTACATAGGGCAAAAATACAACACTGTAGAGTGTCAGCACAATTACAAACTACCTTGGGGAAGTCTCAGAAGCATCACTGAAAGTCAGTGGGAACAAAGAATATACACAGACTATACCTTAGCACTGAGTTCTCCTAACCTAGGCATTTACTGAAACTCACAGTTTAGATGCCAAACAGGTGAGAGGACACAAAGTTAGTCTTTTGTCAGGGTACCAATAGAAGCAGAATAGCTAGCTGCTTCTCACCTCTGTCCCCAGGATAAAATGCCTGGTATCAAAGCCTAGGGAGACAGGAATGCCAAAAGATCTCAAAGTGGGCTGAGCAGGAATGCCCACTGGCTGCAGTCTTATTCAGCCTTATGTGACAGAGTAGATAACAGAAAAGTAGCTCACTCAGAGATCCTTGGAGAGTTAACAGCCTTATCTTTTTCCTTTTCACTATCCCTCATTCAGACAGCTAAGTGACTAAGTGGAGAGAGTGCCAGGCCTGGAGTCAGGAAGACTCATTTTTGCGCGTTCAAATCTGGCCTCAGACACTTACTAACCATGTGACCCTGGCAAGTCACTTAACCCTGTTTACCTCAGTTTCCTCATCTGTAAAATAAACTGGAGAAAAACCACTCCAGTATCTTTGCCAAGAAAATCCCAATTGCATCACATTTGAAGAGTTGGACACATGTGAAAAACAACTGAAAACCCCTCATTCAACCTGACAGATAACCTTCACCTCCTTCTCAAACTCTCATGAAGACAGCAGTTGCAATAGAGTGTTGTTCTTGCCTAATCTCAATTCAAGCAAACCTCTGGAGACAGTCATCAGTCAGAATGAGCTGTTAGGTGGCAATATGGAGATAATTCACTTCTTCTTGATTTGTTTTCTTACCAATTAAAATGAATTCGGTGTCTTTAAACATAAAAACAAAAAGTCAGGTTCAGAAGCAATACAACATAGAAGAGTTTAAGGAACAATCAAAATCTGAAGCTATAACCAGAGCTAAAGGGATCGATGAGATTAGCGACACAGCAGTGAGAGGATTGCATAAGCTCCCTACTATCCCAAGACTGATTACTGCATGTACTGTGAAACAAACCCAGGGAATACAAAAGGGACCTGAGGAGGAACAACCTGGCAGAGAAACAGCCTTGCCACAAAGAGAACAATGAAACGAAAGGCTTATGATGTGAAAAATTAAAGACAAGCAAGAGGGGAGGAGGGGTGCAGGCAAGGAAAATGCAGTAAGAGTCAATGCAGTGAAGATCTGTTTGGTCTAAGAAAAGGGACAAAATCAGGATGGAGAAGCCAAGAACCAACCTTAGAAAAATTTTGCATGGTAGTAAGATTTATTAGGTTATGTAACAGTAATTTCAAATCGTTCTGGGGTAGGGGTGGGGAAGACCTTGATAAAATACAGTGACAAGATAACCTGACCCTAATATCTTTACTCTCACCTTCCTCTATCATAGACAATGAGTGGTAATCATCCCAGGCCAAGTACAGAATCAAAAATTCTGGACTCAGAAAGTTCTACTTCTGGGATGTAGTGGTATGGTTAAGCCATCTAAAAATGCTAGTTCTTCTTGCTGGTAATGGAAATTAGGCATCAAAACTTTATGTTAAGCTACCAGGGATTCAAGGTAAAAAGCCTCACTTAAGCATATGAAACACAGCTTCTGAGTCACTATAGGCCCTTTAGTGGGGGTTGACAGTTACAAGAAGGTACCAATATATATACCAATATATAAAATAAGATGCATTAACCACACCAAGTTCTTAGATAGACTTGAGCCCTTTAAAATAACAATCCATTCATCAGAATTGTGGCAGAGGCTTTCCAGGCATTTCCTTGCCACAACAGTAGCTAGCATTTACATCAATGAGTTCTCTGGTTTGGTCCATTCCAAGTACTAGGATCCTAATTCCAGTGACAAAAATAAGCAAACACTTGTTACCTCCAACATGACCCCTGCTATCAATAAGAAAAAATCCCTCTGCTTCTCCAGAGCATGATGGGCCCAAAACATCTCTACAGCTCCCAGAATAGGGAGACTAGGGAAAGGCAGGACAAGACAGAAAGAGGAGAGAAGGTATCCATTCAGCAACACCATAGCAACAGCAGCAGCCAATTGGCATGCTGTGTACTAGAGCCAGAGACCAACACAAAGCCTTCCTATTAAAAGTCGTTGTTTAACCCTGGCTGGCATACTCCCCATGGTATATTTCTTTCCCCTTATAATTTAAGACCAAGTAATCAAAGAAGCAGCTATAACAGGAGCAAGAAGAAGAGCCATCTTGTAAAAATCCTAAAATCAAAGGGATTAAGACCTAAAATTGCTTTCTGAAAACAACTCTCTCTACCTGGCAAGGAATAGGAAGGTCCAACATGACTTTTCTTGTTCCAAATCACTAGCTTTTGCTGTGGACTGACAAATTAGTTCAGATGGCTCATCTATGCAAATGTGAGCTAGAATATGCGAGTGTTTCTCTAACACCAGAATCTTCAGACCATGAGTACCAGGCCTGTTCCAACAAAACAGACCCACTGGGAGGTATCTTCAATAAGAGTTTTAATATTTAAGGAAGCCAAAGAAACCAAGACTGCAAACACTGTGATCCATGTTACACAATCTCCTTGCAAACTGAAAAGCCTCTGCTTCTACTCGAGAAACCTCAAGTGATTTGCAAAAACAACCTTTAGTCCAACTAGCTAAATTCAAGCTTTTGGGCATTTAAGAATAGAAAATGGATCTAGCTTGGACTGTTGAGCAATTGGTAAATGTAAAGATACTGACTACAGAGGACCAAGGGGAGAGAACTCACAACAGAAAGATGTTATAAAAAGTTTAAAGGAGTCAAGGTGAAATTAGTTGCAGCAGGAGAAATAAGCAAACTAAGAATAAGCTTTAAAGAATTATAAAACAATTCAAAGATAAAAATCCTTTTGCAGCATACAACTGGTGTCTGTTAGCTTAAACAATGCTCTTGGAGTAGGGGGAAGAAAAAAAATGGAGAAGAGAGGCAATACGTATCTAAGCCTCCCTTCTCAGGACATGATTATATCCTCTTATCTTGGTGTTTTCATAATTACAGGTGCTAGATGTGTCAGATGAGTAGGAATGGAGTAGCCAAGGCTCTTTAGAGAAAAGTAACCTTGGCCTGCATAGTTGACAGCCTCGAAGGTTCTCTAAGAAGGTTCGTCAGCAGATGCAGAAAGGTGACTTGATAAAAGAACCCATTTCTTAGTGCCCTTGACTTTAACCTTCCTGGTTCCTTAATATACTCCCAATTTATCTTTCAAGAGATTGAACAGAAAGATAAACAATTCTCTGATATTCTTTTATCCCTCTGCTGTCCTTCCTTTTTCATCTTGTGGTCTCTTTTCCTATCAGCACCCCCATCTTCTTTGACTGTTTCTCACCTATCTGTTTTGCACTGATTTCTGCAGGCACTAAAATCTCCTGATATTTACATTTCCAGTAACTGACTCAGCTGTCTCCTGCCCCGCCCCATTACACCCCTTCTGGTCGTCAGCCAACACTGCTGATGCTCGGCAGCTTCCCAGAAAGCTAAAAGGCTGGCTCTCCTATGCAGTGGCCCAGAGCTCAAGCATTGGTGCAGCAAAGACTTTGAGATTTATGACTGGCAAAGGTTTTTTCTCCCTAGTAACAGAAAGTCTGGCTGGAGCTGGTTTAGCGGCTTGTCTGTAGCCTCTGGCATCGAGAGAAGCAAAAGTCAAGGAGTGAGGCAAAAGAAAGGCAGCTCTATGCTTTCTCCAGCTGGCCTCTCCTTAACCACTGCTGTGGATAGCTACCCAATGCTCCTGGGCGTGAGGTTTCTATAGATTCCTTTAGCTGGCTGGAGTGGGCATTTCTGGTAATCCTGATGTCACCTAGGCTGGCCATGATAGGTAGAAAGTACAGTTACCTGAGTGAAGACATTGGAAGCCTTGGAGCCAAGGCCTTATATGAACTAAATGAGGGCCTCATATAGTTCATTTACTCTATGTGCTGTAGTTTCCACAACCAAATGTCTAGCATAGGCCTTCTAGAGAAGTTATGAAGAAAATTAGGAAACACCAATGAGCATATATCAAGAGCTCCTGAAAAGGAGCTATTTCATTTTAGACCACAATCATTTTGCATTTTTCAGCTCAGTATCAAAAACTGTCAAGATCCGGAGAACAATCAAACTTCAACCAAGAAAAGCATTCACTGGGGATTCCAGCTCCTTTGTTTCTTCCTCCTATGATTTTCTTATGAACAGTATCACTGATCTTTTATATTTCCACTATGAACTATGTGCATTACGGCCAGAGGAGGAGAGGAGAGTTAAGGAAATGAGGAGAGAGAGGGAGAAGAGAGGTGGAGTTTCCCAATCAATCCTTCTCAAGGACATCCTTGGCATATGTTGCACAGTGGTTTCCCTTTGTGAATTTTTGATCAGGAGATGTGGTCTCTGATATTTCCTACTATTGTGGCTTGCTTAGATGGCATCAGAGCTAGCAGGAATGTACAATTATTGTGGGAAAGAAGATGGATAGTAGGTGGGGGTGTGTGTGTGCACGCATGCGTGCATACGTGTGTGTATGATTAACAGATGGCTGAACAAGATAGTACTGATGAAGGAGTAAGGAAGAAAATGTACTCTGGTACATCCCAACAAATCTAAAGGAATAATATAAAATGAAAAAGGTTACAAACAATGACTTAGATGAACTGAACAGGTCTTAAATATTGCTTAAACTGATGGAAAGTCTTCAGCCCCTATTCACCACCACTGCCACAAAGGTAAGTAGCTAGGTAGAGGCAACAGCTGCTTAGACCAAACAAGGTACTCCTCACACAGATATCCCTACCCCAGCATATACTCTCACCTTTGTCATGCAACCCTAGAAGGGTTCCAGCTCTGGCTGTTCTCAAGGACTAAGATTGGAGACCTCCTCAATCCCTTGCAATTCTGCCATCTATCACTGCTTATCACCCAGTATTAGGTAAATTAAAAAAATAGCACCATCAACTTCTCATCACTAATGAATGCCTGAGGAGGTTGGGGGATGAGGTAGGGGGGAGATGGGGGAGGTGAGATGGGGGCTGATGCTGAAGGAAACCCTGCTTCCACTGCCACAATGTTGTAAAGTGACTAGGGAATGCTTGGACCTCCTTTATCACAAGAGTCTACCAGAAATCATTTTTTCTCAAGTAGTATAATGAAAAGTGCCTGGAAGACTTGCCTACAAAGGGCAGAAGAGATAAAGGATGACAGCAGGGAGTCACCAAGAAATCATCAGAACTCCCAACTAACCCTTGAAGTTCCAGAATGCTCTTTTCAAGTCCCAAAAGTCTTGCAAAGACAGGGATGGTCATTTGAGATCTAATAGATTATGGAAAGAATAACGGAGCTTTTAAAACAAATCCCAGTCATAGAACTGCCAGCTTTTAGTTGGGAAAACATTTTCTGTATCTAAAATTTGTATTCCATCTACTTCCTAAAAGATTTAAAACCATGTACAAAGTTAAATGCACGGAAAATAAGATAATTGGGAGAGTTCTATCCTCCTACTGTTCTGGCCCTTGTGAAGCACCTGCCATGACTGGGTTTTATGGGGTGCTGAAACAGGCCCCCTAAGAATACAAGTGGCAACAAAGTGTAATAGGAAGTAATAAATATAAATATAGTAGATTTGAGGCAATCATTCAATTCTAAAGATACCAAGGAATACTTACCTTTTCTTTTTAAAACCATTTTTTACGTGACACAGCTTTAGCAACTATTAAATTTCTTTAGTAACAAAACACAGCATCTTAAAAGAAAAGGGACTTTTGGTGTGGCTGCTCCAGGCCTGAAAATACTCATGTTCCTTTCTCAGGCATATATACTCTGGATGTTATCTAGACTATGCAACTGAATAATTCCTCACTGTGCCCTTTTATCCCAATGGAATAGTCTGCCACTGTGCAATAGATCTGGGTACTGGGAAATGAGGACAGGTTGAAGATTATTTCAGAGACACCAGACAGAAAATGATATATAATCATTCTGGGAGAATATGTAGACTATCAAGGCGCTAAAAGGAAATCCTGTCCTTTCTAGCACAGGAAAAGCAGCACAACCACATTTTTTCACAAGACAGCTGACTTTTTCCCAGCTAAAAGTTTATTTCACAAGTCACCTCATCCTCCTGAGTCTGTGCCCTCATCTATAAAATGGGAATAAGACTTATATTACTTACCTAACAGTTGCCATTAGCAAAGTGCCTTTGTAAACTTTAAAGAGCCATAGAAATGTGAGTCATTGTTAATACTGATGAGTATTACCTTCAGCACAGCTTGCAAAGGACATAACAGTTGTTCCTAATGTAACAGAATGAGACCCAAGACCATTTGCTATTGAGGAAATATAATTAAATACTAAGCTCCAAGGACTACACTGGCTGCCTAACTCTAGAACCAGTCGAGTTAACAGTTCTCAATTCACCACCATCTGATGATCCTCATCCTGATGATCAATGATTTGCTTGATTCATAAGGCCATGTTTTGGAAGTACTTTCTCAGTGATTTCCCACTTGTTGGAGCCAATCTGAACGCTACTGAACAAATAATCAAAAGAATGACAAAATTTCGAACTGAACTCCCCTTCAGGCCATGACAGAAGAATATTGATTTTAAACCATGGCAAGGCTGTCACCACCTACATCAGGGTCTATTCTGAATAAATCCCTTGTAGTAATTTCTGAGGAAATCAAAAGTCCTAACAATCATTCAAACATATATCTCTCATTACTATCCCTATGTGGCCAAAGGGCAAGTCCCATGAGCTGGATTATTTATGGCCAGTTAGAAACAGTATCCTGATTAGTATCCTGACTGTTAGTACTTGGTTCCATCCTGTACAACATCAACAAGGGAAGTAAGTGAGTCCTTAAGAAGTAGGCCATGTAAACTCATATTTTTATATCATTCTTCCTCAATGCCTCTTCCAAAGAAGTTGAGGATGTTCCCATTTACCTTCCACATTGTTGTAGAAATGACAAGAGTGAGTTGACACCTTCTTTCGACACACATGGATCTGGAAAATAAAATATATTTGTGTATTCTTATGAAGGATACTGTGCCCAGAAGGCAAAAGAAGAATTTTGTTATGGGAGATCTGAATGAAAAATCAGTTTAGTTGGATACCACCTGGTTGGAGGCTGTGCTCCCAATTGTATTCTTCCTTGCTCTAACAGACAGTTGCTAATTAGAGTTTCCACATTGGATCAGAAGCATTCACTAGCAGTCACTGGCCAGGGAAATGAATTCCCCATTATAGGACATGTTCAGTAGAGGCTGGATGACTCCTCATCTGGTTGCTGTTGAGGGGATTGTGGCTTTAGCAAGGGGTTGGACTAGATGAATTCTATAATCACTTCTCTAAAGTCACTTCAGATTCTATGAATCTAGGAACAACAACTTCTCCTGGGCTACCTTCATATCAGAGTACCAGAAAAAGTAGGACCAAGAGAGGTGAGCATGGGTTCCTCACCTCAACCTCTATACAGTTTCAACAACTAGGAATAGATAGTATGAGCTACTGAAATCTAGGCCCAATACTATCAGTTAGTCAGCAAGCATTTATTAAATGCTTATTATATACTAGAATATACAAAAACAAAAATCAAACAGTTCCTTCTCTCAAAAAGTTTATAATCTACCAAAAGAAACATGATAGATAAAAAGTTATACAAAATAAACCCAAAGTAATTTAAAGGAAGAAGCCCTAGTAGCTAGGGAATTAGCAAAGACATCTCATTCACACACAGAGGTGGTCAGAGCCTGGGTTCTTCCTTGGCTAGTGTTTCAATTCCAAAATTAAAAATGCTAACATTCTTCTATTTGATCACAATTCCTCTCATTCTGTCTTTCCTTATACCTTACTCCTCCTAACCCTATTCTTTGTCCTGATCATAACCTCTAACCCCTCTTCCTTTCAGTACTAACCCCTTCAGTACTTTCCCAGGCTCTGATTTTGCTTTCCTTCCCTCATAATCTCAGCCCTGTTCTCCTCTATTTTCTACTTCCTTTCCCTCTTCTATTCTATTCATACCTTGCCAAGCACTAAACCTGCATCATTCCTACCCTATGTTTCCTCTCCTCTTCTACACATATTGCTGAATGGAGCTGGACAAAAAAATCAGCTGGATCCGATACAAATTCAGGTTCTCTTATCTTAAATGGACCCTCATTGCAGCAAAGCAATCCTTTAATTTCTAAGTGATTCCCTATCCTACTCCTAGGCTCCATTCAAACTTTCTTGCTTCACTTTCCTCCCTTCCCAACCTCCCCTACCCTGCAGCACCTTCCTCCCCACCCCACCACCTATCCCCAAACCTCAGGTAAGGATTTCAACTTATACTTTACTGAGAAAAGAGGCCATTAGTTTGAAGTCCTTCTCTCCATATCTTCATAAAAAAACTCTCTCACATCATCCTACTTTCTCTCCTTTACTCCAAGCTCCGATAAAGAGACTGATGGCCCTTTTTTCTTGGCAAAGCCAACCCTACTATATGTGCACTTGATCCCACTTCCTTGTCTTCTCCAATGCCCTAAAACATCATCCTCCCACTAACCTATAATTGTTTCCCTTTCTAGTGGTTTCTTCCCTACTGCTTACAAATATGGTCAAGTCTTCCACATGCTTAAAAAACCTTCAGTATACCTTACCACCTCAAAGCACTAGAAATGCTCCTTCCTTCCTTCTCTTTCCCAAAACCTTAAACTCAGTGAACTCTGAAGCCCACAGATTGGACAACAGCTCCACTTAATGGCTGTTTTCTAGACCTTACCGGCTCAAGAGTGATTATCAACAGTAACTGTTACTCTTTCCCTCCCAGCTTCATTTACTTGTATTTTTTTCTTTTTTCATTAAAGGGGCCATTCCCTGATGACTTCTTAAAAAGGCCTATTCACTGAAAGGACTTCACCTCACTCTAATGAGTACCTGAATAGGCCTTAGGGGAAAAAGGTCAAGATCTCCCATTGCATCTTGGGCCATCTCCAGTCATCCTGATGAATAACATGGTCGCAGGATCCAGAGGGCTCAGGAGGAAAAAGTGAGCCTGGAGACCTTGCACAGCTCTCCCTCCCTCAAAACAAAGTGAAGTGCAAGTCATGTCATCATTTCTCTGATGTCATGGTCTTCTTCCAAAACGAAGGACGAACACACAAAGAAACATCTGCTGATATTCATAGCCTCCCTTTTTACTCCTCTCACTTCTCCTTCTCAACCTTCGAGACCTGGCCTCTAATGTTAGCAATTAATTGAAGTACTTTTATTTCCATAGTGATCAGATCCACAAAATCTGACGATCTCTTCTCAATCTAAAACCTTCTTGACCTCTCTATAGCATTCCACACAAAACATCCTTTATTTCTGGATATCTTTCTTTGAATTGTCATGACAGTGCTTTCTCCTAGCTTTCTTCCTATCTCCTCGACTGGTCCTTCTCAGTATCCTTTGCTGGATTATCATTCATATCACACTCTAATCATGAATGAACTCCAAATTCTCTGGTCTGTTTCTTCTTTTCCCTTCTTTTCTTTTCTCTTCCCCCTCGGTCTCTCCTACTCTCTTCTGTCCATACTCTCTCCCCAGATGATCATATAAATTCCCATCTCTTTAAGTATGATTTTAACATCTACATATCCAGTCCAAATCTATCTCCTGAGCTACAGCTCCAAAACACCAACTGCCTAATCAACACTTCAAAATGCATGGCCTAAAGACATCTCAAGCTCAACATATCCAAAACAGAACTCATTATCTTTCTCTTCAACCTCACCCTTTCCCCAAATTTCCACATTTTTGTCAAAAGTATTTTTTTTTACCCATTCGGTTTCCCATATTCCCAACTTCAGCATTATCCCTGACTCCTTAATTTTCCTTGCATCATATTATCACGTTTCTACATTTCATTGTTTCTATCTCCATAATATCTCACATCTATCCACTTTTCATTATTCCCACAGTATCCTGTCATTACAGTATAGAACCACTGTGGTTCAATATTAACTTTTTAAAAAGACTTTTTAATTCTTATTACCTTTATAATATTCATTTTTTAAAAATCCAATCACACTCCCACTCACTAAGGTTGGTTTTGTTTTTTTTTGCCACATTAACTCTTAACTGAACTATTATAATGGCCATCTAATAGGTCTTCCTGCCCCAATTCTTTCCTTACTTCACTCTGACTTCTCGAGCTGCCAAAGTGACATTCTCTTGAACATAAGTCTGACCATGTCATTTGCCTACTCCACAAATTCTAACAAGTCTCCGCATCCTCTAGGATGAAATATAAATGCTGCTGTTGGGCGTGTACAGACTTCTGCAGCCTGCCACCAACCCACCTTTCCAAACTTCTTACATGTGCATTACCTTCCTTCCCATACTCTATAGTCCAACTAAACTTGTGTTGTTGTTGTTTCCTCACACACAGCACTCCACTGCACATGGCCATGCCTGGAAGGCACTGCATTCTCTTTTCTCATAACTCATAGGATCATCTTTTTTCCTTTATGATTCAGCTTGACTGAACAACTTCTACACAGAAGCCTTCCTGGTCTCCCTAACTGCTAGTGCCTTCCATGCCAAAATTACTTAGTATTTCTTCTGAATATAGATGTGTACGGAGAGTTTTCATCAACACAATATAAGCTCTTGAGAATAAGGACAGTTTTGTTTTTATTATTATTTTGTATCTCCAGTGCCTAATACAGTGCTTGGCACATAACAGGCACTCAATCACTTCCTGATAGATAAAGTGTAATAAGCCTGATAAAGTAGATTGACACCAGGTCACAAAAGGCTTTAAATGTCAAACAGAAGAGTTTGTACTTGATCCTAAAAGCAATAAATTGGGAACACCTGAAGTTTATTAAGGGAAGGGAGAAACATGGTTAAACCTGTGCTTCAGAAAAATTGCTTTGGACTGGATGGAGGATGGATATGAGAGAGGAAAGACTCTCCTCTCAGGCAGCTAAGTGGAGGGGAACAGCACTGAACAGAAGGATGAAGAAAGTTTCCAAAACGCATTCAGAAAATACTGTTAAACTTCCGGATGGGTTCTAAGCAAATGGAAAGGGCATATAAGATGGAAACATTAAGTCCAACACAGAAAATGACAAGTGCCCACCTGTATGTGGTTACTTTCTATCTTCCTCACTTCAGGGTTGATGCACAGCTGTTCTCTGGAGCCCAGTACACACACCTTTGGCCTATTTAAAAATAATGTACAGTTAGTAGGAAAAAAGAAGAAAGTCTACAAAACAGACTGCAAAAGACATGACTCAGACAGAAACTGGACTCAAGCAGAGAACAGGCAGAGACTGGGTAGCTAACTATAAAGGTATAAGAGGAAGACCAGAAAGAGGCACTGATGGGCAGGACTGCTTTGAAAGCCTTAGGCTGAATTTACTAGATACTCAAAAAGAAAAGCAAACTCTGTATATTAGAGATCTGAAGTTTCAAATACGGTATCCTTTTGTGATTTTATTTGGTTTGATAAGTTCAGAATAAAAATTTAAGTTTTTAAAAGCTATATTGCAATGGTTATCACTATTTACATGCAATCACTAAGTGGCTGTTTTCCATCTTAAATGGATCACCCTAAATCCTCCTCTAATTCAGGTAGTTTTGTTAAAAATCAATGGGGTAGATTTCATAGATTTCTTAAGCTAGGTAGAGGAGTAGAATGAGATGAGGAAGCAGAGGGTAAAAACTGATGCTCAAGTGGTACACAATAATGACCTTGCTTTAGGAGGCTAGTAAGAGACAGGAGATAAGGACAGATAAATCAACCTTCCTTTGTGAGTTCTAATCAAAATCCCTACCATGCCGAGATCTACTCCCCCAAGTCCTCAGAATACAAAAGGTTTGCTCTACTTCAAGTGGTGATGGAGTCAAAGAAGTACAACAAGCAAGAGTATACAGAGAAGGAACATGCATGTTGAACCCTGACCTAAACGTGAGTTCATCTTTATTCTTAACATGAGAAAGTATCTTGAAACATGATGCCAGGTATTCATCTTGGTTCCAAACTTTCAACCATTAAAGAAAATAAGGGTAGACAGATTAGGTGACTCCTCTAACTCAGGGAAGATGAGCAAAAAGAGAAAGTAAAATGCATATAATACCAAAACAAAGTCATTTCTCAAAAGAAAATGGCTTTCAATGCTAAAGTTTAAAAAACATTAAAAACTCATCCATTTCTGGGGACTAACTATAATGGTTCAGCTCTTTAGACAATTAGACCTTTTTCTCCTTTCCTACAGAAGACAGTATCTATTGTATTCTTATGTTTACTGATATACCTACCTGTAAGTAGTGTTCCTTAACTCACTAATGACCTGAGTGAGCTGAGAATGAGTTCTGGAAGCATAAATGATCTTCGGAATATCTGTGTAGTAGGCTGATAAAGTGTGGAATCAAGGGAGAGGAAGCAAAAATAAAATAATTACACAAGGAAATAGCCTAAGATAACACATCTATTTCTAACAAAATTGGCATTCAGATAACAATTCCCCCTCCCCCTAGACAGTGGAGAATTTTACAACCTAAGATAATCTATTGGAATGAGATAAGTAGATAGTTTCATTGACATTAGAATAAAGGTTCTAGCCCCAGGTTTAAGTTCATTCAGAAAGAATAGTGAGAAATGAGACAGCCACAAATACTCTCATATCCTTTTTGTTCAAAAGACAGGGACAGCTAGGTGGCAAAGGGAACGGTGCACTCGCCCTGAAATTAGGAGGACCCAAGTTCAAAAGGGAGAGAATAGAAGAACATACATCTCAGTCTTGAATCTCTTTCATTTCTTCTCTAGCTTAGGCTAGATATCTTGCCACTGGACCCAGATGGCTCCGAAGGAAAAAGTGAGGCTGGTGACTCTGCATAGCCCTCCCTCACTTAAATCTAATTCATTTGCAAGACATGGCATCATCTTCCAGATGTCATGGTCCTCTTGGAGCACAAAAGAGAAACAATAACAACAACAGCTTGGGCTATCAAATGGTGTTCCCTGCCAGAAGGTAGTGGAGGCAAGGAAGGAGGTTGTACCTGTGGTATCTCCATCTGTGGCAGCATTTCCCCAAGATGACATTGGTCTATCAGGAAAGAGCTCTACCCCATGCATCCGTTCAGCGATCTTTCTGGCAGTGATTGTGTCTTTAAAGTGCTCCCGCCAAGCCAGAGCGGTACAAAGGAGGCAAAGAGTTTTCCCTGTTCCTGTGGGGCTCTCAAGAATGCCATTCACCTTCTGGAGACCAGGGAAATGAGGGAAAAGCAAAAAGGTCAAATTGGAGGGGCCATGTTTGTCCTATATTAGCTGCAAAAGTTAAGCAAGGCCAGAACAGTATCTGAATCACTCTAATAACTCATATTGACACTTTAAAGTGTACAAAACACTTTCCTCACAACAACACATGGGCATGCAATGGGTAGGCATAGATTTTACCAATCAAACCGAGGTTCAGTGAAATTAGACAACTTGCCCACCATCACATACATATTTTGGAAGAGTAAGAAGCTAGGGCTTAAACGCAAATTTTTACTTTATAAAACAAGGAATGTAAACCCTGAAATGTTACAATTTAAGTTGAAACTCTCTAACTAGTTCCACAAATCACAACTTGACTGGGTTTTAACATTTTCTTCACTGAATAATATTATGATGGTGTATTTCAGCTCAAAATTTACAGGAATATATTTTGCTAGGGATGCCTTAAATAACAAATAATTTTGCAATTCTGAATTTAGGCTTTCAAACAGTTGCCTTATCTGAAAGCCTAAATACAAATTTCATACATGAATGTCTGTAATCATTAGATTCAATGAGAGGCTAATAATACAGCTCTGCAAAAGCTGTTGGGATTGAAATGGATCCAAGTCTCCACTTTGTTAGAAACAAACCAGAGCTAAAACCCAGGCAAAATGCTAACAGCACACAGGATTCTCAGCTCCAGCTTCAATCATAACCAGAATAAATCCCTCAGATGGGAGAATTATGGACAAGGAATATTTCAAAATCTGTCAGAAATTATTTATGTGGTGGTTAGTTTTTAAACTGCTCTACCCCCTGCCACCATTTCTTTTTGAATCTTTGCTACAAAGGATGGTTCAATGGGTTAGGGGTGGGAATGGAAGTATTTGAAAAGAAATGTGAATTTTTTAAAAAAAGTATCAGTGGAAAATAACAAAATTAAAAATAAATAAAAAGAACAAATAGCCAAAGATAGCTAATACGTATTACAAAGCACAAAGGAGAGAATCAACAGGAATACTTATTGAACTGAACTTAATGGCAGGGCCACAAAGAACCTATTATCTTTATTCTACTTTAAAATGTAGAAGGAAAGAGAGAGAAGTTGAAAAATGGACGTTTCTTCTTATAGAATGACTGAATCACTGCAGAAGTAGGGAGGCTTGGGATTGGACTAGATGAACCTCTGAAGTTCCTCACAGGTAGAGAACTATGATCCTACAACTATATGCGTGGAATATTACATTACCACAGGATTGATGCATTTGTTGGTCTTATTGAAGCTTTTTTTTTTTAAATCTTTGTTTACAAAGGATATCACACCAGGTAGGGGAGGGAAAGGGAAGAAAGATACATTTGGAAAAAGAGGTTGTAAAAACAAGATACCAAGAAAAATAAATAAATAAATAAAATGAGAGAGAAGGAGAAGCAAATCTGCAACTCTTCCAATTGATCGAACACTTCTCCTTTGTCATTCTGGTATTCCAGGCTGTTTTGCATTTTAAAATAAAATAGAAAATAAAGTTACACAATGGTGGAAGGGAGGAACAAATATGTAAGAAATAAGTAATAAATCAGGTACTTTTTGAATCATAGTCTCAACATGAACTTGTGACTCAAACAAAAATTCTAAGGGAAGTCTTACCTTTTGCAGGCACTCCAGGACTTTAGCCATATAGTCTTCTTGACATTTGTATGGTTGGAAAGGAAAATCCACTGTGACGCCATTTAATGTTATCTTTGGCATATTTACCCGTGTCCAGTTCAATTCCCAAATTTCCTGAAATTCAGTATATTTATTATTAAAATCCCATGACATCATTCCAGACTTCTGAACATTTCTGTTCACACAGATGAAGCCATGACAATTTTGTAAATAATGATGACAATAACTTGAATTTGCCAACCTCTTGGTAAGATGTATTCAAAGCACTCTATTCTCATTTAACTGTTTATGTGGTTTGGGATTAGATGCCTCCCCAAGGAGAGAGACCTTAGCTAACATTTACAATAGCACTAAGGTTTTTGCATTTAGGGTTTGCAAAGGCTTTACTAACAACAATTCTATGAGACAGACTGTATCAACTATTATCCCCATTATACAGATGGGAAATCGTTCTGCCCAAACTCAACCATCAGTAAATAGCAGGGCCAGAATGGGAGGGCAGATCTCCTGAATCCAAATGCGGCATTACTTCAACAGCGCGACTCTACCACGCATCCATCTCTAGGTTATAAGGGAGGAAGGAAACGTACACAAAGTACACAACACGTGAGACCTGATTTGGGAAGTGGGGTGCACCGGAAATTGTGGTCAGAGAGCAGGGGCTCAAATCCTGCTCCGCTAGCTGACCTCCCAGAGTTTCTACAAAACCGGGGAGGAGAGTGGGGGGCAAGGGGGTAGATGTTATGACCTCTGAGGTTTCTTACCCTTCCACCCTAGAGCCTCCTGCTTCTTGCCAAGGGTGTTACACGAAAGTTCAAACAGATTAAACCACACACCAAACGTCGGGACGACCTTTAAACAGCCAGGGTCCCACTTCTCTGAGGTCATTCACTGGGGAGTACTTGGGGCTTTAGACCTGTTCTGCGGGTTCCAGAGGGCAGGGCGAGGAGGCAGTCGCAGTGCCTGAGGGGGCTCCCCTCTCAAGCCCCGCACCACTCCGGTCTAAAGGGAGGCTCCCCCCGTCAGAACGGGGGTGGTTTCGGCTTGGTGTCTGCACCCCGGATACTGGCACAGCCCCAAGCCTTTAGCACTCAATAAATGCTTTTGCACGCATTCACCGCGCGGTAGATTTAGGCCTTCAAGAGACGCTACTTAACGATCCCTGGAGATCACAACTAAAGTTGGCCCAAAGGCGGGGATGGCCCGGGAAGGGGCGGGGTTCGTGGGGACCCTCCCCACCCCCACCTTTAGGGGACTCCAGCAGAAGCGGAACCCTGAACACCCATCACAGAGGGGATTTCGACCTAGGCCAGGGCAAGTTATGTCTCTTCCGGCTGAGATTTTGTGATCAGTGCGGGGCTCAGGTTCACGGAGGAGGAAGGGAAAGAGCAAGAAAAGGGGAAGAAGACGCGAGCTGGCAGGGAGGCCGGCGGCGCTCCCGGGAAACGCAAGCGTCCTTCCCAGGGAGCCCGGCGGGAAGCCAGTCAGCGCGCAGCCTGCTGGGAGTTGTAGTTTTTTCCAAAAGATCATCCTCCTGGTTCCAGAAACCATGACTTCTCCCTTACTTCCGACAGGAAGTCCGCCGCAGAGTGGAGGGGCAGATCCCGGGGAGCACTCACCAAGGCCTTTCAGGAGCTCTTCTCTCTGTCTCGGTCCTCCGCCGTGCCCCAATTTGCACTTTCCCGGGCAGCAGAGAAGCCGCGGCGTAGGCTGTCACGTGACTGACGTCATATCCCAGGGGGAAAGCCCGTCCTTCTTCCTGTGATGCTCTGGGGGGGTGAGGGCGGAAGCCTGTGTGGCTGCTGAGGCTGCGCCGTGTGAAGCGAGGTCCAGCCCTTCCTCTCCTGGCTCTGGGTGCCGTTCGCCCAGGGGCTTGTTGGCTGTAGCTGCGTTCGCCCTACCTTCTGGGTTGATGCTGCTTCATTTGTGCTAAACACGCGGTCCCACCCGTAGAACACAAAGAGAGGTCTCTACCTGAAACCCAGAATCTCTTCCACAGCGAAAGTCAACCTTCTGAACTACTTTGTATTCTGTGAATTTTTAAAACTGTTTAAATGATTCTCTCTTTTTTTTTTTTGGCATCAGTATCGCTGCTCTCCAACCCCTGTTTCCAATTAAAAGCAGGAAAAATAAATCCTCTTAATAAACCAAGCAAAAGAGTTCCCACACAGGGACCATTTCACTTCCTGCACCAAGTCCTTCAACCCCACCGTCAATAGTGTTTCCTCCTAAGACCTCTGTGGTTTGGGTTACATTGCTTTTATCAGATTTAAGTCTTTCAAAGGTGTTTTTTCTTTAAAATGTTGTCAGCGTGTAAATTGTTCTGCAGGTTTGCCTCAGATCACTTTGCCTCAGTTCCTGTTTCTCAAGTTTTCCTCATTTCTTACAACAAACTATAATATATAATATTTAATATAATATTCATTACATTCACAGTTTATTATGCCATTCAACAGTTAACGGGAACTCCTTAGGTTCAAGTTTTTTCTTTTTTCTTTAAATTACCCCTCTGAAGATCAGGAAGTTTGTTTTGCCTGATTTTATTCCTTCCCTTATTCCAACTTGTTTCCCTTCTTAAAGTGGCACAAAGACTTTGGGGACACTGTTTCTACATCAAGCTATCCGTGTGAGAGGGGTGGTGGTGGTGATAGGTGTGTGTGTGTTAAAACCTTTGTCCAGTTCAGATACCTGCCCCCCACCCCCCTTACTCTGTTTTTGTATACTCTTCTGAACATGCCCACCAATTATGAAAATTAGTTGAGTTCTACACCCTCTTTGAGACCCCATAAACTATAGCTTACCAGATCCTTCTATCCTTCACTATCCTTCACTCTCTCCTGATAGATAGTGTTATGGAAACAACAAACATGAACTTGAACAGACTTCACTCTTTCCTGAAGTCTGTTCAAGTTCATGTTTGTTGTTTCCATAACATTATCAATCCATCTTATCCTCTGCCATCCTCTTTTCCTTTTGCCTTCAATCTTTCTCCATATCAGGGGCTTTTCCTGTCTTCTTATTAAGTGGCAAGAGTTTTTAAGTTTCAGTATTTGACCTTCCGGTGAATAGTCTGAGTTAATTTTTTTAAGTATTGACTGATTTGATCTCCCTTATATCCAGGGAACTCTCAAAAGTCTTCAGCACCATAATTTGAAAGTGTTGATTCTGAAGCACTCAACTTTCCCTATAGTCCAACTCTCAGCCATACATCACTACTAGAAAAAAACCATAGTTTTGACGATACAGATCTTTGTAAGCAAGGTGTTATCACTGCTTTTTCAGAATGCTGTATACATTAGCCATAGCTTACCTTCCAAGGAGCAAGTGTCTAAATTTCATGGCTACAGTCACCATTTGCAGTGATTTCTGAGCCCAAGAATATAAAATCTGACAATACTTTAAATTTTTTCTCCTGTGAGCAGACAAGTGAGATGATCTGGTATTCCCATCTCTTTGAAGACTTGCTACATTTTGTGACAATCCACAGTCAGAGGTTTTGGTGTCATCAATGAGGTAGAAGTAGATGTTTTTATGGAATTCCCTCGCTTTTTCCATAATCCAGCAAATGTTGGCAATTTGGTTTCTAGTTCTTCTGCCTCTTTAAAAACCAGCCTGTTCTTCTGCTAATTCTTGATTCATGTACTGCTAAAGCCTAGCTTGCAGAATCTTAAGCATAACCTTGCAGGAGTGTGAAATGAGTACAATTGTTTGGTGATTTGAACATTCTTTGGTATTGTCCTTCTTTAGGATTGGGATATAAACTGATCTTTTCCAATCCAGTGGCCACCATTGAGTTTTCCAAATTTGCTAGTATGTTGAATGCAGCACTTTAACAGCATCACCTTTTAGAATTTTACATAGTTAAATTGGAATTTAGGAATTTAAATCGTTAAACACTTTACTACCCTTATTGTTAGCTTTGCATCCTAAGGCCCACTTGACTTCACTCTCCAGGATATCTGGCTCTAGATGAGTAACCACACCATTATGATTGTTGGTGATGTCAAGAACTTTCTTGTATAGTTCTGTGTATTTTTGCCATTTCTCAATCTCTTCTCCCTCTGTTAAGTCTCTACCATTTCATCTTTTATCACACCCACTTTTGCATGAAATGTTCCCTTGATATCTTTTTTCTAAAAAAGATCTCTTTCTTTCTCATTCTATTGTTTTCTTCTATTTCTTTGCATTGCTCATTTAAGAAAACCTTCTTATCTCTCCTTGCTATTCTCTGGAATTCTGCATTCAGCTGGGTATATATAGTTCCCTTTCTCCTTTCCCTTTCCTTCTTTTCTCAGCTATTTCTCATCAGATAGCCATTTTGCTTCCTTGCTCTTCTTTTCCTTTGGAATGTTTTTTGTTGCTGCCTCCTGCACAATATTGAAAGCTTCTGTCCATAATTCTTCAGACACTCTACCAGATCTAATCCCTTAAAACTATAAATTACTTTCACTTCATATTCATAAGGGATATTATTTAGGTCATATGTATATAGTCTGATGATTTCCCCTAATTTTCTTCAATTTACGCCTGAATTTTGGAGTAAGAAGCTCATGATCTGAGCCATAGCCCGCTCCAGGTCTCGTTTTAACTGACTATATAGAGCTTCTGCACCTTTGGTTGCAAAGTATATAATTGATCTGATTTCGACATTGATCATCTGGTAATATGTTGAGAGTTACTTTTTAGGTTGTTGAAAGAGAATTTGCTATTACCAGCAAATTTTCTTGAAAAAACTCTATTAGTCTCTACCTTGCTTCATTTTGTATTCCAAACCAAACTTTCCTGCTATTCCAATTATCTGATTTCCTACTTCAGCATTCTAATCCCCTACAATAAATGTGACCATCTTTTTGGGGGGCATTATTTTTAGAGGATGTTGTAAGTCTTCATAGTACTGATGAACCTGGGCCTCTTTGGCATCAGTGGTTGGAGCATAGACTTGTATTACTGTGATGCTAAATGGTTTGCCTTGGATTCAGATAGATATCATTCTGTCATTTTTGAGATTAAATGCCGGCACTGCTTTTTTCACTATTTTATTGATGATGAGGGCTACTACATTTCTCCTGGCTACAATAGTATATGAAGTGATCACCTGAATTAAATTCACTCATTCTCATTCATTTAAGTTCACTGATACCCAAAATGTCAGTATCCTTCCATCTTTTGTTTGATCACATCTGGCTTGGTTCATAGATTTTATACTTCAGGTTCCTATGCAATAGTGATCTTTACAACATCAGACTTTCCTTTTGTCACTAGATACCCCCACAGTTGAGCTTCCTTTCAGCTTTGACTCAGCTGGCTTCATTTAATACTGGAGCTACTTGTGGTTGTCCTCTGCTCTGCCCAGTAGCATGTCGGATGCCTTCTGACCTGTGGGGCTCATCTTCATATGTCATATATTTTATAATTTTAATACTGTCCATGGGGTTTTCTTGGCATAGATCCTGGAGTGGTTTGCTATTTCTTTCTCCAGTGGATCACCTTTTGTCAGAACTCTCTACTATGACCTGTGCACTTTGGGGTAATCCTTCGTAGCACAGCTCATAATTTCTGTGAGCTACAGGAGCCCCTGTGTCAGGACAAGGCAGTGAATGATTCAGGAAGGGAGAGTGATTTTTTTTTAACCCTCTCTCTTCTTTTCCCTCTTAAAACACTCAAAAAAGAACCAATCTCCCCTGTCCCCCACCTCTCTCTTTTTCTTAACTCAAAATCCTTTGAAGACATTAAGTTTCTAAAGGCATACTTAGTTATTAATATATCGCATTTATGTAGCAACTGAAAAAATTTTCACAATCTCACAAATCTTATTAGATCCATACAACACAACCATCCTGGCAAGTAGGTGCTATTTTTCTCATTTTATAGATTAGGAAGTTGAGGTTGACAGGAGTTAAGTATCTTGCCTAGAGCTAGTAAATGCCTGAGACTAGAGACTGACTTTGAATTCACAGTTCTCAACTTCAGGTCTAATGTTCTATCAACTGGGCCATATAGCTGCCTGGGATTAGAATGTTAACTTTTCATCATCATATAATCTCTTCCAGTTGCTCAAATAGAAACCTTTCTAGGTTTCCTTGGACTTTTGTGTTTGTATTTCAAACTTAATTCTGTTTGTATTTCCTACTTAATTCTGATTTTTTTTTTCATCAGGAATGTCTGAAAGTCTTGTCTTCCATTAAATATCCATTTTTATTCAGATTTGCTAGTTAAATTATTGTTAGTTGTAAAACTATATCTTTTGCCTTTTGTATTCTACTATTTCTAGCTGTCTCATGGAACCTATCCTTTCTCTTTGGTTTATTGTAATTTTCAGAGAAATCCATTACTTGGTTTAGGATTACTGCTTTCTGTTCTAAGCTATTGTCCTTCCAATTTCTTCCTCTAGATCTTTTATTTCATTTTATAACTCTTTTTCTCATTTCTTCTAGATGTTTATATAGTCCTTGAGAAAGAGCCAAAAAAAATTGGTTCTACTCTCTGCTTGTGGTTCTTGTGAAGTTATACTCTCCTTCTAAATTGGGTTTTTTGAAATCTCTGGCTCTATTAGAATTCTTTATTGTGGTCTATATCTTCTCCTAGCTCATCTCTCCAGCATTAGTTCCTGAATTGAGTCAGGCTCTACCTGCTGTGCTTTTAGGGTTATCAGACTTACTAGATCTTATCTCCTATAACCAGTATGTGTTTGTTCTTTGTTGCTGAAGAGGACCATGCCATCAGAGAAATAATGACACGACTTGCACTTCACTTTGTTTTGAGTGAGGAAGGGCTGTACAGGTCACCAGCCTCACTTCTCCTCCAGAGTGATCTGAATCCAGTGACCAGATATTCGTCAGGATGACTGGAGATGACCCAGGATGAGGCATTTGTGGTTAAGTGACAGCTAATGGGTGTCAAGTGTCTGAGGTGAGATTTGAACTCGGGTTCTCCTGACTCTTGCACTGGTGCTCTATCCACTGCACCACCTAGCTGCCCCATATAACCGGTATGGCTTCACTCAGTGTCCATGGCTCTTTCCACTATGTCAGATTATATCTCAGGAAACTGAGTCACAGAGAGAGGGAAGTGACTTGCCTAAGGTCACAGCAACTCTAGTCCAGCATCATCCACAGAGGGCTGAACACCTTCCTACCTGAATATCTTGAAGACAGCTCAAACTCAACTTGTCTAAAAGGGAATTCTTACCTTTTCCCGCTAAAACACTCTCTCTGTGTCTCTCTGTCTCTGTCATTCTGTCTCTCTCTCGCTTCTCCCTTGTCACTGTTGTGTTGTTGTTGTCATCGTCATTTGTCATTATCATCTACAATTATAATTTATTTCATTGGTGTAGGAAAACTTCAGTGTTGATATTTCTTTCATCATTGTAGCTTGGTAATTGTTCTTGTGTGTATAAGTCTTAACTGCTTACTTGAGGGCACTGAGAGTTTAACAAGTTTTGTGTCAAAAATAAGACTGTGAACCCAGGTCTTCTTGAGCCTGAGACTGGTTTTCTGTCTACTTCACTTGCCATGTTACACATGGAGGCTACTGCCATCTTTTTAGTCACCTAGGTTCTACTCTTCATTCTTCCTTCTCCTCCCATATTTAATCAATTGCTAAGTCTTGTCAATTTTACCTCCACAACACATCTTCCATTAGGCTACTTCTCTCCACTCAAGTTCAAGCCCTCATCACTTAGAGTATTTCAGTAGCCTTCTAGTTGTTCTTCCCTTCTTCCAATCTCTCCTATCTTCAATCCAAATTCCCCTTACAACTGCCAAAATTATATCCTTCAAGCACAAAGCTAACCATTTCAAGATCCTGCTCAAGATGCTTCAGTGAATATTTGTTGCCTTTAGGATAAAATACAAACTCTTTTGTTAGGTATTTTAAGTCCTCATTCTCTGTCTGGGCTTTTTCACATTATTTCCTTTCATGCACTCTCCATCTCTATCTGCTACTTCCCCATCTCCCTCTGGTTGCCTTGAACTGTCTCCCATGGCTAGAATATGTTATTGTCTCCCTTTCAAAATCCCTAACTTCCTTCCAAAGCTCAGCCTCCTACATAAGGACTTTTCTGATCTCCCCAGTTGTTGTTCTAGTCCATGGAGTATTTACATGTATTCCATGAAATTACTTCACATTTACTTTTTATATATTTTGTGTTTTTGTTGTTGTTCAGTTATTTTGATTGTCTCTTATCCTATACTGGAATGGTGTGCCATTTCCTTCTCCAGCTCATTTTACAGAAGAGGAAACTGAGGCAAAAGGGGTTAAGTGACTTGCCTAGGGCCACACAGTTAGTAAGTATGTGAGGCCAGATTTGAACTCAGGGAGATGTCTTCCTGACTCTGGCACTCTATCCATTATACCGCCTAGCTGCTCCTATATTTTGTGTTTACTTATCTGTGTATATGTTGTTGTATTCCTCTCAGAAGACTATGAAGTCTTTGATGGCTGGGACTTGAGCTTTATGTCTTTATCCCAGAATTTAGCAGAGTTCATTGACTATAACAGGTGCTTAATTCTTATTGAATTAATATAGGCAAGCTGAGATTTGAACATGGAACTCCTTCCTTCACACCAAATTGCACTTTAGGTTCTAGGACCCCTCATTTGGTTGGGTCTTTGGCCAAGGGATAATGGAAAAAGTACTGGGTTTGGAGTCAGAGAACACAAATCCAACTCCCAGCCTTACTACTTATTATCTATGTGGGTAAATAACTTTGTCTTTAAGGTCACTTTTCAGCTCCAAATCAGTGATGTTGTTTTTGCATAAAAGTGACAGAGGATTCAATTCTCTAAGTATTTATTCAGCACTTACTGTGAACAAAAAACTAGAGATACAGAGCCAAAACTACACAATGCACAGACCTTCCTCAAGGATAGCTGTGCTACACTTGGACTAATCATCTTATATATCTCACTATTAACATATATTATCAATCTGTCACCTCCTTTCCAGTCATACATATCCTTTTACAATTTGAGGATATATGGGTGTGGAAATTTAAGGGTTTTAGGGCCACGAAATAGCAACACAGATCCTGCCTCAAATGAGCTAGACTCAAGCCTTCTTTCAGCCAAAGACAAGGTTTATTAGAACACCAGTGGAGGTGGTCAAGATTCTAAGAATCTGCCATATATGTGACACTTGGATTGACAAGCAGGTCAAACTGAATCTGAGCCATTGACTAAATTCTTAAGGAATCTGAGCACTTTACGGGAGCAACATGGATCTTTTATATAGTCTGGGGTGACTGGGAGGTAGCAGAGAAGGACCAGGAAGGGCCAGGTGCCCCACGAAAATGCCAGGGACCTGGGCCATGTGCAAGGAATCTAGATGGAATTAAGGAATAGAGGGACAATGAGGGATAATAGAGATTGGGACAGTGTCAAAGCCATAATGAAAGGCCTATTAATTAACTGGAAAGGGCTGGTTGCCCCAGGCAGATGCCAAGGACTTGGCCATGTGGGAAAGTTCTAGGAAAGTTCAGGGTGGGAGGGATTTCCCAGGGTTCATCTGTCATGGGGTGTTCTGGGAGGACTAGCACTTCTAATGTAAGGGCTTGCCAAGCCCTTTTCAGGGCTGCTCATCTACTTTTGGTGTCTGCTTGATTCGCTCAACTCTCACCTATGACTCCAAGAAGCTGTAGCATTACAGTGCCATGCACCCCAGTAAAAACCATCTTAGCAGACAGGTTAACCCATGTGGAAGGTAACCAACAGGGCTGAAACCCATTGGTGAATTAAGGGGATGTCTACTTCAAGCATCTTCCCCTGGCAGAATAGGCAGATGAGAACAATCTATTCTAATGATCATGAAGGTGGCTAAATTGTAGAGTGCTTAGAGCTTGGTTAGACATCAAAGATGCCAAGGTCATCCACCAACATAGTCATCCACAGCATTGTAGACCATTATCAGCCATCTTGACTTTTGTCTTTCTTGGACATTGGTGACTCAGAAAGAGGCTGAAAACTGTGCAATTTTGCCCCCCTTAAATCTAATTCACCACTAGTCGTCACCCCATGATATCAAAGGTCCTCTTTGAAAAGGAAGGACAAACCATACCAACTTTTACAATGCTCTACACATAAACCATCTTCACTGGCTCCCTTTGGACTTTGCTTTCAGGTTACCTCTTTAGGCTTATTTCATATTACTCTCCTTTATGTTGTTGCTTGCATAATTTCTATTGTTTTTCCGATTCTGCCTACTTGAATTTGTATCTATTCACTAGTTTTCCCCCAGCTTCTCGGTATTCTTCATATGCATACTTTCTGATATTTGTATTATCTTTTCCTGAACACCTATAGGATATCACTTTTTGAATGCAAAATAGCCAATAAATGTCAACATTAAAAGTACATTGTACAAAAATGTTTTGTTATAAAGGATAGCTCTCTTCCCACCACCCTCATTAATTATCTTATTTATACTATTGTTAAAAGCCTTCTATCTCCAGTCTCTAGTTTCTTTTTCTTCTTTTCAATTTCTCCACACAGCTGCAAAAATAATCTTACTAATTTACAAGTCTGACACTCCCTTGCTCAAGTGGCTACTTATTGCCTACAGAATCAATTCAATTTAGTTAAACCAACATTAATTAATTGTTTAATGTATAAGGATCTTTGTACTAGATGCTGGGAAACATGACTCTGACAATATGGAACTCACAGTGAGGTAGAGGTATGTGACACATAACTAACATATGCTCAAATAACTTTAAGCATGGGTCAGTGGAAAAAGTGTCGAATCTAAGGTCAGAAAGTCTGGGTTTGAATTCTGGTTCCTATCTGGTTAGCTTTGGTAAAATCACTTTAACTTTTGAACCTCCATTTTCCTCCTTTGTAAAATGATAATTAGATGATGTCTGGAGATTCGTTCATTCCTAAAACCCTATGATCTTATAAAGTTTGATAACAATATATAAGTGTACAAGAGAGGTCTAACGGTATTTACTACTGTTACCCTGAAAACTTAGTTAAAGAAAAGGCAACAGGCTAAATGCATACATTTTATGATTTAGTTAATTAATTGATCAATTCCCTATTAAAGAAAATGGTAACATAATGCATTATGGAGCCAGAAATGTTCTGGCTACCCAGTACAGAAATCTTCTCACTTATATACATTTTGCTGTGAGAAAGGAGTTCAAGAAGATAAACACATTGGAAACAAAGTGGCGTCAATTGGGTTTAATGATCCCAGGCTATGGGCATCTTCCTTCCATAGCATGCCTTTATGATTTAAGATAAGGAAAAGTCCCACCACCCAGATTACATATCCTATCCTAAACAGGCCTTTGAAGCTGTGGTATCTTAACAGAGTTGACAAAGCTGAAGTTACAACCCAAGGTATCTGTGAATTTCTCTTATCACTAGGTTGCTAGAAGAAGGGTCTGGTTTACCTGACATCAAAAGGTGTCCTCGAAGTTAAACAAAGGGGACTATTAGGTCCAGGCTCATCTTAATTCAAACCCTTGTTAAAGTCTAAAATTTAAATTAAATATTATCACTACCTACTTCCCAGGTTGTGAGATTCAAATGCATAAACATATGTAAAGTGTTTTGTAAACTTTTAATGCTACTACTTGTTATATATATATATTGATTTAATCCATGATCAGGAGCCCCCTAAGGACTCTAGACTCTGATCCCATTGTGGGAACTTGACCCTACGGGCATGAAATTTTCTTTAGGTTATTAATTCACCTACAAACCATGGTAAAACTAAAGGGGAGCTCCTTTAAGGCTTAAGTATGGTTCATGCTAGGCCTTGCTCATAAGCAGGTAATGATGGGGTACTAATGAAAGATCCTTAAAAGGCCCTCGACTTTCCCATTGGCCCAGTCCTTGGTGTACCACCTGAAGCATCTGGCCCACCCCAGCCCACCTTGATTACTTAATTCATTTACCATTCCTTAATCCCATCCAGATCTTCCCACAGTCTTTCTATATAAAAGTGTCAATCTTTCCTCCATTAAATTGCAAAGATTCTTAAAATCTGGCCTACTTGTATGGGAGGCACAAACAGCCCACACTTATTAGGAGTCTCACCCACTCTATTAGTATTACAATAAACTCGCCACTTGGAGTGAAAGAAGGCTTGAGTGTTCAAATTCTTTGAAGATAGACCCTGGCCCTGTATCCTTGCATTTTGGGGTTCCTAGCACCCCTAGATTGCAATAGGTAATAGTCTTCTCTTACAAAAGAACTCATTATACAAAATGGATATTGGGTTTGGGATGTTTTTCTACCACAGAGAATGCAGAAGATGCAAAGGATACATAGGAACACATATATACATAAAATCATCATAAAAGAAACATAAAATCACCTTAACAGAAACATAAAATTATCAAATAGCTGATTCTATTCATTACACTTCCCAGAAAGGTAAAAAACCCTTTGTGCACATGCTGAAATCCCCACTTTCACATCTATACTGTCTGAGTAACAGATAGTTATCGGAGAGCATTAGTGAGGTCCAGCTCTCTTCCCAGCCACTGCACAGCTTTAATGCTTCAACTACAGAATGGTCCTCCTGCTGGTGGTTCTCTTCTCTTCCAAGAAGCACACTGTTGAGGAAATTTCACTCTGGGAAGCTGGACCCAATCATCAGGGTCATCCTCAATATAACCCCAAGGCTTCCAATGTTTAGGATTGCATCATTGCCCTAAGAAGATCCTCACTCAGCAATTTAATGAAGATGATTTGAGGGAAATTTATCCTTACTACAGAGTAATATGAGGTCATTATCAACTGAAAGGATCAGTGAATGCTTCATGGAAGAAATGGCATTTCAGTTGGTCTTTAAAGGATGGGTAGATATTCAATAAATGGGTAAGCTGGGGGGTTAGGGAAGGAATAGAGAGTATAGGGATGACTTATGTGAGCAAAGACACAGAACTGAGAAAGTGAAAAGTAGATACGCTAGAAAGGTACTAGGGCCCCAGAATCTGGAGAGTCTGAAGGAATGTGAACTTTACTAGATAAGCAGTATTGAGTCTTTGAAGGGTTCTAGTACAGGAGTAACAGGATAGATTTTTGCATAAGGAAGATTAGTCTGGTAGGATGGAGGAATTGAAGGAATGAGAAAATAGAAATGGAAAAACCTGTTAGGAGGCTAGTTCAAGACTCCAGGAAAGTAAGTGATAATTGGGGCCCACTGTACTAGGATGGCAGCCATGTGAATTAGGAAATAGATGTTGATAGTATTTTCAGAGATAATATTTCAGAGATGTCAAGAGTATTTCAGAAACCCGTAAGTTTCTGATTCTCATTTATTTTGCTTTGGAAATAATTCTATGGACAAAGTGAAGGATAAGGGTAAAAAAAAATCATCAAAGTTTGAAATGTGAGAGGGTGATGGTGTTACTAGTAAAAATTGTGAAGATAGAATGAAGACTCCTTTTGGGAGAAAGACAATAAGCTCATGTGTTCAGTTTTAACCTGTTGAACTTGAGTTACTTAGGGGATATCCTGGGAGAGTTGTAGGCAGTTGAAAGTTCAGAATTTATGACAGAAGTCAGAGTTCTTCTCTGTGAGGCTTCCCCTTATCCCCACAACTAAGAACACTCTTAGTTTTCTCTTTCCTGGAATCATTCAGACCACTATTACAGACAGTCTCACTTTTATTTTATTTATGTTCATATCTTTTCTCCTGTAAGAATCAACTATAAGATTCTTGAAAGCAAGGTCAATGTCATCTTTTATCTTTGAATCCCCAGTGATTTGCTCAGCATCCTGCACATAGTAGGATATTAATAAGTACTTACTTAAAAGAATCAAACTGTCGCTACTGAAATCTTCTCAAGTGCACAAAATCTGTAAAGTCATCAGCCTGGACTTGTAAGAGGAGACTTGTCGGTGGATGGGGTCAGTATGATTCAATATTATGAAGTGATTTCTTTCTTGTCTTTTTTTAGTTTTTTGATCATTATTTTACTAGACTAGCTCTTCTGATCCACTTTTCCTTTTAAGACCTCCTTTGATCCCAAAACATGCTGGGAGAGTAAGAAAAAAGACAATAGCAAACTAGGGCCAGGCAAAAAATTTGATTTATTTGTCCTTTCAGTGACCTTCACTGAAGGAAATGTTCACTGAAGACAGAAAGCATATGAACTGGTACGAACACAGAGTCTGGAAGAAAAGTATAGATTGGATGGTGTGGTTTAGAGTCTGTTTCTGCTGAGGTTCAGAAAATTGTCTCAGGATCCTGCAGCATGCAGAAGAGCTGCAAATCTCTGAGACTCAACGGATCAGCCCTGCCACAGACCCATTTTCTTGCTCTCTGTTTCCATATGATCCCTGAAAGGATACAACTGTATATTAAAAATCCTTTGCCTTGAACTAGAAGGAATTACCAGGCAAAAATCCTTCTTGCGTCATTCATTCTCCAAGTGTCAAATCAGCCAAGAGAACCAATGTTTTTATAATAACTATATCCTTTTTAAAAGCTCAAAAAAAGCCATAATGACAAAAAGTGGGTACATTTTGTCTGAAAAAGGAAACTGGCATATGGTAAAGTAATACCAAGGCACTTTGCCTTGCTAGATTTTATGTGCAGTTGTTTAATTAGTTGTTCCTCATAACATCTATGTGAAGTCACTTTTTTCCATGTTTTCCCTTGCATAAATGAAGCAACTAAGGAACAGATTGGGGGAATTAGCTGTCCAAGGGAATAGCAGAATGTGATTTGAATCCATAAGTTTTTGATTCTTCATTTATTTTGCTTTCAAGTATTTGAAAGGCTATCCTTAAAAGCGATTAGACTTGTTCTGCTTGACTTCAGCGGGCGTGTTCCTCCTTTGTTGCCCAAAGAGGACCATGCCATCAGAGAAACGATGACATGACTTGCTTGCACTTGTTTTGAGTGAGGGAGGGCTGTGCAGGTCACCAGCCTCACTTCTCCTCCACAGCCATCTGAAGCTAGTGACCAGATATTCATCAGGATGACTGGAGATGACCCAGGATGAGGCAATTAGGGTTAAGTGACTTGCCCAAGGTCACACAGTTAGTGAGTGTCAAGTGTCTGACGTGAAATTTGAACTCAGATCCTCCTGACTCCTGCACTGGTGCTCTATCCACTGCACCACCTAACTGCCCCTAACTTCAGCAGGTAGAACTAGGAACAACAGTGGAAAGCTGCAGAGAGACTGTCCAAAAATTGGAGGACTCTTCAAGAAGTAGTGATTTTCTCACCGGTGGAAGTTCTAAGCAAAATTCAGGATGACTCTTTATCATAGAGGTTGCAGAAGGGATTACTTACTATTTAGTAGTGAATCAGATTCTTTTATTCAATTCAATTCAAAAAAATGGTGGGGTTTTTGAACTTTCCCACAAATTTCAGCAGCTCAGATCCCTGCCATTCACCTGAGGCATTGGCCATCCCAGTCAATAATCCTTTCAACTGTCCTTTCATTGTGCTCTTCCCCTGCTCCAACACCCTCCCCCAACCTAGCCCAGATCTTCATTCTCCATTCTCAGTTACCTCCAGACCACCCCAAGCTACTTGTCACACCTAGATCACATCCAGATCTTCCCACAGTCTTTTCCCTATAAAAAAATAATCTTATCCTTATCAAATGCAGACTCACTAGGAATCTTGCCCAGCCCAACTGGAATCTTAATAAACTTGCTACTTGGACTGCAAAAAGCCTTGAGTGGCTTAATTCTTTTGAGGCAGATCCCTGCCTTGTACCCTCCCATTTGGGGGTTCCCAGCACCCCTAGACTACAACATAAATATATATTAAATGCTGTCTAAATGGGAACAGATTTAGTGAAGACTTCTCAGGAATATGGAGTCTTCTCCTTGGAGTGGAAGAGACCTTAGGCCCAAGTTTCCATTCCTCCAGAGTCGGGTGATTTCTATATGGCTATGTATTGCTTTAGGATCAATGATTGGATATGACTCACTAACTCCTCAATACCTAATTTGCATATGAGTACGAAGTCTGCAGTCCTCACATGGGTCCACCTGATTTGCATAAGTTCTCAATGCCCAATTTGCATGAGTCATCAATGCTTCATTTGCATATATTTTCAATGCCTAATTTGCATATAACAACGTGTATTTTCGAGGGCTTTGTAAGTCCAGGGGAAGCAGAAAATTCCAACTGGGTTTCAAAAGGGATTGGTTAGATTTCCCGCCTGGAATGTAAGACCTTGCTTCTCAGCCAATGACAATAATGGTCAGTGGTGGGAGGGGGATTTTCGAGTCAGGGTCTATATAAATTACCATTCTGCTTCTGTTAGGTGCTTCCCTACTCCAGCTTTACTGGTGAAGGGACCACCTGGTTTCTCAGAACCGAATAAAGGAGATTTTCTGTTTTTACCTTGAGTCGCCTCTGAGCAGTCAATTTGAGTAAGGTGGGTTCGTGCTTTCTCCCCCACATATATCCCAGTCCATGACAGCAGTTTGAAACTTCACAGTTTCACAAAAGAATAAGATAGGCTGATATATAAAACCCATTCCCAGTCCTCAACTGGCTAGTCCTTTGCTTCTATCCATCTCAACCTTATCCCTATAATGTCATACTATAAATCTGTCCACTTCTACTGTGATCTCTGGAAATTCTGCTACAGTTTTCTCTCCTCCCCATCTCTTGTCCTTATATTAAGGGACTTCTACATATAGAATGACTTCTATATACATCATTTCTCATCTGGATGCTCTTCTGGACTTTAAAACTGTCTCCAGAAACTCGTCTTCCTACAAGACGGAACCAACTCTAAAATTCTCCCCTCCTCAATATCTTTTTGTCTCTGAGCCCCTATGATTGGAAAGGGTAGACAGTATCCATGTCTTTCCAGGTCCTTCACTTAGAGAAGGAGCCCTGGGTACCACATAACTGCAGATCTTCAAAATATCTTCAAATCAGGTACCTTCTCCTCCCTTCACACTTTTCAGCTTCTTTCTATATGTTGTCTTCAGGTTTAGATTGTGGCCTCTTTGAAAGCATGGATTGTCTTTTGCCTTTCTTTGTACCTCCAGTACTTAGCACAGTGCCTGGCACCTAGGTGGTGTTTAATAAAGGTTAATTGACTGTTGTGAATTGATTTTAATTTTGTTTTTAAGACTTAGTCAAGGTGCCATAAGTTACTAACTCCTTACCCTTTTAACTTCACCTAAAGGTCAAACTTTTGTCTTGTAATTACCTCCATCCTTTACTCAGGTAGCCTTTGGTTACTTGAGTCTCAATTCTGTTTTATTTTGTTTAATTTTGTGTGGGGGGCATTCAGGAGGATTGGTATCTCTAATGCGAGGGCTTGCCAAGTCCTTTTCAAGGCAGTTTATTCATTTTAGGTGTCTACCTGATTCACCCAACTCTCACCTGTGGCTCCAAGAAGCTGTAGCATGCACAGTGGCATGTGCCCTGGTAAAACCACCTCGGCAGAATGGCTAACCCAGTTTGAGGATAATCAACAGACCTCAAACCTTTTAGTGAACTAGGGGGATGTCTACCCCAAGCATGGAAAGACTTCCGCTAGCAGAATAGGCAGATGAAAACAATTTGTTCCAACTGCCATCTAAGTGGCTGAGTTGTACCACCCTTAGAACTCAGTCATTAAAGATGCCAAGGTCATCTACCACTGGACTTTGAAGACTCTAGAAGAGAAAATGAATCTAAAGACTTTGTGTAATTCTGCTTCATATAAATCGAATTCACTAGCATGTCAAGACATCACCGTATGAAGCCATTGGTCTTCTTTGAAAAAGGATAAACAATAACATTTCCATTCCCCCTCCCCCCAATAGTTCAATTATGTAACCTCACCCATCACCCATGCAGACTACTCTCATTGTCTGCAGCCAAATCCTGTTATCTGAAGACTATTCCAATTTTCTGAAGAGTCTGAAGTGACTTATTCCACCACCTTATTGAAATATCTACCTATCAGGACTGTCTTATCTTTGCCAGGGCGGTCCAAATATTGTATTGTTAGGCCAATCAGAAGGAAGATAAACCTAAATTTGAGACGGTATAGTGGATGGAGTACTTTGCCTGGAATCAGGAAGACTCAATTTTCTGAGTTCAAGTTTGTCATCAGATCCTTACTACTTGTGTGACCCTGGGCAAATCACTTAGCGCTGTTTGCCTCAGTTTCTCATCTGTAAAATGATCAGGAGAAGGAAATAGCAAATCACTCCAGTGTCTCTGCCAAGAAAACCCCAAATGGGGTCAAGAGTCAGACATGATTGAAATGACTCAACAACAAAAGCCTAACTAATAAGTTGATCATGCTTAGAACCTTATCTCTCAGTTTACTTTAATCTACTCAATTCTCATGACCCATTTCTCTACTCTACTTAAGTAGAGTATATACCCAAAGATAGTTAAAAGGAAAATTCTTTGGGTTTTTAACCTAATTAACAGGCAAAACTCAGGACAAAGAGAATTAAAAAGAGTTTATTAAAAGTATGTCAAGGTAGAAACATGTTAATGGACTGATCACTGGAGATCAGCAAGGGATTAAAGATGGAGTCAATTTTTATTGATAACTTTCATAAAAAGATAAAGACAATTTGGGTAAGTAAAAGGTGATGGGCCATTGCATTTCAGTTCCTCCCCAACTGCCTGTAAGTGATAAATAGCAGGTAATACAAAAGTTGCAGACTGGGTGACCTTCCCCAGCAGAACTCATCAACAGAGCCTCCTCCCTACACTGATTTACAAGGAGGGCTGAGATAAAAAGGATTACTGAGTCAGCATAACTTTTCATATAGTCATGCCCTTGATCTTGCCATCACCCGTAAATATTCTACTTGCTTGATCATGAACCCCCAAATTCCTTCATCAAATCATAACCTTTTATCATTCCATCTTTCCCTATGACTTATGACACACCTAATCCTGTTCAGTCTTCACCATGACCTCCATTCCCTTTACCCTCACTTCTTTAGAGCTATTACCACAAAACTATACTGGCTACAATCTCCTCTATCTTGACCTCTTGATAAACCAGCTAAACTTAAACACTGTCTTCTACTCAAGAATCCCTTTCTATTGCTCCTTTTTCCTGTTGCTGATTATACTTTATAAAACCCCAACTCTGGATTAATTCTATTGTCCTCCTCTTTATTCCTATTCATATGCTACTGAACAGAGTTGGAATTGTTGAAGTTTGGTGTGCTAGAGTCCCCAAAATACTGACTCCCTGGGTCCTGTTCAAATGAATTCTGTACAAACCTTCTTAAAGCCAAAGAAAAACAAAGTTTATTAAAGATTTGCCATACTGGCTTGATTCTTAAGGAGCCTAACCTGTTTGTAACGTGACAAGCAAGCCAGATAAAATCTCAGCTAGACAGAGTCTGTGCTGGATTAAATCTGAGAGCCTACATGGATGCAAAATGGAACTTAAATGCAGAAAAGACTGAGGGAAGAATCCAAGTGTCTCCAACTGGTCTGGGGCCCCAGGGATAGTCTTGATAGGGAGGTCAGCCTGCAATGTAGATCAAATCCAGGGAGGACCCTGATGGGAATGACCTGTAGTCCAGACAATCTGGGCTAGGTGATATGGGCCTCAAGAGAATGCTAAATCAAATAAGGGAAATTCAAGGAGCCACCAAGGCCAGGCTTTCTGGGGCCCTTCAGACAAATGGGACCAAAACCCTCCAGGTCCAAGGGAAAAAGGTCATGGCTTGGGCTCCTGCTCCAGCAAAACAAACCAAGAAACCATGTTGATTGAGTCTATTACAAATTTGTTATCTAATCACAACTGGGTCCTCACTGTAGCAGGAGCAACCTTTCTACTCCTGAATAAAGACATTTGCTGGGAGCTTCTCCTTCTCCCCATCTCCTCGTACAGCATCCCTCAGACATCTTCTCTTACTAGATTCTTCCCTCTAGCCTTGAATGAAAAGGTGACTCTTTTTCTTGTTAAGCTAATTTTTCTAAATGTTCCCTTGATCCCATACTTTCCTATCTTCTCTAGAAGACTGCTCCCACTACCATCCTGACTCTTATTCATCTTCAGTCTCTTTCCGTCTGCTAGTTCTTTACTTGATGCTTACAAACATACCTATGCCTTTTCCAACTTACAAAAACAAACAAACCCTTCTTTCATCCTACCATCCTCCGTAGCTATCATCTTAAATCTATCCTTATTTTGGCTAAATTCTTTGAGAAAGCTTTTTTACCTCCTCTCCTTTTCTCTTCTAACCTTTGGCAATCTAGTTTCAGACTTTATCATTCAACTGAAAATGTTCTCTATAAAGTTAACAACAATCACTTAGCTAACAGAATTCAATGGCCTTTTCTCAATTCTCATCCTCCTTGACCTTTCTGCAGTATTTGAATAGCCTTCTAATTAGTCTTCCTGCCTCAATTATCACCCCACTCCAATCCATTTTCCACTCAATTGCCAAAGTGATTTTTCTAGAGCCTAGAAGGGATCACCCCTATCACCCCTCCCTCCATCTTTCAAAAAACTGTGGAGGTTCCCTATCACCTAAAGCATCAAATATAAACTTGTCGAATTGGCATTTTTCCTAATAATTAATAATTTTCTTCATAACCTGAACCCTTCCTACCTTTCTAGTGATCTTACACTTCACACCTCCCTATGTACTCTATGACGTAGCAGTCTACTTGTTTCTCATACATGTTCCTCCTCTGTCTCTTTGCACTAGCTGTTCTTCATGCCGGGAATGTTCTACTTCCTCGCCTCGACTTCCTAGTTCTTCTGGTTTCCTTCAAGCCTCAGATTAAATTCCACACTGTGCAGGAGATTTTCCTGCTCCTTTCAACTACTACTGCCTTCCTCTTGTGAGAAACAGGAGTAGGAGTTGTTTCCATGGGAGTGATAACAGGATGTAGGTCAGAGGTGACTGGTTCTATCCAGTAGGAGGAGTTGGTCAAATCCTACTGAGGTCAATGATGGTGAGGATGGAGAAAAGGCTAATCATTAGTGTGGCTCTTTGACTGAATCCAAACTTCACAGAACAAATCCCCTTAATAAAAGGATTTGTTCTGTAAAACTTGGACTCAGGCAAAAGGCCTCAAGGACCTAGGAGGCCACATGTGCTAATGGATTTATCATTTAAGAGATTATTTGTAATCTTTAAGAAAGTAATTTCAGTAGAATAGAGATTGCAAAGGGTTAGAGAGTAAGAAGGTGATTAGGAAGTGGAAGTGGTGATTATAGATGACTCAGTTTAGCTATGAAAGAAAGGAGATATAGGAAAACAGCTTGAGGGAATGGCAGGGCAAAATGATTTTTTTTTTTTAAATGACAGGGTAGATATGACAGTGTTTATAGGAACTTGGGAAGGACAGTAATAAGAGTTTCAGAAAGAGAGAAGGCATCTCATTTTTTTTATTCTCTTTTTTCCCCCTCAATCTTAACATATTACAAACAGAACTCATTATTTTTCTTTCCCACCTCTAGCTTCTGCTGGCTTGCCTATTTGCTCTGCCAGAAGGCACCTAGAAAGCCCTTCTCCCCTAACCTTCTTATGAATGTTCCAATTCCCTTTCCCCCTCTTGCTTGGCTGCTGAGCCTTATCTCCACCTTTGTGGGGGAATGCACTGTAGGAGTGTGCTGGAGTCAGTTCACACTGAGTCTTGAGAGGTGATTGTTAAGTTTTCAATGTAAGCATTTTACACCTTTGAAATCAGCAAAGGTTAAAAATCAGGGCTTAATTTATTATTATTTTTGATTGTCCAGGTTTAGGAAAATGATGGGGGAAAAGTTAATAATGTAGATTAAACTTAAAAGTTTGCCATGCATACTTTTTTTTGGAGAGCTGATTGTTAAAACACTTACCAACATACCCCTGGAACTCAGGATCCCCACTCCATTCCAATCCTTGGTCCCATTTCCTTCAGTATGATGAGCTGTGTTCCTTTAACTCCTCTCCATCCTCTTGCCAAGCAAAGATGACTGTGCCACTTATAGGAATAGAGAATCACTAACTACAGTTCTTCCTGTATGATGGAGAATCACCAGGCCATACCATCTGCCCTGCCACTACACCCCCCACCCATTGGGCCTTACCATCTGTCCTTCCACTATGCCCTCCAGACCCCCAAGTATTGCCATCTGTTCTTCATTTCCAGAATGTACTCATTCCTCACCTCCACGTCATAGAATCCCCAGCTCCCTTCAAAGCTCAACTCAGCTCAAATGCCACTGCCTACAGAAAGCTTTCCCCATCCATTCTCCTTATTGTGTGTTCTCCTAATTACTTTATATTTACTGGGTATGCACTTTGCCTTTACAAAAATATATGTGCATGTATTACACAATACACACATATACACACATTGTTTCCCTCAAACAGAAACTCTTTTCATTTTTATTTTTGTATCCCCAGTGCCTAGCACAATGCTTGGCATAAAGTAAATATTGAATAAATGCTTGATGATAGATGGATTGATGAGCAATGAGGTGACTTTCAGGGTGGGGGTAGAAAGGGATGGGATCTAAGATACAAATGGAGGAGTTGACTTTGGCAAAGAGGAAGGTTATCTCTTCCTCAGAGAATGAAGCAAAGAGATGATGTGTGAAGAAGAAAGAGGGGTTTTGATGGGTTCAGTAGGTGAGTTGAGACAGCTTATGACGGGCAGCATAATTTTTTCAGTAATGGAACCAAGATCATATGATGAGAAAAAGTAGGTATGGGAGGGTCTTTAGGAGCCTGAAGAGAAAGAAATTTTCAAATAGCCAGAGCATGGAATGGCATAGTGAATAAGAACTGACTAAAAAATATTAGTGAAGGCCTAATTGAATTATGTCACATGAATCTGTAGTCCCAAGTCACCACAATTTTTATGACTTCTTATTTGGCAACTAGAGGGTAGAAGTAATTGGTGTCCTTTGTTCTTGAAGAGGACCAAAATGACATCATACAAATAGAGTGGGTAGGAGTGGAGAAGATGGTAGTACGATCCAGAGTTGAAGGTCATGTAATATAATGTAATGGCAGAATGTAAATGGCAAAAGGATAAGTGAACAAGGATTCAAGGGTGAAGGACAGGGCACAGTTGAACTAGTTAACTATAGGGTCAAGACTGTAAAGGCATGAACATGGGACCATATGGGAAAAACAAGGAGAGAGACTGGAGGCTTTGAAAATAGAGAGGAGACTTAGAAGGAATGTGGTAGTGGGAGAGGTGGGAAGACAGAAGACTTTGATCAGAAATGGAAAGTTCTAGAGTTTAAGGTCATAGAAGTAGAACAGTTTTGAAAAATAGTGAGATCTCAGGTGTGACTATCTTTATGGGTAGATGAGATAGAGCAGATATGAAGGTCATGAGAATTGAGGTTAATGAACTAGGAAGCCAGGTTGTTGGAGGACAGTAAGGTGAAGTCATTTTAAATGAACAAGCATTTATCAAGTACCTTCTATGTGCCAGGCACCATGCTAAATATTGGGGATATAGACAATAATGAAAACTGTTCCTATTTCAAGGAACTAACACTCTCTCCCTTCCCCATCGTGTGTGTGTGTGTGTGTGTGTGTATCCTGGACCCAGTCCATCCCCCCTTTCTCGTTTAAATTATTATTTACCTTAGGACCCAGGATGATAAGAGAGCCTCTGTATCTCATGCCATTTCCTTTCATCAGGAAGCTCTAGGAACATGTTATCATAATGAGTCATATAAAGATAGAAGGAGCAAGATCTACATGCTGGTGTCTAGAATTGGCTGCCTTTATTTCCTTTGGATACAGGCAGTGAACTCCTCCTGAAATAGTACTAAGAATTTGAGAATAAGACTATCTAGCTGTGGCTCAAAGCTGCACCTGTGAGGTATCTCCAATAAACTATGAGATACTGTGTCCTGGGAATATGGAGAATCACTCTCCCACCTCCAATCTGTTGCCAAGACCTGCCAGTTTTACCTTTGTAACCTCTTTCACGTATGTCTTCTTCTCTCCTCTGACAATGGTACTACTCTGATACAAGCCCCTCATGACTTCACCCCTGAACCATCACAAGTTTCTGCCCGACACAAGTCTCTTCCCACCCTAGTTTATCCTCCAGTCAGTTTGTCAAGTGATCTTCCTATAGTGAAAGTCTGACCATGTCACTTCACACACCCACCTCCACCCCACCCCCATTCAATAAACTCTAGTGACTCCCTATCACCTCAAGGATCAAATATAAAATCCTCTGTTTGACAGTCAAAGTCTTTCATATGCCTCTTCCCATACCTTTTCAATCTCCTTACTCCTTATAACACCTCCCCTGCTCTCTGAACTGTGTAGTCTGGTGTCACTGGTCTCCTTGCTATTCCTTACCAAGATACTCCATCTCCCAACTCCAAGTATTTTCATTGGCTACCCTTATGCCCGGAATGCTCTCCCTCTTCATCCTATTTTGTGACTTCCTTGCCTTTTGTAGAGTCCCAGTTAAAACTCCATCTTCTACAGGAAGCCTTTCCCCATTTTCCTTCATTCTAGCACCTTCCCTCAATTGATTATTTTCAGTTTATCCTCATTTGTACAGTTATTTGCATGTTGTCTCCACCATTAGATTGTGAGCTCTTTGAGAGAAGAGACTGTCTTTTACTTTTCTTTGTATACCTAGCATTTAGCACAGTGCCTGGCACATACTATGTGAATAAATTCTTATTGACTGACTGAGTAGTGTCCTATTGTATATGTGGGATAGGGGATAGAGAATCACAGATTTACAATTTCTTGATATTTTAAGCAACTTCAAATAACTATAGGATTGAGTTAATTTGTTTTGGGGAAAGTTCAAAAGAATCTAAGGAACCCCTTTGACCCCATTTCTCAGCTCATATATTCCTATCTCCTCCTAATGTAGTTATAGCCCAGCACCAGCTCCAACCCCTCTCCTTTTTGGTGCAGTAGAAAGAGCACAGGATTTGGAGTCTGTGGACATGGGTTCAAATCTTGATTCTGTGTAAGTCATTTAATCTCTTTGGGTTTCAGTTTCCTCATCTGCAAAATGAGAGTTGAACTAAATGGCCTTTTAGATCTCACCCAACTAAATCTTTGATCATAATGATATGAACTATATTTTCAGAGAATATGCAAAGTAGTAAGTAATTTTTAAAAACCCTGAATTCCCCTCAAAAAACCAAATTAAAAAAAAAACCAACCCACAACACCCTTCTCACCAATCTCTCCCCCTCCCCCCAAATCAATGGAGGATGCAGAGGGGCTGAACTTTTCAGGCTGGTCCATCTACAGTAGAGGGAGGGAGGGTTCTTCTATAAGGGCGTTTTCTAAGAAGAAAAACTGTCCATTATGACTGTCTGAGACTGCCCTTCTTTCCTTCCCACTACAAGCAGCTTCCATGGCATCAGGAGCAAAGGAAAGTAATTTCTAGAAGGAATGACTCGAACCTCAAAGTAATTTGCTTTGATTTGCCCACTGATGTTCTGAATAGATGACCCCTCTTTTCCTTCAACTCTTCCTTTTCCACTTCTCGGCCCCTCCTTTCTTCCTCCTTCCCTCCTCCTCCTTCTCCCCTCCTCCCTCCTTTCTCTCTCTCCTCCCTCTGGATGGCTGCAGCCCCCTAGAGCTGAGTCGCTGGCTCTCTCTTTGCTCTCTTCCACAGCATTGCAGCAGTCGAGCCTACAGCAAGCAGCTTCCTATCTCTGCAGCCACCAGCGTCTTGGGCCTCCGCAGCTTTTCCTTCAGCCCCATAGCCTCGCAAAGCCTGAACGCCCAGCACCATGGCTAGCACCGTATCTGGTAGGCGCCTGTACAACCTTCAGAATTCCACTGATTCTAGTCTTTGCAGAGCGAGCCTTAGACTTTTCAAGGGGCGGTTGGGCGGGGTTGGGTGGGTGGGGAGAGAGGAAACCGTAGCTGCTATTGTCTACATCCAGGCTGGACGTTTTCAGAAATTTTGTTTTTTACACTAGAAAGGATGCTAGTCTTGGAAACAGATTGGAACGGAATTTCTATTCTGGAACTGATACTTATTGTGTGACCTTGGGCAAAATACTTAACCTCCCGGCGCCTTAGTTTTGTTATCTGTAAAACGGGATAATTACCCTTGCATTATCTACCTAACTGGAGTGTTTAATGGAAAGCACTTTGTATAGAAATAGATGCTATTTTTGTTTGTGTTTTCCATTCTCAGTTGCTTCCCCTCCCTAATCCAATCAGGGTCCGCTACCAGGTCAACCAGGCAGAAGAGCCCATGTAAGTGCCGGTGTGAAGATCTGCCTGGTAAGGGGCAAAAGGGACTAGAGAAGCAAGAAAGGGGTAGAACAGCCTGGGGTCAGGAGGATAAAGAGCATCTCTTCTTACTGAGGATTATTCGGAAGTACAAAGTCCAGGGAAAGATTGATCAGAACCTCAGGATCTGGATGCCCTGAACTAGCAGGATGAGAAATTGGAGTAGGTTGGGGAAAGGTGAAAAGAGGAGAAAATTTAAAATGAGGATGAGGAAGTGGCAAGGAAGAAAAGGATTGGGGAGCGGCCCGCTTTGCAGTGCCTAGTCGCATTCTCCTCTACCCCCGCCTCCCTTGCGGTAAAGAAGGGCAGGGCGCGGCCCATCTCCTTTCTCCAGAACCCCACAGGGCCACCCTTTTTCTTGGGTTTAATACTGCAAGGTCTCCTTTTTATGGGGTGTCCTCATCTACCAGTAAACCCCCCCCTTCTCTTAACCCCCGTTCTCCCCGCCCCTCCCAGCTGCCCTGCACCACTTGAGGGAGCTCCCGGGGCTGGGTGGTAGATGGGAGATGGTAGAGCAACCACTGCACTGGCTTTGGTAGCTGGAAGCTCAGCAGCATCCTCGAATTTTCTTTTTTATGGGATTAATGTTGCTCAGTTCCATGCTCCACAGAGATTTGGCACTCGAGCCCAGGCTTTAAATGCAGATGGGGAGAGACCAATGGATCTGCGTAGATACAGTGAAAACAGGGAGGCATACTTCAGATGCATGGATCGATATTTCTGATACGAGCGATGGGCAAGGGAAGGGAAGTGACACAGATACATTAAGAGATATATGATACTAATGGATTCTATTAGATTAACTTAAAGATATAAAGATACCCTGATTAATCAGCTAATAGCAAAGATAACGGGCATCCTTGGAAACGGATTCTAGTTTTAGGACCTCACTGCTGATGGATCCAACTCCTTAACTGCTCATTGATAGTCTAAATTATTGACCTCTCTTTCCTTTTCTCTTTCTTTCTCACTCCTTTGCCCCTCCTTTTTCATGCCCCTCCTCCTTAAGTGTCTCCCTTAGGTGGAGAAGACAGGGATTGTGGCAGAGGTAATGTAAGGCCTGTTGAGGAACCATAGTGGAGGTGGTTTTGAAGACTGGTTCACAGCCCCACCCCCGAAGAACATCTAGGGAGGGGGTGGGGGAGTGGGGAACACTCCCTGCGGTAGCAGGCTGACAGCAGCATTCTCTGTGCCTGGCCTCATTTTCTCCTCATGTATCTTCTGTTCTCTGCTGGCTTCCATTGGAAAGATTTTTCATTGCAGGGGCTTGTCTCTGGGTGACCCTGTGTGAATCAATTAATTCAATTCAAAAAATTCATTGAGCAACCTACTGTGTTCAGGGCAATAGACTGGGACTAGAAAAAGGAAGTGAATCAAAAAAAGATGAAAAAAAATTTAGTCCTTGATTCTCCAAAGCTTTATACTCTAGTAGAAGAGGGTGGGAGCAGAGTCTTAGTTTATGGAGAGGAGTTTGTCCTTTATTTTGTTGCAGATCTGGGTCTGCTTTTATTAGCTCAGTTAAGGAAAAACAAACAACAAAACCCCAGACCTCTCTCCATTCGAAACTACATTATGAAGACTAGTCGAATGACACTGTATACGTATTGGAGACTTTAGGGAATTTGTCATGTTCTACCATCCCTTCATTAGGTTCCCCCTGCCCCATTTCCAGAATATTTTAAATTTCTGGGGAAACTGATTCTAGCATTTAGAGCTAGAAGGAATCTCAGAGGCTAACTAGTCCTTCTCCATTATTTTACAGATGAGGAAACTGAGATCCAGGGGGACCTCAATTATGTTATGTTAAATGTGACTCAAGGTCACACAGGTTTATTAAGTATCAGAGGCAAGATCTGAACTCAGATCTTCTGACTCTAAATCTGGATTAAACAGAATCCTAAGAAAGACCTTGAGAGGACATCACATCTAATCCAATCTTTCTACCCCCTGACAAGAACATACCTAAGCCATTTTAAACAGATGAAAATCTATTTTCTCTTGCCCTCATGACTCCAAAGAAGGAAATTACACAGCTTCTTGGGACCTCTATTCTCTTAGTCATCAATGTTTAGTAACTCTGACTGTCAGGAAATTACCTGTATCCAAAATCTTACTGTTATTCCAATTCACTTCTTCTGATCGTGTTCCCAGAGATGAAAAACAGCTGGTCACTCTCCTCTATATAATAATTCTTTGTAAATTTTAAAATAATGATTAAGCTCCATTTAGCATTTTCATCTTTAGGTAAAATGAATTATGAAAGGCATAGGGACAGGTTTTGGTTTTTACCGTTTTTATTACTGTTTTCTCCAGAACCATTTCCAAATTTAAATATACCTCTTGAGCTGTGGGGGCAAGAACACTACCATTTTCTGAAATGGCTGAACGGTACTATGACAAGAGTATTACATTGTGGTTCTGATTTCTTATGTTCTCGGTAGATTTTTTATTTTGTAAGCAACCCAGCATTGCTGATTCATCTCTATAAAACGTTTCATTCTTTTGCCCCTGGAGATTTTTCTTCTATGTTCTCCTACTTTAAAGGTCTGATGTTTGCCCTTCTTTCTCCAGGGCATCACTCTATTTTTCCCTAATTTATTTCCTTATGTTTTGATGTAGAAAACATCTTAAAACTTAGGGACTGGGTTTTTATTCCATCACTGAAGGTCCTAAAAAATATTAAGTAATACTGGAATGACACCCAGCCTCTGCCAAACAACATAATATTCTCTTGGGTTGATATTGAAGCAAAGCTTTTAGAGTACAATCCTTTAGCTAATTTGCACTTCATTAGGAATTTTATGATATTGTGCAAATTTTCCCTTTTCTTTAAAAAATGTTATTTAACATAAAAATGTTAAAAAAAAAAACCTCACTAAAGTTTATACACAGTGCTTTACTACTCATTGAGTATCTCTCCTTGCTGTGTGCTCCAACTGGAAGAACCAGTATTCTAGCTAATCTTTTGATCTCCCTTAAAGCCTAGAACACAGTAGGCACTTAATGCCTGTCTATTGAATTGAACTGAACTGAGTGCTTTAGGGAAATCACATTTTAAATTGGCAATAGTCTCAAAATTGGAATCAGAAGCCCTCTTTACTCTAGCACTTATTCTTGTGTGATCCTAGCCAAGTCACATCAACTCTCTGAGACTCATTTTTCTGGTTTTAAGCACTTTGTAATGCTACATAAATATAAAATATTATTATTCTCCTAATCTGCTCCTGTCCCTCAGTCTGTCATAGAAGATAAAATTTATTGACAGCTCTGTGGGTAATTAACCAATATTATCTTATAGAATCATAGAGTTTAGAGCTGGAAATGACTAGTTTCTGCGGACTACCATAACTTAGACATAATCTAGCAGTTGAATGCCCCTCCCCTTTTTTTTTTACAGATGATAAACTGAGATCCAGTAAAGTGAAAGAATTTCCCCACAGCTTGTAAGGGACAGAGCTGGGACTAGAAATAGAACTCTTAATTCTAAGCTCAGTTCTTTATCCTTTACACCACATATATTAGTTTGCCTCTGATTGCTTTAAGCTTGTTTTCTATACTTTATAAATTCTCTAATATTATAGTTAGTAACCCTGGATGCAATTCAAGAGAATCATAGGATGAGGGGAAGTGACTTGTTTACATTTATTAAGTGGTAGAGGCTGCAAATCTAAAAGATCAATATGCATGTTATGTTACTATTATTGCCCAATATTATATATTATATATCCTGTATATAATATATTATATATATTATAGTATATATATTATATAATATTACATATTGTGCCAAGGTCACAATAGCTATAAAGTGATAGAGCCTATTCTCATGCTCAAGTCTTCTGTCTCCAAGTCCATCTTGGAGTTGCTGCAACTCCACTATACCAACATGGTACCCTGTGACCTCTATAACTGAACTAATCTAACTGGTTGATTTATTTCTGAAAGGCCTTCCTCACTTTGGGGTCCGTTTCCTTTCATTCTGTTCTCTATATTGCCTGTTTTAATTTCCAGTATTGTTTTCTTTGGTAAAGATTAAGATGTTATTTTTAAAAAATTATTTTTAACATTCTTTTCTTTTTATTTTAAAAAATTATTTTAGTTTTTATTTTCCCCCAATTACATATAAAAACAATTTTTAACATTCATTTTTAAAAATTTCGAGTTCTAAATTCTCTCCCTCCCTCCTGCCCCCCATTCCCATCCCTGTCCCTCCCTCCATTGAGAAGGAAAGCAATTTGACATAGGCTATAGATGTGTAGTCATGCAAAACATTTTTCCATATTAGTCATGCTGTAAAAGAAACTTAGACCAAAAAGAAAGTAAAAAAATTGTATGTTTCTATCTGTATTCAGACTCCATTAGTTCTTTCTCTGGGGATGGGATAACATTTTTAAAGATCAAGATTTATAAAAGTATTAATAAAAATATTCTATTACAAGGAATCCTTCCAAATCTGTTTTATCCTTTCTTCATGTTATAGTTAACAATGTTCTTTTTCTTTCATGTCCTCTCCTCTCTCTAATATCTCTTCTGTTGAGGACACCATGGTTCTTCTAGTCACTCAGGTTCACAATCTTAGAATCATGATGGATTCTTCCCTCACCTTCCCTGTCATCTTCAGTCAGTTGACCTTCACAATATATCTTCCATCTATCCTCTTCTTTCCCCTTATACAACTACTACCCTAGTTTAGGCTCTTATAACTACTTAACTAGACTACTAAAATAGCCTTCTAATTGGGCTACCTTCAGGCTCACTCTTCTTCCACATATCCTGCACATAGCTGCCAAATTAATATCCTTAAAGCACTGATTTGTCTAAATTAGTCAGAAAACTCCACTGGTGGTCTTTTGCCTATAGAATAAAATGGAACTTCTTCAATTTGGCTTTTTTAAATTTTATTTTTAATTTATGGAATAAAACATGTATTTCCATAATATAGAAATAGAATAAAATAAAAAGAATTTAACATAATAAAAAAGATGATTGCACATGAAACTGCAAATCTGCTATGTACAACTTTTAAGTATATAATAAAGGTATCATGTAAATTTCTTTTTTTTCCCTTTTTTTCTTCCCTCCCCCCATTTGACTTGTAAAACCTTTTACAATCTGGCCCCAACCTACCTCTCAAGGTTTACTGTGTATTACTCTCCTTCCCAAACACTGTCTTCTAATTAAATTGCCCCACTAGCTGCTCTCTGTAGATAATATCAGACCTATTGGTGAGGAACTCTCTCCACCAATGCAATTTACAGTCCTATAGAATTGCTGAAGTAACTGAGAGGTTACGTGACTTGCCAAGGATTACAAAGCCAGAATATAGAGGGAGGACTTGAACCTGTGTCTTTCTGGCTCTTACAGAACATTATTCTATCTGCTATGTCAAGCTGCCTCTCTTCATGGCTCCTCCTATCTCCTGAATTGACAATCATTGGATTTTAGAGTTGGAATGAATGAATGAAGTATTTATTAAGCATTTAATATGTGCAAAACACTGTGCTTTGGAAAGGACCTTACAGATTATGTAGTCTAACTCCCTCATGTTACAGTTCAGGAAAATGAGTTCCAAAAGAGCATAAAGTGTTTTGACTAAGGTCATACAGCTAATGAGTGGCAAAGCCCAAATTCAAAGCCAGGTCTTCCGGAAGGGAAACTAACACTCTTTCTAATATACCAGACTTCGTCCCACCTATATTGGCTAAAGTAAAAGGAACTTTTACAAGGGTACTAATGGGCAGGAAACACAAAAGCATAGCAAGATACATATCTGATAGAATATATAACCTTCAGTCTCTAACATCTGAATTATAGTCACAAATTGGCTCTGCTGGCATAGCTTATGAGACATCTTAGCTTAGGGACTTAAGAAATGTTTGTCAGTATCATGTCAAAGGAACGCTCAGTCAAGCCACCACAGAGTTTTATTCCACTGTTGGAAAGGGCAAGCAGTCATTGCTCAGCCATTGCATCCAGGTTTGCTACCTCAGTGGGTCTTGAACTAAGTCTATTTGAGCCAAGAAAGGAAAAGTTTTTCCTAACTTCTCTGCAGTGGAAATTCTAAACTTGATTCTTTCCTGTGCAGTCACTGACTCTTCTCTCTTCCCTATCTTCTTCCCATATCCAATCAGTTGCCAAGTCTGTTGATATAGGATCTATGGTCTTAGATTCCTATGATTTTACTTCATAGCATTTCTTATTCTTTCCCTTCTCTCTACTTATATGGTAGTCATCTTAGTTCAGGCCCCCATCACCTTGCACTTGGATAAATGCAATGACCTTCCTGCTTATAGTCTTTTCTCTCTCCTAAATCATCTTACATTCAGATGCAGAAATAATTTTTCTATAATGCAGATCTGACCACTCATTGCTTAGAACTTACCTTCGGTGTCTCCCTACAGCCTCTACAATAAGATGCCAACTCCTCCTCTTGGCATTTAAAACCCTTTAAACTGTGCCTCCAATATAGCTTTTTGAATTTCACATTACTTGTCCCATACTTTAGGTTATGGCCAAACTGGTCTATTTGTCCCCCAAACTTGACATCCTAGCTTCAGTCTCTGTATAGGCTTCTTCTTAGTTTACCTTTGCAACTGATTTACCTTAGCCTTTGCAACTTGGTCTCAACCTAACCTTCTAGCCTCATTATACATTATTCCCCTTCATAAACTCTGTGGTTCAGTCAAACTCACCTTTCTGTTCCTCACACTGCACTCTCTTCTCCTTTTCCTTCAAAACTCACCTCAAGTACCAACTTCAACATTAAGTCTTTCCAGCCTTCCTCATTTCCTTTCCCCTAACTGTTCATGCCCTCCCCACCAAATTACCTTGTGTTTATTTTGTATCTACTTATGCATGTACATGCTGCCTCTCCCATTTCAATATAAACTCCTTGAGGGTAGAGACTGTATGCAGTGAAATCATAGGTCTAGTCAAGATTTAAAAATGAAAAGTGGGGGAGAATCCATCTAAGAGTCTGGAGAGCATAAGAGAATGAGGAGCTAGGAAAAAGAATCAGAATCCGTTGGTGGTGACCATCCATTCTTGCTTAACTTGGTGATCTTACAGTAGTAGAGTCAGTACAGATGTAGCATAATTTTCTGCACCCACAGTCCTATGATAATAGATATTTGTATAGCACGTAAAAGTTTACAAAATTGCTTCATATGCTTTTATCTTATTTAAGCATTACAGTAATCCTATGAAGTAGCTACCACAGGTATTAGAAACTCAGTATCAGAGAAGTTCATTGTGTTTAGTGTAAAATCATTCAAAAATTATGTTTATTTAGTTTTAGTGTTTTTTACTATATTTTAATTTTTTAAAAAACTGATAATGTAAGTAACCAGAATATTAATTATTGTGGATATTTTCTATAGTGGTACAGATTCAATTCATTGCATGTGTTTTTTGCCAATTATGTCTTCCTCTAAATCCTCCATAGGGAGTCCACCAAACATCTTGAGGGGCCTTTGTCTGAATCTCTTATCATTGTGTGGTTAGCAGTATAACAGTCAAAGTCTCCACTGATTATCCTTTGTTTATAAGGCATGACTAGCCCACCTATTTTTCAGCCTGATCCCTGATGATATCCTTTAAACATTTCTCCTGAGCAAGCCTTCAGTGGTAATACATTATAATCTACTTAGACCCTATTTTACTCTCTATTAGTCTTTGGTTGACTAACATTTAATACTTTGGAGACTATAGATAAGTTTCATAAAGGGATTTTTATAGAAATGGTAAAATAGTAATACAATTCTTGTCAGTTCTCTGCACCTATTCGATTTTGCTTATACTATATTTACTTGTGTACATGTTACACAGTAGAATGTAAGCTCTTGGAGGGAAAGGAATATTTAATACATTTTGCTGTATCCTGACCTTAAGACTTAGCACATACTTTGCACATAGTAGTGCTGAATGTTTGTTGAATTGAATTGACCAGTGATTATCAATATTTTGTTCAGAACCCTGTTTTCAGTAAGAATGATGTCCAGAATCCTTTAAAAGTATTTGGTACCTCCCCTTCTTTTAGTTATCTGGAAAAGAGATATCTCAATGTCCTTAAAGTAGTGTAGTTTGATTTTTTTTATTATTCAACCTCTCTGCAACCTCTGACACTGTAGATTGCTATTTTCTCCTGGACACTCTCTAGGTTTTTGTAGTCTCTCTTCTTTCCTGGTTCTCCTCCATGTCTGACTGTTCTTTCTCAGTCTCCTTTGCTGGATCTTTAGCCAAGCTCTATCCTGAACTGTTTTCTCTTCCCTCTCTATAATATTATACTTGGTGACCTCACTTTCCATGGGTTCAAGGATCATCTCTGTGAAGATGATTGGATGTTGCACACGCTTCTTAAACTCAACATGTCCAAAACAAAACTCGTCTGTCCCACCTCCCTTTCTTCTTCCCAACCTCCATATTATTGTTGAGGTCACCAACATTCTCTTAGTCATATCCTTGACACTTCACTTTTACTCAATCCACATATACAATTTGTTAGCAAATCTTGTTATTTCTCCCTTTCCAACATCTTTTATCTATATCCCCTTCTCTCTACAGCCATTACACTAAAATCAGCCTTCTTCACCTGGACTTTCAGTTGGCTTCTAATTGGTGTTACTTTTCCAACTCTCCCCTACTCCAGTCCTCATTACATTCAACTACCAAAGTGACTTTTTAAAAATTAAGTTTTTTCAGTCAATGAAAGAAGGGGAGCCACCTTCTGCTTCACTAAGAAAACAAGAAAAACAAACCCCCTATTTTTCAAAGCTAATTATCTCTTTCCAATACTGTTATGGTATAGATTGTTCTTCTGGTTCTGCTCACTTTCTTTGTAGAAATTCATACAACTCTTCTCAGATTTTTCTGAAACCAGCTCTTTCATGATTTCTTATAGCACTGTAGTATTCCATCACATTCATATACCATAACTTGTTCAGTCATTTCCCAATTGATAAGTATCTCCTAAATTTCCAATTCATGGCTACTACAAAAAAGAGCTGCTATAAATACATTTGTACATATCTTCTTTTATCTTTTTGGGGATCCTGACCTTGTAGCAATTATTCTAGGTCAGATGGTAAGCACAGTTCAATAGTGTTTAATAGTTTCATTTTGCTTTCCAGAATGGCCCTATCAGTTCACTGCCCCACCAACACAGCATTAATGTACTCGTTTCCCCAACACTTGTCATTTTCCTTTTTTTTGTAAACTTTACCAATCTGAGGGATGTAAGGTAAAAACCTCAAAGGTTTTTTTACTTTAATTTTAATTTTCTTTAATTACTTTAATTAGTAATTTAGAGTATTTTTTAATGTTACTATTGATAGCTAAGATTTCTTCCTCTGAAAATTGTCTATGCATATCCTTTGACCATTTAGCAATTGGAAACTAGCTCTTATTATAAATTTTAATCTTCCCAATATGTTGGAAATGAAACCTTTTTCAGAGAAACTGCAATTTTTCCCCCATTTACTTACTACTCTTTGAATTTTAGCTGCATTAGTTTTGTTTGTACAAAAACTTTTTTATGTGATCAAAACTGTCCACTTTCTGCGATTCTATTTTTTGTTTGGTCTTAAACTCTCCTCCTATTCATGCATCTGATGGATAATTTATTTCTTGTTCCTCTAATTTTTGATATAACAATTTATGTCTAAGCCATGTACCCATTTGGAGCTTATCTTGGTACAAAGTGACTTTTTTCTAAAACCCAAGTCTGACTATGTTACCTCCTTCCTTAGTAAACTCCTAAACTTCCCCAGGATCTCCAGGTTAAAATACAAAACTCTCTGTTTGGCCTTTGAAGTTCCTCACTACCCAGTCACTTTGTACTTTTCTAGTCTTATACTTTATTTCCTTCCATACAGTCTTTGATATAGCTGCTTTGGTCTATTCGCTATTCCTTACACATGATACTCCATCTCCTGCTTCCATTCCTTTGCACCACCTGTCTTCTATGCCTGGAATGCTCTCCCTCCTAACCTACTCAACTCAAATCCTATCTTGTGCATTCCCATTCACTGCTTTCTTTCCACCCCAACATCTAGACTCTTCGCTCTGAGATTACCTTCCATATATACTATATATATCTTGCTTATTTACAGTCGTTATATGTTGTCTCTCAATAGTAATCCTTGAGGATAGGGATAGCATTTTTACTTTTCTTTGTATCCCCAGCACTTTAGCACAATGTGTTTCACATAGTAAGAACTTAATAAAAGCTTATTTATTGACTTACTGACCATATCTGTATGTACCTGGCCTAATACAGTTGTTCTTTCCATCTTTGCTTTTGTTAAAGTCATTTCTAATTTCATATCTAACATAACAGGGATGCAAGACTACAAATGTGGTGGTTTCACTGTGATGGATGGAGAAAAGAGACTGCTATTGAAGTCTTCAAAAGTCATCTAATTTTTTTTGTTCATTTATTTTTATTCTTTTATTCTTTTTGACTTTGGGATGTTCTGGCCTAACTGGATCTCTTCAGAAGTTTTCTGAAAACTTGCTTTCTCTCATCCTTGCTGCTGGCTATTTTGAAGTAATTGAAAGGTATGCTGGTAAATGTATAAAAACTGGCTTTCCAAGAAAAACCAAACACATGGTATTCACTTTTAAGTTTAACTTGCATTATTAATATTTTCTCCAACATTTTCTTAAATCTAGACAATCAAAACAATAAATCACACTTTATTTGTTGGTTTCTGAAATGTAAATGCTCACACTGAAAATTTAATGTCTAGTTCTTGTGAGTCAGTTTAAGGTGACTCTAGCACACCCCTGAGTAATATTACGAATAGTATTTCACTAGAGGAATTTATATTCTAAACTAGTGATGCCTTTGGGACTCATGTTGCTCCACTTGGTAAGGAAATCAAGCATTTGTTGGCTGAATGGGTTTGGACTCTCCTCATTGTGGTGATTGATTCAAATCTGTCAGACATCTTTAGAAATAGTGATAGTCTAATTTGGTGTCTCGTTCTTTTATCTATTTTTCATTTGTCAGTTTTAACAGCTTATTCTAATAGGTTAGGATAGACTTGCTTCACTTTCATGCCATATATTCTCATTTTTATTATAATTTGGTATTGACTTTGGTTTGCTCTAAAATTGAGATTGTCTGACATTGATAGCTGATTCAGAAATGGCTTCCACATTGGTTACCAGTTGTTTTCTGTCAAAATGTAGTCAATTTCATTTTTTGCAACGTTATTTAGTGCTTGCTATGCCCATTTTTCTTCTTGAAAAGATTACTCTTGATACATAGCTGTAAGACTTCTGTAAAAAAAATACAAGTTTCCTCCTCAGTTTCCTTTGCTAGTTCATCAACCATATCTCTAATTGTTGGCATTCCCCAAGGCTCTGTTCTAGCCTGGGGTCTCTCACTCTTACTTGGTGACATCATTAGTTTCCATGGGTTTTTGTCATCTCTAGGCAGATGACTCCCAGATCTTATATATCCACATCTCATCTTTCTCCTGAGCCACAATTACACATCTTAAATTGCCTATTGGACATATCAACCTGAAAGTTCTGAGATAAATAAAATTCAACTGGACCAAAACAAAACTCATTTTTCTCCCCAATTCCACCCTTTTTTCTAAATTCCCTATTTTAGTTGAAGGCACCACCATTTTATCAATTGTCCAGGTCTGCAACTTCAACATGATCTCAATTCTTTGCTTTCATTTCACATTTTACATTTCCAATTGGTCATTAATCAATTTTGTCATTCTTCCCTCTACAATATCTCTCCCACACATCTGCTTTTCTTTACTCAGTCACTATCCAACTTCAGGACTTTATTGTCTCTTGGACTATTATAATAATCTCCTACTTGGTCTCCCAGCTTTAAGCCTCAACCTATTCCAATTGTTCTTCCACACAGCTGCTTAAAAGATTTTCCTACATTATAGGTCTAACCATATTACTATTCTGTTCAATAAACTTGATGGTTTCTTATTGCCTTCTTTTGATTGGCTTTGAAAGCACTTTATAAACTGGCTGTTGTGATCCTACTCTTCATGACCCCATGCAACATAGCACACTGAGGTCTTCTATCTTCCTGAATAGAATCTTCCTAAAGTCTGTCCACATTTGTTTATTGCTTTCATGACACTATTTATCCATCTCATCCTCTACCATCCTCTTTTCCTTTTACTTTTAGTCTTTTCCAACATCAGGGTCAGATGAGTCCCATTTTCTCATTATGTGGCCGAAGTATTTAAGCTTCAGCTTCAGTATTTGACCTTCCAGTAAACAGTCTGAATTAGTTTCTTTAACTAACTGTTTTTACTTTACTTTACAACTAACTAACTTGTCTTTAACAAACTAACCCGTTTGATTTCCTTGCTGTCCAACAGAATCTCAAAAGTCATCTCCAGCTCCACAGTTTGAAAGTATTAACTCTGTAGTACTCAGCTTTCCCTATAGTTCAATTCTCACAGTCATACACTGTTAATGGAAGAGCCTTAATTTTGGCTATATGGACCTTTGTTGGCAAGGTGATGTCTCTGCTTTTTAGTAAGTTATCTGGATTTGCCATAGCTTTCCTTTCAAGGAGCAAGCATCTTTTGATTTTATGGCTACATTTGCCATCTGCAATGATCTTCAAGTCCAAGAATATAAAATCTGAAACTGCTTCCATTTCTTATCCCCCTTTTTTGTTTTTCTAGGAAGTGATGGGACCAGTTGCCAACATCTTAAGTTTTTTTGATGTTACACTTCAAGGCAATTTTTAATAGTCTCCTCTTTCACCCTCATCAAGAGGCTCTTAATTCTTCACTTTCTGCTGTCAAAATGTCAGAATCTGAATATCTGAGATAATTGATATTTCTCCCAGAACCTTAATACCAGCTTTTGATTCATCTACCTTGGCATGTCACGATGTACTGTGCATGTTAAATAAGTAAGATCACAATATATGGCCTTGTCATATTCTTTTTCCGCTCTTAAGTCAATCAGTTATTCCATGTTCAGTTCTAACCATTGCTTCCTGGCCTACATACAGGTTCTTTAGGAGACAAATAAGATGATCTGGTACCCCCATCTCTTTGAGGACTTCTCACATTTTTGTTGGGATCAACACAGTCAGAGGCTTTAGTGTAGTCAGTGAAGCAGAAGTAGATGCTTTTCTCGAATTCCCTTGCTTTCTTTTTCCATAATCCAGCAAATGTTGGCAATTTGGTCTCTAGTTCCTCTGCTTCTTTGAAAACCAGCCTGCTCTTCTGGTAATTCTTGGTTCAAACATTGCTGAAGCCTAGCATAACCTTACTGGAGTATGAAATGAGTGCAATTGTTTAGTAACTGAACATTCCTTTGCATTGTCCTTCTTTAGGACTTGGATGTAACAACCTACTTTCTGAGCTTCATTATACATTACTCTCTTTCCTGTACTTTACAACCCAACCAGACTAGCCTTCTTGCTGTTCCTTCCACATGATATTCCATCTACCTCGCCTATGCATCTAGAATGCATCTTTTCTTCACCTTTGTCTCTTAGAAGTTGTTTCCTTTTAAAACTTAGCTGAAACTTCACCTCTACATGAAGTAGAAGTGAACCCTTTCCTGAAACCTCTATGTCCTTTCCTTTCAATACACAATTACTTGGTATTTTTTTTTGTATATTTTATAAATATATAATGGAGATCTGGCCCTCTCTCACCCTAAGTTAGCATGAAGCCAAGAGTGCATTACAAGAGTAGTGGTACTGGCCAATGACCCTAGCAATTCCCACATGGACTTTGTAGCATATGGAAACATTTTGCATTTGGTACTGGTCTGCTAACCACATGGTGAATAGGAGTCTCTTTGATTTGCTTTAGCTGGAACTGGGAGCATATTTGCAAGGTAAGAGTTGATCTTAGCTTTCCTCTCTTGAATTGACTTCTTTCAGTCTGGGGGCATTCCGGGGAGAGGCAGTGCTCTAAGCAGAGACCATGTATCAGTACTTTCTGGTTTCACTCTCAGAACAAGGTCTGCTACACTGCCTTCTTGGGATTCTAGGGATATCTCTGAGGAGTTGGAGTGCTTTCCCTAATGTCATTAACAAGCCGTCATTTCTCCATGTCCTTTTCTCATTTTAACCTCCAATGACTAATACCTCATTTCCATTTAACCAATTAACATCATTACTTTTTACAAAAAGAATATTTACTTAAAGAATTTATCGAGAACAGAAGCACAAACATTTCTGGGCAGTACTTCAGTGTTGCATCTTCTCCTCTACCATATCAGTCTCTAGGAGAGTAGGTTCAGACTTAATGCAATTTCTGCATAGCCTTGGTCCCACTAAGTTTATATCTAAATGCAGAATTTCTGCTGGAATAGTCCTTATCTTGATGATTGTTGGTCTGGCTCTCAAAGGCCACTCTTCAGGGTCAATCAAAGAGGCTCTTCTATTTCCCATGTGGTTAGCAACTCCAAACTGGTTACAGAATGTCTATGCATGCTCCAAAGGTTACATGGGAATTACAGCAGCTACATATTTTCATAAGGACTGTAATCATAGGTGTGTATTCATCATGTGCTCTTGGCTTCATTTTGGTATGTACACGTACCTAGATATATATGTGTATGTTATCTCTCCTGAGAGAACATAAGCTTCTTCAGGGCAGGAACTGTTTCACTTTGTTCTTCATATAGCATAGTTCTGGACTATATTTGTTGATTGGTTAACAGTTGTCTTTTTGCAAATACTTATCATGAGCACTGAAATAAGAGATGTCAGTGAGTCCCTCAAAATTATTGTTTCTTTATACCTTTGGATGAATGCTAAAAACCAATTCTACCAGCTTCTTGATTTACCTCTCACAGGAGAATCTATAAAACACCCTTTCATCTAGCAGCATCTTTCTCTCATAAATGTTCTCATTTATAGTGAAAATGTCAAGACAAATCAATAAACATCTATTAAGTACCTAATACGTGCTAGGCACTGTGGTAAGTTCTGCAGATACAAAAAGAGTGGGGGAAAAAACCCCAATCTTTGCCCTCAAGAAGCTCACAATCTAATGGAGAGGAGAAGAAAACATGCAAACAACTATGTACAAATAAGAACACATATGTATGTGTATATATGTACATATATAAAATACATATATATACACACACACACTCCATATACATATATTCTCTCTCATTCTTTCTCCCTTCCTTCCTTTCCTTTTGTTTCTCTTTCTCTCTCTTCCTTTCCCTTCCACAACAGACTGTGATAAGGGCAAAGAAGAAATTTGGTCAAAATGTTATAAGGAAATTTGAAGAGAGAAAACTTTTAGGTTAGGTGGGCTTTATAGAGGAGTTGGTACCTCAACACTTAAATGAGATGTGGAGGATAAATATTTCAGGCAATATGATGACCTACATGAATTCATGGAAGAAGGGAAGTTTAGGATATGATCAGGGAACGAGTGGTCCAAGTAGGAAAAGTATGAAAAAGGTTATATTAGAATTAGTCTTATGTGAGAGCCTTCATTGTCAGGATTGGGAATTTATACTTTATTCAATAGACAACATAGAGAAAGACCTTGAAAGTGTTTGAGCAGAGGAGTGACATGGTCTGATGCATGACTTAAGACAATTAATATGCCAGCTATTTGAAGGATGGATGGAAGAGGAGAGATTAGAAAAGGGAGACTAGTTAAAGGGGCTATTACAATATTCTAGTTGAGAGATGATGAGGGCCTAAACTAGCATAATGGCATTGTGAGAGATATTGTATAGGTAGAACAAAAGTGATTCCATATATGTTTGTTGATGGTATATACTTCCAGTAACACAAGATGGAAACTCTAGGTTATCTTCACCTTGTTCCTCTCCCACATAATGGGCAGTTAATAAATGTTCACTTCCTTTCTGTTCCTTTTCTTTCTCCCTCTGGATCTTTCTTTTCTTTTGTTCCCCTTTCTTTTCCTTGATATATGGCAATAAAAATCATATGTAGTATTTTAGGTGTAGGAAATCCTAGTTTTGTGAAAGAATGGAATACCTATTGCATAATAACCTTTAACACATTGTGCCTTGTATTAAAGTTATTTGTGTACATCTTTATCTCTTTTTACTCAATTGTAATCTTTTTGAGGGCATCACATCTCATCTCTTTAGACCAAGCAGTGACTAGAAGAGTAGCTTGCTTATGATAGGTTCTTATAGATTACAATTACTTGACAGATATGGAAATAAGACTCATCAGAATCAAGTTTTCAAAGTCTCCTCTAGATCCCTTTTCATGGAAGGATGTCAACCTCCCAAACATTTGACTGATTATTTCTAACAATAGGTTAAACACCTTTCTTGGAAGGAGGAAAGCTTTGATTTATTTAGCCTTTCAGAATAAGAGAGGTATGTAGTGCTGAATGGATATTTCCTACCCTAGGATGGCTATTTATAGATCTTTGTTCCAGTGTAACATCAATAGGAAAAAAAATGTCTATGTGACTCTTAAAAGTACCTATGACTCAGGGGTGGGGATGGTGTGGCCTCGAGGCTATATATGGCCCTTTTTGGAGGGAGGGATGGATGATATTAGTGATGTCAGTGTCCATGAGACCCTCTAAAAGTAATCTTCAATCAATAGGTGTACTTACCAAATCCCAGAAAATGTAATTGGTCACACTCACATACGCTAATATACTCCATTTCTCATGCTACTTCTATACCTTCTGGTTTCTGACATCCAATTATCCAATATCCAATTCCAGAGTAGGAGTGTTCAAACATTCTCCAGAGCTCAACACTACAATCCTGGCATTCTACTCTACCTCCTGTTAAATAGCTCAGCATTACACATGCCTTCCTTGAAGACTGCGACAATCGACATCATCTAGAATTTCTATCTTACGTTAGTAGCAGTTACCCAAAATGGAACTCTCTCAGAAACTACTTTTTTTTTTTTCCTAAACACCTCCTTGAGGTACCACTAAAAACCACTGAGACAATCTGTTTGGTTCTGTATCACCGGCTTAGTACATTGGATATAAGAGCTAGGGGTTTTTACAACTGTCCTTTTAGTTACAAATTCACATTTGGAATGAAATGCCCATTTATTGAGTCCACTATGTTCCAGGCACCATGCGAAACACTCTCCAAATATCATCTCATTTCATCCTTACAACCACCCTGTGATGTAGGTGCTATTGTGATCACTTTGGTACTGCTGAAGATTCTGTGACAGGTTAGATGACTTGTCTAGGGTTATTGGGTTGTTATTCAGTCATTTCAGTTGTAAAGTCATTGGTCCTCTTCGAGAACCAAGGATGAAGTCATGTCTGACTCATTGTGACCCCATTTGGGGTTTTCTTTACAAAGACACTTAAGAGTTTTGCCATTTCCTTCTGCAGTTCACTTTAAAAAAGAGGAAACTGAGGCAAACAGGGTTAAGTGACTTGCCCAGGGTCCCATGGCTAGTATCTGAGGCGACATTTGAACTTGAGTCTTCCTGACTCCAGGTCTAGTGCTCCATCTGCTGCTATTGTACGATATGTATATGTATATGTGTGTGTGTGCATGTGAGAGAAAGAGGCAGAGTCTGAGTGTATTAGTTTTTATGGGAGGACCGGAAGGAACATTGTTTTCATTCTCATTCCTTCCTGATTTTTGTCTTTGCAGCGTACAAGGAGAAAATGAAGGAGCTATCTGTGCTTTCATTGATCTGCTCCTGTTTTTATACCCAGCCACACCCAAACACCATTTACCAATATGGAGGTAAGTGTCCAGTCCGCCACCGTGTCAGCTAGCAAGATTCATCCTATTCCCATAACTCCCTGGCTTTACTAAAAGTATCTCAGTGCCAGCTCACAAAGGCTTCCCTGGGAACTGGCACTCCTTTATTTGGTCAGAAGCAAAGTAGGGTAACTATTTCTGGCATCTCCTTCAGTGTTTGCTATGTGATTAAACAGAAGAGAGAAGTAAGAACCCAGAAAATCTTACTCTCCCCCTCTCAGTCTTTATATTTGACTCTGGTCCTTCATGAGTCTGGCTAAAATGCTTGGCACAAAGGGTGAACGAGAGGCTTTGAATCAGAAAGAGAAAGATCCCAGTTAAAAAAAAAATTAGAGTAAAGATATCAGGGAAGATGCTGGTTTAAATCTAGCCAGAAGTTTCTCCAACACATGGATGTGCCCTGAAGGAAGAGCTTCTAGGTCCCTCATTTTAATACACCTTTTCCTGGGGTAGTATGGATTATAAACATATAAAACTTGCCTTCTCATAGACATGGAAGTGAAGCAACTGGATAAGAGAGCATCTGGCCAGAGCTTTGAGGTGATCTTGAAGTCACCCTCAGATCTGTCTCCAGAGAGTCCTATACTTTCTTCCCCACCCAAGAAGAAGGACATTTCTCTGGAGGAACTGCAGAAGAGGCTGGAGGCTGCCGAGGAGAGAAGGAAGGTAATGAAATCTTCTTTCCTACAGGCTCGCGAGTCCTAACGATGGTGACTATGACCTTAGCTTCTCCTGCTGTGGCTCTATCAGGCATATGCATCGTTATATAAATATGAAGAACCTTATTCTCTCTAGCATTTTGGTTGTTAAAATGCTGTTCAGCAGGGCTGGTGGCTTAAGTTACTGAGGCTTTTCCCTTTCACAGATCTTTTGGTAAAATGTAAGGGGTTTTCTGTAGTTCTTTCCACTCTGACTTTCTCTACCAAGACTACTGGATTAGAGAAAGGGTGCTGGGATCTTGAGAAGTCTGGACCTTTTCCCTTAGGTGTTGGAATTGGCAGTTAGATGCAGAAATCAAAGGCAGCTCCATCCCCACGGAAATCACACTATTCTGGAGAGCTTGCATGAAAAATATCACTCTCGTTGGATCCCAGAATATGAGACTTTAACAGATGACAAGGCATTTATCAAGTGACTACAGAACTATGTTAGAACAAGTTTGAACAGGTTCTTGAAAGCTGCTTATTAAATTTTCAGTGAGACATTTACACCTCTAAAATCAGCAAACAAAGATCAGGGTTTGATTTGTTTTTTGCTGATTGTCTAGACTTAAGAAAATGGTGGAGAATGTTAATAATGCAGATTAAACTTAAAAGTACATCTTGCATACATTCCCCGCCCCCAAGTGGTTGTTAAACATTTACTAACTTATCCTTGATGTTAGGCCAGCTGCCAGAGCAGGGCTTTTTAACCTAGGAGTCACACAGAACCTTAGAAGTTCTGTGGATAGATTTCAAGGAAGTCTATGAACTTAGACTGTTAAAGTTTTTTTCTATCTTTATTTTTACTAACCTCTAAGTGAAATTTAGCACTTCTTTGATTACAGTCAATAATGTGTAGGAGTTCATAGGCTTCATCAGACTGCCAAAGAGATCTGTGATACAAAAAATCTTAAAAATTATTGCTATGGGGGCTTGACTAGCACTGTGTTTGCAACATATTAAGTACTTAATGCCTACTGACTGACTGAAGTTAATACTATCAGAAGGGAGGTGTCTTTTTTGTATCCCAAAGCACCACCTTCTAGCCTCGGGCTAATGGGAGTACTAACCAGGAATACTTAGTGGGTAAAACCGACAGTTACTGAGTCTTTTGGAAAACACTTTAAGAAGATAATTTAAAAAGAGATGTTTTCTTTAAGGCTCTTCTAGTTTCAGGGTATGGACAATAAGGCGCCTGTTAACTCAACACGAGGGCCTTTTTTCCCCTTCTATGGCTTCCCCTTGGGGACTTTTCTGCATCTTTGTAGAATTAATTGGCATCGCAGGACCCAATAGGTCTTATGGGAATTAATATTATTCAGGAAATTCTGTTGCCAAATTCCCTGCCTCACTGGATCCCTTGGACCCTGAAATGCTAAGTCTCATTCCCTTATCCCTGCTTTTGTGGCCAGAGCCTCCCCATTATCTTGGTTTCCTAAACAGGATCCAGTCTTCATAGTCATCTTTTCAAAAACCTGCTCATTACTATCAAGTCACTTAGCTTTGGTCATTTATCTGTTCTCAACTCCAGTTGACTGGTACACAACTAAACAGAACTCCATTCAGTTAAATTCAGCAAGTATTTAATGGGTAGCCATGTTGTGTCTAGCTTGTTCTACGCACTGGTAGTATTTAAAATTTATTCAAGTCAACATACATTAGATAAGTGCCTCCTGTGTGCAAAGGCACTGTTCTGTGCACTGGGAATACAAAAATGAAACAGTTCTTGCTTCTGAAAAATCTTGTAGTCTCAGGATGGGGATAAGGAAAATATATAAAGTATGTAATATAGCACAATAGGATGTCCAAATAGAATGTTGTGGGACATTCGTAGTGCTTAGCCAAGTGACTTACACTTAGTTGTTCTATTGTGATCTCATTTGGGGTTGTCTTGGCAAAGATACTGGAATGGTTTGCTATTTCCTTCTCCAGCTTATTTTACAGATGAAGAAACTGAGGCAAACGGTTACACATGAACTAGACTTATCATTGGTAGGGAGGACAGAATAAGCATTTACATGGTGTCCACTATGTGCCAAGCACTGTGGAAAGCGCTTTTTTACAGTATTATCTCATTTAATTCTTACAACAACGATGGGAGGTAGATGCAGTTATTGTCCCCATTTTACAGATGAGGAAACAGAGGTTAAGTAACTTGCCCAGGATAATACAGTCACTAAGTGTATGAGGTCAAACTTGAAGTCAGGTCTTCCTGACTTCAGGCCCAGGACCACCAAGCTTCCCTTCTAAATGGGGGAATCAGTGAAGGTTTCAAGGAAGAATGGCACTCAATTTTAACCTTAACTGTAGAAAGGTTATAGCAGGCATAATGCAGTAAGAGGTATCATTGTTGAACTGGCAAGGGTTAGACTTGGAATCATGACTGTTCAACTTTCACACTGATTAGCTATGTAAAACTGACTAGCTATATGACTGTGGACAAGTTACAACTTCTGAGGCTCTAGTATGTAAAATTAGGTGAACATATACCACTTACTCTTCCAGAGTTATTGGGATGAAAAAGTGAGGTGGAAATCCTCAAGTGCTATAGAAAATGTGAGTGGTAATACCTGGAGATCTGGAAAGATGCTGTCGCTGTCATGGTAGACAACACATACACAGGCACAGCTGGGGAAAAAGCACAGGGCTTGCTGTGAAGAGGCCAAAAGTGGCATGGAGCACAGGCCCTGCCTCAGCACTTACAATGTCACATGCATCATTCGTTTAATTAACAATATGCTGCACACAGCTGCACCTCCAATGGTTTGCAATGACACAAGGAATACGGTATTACCACACCCTACCCCATACAGGTATACAATAGTTCTAACTGGCTCATTAGATAGGGAAAGCCTAAATGTAAGGTATAACCTTTTACATTTAGGTAAAATGTATATATTTACATAGAACATACAAATATGACTGTTGTTGTTCAGTCATTTCCACCACTCTGTGACCCCATTTGGGGTTTTCTTGACAAAGATACCAGAGTGGTTTGCCCTTCATTTTCCAACACATTTTACAAATGAGGAAACTGAGGCAAACAAGGTTACGTGACTTGCTCACAGCTGGTAAATGTCTGAGGCCAGATTTGAACCCAAGAAAACAAGTCTTCTTGACTCCAGACCTGGACCAGCTCTATCCCTTGCACCACCCAGTTACCCATGAATATGATTTACTACTACATAAATATAAATACCCCTGCTGTTACTGCTACTAGCTTACAAAATGCTTTTGCCCACAACAATATTTCGTTCAAGTAATTCCCCAAATGATTTTTGTATATACATCTATAAATCTCAGTGAAGGGTGGGCTAGAGTAATTTTAAAAAATAATTAATTTTTAGTTTTCAACCTTCACTTTTTTTTTTTTGGAGGGAGGAAGGCAAGGCAATGGGGGGTTAAGTGACTTGCCCAAGGGAACATAGCTACTAAGTGTTAAGTATTTGAGTTGAGATTTGAACTCAGATCCTCCTCATGCCAGGGCCAGTGTTCTATTCGCTGCGCCACCTAGCTGCCCCTCACTATTAAGTTTTGTAAGATTTTGAGTTTCAAATTTTCCCCACTTTTTCCTCTTCCCACTTCCAAGATAGCATGCAACCTGAAATAGCTTATATACGTACAATCATATTAAACATATGTGCACGTTAGTCATGTTGTGAAAGTAGAACGAGAACACAAGGGAAAAACGAGAAAGAAAAAGGAAGAAAAAAAGAGAAACAGTATACTACAATCTGCATTTAGGCTCTGTAGCTCTTTCCCTGGATGTGGATAGTATTTTCCATCATGAGATTTTTGGTGGGCTAGAGTAATTGGGAAAAACTTCTTGGGAGGTAGGACTTGAAAGATTTGGATATTTTTCCCATTTCCCTTAGGGAAACTCCTAGGCCGGAAGAGATGCCGGTAAAACATTTTAGCAGGTAAACTATTTTACTGCTGAGAAGAATGTCCTGATTGAATATATGCTTGGAATGTAATGGGAAATAAGGTTGGACCTTTCCCATCTATTTAGTTCTTTATGTTGTAATTCTATTATTGTACAGGGTATCGCAAAAGTCTTAATGCAGTATTAGGCTCTTAAAGCTTAAGGTTAATAAAGTTTTAAGATATTAAGGCTAACTTCACTAGGACTTTGGGGATACCTTGTAAAGTTTATAGTCTTATTCCCCCTACTTGTCAGCTCTTTCAATTCAACAAATATCGAGTACTTATTTGATGTTAATAATAGCGTTTCTGCAGTGTTGGTTATTTGCAAAACTCTTTATATACATTATTTCATTTGATCCTTGCTAACTCGGTAAAATGGGTGATGTTAACATCACCCATTTTACAGATGAGGAAATTAAAGTCAAAGGAGGTTAAATGATTGAGCTAGAGTCCCAAAGCTGTCTGAAGCTAGATTTAAATTCAGGTCTTCCTGATTCTAAGTTCAACATTCTATCTATTCCATCTGTGCTAGGCACTGGGGGTTGGGGGTGTGGAGTGGGTAATAAAGATTACAAAATAATACAGTTCAGTCTTTCATGATTTTATATTAGGTGGGGAGGGAAATGTTTGTTAAATTGAATTGGAGGGTTTGATGTTTTAGAACTACAGAAGGTGACTCTGCAGGGGACTGACATGATTAAAGTAGTGGTTTGGGGAAGATTACTTTTTGTGAAATGGGGACAAGCCACTTTCTAATCCCATGGTTGTGAGCCTCTGAGAGGTTTGTGAGAATAGATTCAGCACCACAAGTCTATTATTGAAAACGCGGTAAATTACGTGCCCCATTTCTACTGATTGTGTTCCATGTTGAGAGAAGTTACTCTGTGTAACGTACTTACATTATATAAAGAATACATCTTTGATCCTTCCCGCTGAGTATCTGCCTTGGGAAGACCACTCTATGACTGTTTCTGTAGTTGAGTAAGCAAAGCCTTTTTGTTATCTGGGGGAGGGAAAGGAGGGGCCCCTTCAGAAATGGATCTCTAGTCTTCACCTGGGCCCTTTGGTTTACCAGACTCAGGAGGCGCAGGTCCTGAAGCAGCTGGCGGAGAAACGGGAGCATGAGCGAGAGGTTCTGCACAAGGCCCTAGAGGAGAACAACAACTTCAGCCGTCTGGCCGAAGAAAAACTCAACTACAAGATGGAACTCAGTAAGGAGATTCGTGAGGCTCACCTGGCCGCCTTGAGGGAGCGGCTTCGGGAGAAAGTGAGTCTTGCAGCGTCCCACTTATCCCTCTCCCTTTCTCCTTCATTAGGACAAAGAATCCTTAACAAAAGATTTCCTCCATCTCCAGGTCAGTAGGAAGGACTACTCCACCCTAAAAAGCCCCATACAATGAATACCAAGGAAAAATCAATGCAAAGAATGGTTTCCATAGTCATTAATGACCCCTTAGTACCTGGGCTTGGTAGGCTGGAATTATAATAAACATCCCTTATAAAAAGTGTTTTCTCCTGGCTACTTTCAATGTAAATAACCTGATTATGTGTTATGTGCATGGGGGTGGAAGTGGGGTGGCAGGAAGAGAGGAAGACTGAAACTCAAGTCATTCAGTCCCCTGGTTAGAATCGATTCTTTCAACTCCCTTTTCTTCCTCATCCTCCGACCCCAACAACTTCCTTACCTCCGGAGACTCATTTAATTATTTGGCTCTGACCTTTTTAACCCCCCAGAATTAAACTCAGTATTTCAGCCAGAGCTGAATAAAGCAGTTATTTCTCTTATTCTAGACCCTTCTGTTACCACGGTTTTGTTCTTGTAATTGATTTGGACTACTAACACATTAGTTCTTTTGGTCGCCACATCATAGTACTCACTCACATTGGAATGACGGAGAGTGGGGAGGGGTAATTCATGTTAACCCTAAAGCCTAAAAGCTTATTAGGCTAACCTGCTGCCATGAATCCCATTAGTCTGGTCTCATCAACCCCTGAAGGATAGGGAATAAGGAGCCAAAGCGGGGGTTGAAGGATCTGAATCTGTATGAGAAAGTTTTCCAAGTTGAGGGAATAAGGAAATCAACAATCAGGAGGGAAAACAAGAATGTCAAGGATTAGGTTTCTAGGTGGTCTCTTCTTCTTTCTTGCTTAATTAACCCTTCCTGTGTCTTTGCAGGAACTTCATGCAGCTGAAGTCCGCAGGAACAAGGAGCAGCGGGAGGAGATCTCTGGTTAACAGGCTTTTCTATATGCTTAGCACCTGATTCCTGACGTAAAACACAAAAGAAACCCCCCACATTTTTATTTTGTTTGTCTAGATGCAGCTTTGTTTCTTCATTACTCTCCCCCTTCTCTTCTGCCTACTTCTACGCTAACTTCCCTAGTTTATGCTTCCCTTAGGATCCTTATCTGTCCAGTCCTTGTGGAAGGCCTTGCTGGCCTTGGAGAACTCTAAACCAGAGTAGCCACTAGTTCGTATGAATATAGAGTCAATCACATTAATCACCTGACAAGTTTATTCACTTGGTTCCTTCCTGGAATCTTTCATAAAATTATGTAAAGATGGAGACGTTAATAAATTCAACCAACAGTGGAGTGACATGGACATGTGGATTTTTTATCCAAAGTTTGTTCATGATACTTTTTTTTTTATTTAAGAATTTATTGTGAGCCAGTTTTGAGTGTGGAGGGGATAGAGAATCAAAGTAAACATTTCTTCTTTGATGGCAAACCATAGGAGGAAGAACAATATGTCCAGATATTTTTAGGATTAGAGAAGGAAATTGGGTTGAGAGTTAAAATTATGAGCTTCCCTTTGGGTTAGTGGTTTTAGCCCTGATGAAACTTGAGATTCCAAAAAATTAACATAATCTGGGGACAATTGTTAGTGGACTTGCTTAGATGGTCTATGTCTTAGCTTTATTCCTAGGAAATGTGGGGGGATGGAATATATGAATGTCAAATATTAACTCATGGTTAGTGTTTCACTATTAATAATTCAGTGCTTGAAGGGGATATAGAGACTGAAGATCTGCATTCTATGGTAGAAATGAAGTTTGGAGTGGGGAAGCCTGGGGCTGTCTATGATAGTTCCAATCAGGAGCATGGACATGTTTGTTACCTAGAACAGAAAATTTCACAACAGTTTTAAGATAATGAGGATTAAGTTTTATTAACCAATCTAAAACATCGAAAATCCAAAACTTTGTAACAGTACAGTAACTTGTCCTATATGGTACTTTTCAGGATTTTTATGAAGAGGTAATCAGTACTAAAAGAGTTAACTCCTGAAGCACTACTGAGAAAAGTTCACTGGAAGCTCTGCTTCTATAAAAGTACATAAAGTCCATGGTTTATTTTTTTCAAAGGACTCAAATAGTTAGATAAAGGACTATGGGTACTTACTTCTGTTGTGTTGGTGGATGGAAGGCCAGATTTTCTGCTAATTGTAGAGGCCACCTGTGTGGAATGATGTAAGAATGTGTTGTAAAGTGAATGTTTTGGCATGTCTACTTATTCTATGAAAGCAACAACCTAGGTGAACACAAATTTCAGATCCAGCTCACACATGGGAGTAGGTTAAATGCTAGAAGACAAAACTACATCAGCTAGGATTCTTCCATAGGGCATAGATAGCACAGGGATAGGTCACAGTCACAGACTCATGATCTATCCCTGTGAGTTGGAGTTGGCAGGGATCTTAGAGATCACCTAATCCTACGCCCTCATTTTATAGATGAGGAAACGGAGGTACACAGATGACTTGTTCAAGGTCAGGCAGTAATAGAAACAGATTTAATTATTTAAAATCTATTTAACAGATTTAATTGATGATTTAAGTGTCTGGTGAGAGTGAAAAGAGCTGAAATCCACAGAATTATTTCCTTAATTGAATCTCGCCCAAATATTGCTTATATTTTCTATTTTACTGATGGGAAAAATAAACAACAAAAAAATCCCAAACCTCTCTGTGGCAGTTCTAATGGGGTTGGACCATCTTTAGTGTTGCAATTCTTTTCTCTTAAAATATAAGGGCCACCTTATAGCGTTGTTTAAACTAATCTGGGAAATGAGAACAAATTTTTCTTTTCATATGTTTGTTTAATCTAGAAGAAAAAAACTAGTTTAATTCCTCTTACCTCCTAAAGAACTTCCATGAGTAAAAGCCAAGGCAGGTGGACATTCAGTTATATTACCTTGGCCAAAACACTTCTTTTACACAAAGTTGTTAATCTAGTAACTCACACAAAAATCTAGCAAGTGTCTGGAGTCCTTTTGGCTAACTCTAACAGGTGCCAACTTGCTGCCTACCCTCTTTGTAAAAATGAGCTACTTTTAATTTCCCTTATATTGGAAGCAGCAAAGTTAGTGCTGCTTGGTGTTTCATTCATGTTCCAATGCTAGGTATGACTTACATCTACTGGTGAGGGCCCAGCCATTCAGCATCAGAGAGACTAAGTCCCCAAAGCTGAACCAGTTTGGCAGTTATTTCATCTAACTTTGTGGAAGACTTACCACCAAGACTGCCTCTAGAGGGAGCTGGAGGTCATGATTATGTTTCAGCTGTGGCCAAAGGCTAAATGCTTGAGGCAGAGAAGGGGAAGAAGAAATGGATCTGAAGGTTGAATTTCTTAATAGTCACCAGTTTCTAGAAGGTAGCAATTCTCATAGCAGAAATTTATTATAATTCAGACTCATCTTACTCATGTAATAAGGTAAATTTTAAAAGTTAAGAATTACTTATGTTAAATTAATAGTAATAATAAAATCTGTGTGTGTGCTAGAGTGTAAGTAATGGTTGAAATGGTCCAAATGTGGGTGTCCTACATCTCTGGGATATGGGAAACTGCAATTTATTTATTCTGTCCTTCTCTGTGATTGTTTGCTTGGGGTATATTTCCAAACTTAAACTTGTAAATACTTTTTATTAGTGATAATCCTAAGAAATGTTGTACTCATAAGTTGAAATACAACACAGCAAAACCATTTTCCCTTTTGATGAAGTAGGGAGGGGTACTGGTTAGGAAATAGGGCAGCTCTGGGTACAGATGACACTCTCAGAAGGAGGATATACAGTTGGGGTTAAAGAGGCCTTCTGAGTGTATTTGGACTTAAAGTAAGGATGTTTACCAGTGCCTCTTTCTCGGAGCGCTTCAGCCTAAACTACCCATTTCCTGGGAGTAGCAACTGATGGTAATCAGTTTTCCTTTTAGTCCAATTAAGGCCTAAGACATATGTAGTTTAAAAGAAAATGGTGAAGATATAAGAATGATGACCAAGGTTCCACATTCTGTGAACAAAATACTTCATATTCCTTACCTTACTCCTTGGATACTATTGGTTTCTTTGAGAAAGACAGTTGAACTGCTTCATAGGACACAGCATTCCAATGCCCTCATAAAGGCTGAGACGATATGAGCCAGCAATAGGGAACATTTCCCACGGGCTCTTTCTTTTTGCTAACTCACTCTTCTTGTCCAGCAAGGTCATTTGGTTAGCTTGTGTCAGGAGTGGGAAGTTTGGGAAAAGCCTCTTTTTACCTACTTCCTATACCTTTACTCTATTTACCTGTCTCTCAACTTCTGTTCATTAGGGAATAGCAAGTCTTATAAATAATTATGGGGATTTCTTCATGCTGAACCCCTGGCATTCTCGTTTGTGGAGTGGAGTGGAACTCAGTAGAAATTAAGTTATCTTTAGTGCAGGAAATTGTTTCTGATCCTTCAAGCACAAAACAGTACTACTGTTGGTTTTGTGTAAGATCAACAATGTGGAAGGTTAGACCTTCCTTTCAATCTGTCTGCAAGTCATTTCTGAGCTTACCTAGATTTCAAATCCCACCCCTAAAGAAGGCACAATGCCTGCCCCTTACATCTGACTAAAATACCCTCAACTATCCCACCCCTCTCCTACTAACTCATTGGGCATTATCAATCATTCCTTAAGGCTGTAAGTCTTAAACTGTGTGACACAAACACAATTCCCAGGAGTAGATAGGAAATAGAACTGTTTCCTTTTGATTACCCCTTATCACAGCTTTTCATGGCTTTAAAGTAGGAAAAGGGAGATTAAAAAAGCTACCATTAGAAACCCTAGAGAAGTAAAAATGTCAGAAAAGAGGTTGGGATTTTGTAAAAGGGGAAAATCCCCCAATCCAATGCTATTTTCTCTGTGCAGAGTTGTCAGATGACACTAGCTACTCTGGGAAGTGTGCTTGTTTATGATAGGATTGTGGTCTTAGGACATTTGCAATTATAGCCCATTTCCTCTTTAAACTTTTGGTTATCTCCTGGCACCCCCACCCCCCAACTGTCAAATCAGGGTAGTGCTGGTATAATATTCATACCACATAAAGGTTGTAGTCATGCAGCAGGAGGGAGGTTGGTTTTGTTGTAAACATTTTTTGTGGTAGAAATATAAAGATAAAATAGAAATACTGATTGCAGACTGTCAGCGTAAGTAGTTGTTTACAAATTAATACACACTCCATACAAAGAATATAAGTATCCATTGAAAACTGAAACTTCAATGTTTCATTTGGGTTGGTTACTGAGCCAACGTGGTTTTCTATAATGATCTTAATTGCATTCATCTTTATCTGCCGTACTCTAGCATTTGATCAAACTGGCATTATTTCAAACATATTCATAACGTGTATGCATCCACTATGAAGTACATAGATGTGTAGACATGTACATCCATGTAATATGTATACACTGACACTTTTATCCCCACATGGTCAGGGAAAGGCTGATTATGGTGCTATAGTGATTTAGTTCCTAATCATGCTAGGGGATAAAGTGATATATTAGGACTAAGAATGCTTCTGTTAGCTGTCCTTTGCGGAAGAGAGAGTGCTGGCTTCTTTTATTTTTAAGTTGTTGGATCATATCCTCTATGTCACTAACCCAGTTTCTTTTAAAAAAGGCCAGACCACAACAAAGAAAGACAAAGACAAAAAGGCAGGCGCTCAGCAATGCCCTCAATGGATCAAGTTTGAGTTTTAATGTCACTGGCCCTACACAGGATCCATTCCTCACAAAAGAGTGTGTACAGCTTTCAAATTTACAAAACAAGTTGTGATGGATTTCCTACCAATCTGCCATCATCTAGTTCCTTTAGTGCATTTCATTGTCAACTTGAGGTGGTTGTTGTGCAAAAGAAGTGATGATAAAAAGAATAAAGTTGGTATTAAACTATGTGCTGCTTTTTTATTTAACTAAAGAAAATTTCTTATGCCCAAAAAGTTAAGAGGTATACAAGTAATTAAAAGGGAATTCAAACAGTACTTTATCACTAAGCTGGACTGAAGCCTCAAGTTTCCCTAAGAAAGGTACTTCATCACCTTTCCAAATACAATGTTTCTATTAAGCACCCCCAAATATTGAATAAACTTTATTATTGCCTACGTTGACCCAATACAACCTCCAAATTTCTAAGGCATTTGTATTACAATAGCTAACATTTACTTCATGTTGTACTTGCTTTCAAGACCGTTACTCTGGCTACTAATATGGAATATACATGAACTAGACCAAGTCTCCAGAATATATGATATAACGAAAAGTATTATTACACCCTACATTGTCATAACTTGAGATGTTTTGGAATGACTTTATATAGTAAAATACTGAAAGAACCACCTGTCAAATTAACTAGTTTTAAAACAAATGGCTGAGAGCACAATTAAACATGTCTTAGTTATATAGCCTATGTAGTTTTGAGTGTGCTACAGAATCCACTAAGGTTCTTTCCTTTGGCTTTTAAAACAATTTTTATTGATATATTTTGCTTTTAAGTTACATACATTTCCCATTCTATATTCCATTCCCTCTCTCAGATCCATTCCTGTAAGAATAAGGAAATAAAGAGGAAAAAAAAGTAACATCAAAAAGGCCTAACATTCTAAGCAATGTTCCACACTCATAGTTGTCAATTGCGGGTGGAAAAATGGGGTTACAGCCCCACCTCCTCTTTGGAAGGAAATTAGCATTTATTAAACGCCTACTGTGTACCTAGGCACTTTTATAAATATCTTATTTGTTCCTCACAACAATCTTGTGAGGTAGATACTGTCATTATCCTCATTTTATAGCTAAGGAAATCGAAGGAGGTTAAATGACTTGCCCAGGGTCACACAGTAAATATCTGAGGATACATTTTACCTCAGGGCTCTGATTCCAGGTATTGTACCACCTAGCTTTTCTTTTGTAAATAAATAACGTCCACTTACAAATAGTAGTCATTATATACATGGAATTGCTTCATTTTGTATCATTTATATAAAGCCTTACCCTTTTCCCTTCTATTCACCACATCATTTTTGACCTAGCAGTAATATTTTATTATATATTACTATTTGTCTTTGGTCTTTTCAAAACCAAATCAATATAAATACAGAGCAAAGGCATATAAAAACAAGTTTTAATCTTTTACTATATTAAAGGACAGAGGTTCCCTTAACAGGTGATAACTCAGGGAATAATTTCACTAAGCTTCCTTTATAATACAGGATATATGCATCAACACCCCTAAATGCAAACCACATGTGGCTTTGTGCCAAGTACAGAGCCCACTTAAATTTTACAAGTATAATTGGGCGAGTCTTTTGGAATAAAAATTTATTCCAAATTAAGTTTACAAAGTACTTTACTCACAACCTGATAAGATGGGAATAATTAATTATATCCGCTCTACCTACTCCACCTGTTTAGAAACCTGTGCTCAGAAAAATTAAAAGATCCCTCCAGAAAGAAGTCAAGTGGAACCTAGATAATCTGATTCAAGTCCACTTGCATTTCTATCATATACATGCTGCCTTTCTGGTTTACATAATGCAAAACGTAGCCTTCGTCACAACAAAAAAAACAAGGAGCTAGGCTAGCAATTGCTAAAAGATCATGGTTGAGTGGAACCCTTAAAGAGTTCCAATTAGTAAGAGGAAATTACTCCCCTGCCCTGGAAAACCTCTCCGTGGTGTCTGTAAGAAAGGCTTAAACCCTGACAGAATTAAAAGGACTGAGGACCACACAGGGAACGAAAGGAAACCTTTCTAAGAAACAAGGCGCTGAGATAGGAGACAGAGAAAGTTGGAACCTTCCGGTCACCGACACACAGAGGAGAAAGAACAAGGATTTCTGCAGGTGATTGCTGGGCTACTCCTTCTGGCATAACTATCCGGCATTTCTCAACAAACAATAAGGAAGTACGTGGTGTTTCCAGGAGTGATTCTTCAAGGGTTTACATATGAGCCACTTACATTTTCTCACGAGGGCTCGGGAACATTATTAACAGCTATACATGCTGGTAGAACGGAGTGATGAATAAGAAAGGGAATCAGAAAAGCTGAGGTTCAAATGCCGACCCTGACGCACGCTTGCCTTATGGGGTGGTGGGAGCTGGGCAGCTGTGGGCAAAACTGAGCCGTGGACGGGATGCTGACAAAGCTCAGGCTGTTCCCTCCTCTGCCCTGCTGGGCTTCTCCCCAAGTGAAAATTGAATTTCCGACCCGACCTCAACATGCAACATTGTTGCGTCCAATCTGCTACAAGGGGAAAGGGTACCTTGGATCATGATGCCCACCGTGCGGGCGGGGAACAAGCCCCCACAGTTGGATGTGGGCGAGGGTGCTTTCTGGATATTCCCATCACCCTCCCGAAATTAGAGCCACCTTCCTGTTTTCCTCTCTCTCTGCTTTCACTTAGCGACCCACCCACAAGCAGCTTCCCTCCGCGGAGGCCGACACCAGAGGAAGACGCCCTGATCTCTCCACCCAACTTGAAGCCCCGGTCCGCAGGCTAACGCGGTTACTTGCTGCAGCATGGACCCTGCCTTCTCCGCGCAAGCGCGTAGGGCCCGCCCAAGACTTATTTCACATTTCCCAATCAGCCCTGCTCCCGCCTCCCTACGGAGGCTTTTCAAACCACAAGAGCACCAAAAAAGTCACCCCCTCCCCCTTCCGCACCCCTCCTGCGTGCGCGCCCCTCGCCTCCTGCGTCACCCGGGAGGCGCGCGCCCGAGCCGCCGCCGCCGCCGCCGAATATCCAACAAGGAGCGAGCCCAGTGGCCGCCGTCCTCGCCAGCGGAGTCGCCGCCGCTGTCCCCTTCCCCGCCCCCGTCGTTGGGCGTTCGAGCAAGACTGGTTTCGGTTCTCCCCGAGGTAAGCGGCAGCCACAGTGGGGTCTCCCCGGCCCGATCCCTTCCTCTCACCTCCCTCTCACCCCCCCGCGGCGAGGCCTCTCCGGCTCCCCTCACGCACCCGTCCGTCCAGTCAGGGGTCCCTGCGGAGCGTCAGGACGTTACGGCAGGAGGGGGGAGAGGAGGAGGAGGAGGCGACGGCGACGGCGACGGCGGCGGCAACGGCCGCAACGGCCGCCGGCGGCAGTGACTGCAGCGTAAATACGGCGTGAGACGAAGCCGGCTGCCGCGTGCGTCAGGCCATTCCCACGCCCTCCCCCTCGCCTCGCGCCTCTGCCCCCACGGGGGGAGGGGAGGGCAGGGGGAGGTGGGGGAAGGGAGGAAGGGGACCGGGACGTGCTGCCCAAAGCGGCCTGGGTTGGGGAGCTCCGAGGTGTCCCCGCCAGCCGCCGCCGCCTCCCTCAGCTTCCCGGGGCGGGCGGGCGGCGCGTGCATGCTGGCCCGCTCTCCTTCCTGGAGAGTGCCGTCTCCCGCAGCCTCCCCCGGAGCTCCTCCTCCTCCGGTTGCATGCAGCATGCAGGCCTCCCCTCCGCATCCGCATGCACGGTGAATAGCTCCCCGCGGCGCCCCTTCGGTTCCCTCCTCTCCGTGCCTAGAGCGGGCTCCCCGCTCCCCACCCCCACCCCCACCCCCGGCCGCCGCGCGGCCTCCCGACAGTTGCATGTACCGTGTACGGGTTGCTCCGAAGCCCTCCCCGCCCCGGGCGGTGCTGTCTGCCAAATCCCGCTCCCCCCGCCCCCCTGGAAGCCCCTCGAGCTGGGTCCGCCGGCTCCGCCTGGCTGCCTGGCCCGGCGCTTCCCGAGCAGGCCGGCCCGGGGTGGCTGGGAGGAGGAGGGGGCCCCCCGCGCCGCGCTGGACGGGGCTGGGCTTTGTGCCCTTCTCTGCGCCGCCGTGGGGAGGCGGCGTTTCCGCCCTCCCCGTGTGGGGCCCCGGCGCTGCCTCTCCCGGCCTCGGCTCAGCCCCGGCCCCCGGGCGCCGCTGCCAGGGGCAACGCTCCTGACCCCAACCCGACTCGGCCGCGCCGGGCGCCGGCCCCGGGCCCCGGGCCCCGAGCCCCTCTATTCACTGACCGGTCTTTTTTTTTCAGACTCCCCCTCCCCCCTTCCACCATACACGAATGGCAAAACTGCGCTCCTTGCTGAACGGCCTTATGCTGCGTTCTTAAAAGAAAATCAGTACTCTTTTTTGGGAGGGGGGGTCAGAAGTGTTGTGGAATCAATATTAAAACAGCTCGTGAGCTTGAAAAGTAACTTTAGAAAAATCTTCATATGCTAGGATGTCTGTGACTGTCACAGTGGATGCAGAATTTGGATTATCTGATGGGGATGACACTGGCATATAGTACTGTACGTCCAGTAACTGTACAGCACATGGTCTATACAGCTATGGTCTCAAGTCTGAGTTTTCTCTGAATTAAGACACTCGTCCTGTTCTTAACCAGATTTTTGGATGACAGTCTACTTAACTATGTAAACTTACTAGCTTTGTGGGTAAAGTAGGAGTGGGAAAGTTAATATGATAATTTCTAGGCCTTTTTTTCTCATTAAAAAAAAGCAAATTGCAGTAATATCCTTGGGTATCCTGGATTGGAGTCCGTGTCATTTCACAAGGGTGGGTGATGAGAGTTTTTTAAGGGAAAATAGAAGAGACTTACCTTTTTGTGGACATGAAACTGGTCTGATCCTAAAAATCACTTTTTATGGATAGTGTTAGGAGATTTGATGAACTTAAGCAATGTTTCTGCTTTATGAAGAACTGAAAGCATTTTGCAAAGTGAGTGAGCAAACCAACCAACCAACCGTGGGTGTGCTCAAGTGGGAACTTGTACATGTAACTTATATGTGGGTGCAGAGTATCTGTAAAATTGAGAAGCTTATCTATGTTGTTTCTTTTCTGGTTGCTGAGATGTGGGGGAGTATATACCTCTCTGGGTGAAGCTGATGTTTTAAAAATAGTTTTAAAAGGAACAAAGTATTGGTTGATGATACAGCTGTGTGTGAAGGTTCCTTTTGCTTTAGCTGCATTATTATTTAGCTGACTAGTAAAATTTAACTATAAATGTTATTGACAATCCCTGTTAATTTAAAGAATAAGGAATTAATTGTAATGAAACTTCTTGAACAGTTAAAATTGAGACTTGATAAATATTTAAGTTATGACTGAAATAGATTTAACTTTAAATTGCATTTTAAAAATTGATTTTCTCTATTTTACTGATATCTTTTGCTTTCACTTCACACTCATTTTAAAATATATTCCACTTTGTAGACTTTTTTTTAACAGTTTTTTTTAAATCAAAACACTTTGAACTTTTTATTTTCACATACACATATAAAAATCAAGGTTTAAATTATGAGGTTAGGTATTTTAAAGAATACTATTTGGTTCTTTTTGCATTAAAAATAGACTCATTTACAGGAACTTCATTTATAGTACTTGATAGTATTTTGTATAGAAAACATTTTTCGTTGGTAAGTACATTTTTTGCATTACTTTCCTTTGAAGAAAGATGAATTTTAAATACCAAACAATAACTTGCTCATTTTTTGAAAAAAGCATAATGATCCTAGTTGAGGGGAAAATAATGAAATATTGACAAGCCCCCCAAATATTTGGTTGCCATTTTTTGGCTTTCCGTAGTTATGTGTATAGTGCATGTACTGTGCACATTTTATGTACAATTTTTGTGGGGAGGATAAGTTCCATGTTGCCTACTCACATAACCATGCTAGTTTATATTTTGGATGTCTGTGGGTGTCATATCTTCCATGCTAGAGTTAAAGCTCCTTGAAACTACTGTGGCCTATCTTAGCCCTTGAGCGAGTAAGAACTTGATAAGTGTCATGAAATTGTTTTATTGTGACAGTTCTCATTTCCCTCTGTTACTTCTTTTAGCAGATGGGCTCCTGAAAAAAGCAAAAGTTTTAATTCTCTGAAAAACTATATGCAACATAGGTTTCAGTTGTACCAGTTCAGTTATCTTTTGAAAAGGGAAGTTGAAATAGGTGGCATGCGTAAGAAGAAGAATAAAATATACTTTGATTCATAAGTTTTCATAGGAAGAAGACTTGGATAAAATGTTGATATATATTGGACACATGTATATTTAGGATATTTTTGCCAAGGGTATTCATGTACTCCCAAAAAACCTTTCAACAAACTTTAATTTTTACCAGCAAGGTTCTTCAGATGTGCTTTCCAAACAAAAGACAAGTTTCTATCAACATTTCTTTGTTTTGTATGGCATTTTGTCAAAAAGAGAAATGACTGTGATATTTCCATAAGAAATTGAAAAGCTAGACTTTTGATTTTGAGTGTACTGATGGCACATTGGAGTTGAAAGTCTATTTGTATTTACCTTGCTTTTGTGTACAGGCTCTTACAGAAAATGTAGTTCATAGCTTTTTGTAATTTTCATTTGGGCATAAACTGAAATCTGTTGTGTTTGAATTTATCACACAGTGTAGATTCTTTGGACCCCATATTGAAGATGTGGAAAGTTATGTAGGTACACACTGTGGAATTAAGTCTTAACAACCGTTTATAACCTTAGTAACATTTTGCTATGTAGCTAGTTTATTTTGTAGCCAAGGATAACGTGCAAATGACCTGTATTAAATTTACTTCCAATTTAATATTAAAATATTCTAGTTTCCATTGGAGAAATCAGAATTTAATTCATTGTTATCTGTTATATAGAATATTTAGTCAAGCAACATTTGGAAGGCCTTAAGTCCCTGAGTAAGACATTTGGAATTTATTCAGTAATGATGGTCTCCAAACATATTTATTTTTTTCCCCAAATATTTATTAAGTGTGTATTTGGTACCCAGTCTGTGCTAACTGTTAGGGATGCAAAGAATGGAAAAAACATGGTCCCTGTCCTCAAGGATCTCATATTCTAATGAGGAAGATAGTAGTCAAAAATTGATATTTTAGAAATTTTCATTTGAGGATTGCCTATGACACTAAGAGAGTCAAGTTTCTATTTGTTCAACTATTTTAGTATAACAACAAAACTCAGAGCTCAGCCCAGTTAAAATCAACAAAGCAGTATTCTGCAGGTAAATTATTAATAAAAATAAGAAAATTTGAGTGTCTTTTTTCATTTAAATGTTTCCAGTTACAAAGGCAGCTAACATTTAAGAAGAAAAGTTAAAATTAAGAATGAACTAGAATTTGAATCAATGTAGGATATTTACTTTAGAATTATTACATGTGATTTTTTTTTTAAATTGTGACATGCTTAAAATAATTGTCCACGTAGATACCTTAAATTATTTACAGACTTTTGTGGAGAAGCTTTAAGCTGCTTATGTAAATATGAAAATTATTTTAAATATATAATGTTCATAAAGTAAATGTTTAATACACTTTGGAGTATGAAGTTAAAACTGTAAATATAACTGGCTTCAATTTTGCAGCTTCTCTCACAGAATTGTTTGAAAATGGAATCCATCTTCCGGAGATTCTGGCACAGGCTGGGTCACGTGCAGCAGCTGGAAGACATGCTCATGTACATGTGAACACTTTCACTCCATACAGACATTGTATTAGCTTACTGTTTTGTTTAAAATTGAAATGTAAATAAACACTGTATTATGTAAGAGTACTTTTTGGAGCTGTTTATTTATATACTTAAATCTTGTACTTTTTTAATACTGTTCTGCATCTATCACTTTCCCGTGGTCCTCTAAAGCAGTATCTTCCCCTTATCCTGTTAATAACTTGGAAGTTACTTGAGTCTTATTCTAAGTTGTTTATATTCCTAGAATTGTTTCCTCTTTTTTTTCCTCAGAATTCTCTCTCCACCTATACTGTCCATCTCAGAAGAATACCATTTTTAGGACATCCATCTACAGTTTTTTTCTTGCTGCTTTTCCCTGAGAAACATGGATTTTTTTTTTTTTTTGAGAAATGGTACTTTTCTTTCTCTGATTAGAAATAAATATACACACATACACACACACACAGACACACACACACACAGACACACACACATGTACTGTCTTTACACTTAGTTGATTTCTTGTCTCTGATTTGTGTATCTAGGATTAAAGAGAAAAGCACTTATAATTTGCATTTTGGTGAACCTGTAAACTCCACTTGGTCACTGTGCTCCTTTACCTCATTTATTACCAAACTTGATTATTTCTGGTTGCTGAATCAGGAGTATTGGGAGGACCATTCTCAGGGAGAGGAGGATTCCAAAAGTTGTGAGCTAGTGTAGCAGTCCTCATATTTTTCCCATTCTCTTAATTATTATTTGTGAACCAAGAATTAATAGCTAGCTGAATATTCAATTTAAGCCTTTTGTAAAAGTATACACATTCTCCCACACCCAAATAAAATTAGATCAAAAGCTACTACTGTGTCAGTTCTGTTCCTATTAGTGTGTATATTTGTATATAAATGTGAGTACAGTAGTTAAATGGTCTAATGTTTTGTTTGCTATTCAAAGGCTAGAGTATCAAATACCCCCGAGGTAACTCCTGAATATTCAGGCAAAGTTAGTTAAAATTTGCCCTATCTTCCTTTTATATTTTGTTTTTCAGTCATATTTGACTTTGTGACCATATTGGGGTTTTATTTGCAAAATTATGGGAATGATTTGCTATTTCCTTCTCCAACTCATTTTATGCATGAAGAAACTGAGACAGTTAAATAACTTGCCTAGGGTTATATAGCCAGTAAGTACCAGAGGCCAGATTTGAACTCAAGAAGCTTGACTCTAGGCCCTGCACTTTATCCACCACACTACCTAACTGCACATATATGTCCTTTTATATTAAATAGAGAAAATAGTATTCATAGCTTTTTAAAATGAAGGGATAACTACTGAGATATAGAATTTTATGCCTTGAAGAAACTTTAGGTACTAAGTACAAAGCATATGTTTAAGTGAAGATTTTAGATTTACATTGAGCTATTCAGTTTTGCACAGATTAAATGTTGAATTGACCAGTTTTCTGGAAAGTGCTAGTTCACAAAAATGATTTGGTGAGAATATGTATAGTTCTGGGAAAATCTATCACCTCTGCTACAAAAGCAACTCAAAACCCATGTCTTAATGATCATGTTATCTTGATAGCACTCTAGTGAAAGGTGACACTAGTGATCTCTTGAAATGTAGTACACAATATAGATTGGCACACTTTTTATAGTACCTGGAATAGTAGTTTTTTTTAGTAATTACTGGAGTTGAGAGTTTTATAAAATTTGGCATGGCCAGTGTCATTTTAAATATGATTTAGTGTATTAACTTTTAAAACTTTAAAAGCTTCCTAGGTTTTTCTTTGGAGAGTTTAAATGATTTAAAGAAAAAATTAAATTTAAATTTAAAAAATCTGCCCATTATTTTCTGGTATGTACTTGATAGAGAAAGAGACAAGGCTATCCGACCGACAGTTTTCCTTATTTAGTAAAGTTAAATTTTGTTTCTCAGAGCTGTGACCCCTCGTGGATTATGGTGCAGCCATTATGATGTTCTTTGACAGGTTTTTTTTTAACCAGTTCCTACATTATTTAGAGACACTATCTGCTGCCCATGAAAATAAGTTGCTACTTAAACCTTGAGTTGTTGAGGCTTGTGACACTTCCTTTGAATTGCTGCCATACTTTTACAATCCTTTCTTCAAGGCATTAGGCCAGAACTTTTGGAGGAGAGAACTTGACTGCTTAGCGATACCTTTTTCTAGGGATTTTTAGATTCAGGGAAATGATAGGACTTTAGACACTTATTTGTTCCTCTCAAATTTAAAGCCCTATCATTTCTCTGAGTCAAAAAAAGTTGTTAGAACAGGCTATTAATATACTTATCTCAAGTAAGGGGAGAAAGAACTGTAGTAAAAAATGGATTCTTGCCTTTAATCAGTTAATTACAGCTCAAAAGTTTTTAATTTTTTAGTGCTCCTATGTACCCAAGACTCTTTTCTACAGTACACTTAACAGATAAAGCTTATATAATCTAGTACACTATGTGTTGTGCATTTCACTGTGAACTATTGTAATAGAAATGTAGTCATAAGCGTTCATTTTCTTCTTTAGTGACTTCTACCAAAATATCCCAGTTTCTGTTTGTCAAAACTTCTTAAAATAACCTGGACAGGACTGCTGTGATCTTTTTGTTGTACTGGAATTTTAGTGTTAACAACTTTGCTCAAAATAATTGCACCAGCAGTTGGATTGGAAGATTATTTATATTATACCTAACATTTTGTTAAAAAAAAAAAGTTGGTTTTGCCCTATAGTTATTTTATCCAAAATAGACAACTTCCTGTGACCCATTTGTGATCTTATTTATTTTTTGGCCAGGACTTATAATCCTGGGGGAGTCACTGCATTACTGGTAATTGGTATCCTCATCTGACTAATCATGGCAACCCCCGATGTGAGTGTCCACATGGAGGAAGTAGTGGTTGTGACAACACCTGACAATGCAGTTGATGGCAGTGGTGTGGAAGAGGTGAAAACCGTGTTGGTGACAACAAACCTGGCTCCTCATGGGTAAGAATGATCTTTTATCTTGCTTTTTGCAAGGTTAAAAATTGGAATCTTATTAGGTCTTTGAACTCATCATGCCCAATATGTTTTTTCTTGTATTTTTTTTTTTTTTAAAGAGTAGCATTCTACAAGCTTTTCTTTTAGTGGCAGCTTGGTGGCACAGTGGATAGAACCCTGAGCTTGGAGTCAGGAAGATCCAAGTACTAATGCAGCCTCAGACACTTACTAGCTGTGTGAACCTGGGTAATTTGCTTAACCTCTGTCTGCCTCAGGCTCCTCAACTGGAAATTGGGGATAATAGTAGTACCTACTTCGTGGGATTGATGTAAGGCTCAAATGAGATAATGTTAGCACAGTGTCTGCAACATAGTGTGTGTGTGTTCATCCTTCGCTGCTGGTGAAGACCATGCCATCAGAGAAATGATGACATGACTTTGTTTTGAGTGAGGGAGGGCTGTGCAGGTCACCACCCTCACTTCTCCTCCACAGCCATCTGAATCCAGTGACCAGATATTTATCAGGATGACTGGAGGTGACCAGGATGAGGCAGTTGGGGTTAAGTGACGTGCCCAAGGTCACACAGCTAGTGAGTGTCAAGTATCTGAGGTGAGATTTGAACTCAGGTCCTCCTGACTCCTGCACTGATACTCTGTCCACTGCACCACCTAACTCCCACTGCACCACCTAGCTCCCCCACTTTGGCACATAGTAGGCACTTAATAAATGTTTATTCCTCCCTCTTTTACTTGGACACATTTATTTAAGAGTCAAATCAATTAACATGCTATTTTTTTTGAGAAGAAATAAAACATATTAGTCTTGGCCTGAAATCTTAAGAAAAACTAACTTTAACTATATTTGTCTTCTATTTTGCCTTCATCAAATTGGTGTCCTAGTACTTGTTTTCATGTCAGGTGATCTGCCATGGAGGTGGTAGCTTTATGGATTTTTGTTATTAGAGACCTTCAGAAACTTTTTCTAAATAGAATTGAAAATTTGATGATTTCTACTAGTAACTTCATTTGTGAATTTTTCTAATCTTACTATATTCTGTAGCAATAAAGAAATATTGATTAATAAGAGGCTATTTTGTTTTCATTGACTTTTCTGTAAGTAAAAACACAGCCAGCCATATGACCAAAGTGATTATCAGTCTTTTCTTTCCCACAAAAAAAATAATGGTGATATAGAGAGAGAACTTTAAGATATATAAAAATGTATTCCTATCAGTATCCTTATGAAGAGGTAGGTAGTATTAAATAGTTGCATTTTGCCAATAAGGAAACTGAAACTCAGAAAAGTGGTTGGCTAAGGTCATACACCCAGTACAGGTCAGAGCTGTGATTCAACTCCAAGTCTCCTGACTCTAAATCCAGTGTTCTTTCTATATTATGGTGTACTTCAGTGTCATTTCATGTGGAATGTACTTTAATATTTTAAACCTAGAGAATGATCATCAGTTTTGTACTGCTCTCCTTGATCGGTTATAAACTCCTTGAGTACATGGACCTCGATAAATATTTGTATTTATCCCCATATGGGGTAGCAGAAACTGTACTTTGGGTGAGCTTTCCCTACTGCCCTGCCACTAAACTGCATGATTTAGCATATATTTAGAAATAATTGGAACTTAAGGCTTGTGTGTGTAGATATTTGCTTGTAACTTAGAATGATTCTTAATCTAGGCTTTGAGACTCCCTCTTTCCCATTGCTTTCAAAATTGCCCTTGGGTAGTAGTATTGGAATTTAGTATTTTTCCTGAGATATTTCCCCCCTCTTACTTAGAATCTACTTGAAAAAATATAATATGTATATAACTGAGCTTTCTTGCTTAGAAGAGCATCTCTGATAGATTTAAAGGTGAAAGTTTGCATGCCTACTGCCCTCTTTGCCTAGCTTGTTCATGTTGGTGAGGTGTACTTCAAAATCTACACAATCCACATTTCAGCTCTGACATTTTTTTTCCCGTCTATAAATCAGGAAGAGGAAATGTGAAAAAAAAACCCGTTAATGTAGGTGACTATTAATATCTATGTGAAAGCTATGATTTTAAAAAAATGTTTCATGGTCTCTTTATATATGTGTCTCATCTGCCAGTTACATAGGGCTATCTAAACATTAGCTTTTGCATTCTCTAACTTGGTTATATCATGGGTTTATTAGCTTTCCAGAAACTGTCTCATTTTATTCTTACAAAGTTTATAATTTCTATTGTTCTAGCATGTTTGTTTTTTTAAATCTATTAACTGATAAACTTTGAGTTTTATACTAAACAGACTTTTAAAGAAAATTAAGATCTAACAATAAAGGCAAATGTTTGTCACTCTTCACTTTGTCCTATTTCTTGCGTATATAATTCTAAAGAACTGCTCTTTATTTGTTAGCCATTTTTAGAGTTATAGAACTAGAATTGGAAGCAATATTGTGAGTCACCTAGTCAAAGTCCCTATTTACAAGTGAGGAAACTGAGTCCCACAGAAGTTGGGATTTGTTCAAGTTCCTATAGGTAGTAAATGACAGAGCTAGGATTCACACTCGGGTCCTTTGACTAGATTCATTTCACTGGATCACAGAAAGGAAAGTAGATCTGTGCGTTCCCCTTTGAGCAGGAATCTAATACTTGAGGCAATTACGGTAGATTATTTAAAGGGCCTAAAAATAGTTTGTCTCTGTTTCTGTTGTAATTTCCTATTTATCTAGCTCTTTACAGGTTTGATTGAGTTTGAAATTTGTTTTGAAAGAGCAGAGACAAGCCAATTGCTTTGGGAGCACTGGATCTCTTCTCTTTTCTTGTCTATTGGGTATTTTTCTGGGGGAAATTTCCGTTAATGAAATTCTAGTAGTGCTTTTTCTACTCTCCATTTGTTTTGTCTTGGCACTTGGCTGATTTCTCTTGGGTGGAAATACATACTGCTGGGAATGAAATTTTTTTCCTTTCCATTTTCTCTGACTAGAATGGACAGTTATTCTGCTCCCTCTCTAAAAAAGAGAGGATAGAGGAATGCCAAATTGCTATTCTTGGTTTTATAATGTTTCGTTGAGCATTTATTTGAAGGAACATTTCATAGCACTTTTCTATCTCAGCCGCATATACCAACCTTTGCTTCCAAGTTTGTGATTTCTAAGGCTTCTCTATTCCTAAATACAAATTTTAGTGAATTAAGCCCTCTTTGGCTGTGATTAGTATGTAGTATTGCAGTTGTGATCAATTTCCGTGTAGAAGCCATCCTCCATAAATTCACTTGATGGAGCTTGTCAAAAAATATTAGATTCTAAAACTGGAAGGAGACTTGGGAAATTGTCGAGTCCATCATTCACTTCATTTTGCAGATGAGTAAATTGAGACTGGGAGAGCTTAAATGTTTTGTCCACGTTCACATAGCTAGCAGGTAGAAGAGTTGGAATATAAACTTGGATCCTCTGACTCTAAATCAGATTGTCTTTCTGTCATGCCATCCAGCTTCCACACTGTTCTGTCAACTGCCTTATTCACTTAATTGAGCTTAACAAATTGCCTCTGAAGAAAAGGTATGAAGAAATTGATGGAGTTTCACATTTTTTAACATGAACAATGAAGAGAGCATTGGGTGAACAAGAGTATTCTGGGCTTAGTTTTGTCACTGACCTCTCTGAGCCTTAGATCTTTCATCTGTAAAACAATATCTATCCAATTTACTTCACAGGGAGTGATGAGGATTAAGTGAGACTTTCTATATAAAGTGCTTTGTGTTCTCTAAAAATGAAAACTGTTATTTTTATAGTTAAATCATCTAAATAAAGATGTGAGAAAGATTCACATTTTCCCCTATACTTTGCACATGTGTCCACTAAAGTGTAGTGATTTTTACACCGGTTGAACCTGGAAGTAAGTAGAACATGACTTGCACTGAAGTAAAGATACTTTTTAATCTTCTTGGCTTTTGTTTTTTGTCTTGTTTTTGTTATAACTAGTTCTACTAGGATAACATTATTTCATGTGGCTTAAAAGTTTAGAAAGCACTTACAAAGGTGCAAAGTGCAGCCCTCTATTTTGCAGATGAGGAAATTGAGGCTCAAAGAAGTAAAGCAGCAAAACAGGGTATGAAACTTGGGTCTTCTGAGTGGTATATGGCCTTAGAGGCCGTTGTGTGCCACCTCCTTATTTTTAGAGAAAACTGAGGCACAAAGACCTGGCCAGGGTCATATAACTGGTAGGTGTTTGAGGTAGGCGCTTTGAACCCAGGTCTTTCCAACTTTAAGTCCAGTGTTCTGTCTACTATATACTACCACCTGTACCAGAACAATTTTTCCCTTCCTCTTTTCTCATTGATTTCTTATCCCTTTTCAAGGGGCTTTTCCTTCCCACTGCTAGTACCTTCGCATTGAGATTATTTTCCACTTATACTGTACAGAGCTCATATGTCCATAGTTGTTTGAATGTTCTCTCCTCCATTAGAATGCAAAATCATTGCGGGCAGTGACCATATTTTTGCCTTTCTTTATATCCCAACCTTTAGCACAGTGTATTGCCACATATTAAGTGCTTAATAAATGCTTGTTGAGTGACTGACTTCCACAGTCTGGCTTCTGACCTCATCATTCACCTGAATGAACTCTTTGCAATGTTACCATTGACCTCTTAATTTCCAAATCAGATGTCTGTTCCCAGTTCTTCTTGGCCTCTTTGTAGCATTTGACACTTGAACACCTACCTCCTCCTGGATACTTTATCTTCTCTGGGTGTTTGTGACTATTTCCCTTCTGATTCTTTAGCTCTTTGACCCTTTTTTTCTCAGTTTTCTTTCATCTCTATACTTTTTTGCTTGGTGACTGCTTCACCTTTCATGGTTTTAAGATTATGAAGCTGCCTCAAGTTTGTATATATCCAGTCCCAGTCTTTCTCCTGAGTTCTACTCATACATCACCAATTATCTATTAGACATCTCAAGTTAGATGTCCTGAGGACATTTTAAATTCAATTTGTGCAAAAATGAACTTTCCCTTCAAAGCCATCCCTCTTTCTAGCTTTTTCTAGTTTTCTAGCTTCCCGGTCTTAGCACTGTTATTAAGGCTTAACTCTGCCTTGCCCCACTTATCCAGTCTGTTGTCACATCTGGATGTTTTTACCCCCACTGCTTCTCGTACCCCTTTTCCACTCAGCCACTAACTCAGTTCAAGCTTTCATCACTTCTCACTTGGGCTATTGTGCTGTCCTCTTGCCTCAGGTCCCTCCCCACTTAAATGAACCCTCTTCTCAACAGCCAAAGTGATTATTCATAAGTGCAACTCTGATCATAAGACTCCAGTATGCTGCCCCTATTGCTTTTAGAATCAGATGCAGACTTCTGTCTTTGATATTTAGGCATTTAAAACCTTTCAGAGCCCTGCCACAATCTACTTTCCTGGTATTATATATTAATCTGATTCCCAAACTGACACCTTGGTGTAACATGCACTCATGCAGATGCACACACCCCTGGGGTTCTCCCTCTCTAATCTCCTAGCTTCTACTAGGAGCCTTTCCTAATAGTTCCTCTTCCTCCTACTTCCCTAAACTATCTTGCATTTATTTTATATTTATACTTGATATCATTATAAATACGTATATACCTTCCCCCAGGAGAAAGGAAACTTAATAGCAAGGACTCTTGCTCTTTTGTCTTTGTATTCCCAGCACTTAGTAGGTGTCTGGTACTTTTTTTTCCAATAGTCTATAGTTTCATTTGTATAAGGACAGCTAAGGTAGCCTGGTGGATAGAGTTCTGGGCCTGGAGACTCACTTTCCTGATTTCAAATAGTGTCTCATGCACTTATCAGCCGTGTGGCCCTGGGCAAGTCACTGAACACTGTTTGAGCTGGAGACGAAAATGGCAAATCACTCCAGTATCTTTACCAAGAAAACCCCAAATGATTTATGATGAAAGATGCTATTCATCCTTAGAGTAATAACTGATGGAGTCTGAATACAAATTGATGCATACTTTTAAAAAATATTTTCTTCATTGTGGGATTGGAGGGTGGGTCTATGTTTTCTTTTTCTGTATGATTTATGTGGAAAGTATGTTTTTCATGATTATACCTGTATAACCTATATTAAATTGCTTGCCTTCTCACTGAGGGTGCTGAGAGTGAGGAAGAGAATTTGGAACTCAGAATTTTTAAAATGAATGTTAAAAATTGTTTTCACATGTAATTAGAGAAAAAAATACTAAATACAGAGAAAAAAAAGAAAGAAAACTGAAATTGGGTCAAGAAGAGTAGGACATTTCTGACCTACAACAAATAAGTAGCTCATGTGAGGAACTCTACCAAAGCATATAAATTACCTACTATTCAACTTAGTCTTAAAGATTTGCCTGGGGTGCTAAGAAATGAGATGACCTGACGAGAAATAGTATATGAATCTACTATGGAACTTGACCTCTGGTCTTCCCAACTTCTAGGTCTGGTAGACCTAACTCATAGTAGGTGCTTAACAATGCTTGTTGTCTGATTGATTACTCCCTTTCCCTGGTTTTTCTCTGCTTTCAAATTTCAAACATATATACTCCCAAGAAACTTGTTACTTAGAGTGGGGAAGAAACTCCTAGGGCTATAATTTCATAATATCACCTTACAACCTTATTCCTGAACTTGAACCAGACAGTGAATCATATTAATATAATCAATCCTGAGTGCGAATGAGCAGATTTCAAGTTTGCATTTTTAATAAACTCTAGTTTCTGACCTGGTTTAAAGTAGAACAAAACTTTGAAATTTTGGAAAGTAGTTAATTATCCCTTTTTAGTACCAAGCTCACTGACACAGAAGGGTGGTTGCCATAGCAATTAATTTAGGTCTTTCACCGGAATAGGTTGTTAATGGCCCTTAGGATGGACAGAAAAATCTTAAGCAAGATGTTCTTTATTGCCAGACATAATCTTTAAAGGAGTCTTGGTGCCCGTTCTGCTCTGCAGAAGGAATTTTAGTATTTACAGGGAGAGAATGCCTACCCTGTAGGCTTACGAGAAATGTGCTTCTTGAACCTTCAAGCACCATATAATAGAGTTGTTACTAGTCACAAGGGGGTTTGAGCTCAGCCTGTGGAAACTTCCTTCTGAATGATGTCAGCCAAAGACAGACTGTCCAAAGTATGTATGCTCAGCCCTCTAGTGTGACTATCATAAATGCACATATAGGAAACAAGGAAAGGCTCATATATCATTAGAAACCCTGGGGCAGACAGCATGTCTGAGGAGACGAAAATACCTGGGGCTTTATACATGTGGTCCGATAGACAGTAACCTTTTTTGTAGCTCTCATGTTTACCATATTCTGTTTTGTATTATAAAGGATGTCCCAATAGCTTAAACTACATTAAAATTTTTGGACACCCTGTATTTTTATGCGTACATAGCTTATCTCCCCTCCCTTATATTGTATAGTCATTTTTGAGGACATTCAATAAGAATAACCTCCAGTTCCTGCAATAGCTTGTTTTTGCTGTTTGTTGACCAAATGATGCTCCTGGTAACATTCTATGTGATCCTTTCCATAGGCTTGTGTGGATTTGTGTTGACTGATAGATATTTTCATTTCTTGGGACTGATAGCTAGTTTTTAAGTCAGTCGTTGGTGATAATAGTCTTTGATCATGAAATAAAATGCAGTTACCTCGCCCATATTGGGTCTAAATACCTCTTCTTTTTCTCATTAGCATCATATACCATTATATGCCAAATTGGCTGACTTGTCTCTTCCGCCTCTTGGCTGTTGAACAAGCTGTCCTCCGTGCCTGGTTTGTTCTCCTCATTCCTATCTCACAATCCCACATTTCAATGTAATTGACCCCTGAAAGCAGAGAGCATTTCATTTTTGTGATTATATGCCTAGCATTTATCACTGTGCCTAGTATGTAGTAGACAAGCCCAGCACACAGTAAGTGCTTAATAAATGCTTATTGACTCACAATAAATGATAATGATTTATAATTAATAATAAATAATACTAAGGGTTGACTCATGTTCCAGCCAACAGCTTAAGTGACGGTCCTTAGGGACTGAGCAATGGTTGATAGAACCAGAACATTGCAATGAGATGATTACCTGTGTTAAGGAAGCTTAAGTATTTTGAGTTTCTAAAACTTGTTTCTTGTTGTTGTTGTTGTTATGCTGTGTTGACTACCAGAATGCTGTTGTCTCTCCAGGGCCTCAATTTCCATGAACAGAGAATAAAGTCTGGTAAACCTTAAATTCAGAATCTGCATGCAGAGTAGAAAGAAGAAGCTTTATTTGATCCCACAGTAACTTTTGAACAGATGGTCAAAAAGAAAATTAAAGACCAAGAGCAGGAAATACCAAGTTATTTAGGAAATTAGCTCTGGAGCTATGATTAATTGATTTTAATGAATTGATTAAATATCTTTATGCATATTTTTTGTATGTTTGTTGTTTTCAGTCATGTCTGACTCTTTTTGATCCCATTAGAGATTTTCTTGGCAGAGATACTGGAGTGGTTTGCCATTTCCTTCTCTGGCTCATTTTATTGATGAGGAAACTGAGGCAAATTCAATTAAGATACTTACCAGAGTCACACAGCTACCAAATGTCTTGAGGCAGGATTTCACCTCAGGAAGATGAGTCTGCCTGACTCCAGGCCTAACACTCTATCCTCTGTGCTACCTAGTCACACATGTAATGCTTCTTAGCTTTAGTTTTCAGGATTTTTTTTTTTTTAGGATTTTAGGAATCCATGACTTTATTTAACTGTAGGGCAACTATCTTGGGCAGACAAGTAGTTGTTTGATTGACTGAAAACAAAAGAATAGTAGAGGTGATTACCTGTAAAATTAAGGATAAAGTAATTTCTAAAGTCCCTTCCAACTCTTAACATTCTGTGGTCTCTACCTATTTCTTGTTGGAGAGCAGAAACCAGAAGTGTGTTGATTATCAGTTCACCATGGGACATCTTGTGAAAAGAGAAAAGTGGTCTTGACTGAACGCTTAACAAATAAAATGAGGTAGTCAGCCAATAAGCATGGGCTAAGTGTTTAATATGGGCTAGGCACTGTGTTAAGAGGGGCATAAAAGGAAAGACTGGAGCAAAGGTCTCCTCTAGTTTGAATTCCAGTGGAGGAGATGGCATGAAAATAACTAACTGCATATAAGATATACTGAGTAATGAAGGCAGTCTCAAAGGGAAGCTTTGAACTCTCTTATAGAGAAGTGACTATTCAGGTTAGACTGCACTAAAGTTCAGTAGTTTTGATATGTATACTAATTTTTAAAATTTTAATTGCTTATCAGGGGAGACCTTACAGAAGACAACATGGAAACAGAAAATGCAGCAGCTGCAGCCGCAGCTGCTTTCACAGCTTCTTCGCAACTGAAGGAAGCAGTATTAGGTAGGAAACATACAAAGCATTTTTTTCATCACTTATTCCCATTACTCTACCTCATAATATTTTAAAGGACCATGTTTGCCTATTATCAACATTGGACTCTATCCTCTAACTTAGAAGACCATTTTTACTTTTTGAAGAGACTACAGGCTGTCCTTTTTAATGAATTTTTTAAAAATTTCCTTTGTAGTAGTCTAAATTTTCTGTTAAATTAGATTATTTCTTATGTCATGCCAGCTTTAAAATTTTGAGTCTGTGATTATCTCTCTGCTATTAATTTATCTGACAAAGACTGAGCTTATCATGGCACTTTGCTGCCCTCTTCTGTTTCATTTTTTTGCTATTTGTTACTAGTTTGTTCATTTGAAAAATTTAACAGAATTTATTGCTGTGATTGTGTTGATAACTCACAATCAAAAACTGTTTACAGAAATGTTAGTAGATAGTTTTATGACTTCAATATTTTTTTCCATAAAATTAAAAGTCTCATAATAATTAAAAGCAGTATAAGGAAATTTCAGTATAATGGTTTTAAATAAAACTTGACTTTACCTCCTAAAGAGATTCTTCAGCTTCTGGACTTTTGACTTTGCTAAATTGGTGGGTATTTCATAAATATTTGTTAGGTTCATAAGCAGCCCAAAAGTTGATTTGTATATTGATTATTTGGAAGTTAGATCACAATTTCTTGTAGAAATACTGTTTTTAGGTGGTAGGTTACCAGGCTAATCTATATTGTAGCCCATGTTGTTGCTGAACTATAGCGGCAATACTTTAGGCTACATCATTTATTAAATAGTTCTAGCTAAGCCAGACTACTTGCCTTTGCCAATCTCATCCTGTCATTTCCTCCTCTGTGCTTTTAGCACATGCTGCCTTCCATGGCTGGAACATACTCCTTCCATCTGTTGAAATCCTACTTTTCCTTTATGACCCAGCTTGGGTGACACCACCTCCATAGAATCTTCTCAGATACCCTCTAACTATGAAATAATCATCCCTTATTCATATTTCTCATACCATTCTCTTATGACTTTTCCTATGGGCTTAGGCTATTTTTGCATATGGATTTTTTATATAGTTATCTAAATGTTTGTCTTGTTTGAAGAGGACCTTGACATCAGAGAAATGATGACATGACTTGCACTTGCCTTGTTTTGAGGAAGGGAGGGCTTTGCAAGGTCACCAGGCTCACTTCCTCCTCCTGAGCCATCTGGATCCAGTGACCAGATATTCATCAGAATGACTGGAGATGGGCCATGATCAAATGGTAGACCTTGACCTTTTAGGCTAAGACCTTTTCAGGTACTCACTTAAAGGGAGGTAATGCCCATTTAGTGAGTAGGCCTCTTTAAAAGTAGTCAGGGTGATGGCCCCTTTAAGGAGAAAAGAAAAAATAAATCATACTGGGAGGGGCAGGAACCTCAGGGTTGTTGTTTCGAAGAGAAACCACTACTATTGACATTCGCTGTAAGCCAGGAGGGTCCAAAAAACAGCCATTGAGAGGAACTTGGACAGGGACCCATTATTATTCAATCTATGGGCTTCAGCGTACATTGGGTCTAAAGTTTTAGGGAAGGAAGGAAAGAAAGAAAGAAAGAAAGAAATAAGGAAAGAAAGATCTAACCAGTAAACCACAAGTTAACTGGGCATCTTCTGGCCATCAAAATTTACCTTCTTTTGGAGAGAAGGAAGGGGAGAGGGAGAGGTTGAGAGAGAGGATGAGCTGAGTTACCCAGCTAGTTGGGTAGTCATCAGGATGACTCAGTGTTTGTCTTATTCTTGTGTAGATGATAAATCCTTTGAGGATAGTCTATCACATTGCATGTGGTAGTTGCTTAGTAAATGTTTGTTGAATTGAATTGAAATAGTCTGTGATGGGTTAGCCTGATGGATTACCACCACTTGTAAGCATTATTTCTATGGGAGATGATTTTTGGATGGCCGAATTTGAGTTTAAGATGGTGAAAACACATTTGCTCTGTAATAAGAGCAAAAGGAAGTCCTTTGTCTTTGTCTTTTTTTCTTGCCTAGAGTATAATAGATATTTATAAATTAAGTCTCCTATCTCAGAAATTGCCTATAATTGAATTTTCAGTCTATAGATAATTAGTTGTGCTTTCTGCATTTGCAGAAAATTATACTGAGAGATTGTAATTGATTTTCTTTCCTTTCCTTCTTCCTATCTGTATACCTTATGAGAAGTGAAGATGGCTGAAGAGGAGGAGAGTTTGGAGACTGAGATTGTTTACCCCATCACCTGTGGAGATAGTAAAGCCAACTTGATATGGAGGAAGTTTGTATGTCCTGGCATTAATGTGAAGTGTGTTCAGGTGAGGATATGTAACATTCTTCTGGGTTTGAGAGAGATTGAAAACCTTATTTTTGAATGGGAAGGCCAGTGGTGATACCATATTTCTGAGAGTAAACCAGAACTTATGTACAATCATGAGTTACAGTTAGATTTTCATTTGAAAAATTAAAGAAGATTAAAATGTAACCCCTTCTGTGATGGAATTAAGCTGTTCCTATGGACTAGTAGATTGTCGGGATTAGAAGGCACGCGGTCTGCTCAGGTGACAATGTTAGG
>CM053769.1:291019560-291041989 GCA_028658325.1 Potorous gilbertii | reverse complement strand
GATTTCCCTATGATCGCTGGATGAGTAAATCAACAGGAATTACTCAATTCTTACTAAGGGCCAGGAACTGTGCGGCGTGCTAAGCCTAGCAAAAAAAAGAAAACGTAGTCTTTGCTCTCAAGGAACTTACATTTTAAAGGGAGGGATGGGAGAGGGGGAGACATATATATATATTATATATAATATAATATATATATATATATATATATAGGCACATATAAGATCTGTTTTGAAAGACTACAGAAAGAAGCTCTAAATGGGAATTTTGTATTACAGTTGTTAGACATTTCCAGCCCTCTATACATTGTCTTTAAGTGTCTTCTCTGTTCACACCAGTTAAAAGAATATTTAGCACTTTGTGGACTAAATTCTCTTAGAAAAATTTTTGGTTGGAATTGTACCTACAAAAAAACCATGTTAACTAGGCTATTCCTTCATTTGTCAATAAAGCATGAGATTTTATTATTGCTTCGCTTACGATCTTTCACTTTTCATTTAGTCAACAAATTAATTCAGCAGATATTAAGCAGCTAGTAAGTTCAGAGTACATGTATTCCCAGTTGTTTTTATGGGGCCTAGGGAGAGGTTTACTACTTTTAAGAAAAAAATTGGATTTTGAAATATGAATCATATATAGAAGACTGTTCTAAGATAACCTTTAAAGGCATTAGGTGTTTCACAGATATCACAAGATCTTTTTTGGTCATCTTAGAGATGTAAGAGGGAGCTTTCATTCACATGTAGTGGTAACATGAAGTTCTAATCTCTACTGTAGGTAAGAGGAATTGGTTGCTGTGGTCAACAAGACCAGTAGCCGCTGGAAACAGATAAGCATAATTAAAGATGAGAAGTGGGAAGTAAGGCTCTTTTCCACAAATCATTCTTAGCTCAAATTCTGTTAGGAAATCAGGAAATTGGCCATAGAGTCTTCGTCTCTGAAGTATAGTTCTTATAAGCAAAGCAGGGATCAGAGCTCTTTTTTATCTCTGTGCCAAGATCCAGTGACTCATCCTCAGTTTTTTACTTTTTATTTTTTGCTTCCTAAATTTGACTATTCAGCCCAAACAATTGTTTGTTGATTCAAGATGGTAATTATGAAGTCTGTTTTATTAGAGGGAGAGCCTTTCTGTTTACCATCTTGATATTGTGGTTCCTTTACCTTCTTTCTCTATTTAAGTCCATCTTATGTACTGCAGACAAGATAGTGTATCACTTTTACAGACTGTCGTAATTGTAGATTTCTTGTAGATTTCTTCAGAGGACATCCTGCCACTTACCAGATCAAGCTAGCATCGATCTTTATCTTATTTTCCCACATTACTCCATAAACTTGTCTTATTCTAACTGCAGCTGCTTTCTGCTATTATAGCTGGCCAGATCAACCTACATATAATGTTTTATCTATATGGCCCTCTATGTTTAGACTAGGTTGCCATACTATATCATCCTGTTGGTTTTTTTCATACTATACTTATAATCCATCCCTTCTAGGAAACCTTCTCTTACTAATCTATATACTTCATACCATATATCAAATTGTGGTCTCCACCTAACCCTTCCTTTTGTATATGTGTTTATGGTTTTTTTGTTTATTCTACCAGAGATGTCAAATTCAGCCTGCAAAACTCCTGAGTGCCAAACCAGATGAAAATGTAATGAGGAAATATTTAACAAAATAAATGAAAATATAGTATAGCATCAATAATGTTAATTTGTGGTTTTCTAAGTCAACATGTGGTCCAGAGGGATCTGTTTCTATATGAATTTGACACCACTGTTACGGACAATACCTTTTTCTCGTCACCCATATTATATGTGTTTAGACTCTTGGGATTTGGCATTAGATTATAAATTCCTTGAGGGTGACCTTTACATTTATAGTCTAATGTGAATTCCCATATAGAATTTATCTATCTATATCCATTTATATGTTGTCTAGAAGCTTCTGTAGCTCCTTTTTACTCTTCTTCCCAACCTCTTAAAGTAGTGGCTTCTCAGGGTTCTATTCTTCTGAATGCTTTCTCTCAGCAATTTCATCTACTCTCACAGCTTTAATTCTCATCTTTTTTGAGATGATTTCCAAATTTTTATCCCTAGGACTAATTTCTCTCCTGTACTTCAGAGACATAATCTCCAACCTCAGCGTGCTGATAGCAGTTCCAACTTGACACACTCAAAATAAAACTTACTTTTTCCCCAAAACTGACTTCTCATTCTCACTTTTCAGTTTCTGTCAATGGCACTACCATTTATCCACTCATCTATGCTCAAAATCTCTATGCAATCTGATTCTTTCTTCTCCCTCATCATTTATAGCCAGTCAGTTCCCAATTCCTATCAATTCTACCATTTCAGTCAGTTTCAGGACTTTCTATTCTCACTGATATCCTCCTGATATAGACCCTTATTGCCCTCTCAATGGACCACTCAAAATTGCTGGTCTTCCTGCTGACATTCCCCCTCCTAGAGTTTTGCTTTAATGCTGTCTTATGCTGTGGAAGACACCCTAATTTCTTTTCTAAGGCTATACCAGTAGATTGCAAGCCCTGAGAAGTCATACCAAGCTGGAATGACATAACATATAGGCCTTAAAACATTTATCTGAGGGACTTATGACCAGTATGTTGGTCACTAAATGATGATTTATTTCACCATGGCAACTCATAAAACAGATAAAAGTCCAAAATGGCCCTTATTCCTTTGTGTCTCCCTTCCACATCCACAGTGGTGAAGGAGGAGACAGAGGATATTTCCTAGTTTTTAGGCCATCTCTGAGCTTTAACTGTTTGGTGAATTGATATGCCGCTAAATTGTGTTTGTAAGGTCAGTTTCAATACAAATGAAACCAATACACAAGAGGAAATTGCAGCTAAATGGAAGGATGGCTTCAAAAGCTCTTCTTGAAAGACAGTTGAAAAGTTAGCTGAGTTGGTTTCATTATGCACTCAAGGGTAACAAGAAACACTTTTTCAAAGAACACTTGTCTATTTTATATTTGCAGCATTTATGATGAAAGTAGGTAACAGTACCACCCTGCCATGAGCATAGTTGTAGCTTATGAGCCATCATCTTTTGCAGAGGATGAAAAAATAGAGTAATTCTATAAGGAACAAGACATACATAAAAGTATGAAAATTATGTTGGGAAAATATGATTCAGGATAAGAAATGGAGTCAAAAGCTTATATATTATTCAGAAGTTATATTGCGAATAATTTCTGACCACAAAAAATTAAGCTAGTTATATTTTAACAGACACATTCCAGATTCAGACATCTATATATTGATTGGTTTAAAAGGCAAAAATATTATAAATAAAAATAAAGATAAGAAACTGCTGTTATGACTCATTTAAATGAGATGTTGACTTGGAAAAAGGGAAGTAGGCAAAAATAAAGACTTTAGTTGTGATTATTGCCTTTTCTTAAACTATAACTCAGAGGCCAAAGAATCTAGAAACTGCCTTAGCTAGCAAACAATTTCCTTGCCAAGTGGAGAGACATGGAGCCAAGGTAACAACAGTTTAGAATACAAGCTCAATTGTAAAACCTTGAGGAGAAGGATGGAACATTTTGAGCAATGGCTATACAACAGTGAAAAACCATAGCAAGAAAACAAGGCCCCAGAAAGCTGGGTTTGAAGTCCAACTAAGCCAGATTATTCTGAAGGTATTTATAGATTAGAAGGACATGTAGAAATGAAATGGGTTAGAGTATATCTATAGTAGTTTATTCTTTTCACTGAAGAAAGTGATGTGACCTTTCTAATTTTATCTTACATAACTCACTTCTGTATGTATTATGCTTCATCCAAACTAGACTACATGAAATCTCTTATTTATAGCCAATATTTTCTTCTGCCTGGAGTACCTCTGCCACCATTTCTCCCTTTTGAAATTATCCTCATTGTTTAAGATCCCTCTCAAATATTAATGTTTCTAGGAAATCTCCCCCGATTTCCAAAGTTGGGGTGCATCATACATCAAAAACCTATGATTTTGTTGGTATGGGAACTTCCTCCATTGAGGCAGTTTCCATTCTATATATAATAGTTTCCTGAGGCTCAGAGAGGTTAAATGACTTGCTTATAATTAATCAACTAGTTAAATCGGAGAGGCAAAATTTGAACCTAGTTCTTCCAAACTCCCAAGGTAAAATGCTATTTCTAGCCTCTGTTACCTTTCATTTTTATGGAAATCTTCTACTGACTCTTAGATCCCTTCCTCTTAGCCAGTCATTTGTTTTCGTCAGCTTCAGAGTTTTTGGATAATCAGGTTTATCCCTAAAATCTTGCCAGATCCTGATAAAACCAAAGATTTTGCCTGATCTGATAACTTCTAACATTCTATGCAGTGAACATAATTTATTACTAGAAGACTGCTGATATAGAAAATGATCCTAAATTTCCTACATTCTTGCATATTACTTTGTACCCTATCTTACCCTCTTGTTATATTTTATTCTGCGCTATTGTAACTTTATATTTATTGAATAACTTTAAAAGTTGTGTCACACACAGATTGTACGCCCCATGAGGGCAAGATTATTTCTTAATTTTCTATGTATCTTTTTCAGTATCTAGCATTGTACTTTGCAATAAGAAGTGCATATTAACTGGTAAATGTAATGAGTGAATACATTTCTAATAAAGATGTAGTCAGAATTTTACAGTTGACTATTGATTGTTTTGTTTTTCTTTCTTCAGTATGATGAGCATGTGATCAGCCCTAAGGAGTTTGTCCACTTGGCTGGCAAGTCAACTCTGAAGGACTGGAAAAGAGCAATCCGCATGAATGGGATCATGCTCAGGTCAGCCTATTTGGTAGCAAGTACCTGGATGACAATATAGTCTCCCTCTGTTAGGTAGGATTTCACGCTGTGAAACAGATTCTGATCCAGAAGTTGAGCTGATGAGTCTTTGCTTCTTTAATCATCCACATTTGTCAGTATGATTATCGTCAGAAATACCCAAAATAAGCCGCCCAGTTGTCAAGACCAAAGCTTCCCTTCTGTATTTGCTCATTTTCATCTGGCTAAGCCCTTTAATGGTAAACTATCAATATTTATAAGTCTATTGGTGACAGGAACCAAGAATCCTCTCCCCATTTAAAAAAAAGCCAAACAAGTCAAACTTTAGTAGTGGGTAATTTTTCCTGCTCAGAATGTTAAAAGTTAGTAATTCAGCTAAAATCTTCAACTATTCTGGAATTGGCCTTGGATTTGGCATGAGGCTACTTGTCCAGTAATTCTGCAGTTGACATAAGGACAGGTGACTAGTTAGGAGGAGGGAAGATCATTTAAGATGTGGATAATTAGAGATAATAAGTGAAGCTAAGTCCCCAGTTAGACAAGTATAGAGAGAAGATGAAGACGAGAAATCTCTGCTTTAGAATTTTTAGAGAACCCATTTATAAGCTTTTAAATTTTCCTTTCTCTATTCTGTTTAGGAAGCCAATATATATCATTTGCCAAATTTTTCCTACTTTTCTGTACAATTAATCTAGCTACTCCCACTGAATCTGTCATAGCAATGACAAAAAATTGAAACCAATTTGATAAAAATTTTTATTTCACCTGCCTTCCAGTTCCACCTTTCCAGCTAACTACCTTTTTAAGACAGCTAGATGGCTCAGTGGATAAGAACATATGGGGGGAAGAAATGAGTTCAGATGTGGCCTCAGACACTTACTAAGTGTGTGATCCTGAGCAAGTCACTTAATCTCCATCTGCCTCAATTTCGATGGGAATGATAATGGCACCTACCTCCCAGGGTTGTTGGGAGGATCAAATGAAATAATGGTTAAAAAAAAAGTGCTTAGCATAGTGTCTGGTTTGTGGTGGGTGTGATATTAATGTTTATTCCCTCCCCTTAAGATTCATATCTGACTTCTAATTCATCAGTCAGGCATTTGTGACTCTTTTCTACATCTTTCCTTTTTCTAATGGCTCATTCCAAAGTTAATGGCAAAGCTCTTAGGCTCTTGTTTTCCATATTGTCTTCCTATATAGAGTGTAAATGAAGCTTTTTCTAATCAACAGTTCTTCCATGAACGTCTTGCTTGAAGTATTTATCATATTGCTCTCAAAAACTTAATCTTTCTTCCTACTTCTCTCTCCATCCTCTGTCCTCTCCCTCTTCTCTTACTTCTCCTGTTTTCTTTCTCTTTCCCTTTTCACTTCCCTCTTTCTTCCTTTTTTTCTTTCTTTATAGCTCTTTGTTTCTTTGTTCCTTCCTCCTTCCCTCCTTCCCTCTCTCCTTCCTTCCTTTCCCTCTTCTCCCCCTTCCTCCCTTTTTGTTTTGACTGAGCTCATCCTTTTGAATGACTTTTAGTAAGATGAAAGGTTGAGTCAATTTAGTCTCCATCTTAATGTTTCTTTTGATTAATAACAATAACTGACATTGATACAGTACTTTAATGTTTGTAAAGTGCTTTACACTGCAGAATCTCTGACAGGTTCTGAAATGGTTCTGGGGTTGTATGGGGATTTGTCAACTACAGATGTTTATTATTATCAGTTTTAGAAGCATATTTATTGAAATTTTCAGACATGTGTAATATTGCTATTCATATATTACTTACGGTCATTTTTGGTACTTCCCAGTTTACAGATATAATTTCAAGTTGTCCTCTCTGCCTAGTGGCAGCTCTTGGTATCTTATTTCATTTTGAGTTCTCTTGGATATATTTTCCTCTTGCCTTCTGAGTATAATTGTGTCTGCCCAGACTATTTATTAGTTCTCAACCCTTTTGGTCTCAGGACCTCTTTATGCTCTTAGAAAATTTTTCAGAATCCCTGAAAGAGCTTTTATTTACATGGATTTTTTAATTTGTTGATATTTACTATATTAGAAATTAAAATTTAATATTATTATGAAAATAGTTTTGACCTTGCGGTCCCCAGAAAGGATCTTAATGACCTCCAGGGTTCCTGGACCATACTTTTAGAATCGCTGGTCTAGATTCTGGGATGAACCCTTTTCACATTCCTCCTTTGATAATTTACAGTCAGACCAAGTACCTAGAGTTCTCTGATTGCACAGTCAATCCTAGAGTGCTTAGCATGCTGTCCTCAATAATCTTGGAAAAGAAGGACTGGGACACTCTCAGGCTGAATGTATGAACTTAACATCTGTCAGCTGATACCTCTAGAAAAGTTTGTTGTTAGGTAAAATTGAATGTTCTTTCCAGTCCAATTAATTTTTAACCAAATCTTTGTCTGATTGTTTTAACAATGATAACTTCTTTTCAAATTTGGCCTAATGTGCAGAAGATAATATCACCTTTAATGCCCCATTCTCATTCTCTTGTTTACCAAAACTGGCTTCCTGAGGAAGAAGCCATTTCTCCAGCAGAATAAACTTTTGGTTGAAAAATGGAGGCTTTTGGCAGAATCTCTGCATCAAAATGATCAGTCCTTCTGTGCCAGACATTGGCAAATGGATTTTAAAATATTTAGATATAGATTTGCAAATAAACAAGCTTTAAAACTAAGCCCCACCCTCTCATGAACTTTATATCTTAGTTTTCCCTTGCCAATGTAACTTGGTTTTTTTCTTCCTTTTGAGCACAAATCAGTAACAACATATATTTGTATAACACTTCATATTTTTTCAAACTAGTTTTTCTGATATTATCTTTTAAGTTCCATTTATCTCATTAGGCAGAGGCAAGTATAAGTCAGCTGCTGATTTTGTAGAATATGGCCTGTTATCAGAGGTATAGGGAAAGAAGATGGAAACTTTCTTTTGAAGAACCCCTGCTTAAGCAGTAATGCTATAGGAAGGAGGAAATGGAGAATCCTCATTCATATAGTAACTTTTAAAAATGTAACTGATAGTATCTGCCTAGCAATAATGAGTATCAAGGAAGCCAGAGATGAAACCAACCAATTACATTATCTCTATTCCCCTAGAACCCAAGGCAGGAGGCTTATCTGCACTAGACTTTCTGACATTTACTTCTTAGGTTTTAATTAGAGAGCGTAAATTATACGAGCTCTTATATGTAATATCTTGAGACTTTGTTGCCCATTTCCTTCTCCCCTCTTTTTTTTCTGTTTGAATTTTGCTTCTAGAATGACATGGAATAATGTCCTGAAAATTATTTAGTTAGTAAGCTTCTGGAGAGGGGACCCTCTAATAGTTCTTTTTGTTAGACAGTAGTTTTCTTTACATATACTTTGAGATTTGCACTAATAACCAGAGTTCTTAAGTGCTATTCTTTTTCTTCTGGTTTCTACAAACATTCTTCAAATTAATTCTTACCACTATCTGTGAGTCATTTTTGCTAAATCAAGAATTAGATAATAGTCCATTATGAATCAAACATCATTATTTTTCTGTCTTCATTTGCTTTACAAAAGTGTATTGAGGCATTTGGATTTTCAAGAAAAAACATAGGAAAGGGCATCCTTACCTTTTGATTGCAAAGCAAAATAATCTTTAGATCTAGTTGCTTTGGAGGGACTTGTTCAGTGTTTGTAATTTGGAGAGGAGCCTTCATCAACTTCTTCCTTCTTCTGCCTTTTCTACTCTATTACTTTTTTTCCATTGATTTTTTTACTTTTCCCATTCAGGAAACAATAAATGATAAGCGGAATCTTGGTCAAGTTCGTAATTTATGCAGTTTCACTAGTATATTTCTGAAGAATCACAGTCATAGGATTTAGAGCTCGAGGCGGAAATCTTAGAAAAAGCTTCTCTTCTATCCCACTCTTCTGTAAACAAGGAAATTGAAACCTAGCAAAGCTTAGGGAACAAATAAATGCAAAGCCAGGACTAGAACCCAAGTCTCCTGATTCCCAGCCCAGTGCCCTTTCCACTACATAACATTTTTCTTTGTTTTTTGGAATTTAAGAGATCTTTGATAATAATGTAAATATCCCTTACTAAATCAGCAAAACCTTTCAGTAAGTGGAAGGCTACTGCTAACTGCTATAGCTACTGTGACGTTTTCTGTTTGACTTTTTGGTTTAGTGGAAAGAGTGCTGTGTTTGGAGTCAGAGGACCTGGCTTCTAATTCTGGCTCTGACACTTATACCTTTCTAATCATAGGTAAGTCATTTAACTTTTGTGGGTCTCAAGTTTCTTCTTCTGTAAAATGAGGGAGTTGAACTAGATTACTGAAGTAAGGTACCTTTTATATTTAAATCTGTGATTCTGTCATCTTTTAGCATGAAGAGCCCAAAACTTGCAGGGGCTGCTTGGCAGGAGTCTTAGCATGTTCTCAGATGCCATAAAATCATTGCAGAAGTTTCTTTTGCCTGAGTATAAATTGTTCCTTTTCTTCTTGTTCCAAGTTACAGAAGAATAAAAGGTGATTAGATGGAAAGATAAATAGTTCATTTTTGAGTTGGGACAATTGTAAATTTTGACTTTAATGTTCCTTCAGTGGTTTGTGATCAGCTTGTGATTATACTTTTATACATAATCCTTTGCCACAGGAAGATCATGGATTCTGGAGAGCTGGACTTTTATCAACATGACAAGGTCTGTTCCAACACCTGCCGCAGCACTAAAATCGACTTGTCTGGTGCCAGAGTGGCTTTAAGTAGTCAGACATCAACAGAATACATCCCTATCACCCCTGCTTCTGCAGATGGTATGTTTTCTTTGTGCCCAACACTGACTGAGCCATATAAATATGGCCTTATACTTTGTGACTCTACCCTAGGTACAGGCTTGTTTGTCTTGCTTTATGTTACATTTTGCTTTATATTTGTGTTGCTTCCTTTTCTAAATTTACTGTTCTGTTAGGTATAACAGAATAATCGCATAAGCTAATTCAAGTAAATGCGCTCTGGTGTGATAAACTCCCCTTTGCAGTGGTTTCTGCTTGCCAAAGGAGAAATGAATACGTGAACTGACTCCCTAGCATTACAAAAATTCCTCCTTGCCTCACTGTGTTGGCCTCTTTCTGTTTATCTCTCTCTGTTTGTAGTGAGAATATTATGTAGTCACTTTACTACCTCAGAGAGGATTTTGAGACTCGTTTTCTACCAGCTTATGAAATGAACAAATGACTAATAAATCATTTAACTTTTTTCACTGAAGTTTACCTTAATTGAATTACTGATCATTTTCATCTGATGGAATTAAGTAATCCCTAGAATTCCATCTTATGGGATTTTTTGAAAGCCATAATTAAATCCTAAATTTAACTAATAATATTTCAATGGGCAGAGTTGAGTTTCCAATTCTTTTATTTACATTTTTCCCAGATGTTACTGAAGAACTTCATTTGAAAGAACTTTTTTTTTTTTGACTAGTCGTAAAGCAGTGGTTCTTTTCTTACTAGTCCTTCAATTATAGCACATTTGTGCCTTTTAGTACTTATAGAAGAATTTTGGAGTGTAGGTCCATTTTATCTGACACTAACTTTAAAAGTTTGTATGATTTTACTTAAGCAGAAAATGTGATGAAATGATATCTAAAAGTCATGCCCAAGATACCCTGGTAAGACCTAGAAGCTTCAGGCAGTTAGAGATATATAGTCATTGATGCTTCTTTTGCATGTTATGAGGGAAGGATGGACTTTCAGTACTTAAGTACTAATTAAAGCTTGTTGCTAATGAAGTTGTAGGTTAGAGCTACGTAAAGGTTGTTAAGCTTTATGTGCCAAAGCTGCACATCTCTCCTCAAGTCTTACAAATTATTCTCACTTTTTGTCATCTTTGCCAATATACTGGTTTTGAGATGGATAGCCTCAGCTTTAGTTTGTATTTCTGTAATTAGTAGTGATTTTGGAGCATATGACTATTAATAGCCTGGATGTTTTCCTTAGAAGATTGCTTATGCATATCCTTTGACCATTTATCATTTGGGAAATGGCTATTAGTCTTATACATTTAAAAAAGTTCCTTATAGAGCTTGGAAATGAGTCCCTTGTTAGAGAAACTTGTTACAAAGATTTTTTTCTAGTCTCACATGTCATTGCTTTTGATCATGTGATTATGACTATCCATGGATCTTCAGAATTTATCCCAATTTCTGGAAATAAAAACCTAATGCCTACAAATGGTTTGTCATTATTGAGGCATATAATTAGAAGTAGAATTTTTTTATCATGTAAAGGATGTTGGGAATAATTTAATAATTCTAATTTTACAGAAGAAGAAACTGAAGCCGGGAAGATTTAAAATGATTTAACCACAGTCACCCGCTAATTAGTTGTTTTCTGATTACTAGAAAAATACTCTTTATGCACTAATATCACAAATGCCTATTCTATGCTTGCTGCAACAGAGATGAATCTTCTTCATATTGTACTAAAAACAACTCTTAGGTTTTTGATTTTCCCCAGTCAGTGCAAGCTAACCAAATATTAAAAGTATAACCAAGTATAAATTAGTGACATTAACAGAAATTACCTTTGAAATAACTAAGGGGTCTTATAAGGCCTGTTTCAGTTCTACCCAATAAGTACAAAAGAAGAAAAGTTTGTGATGCAACTCATTAAGGGCTTGGAAATTTTTCTGTTCAAAATAGATTCTTATAACATTTAATGTTATAATACAATAATATAATGTTATAATATAATAATACTTTATACTGATTTAGAATTAGCATCAGTTCATAGATCTAGTATCTGAAAGAAATTAAAAATTAGTCTAGGTGTCAAGTTGTTGACAAGCAAGAATATGTGCCTATTAGAGAATATTAACCTATCATTCTTTGTTATTCATATTCTCTGCTAAATAGTGCATTTTCAGCGTAAGCGTGGAAGATGTTCATAAATATTTGTCAGACTTGCCCAAAGAAAAAAATTAATCTACCTAATCTTTGTAGTTTTTTTAAAAAATAAATTGCTTTATATAGTTAAGGCAATTTTAAAAAAATATTACATGTAAATGGTAGATTTGACTGAAATTCTAGAGGAAACACAGAATGACCAAATTGAGATATATTCAAATAATTTAATAAAGTGCCTTTTCAACACCTTCAGTTCATAGGATTATAAATCAAGATCTAAAAGAGACCTTAGAGGTCTTCTTGTCTAACTCCTTCATTTTACAGATAGGTAAAATGAGGACTAAAGAGGTTAAGTATCTTGTCCAACATCCAAGACACAGATAGTAATTGGAAGAGCTGGAATTGAACTCAGGTCCTATAACTTTTTTAAGTTCAGTGTCCTTTCCATCATATCATATTGTCTCCTTAGTTTTTAGTCATTCAACAAACATTAATTGGTTCCTACTCTGGGCCTTGTACTATGGGCATACAAAGACCAAAATAGTCCTTGCCCTCAAGAGTCTTGAATGCCATTGGTGGAAACAACATGTGTACATAACAAATAAATGCAAAACACATACAAAGTAAATAAAAAGTAGTTTGGGGAGAGAAAACCAGTTAAGGGCATGAATTAGGATAGTGACCATGTGAATTAGAAGGAGATAATTATATCAGATATTGTGGAGGTAGATTACTTTGTCCTTGGCAACTTATTGGATATAACTGGTGGAAGAACATGGAGACTTTAAGCTGTGAATAAAGGTGAATAGGAAGGATAGTGATACTCTTCAGTTGAAATCAGGAAGTTTAGGAGAGAAAGGTTTTAGGAGAGAATAATGAATTCTGTTTTAAATATGTTGAATTTGAGGTACCTACAAGATATTCAGTTGGAAGTGTCCAGTTGATCATTAATAATTTGGAACTAGATCCCAGGAGAAAGAGAATCTAGGGCTGGATGTATGTGTGTGCATTGGAGTTGTCTGCATAGAAATGAAAAATGAACCTGTGGGAACTGATAAGATTGCCAAGGGAAAGGGTGTAGGAAAAAGATTGAGGGTTCAGAATAAGGTTCCTATAGTTATCAGGAATGCTGTTGATGATGCTCAAGCAAAAGAGACTAAGAAGGAGCAGCCATACAAGTATGAAGAAAACCAAAAGAGAAGTGGAGAGAGAATTAATGAAGGGAATGGGGGGGCAGCAGTGTCACGTGCTTCCTAGAGGTCAAGTAGGTGGAAGATTCAAAAACACCAGGGGATCTGGCCATGAAGAGAGTATTGGTAACTGGAGAGTGAAGTTTCAGGGGAGCTATATAACTGGAAGTCAGATTGTGAGGGGCTGAGCAGTGACTGAGAGAAGAGGAAATAGAGGACGATGGTTGTGATTTAAGCAGTGATAACTCAGATGATGACTTGAAGGAATGGGAACATTAAGTGAAGGTTTTTCCAGAATAGGGGAAAGCTGAGCATAATTTTAGCCATAAGAGAAGGAACTGGGAGGGAAGATGGAGGGGAAAGAATTAATGTGATGGTGAGTTGGGGATAGAGTAGGGCAGTGTGCAACCTGCTGGAGGAAGATAGAACCTAGGGTAGAAATAGAGGAAGAAAGAATAGATAGACTAGAGAATAGAAGTCAGGGGGTCTTGAAATGAAGAGTAGAGGAGAAGAGGAAGTTCCAAGCTCTATATTTTCAAAAAAAGTATGAGTTAGGATTTTTTGTTGGAAGGGAGTAGTGGGGGGACGACTATGTGGGAAGCTTGAAGAGAGAAAAAATATTTGGAATAGCTATTCTAGGTCATGGGATTTGAAGAAATTGTGATGAATCAAGCCTAGAGGGTTTGATGGAACATCACCATTAAAGTCCTCTAGTATAAATTGAAGTGGTACTTGGATTACTATATTTTATATGTTGATTAGATATTGAATCATAGAAATTGAATTATAGAAATTTAGACCCAAAAGAGGCCTTTTAGGTTATCTAGTTGAGGGTATTTTATTTTTTATTTTATTCTCATTGCTTAACATAATGCCTTGCACATTGGCCTTAACGGATATAAATTGGATTAGATCTATTCTAATGCAATTACCTTACTTTACATATGAGAAACCTTTGGCCAGAGATATTAGTTGACTTGCCTAAGATTACACAGATATTTTGTAACAGATTTGGGACTAGAATCTAGGTCTCTTGATTTCCAGTCTAGTGTTTTCACTATACTATGCTTCTCTTCTTAGATGTAAGATTGACAAATTAACTCCTGATATTTCTCCTAGTAACATAAGAAGTACTCAATTTTTAAATCTAGAAGTATAGAAATATGGAAGATACTCTAAACCAAAATATCAATGAAACTTAAAAATAGCTATTAATAGTCCTGTATGATAAGAATGATTATTCTTTGGATGAGCCTTCACAGTTCTAAATAGGAAACATTCAAATGGAAAAATACCTACATTCTGTCAATGTTATTGATATTTATGGAAAAGATCTTATAAACTATAGAGTAGATATTGGAGAAAATAAAAGTAGGAACTTAATATGAGGTCAGTAAATATTCAAGTACTGAGATGTGTATATATAGCATTATCTTGAAAGTGGAAATTAAAGAGAGCAGTAATATAACAGATAACGGAAAGAAAATAAACCAAAATTAATAAAGAAAAGTTGCCTACTATTTTGAAAAACAAAATCTGTATAAATGATTGTGGGTTTGGTTTTTGTTCTTGTTTTTTTTTTTTGTTTTGGTTGCAGTGAATGGGTCTCCTGCTACAATCACCATAGAAACTTGTGAGGACACTGGTGACTGGACTACCACCATTGGAGGTATAATGCATGAAAACCACAAGACAAAGGGTAGTGATTGTTGACCATTTGTTTGTCATTAATCATACAATTGGAAACTCTTATTAGAACTTTGAGGAAATGAAAAAGGAGATGTCCAAGCAAGGGAACCTGAAGGGAAGATGAGATATATACATATACATATATACATATACACACACACACGTGTATACATATATATGTATATGTATGTACATATATGTGTATATCTGTATATACATATATAGCATTGTGAAAATTATGCATGGTAAGCTATTAGGGTATAGGAACTATATTTTATGTTAATACTTGTGGACATGATAAGGCAAGGTTTGGGAACTGTAATTTGTTAAGCAAAGGAGAATAGCTATCTAAGACGATACTGTCAAAAAACAGATTTTATATAGCTTAAAATAAAAAAATATATAAATAGTTTGGTCTGGAATGGAGGACAACCAACAGAAGCTAGTAAAAAAAAGTTTCATTTCCTTGAAACATGTAAATCTGATCAAAAAGGCTGTAAACTGAAAATGGAGAGTGCAGGAGAAAAAATGCTCATATATATCCACTAAACTAGATACTCCAGAGTATAACAAGTAATACATATATATATATATATATATATATATATATGTAGGAAGAAGATTCTGACTCAAGAGGACTAGTATTTCAAGGCAGATGATATTCAAGAAGACGGAAACATGCAACCTCATATTCTATATACATATGCAAAATATCAGTAATAAACAAGGTGAACAAAAGTTATTAATGTGGGGAAGTTAATTACTACCTCCTGGGTATTATTGAAACTTGGTGAGCTGCTGCTCTTGATTGGAATTTGAAGATAGAAGGGTTTAGTTTTATTCAAAACAAATAGATTAGTAAGCATTGTATAGTAAGAACAAAGAAAGCATATGAAATAGAGGAGAAAGTATGGTGAAGCATATTTCAGTGACAGTCAATAAAAGATTATTGAAGAATTATATTGTGGCATAAGTATAGTAAAGACCACTAACCAGAAATTTGAAATAGATGAAAATTTCAGGAAACGTATCACAAGTTTGACACAAAAGTCATCTGGATATCTGGTGATGCTCTTTACCAGAAGGAGAGCAGTTGATACATTTTTGACTTGCTTTATCATTTAATTCTTCAAAAGGTAAATAAAGTGACCATAGGAACTCCTGGACTTGATTCTGATCAGCAAAGAGGAACTGGTAGCTGAGATAGAAACCACAGAAATCTTGGGAAAAAGTGACCACTGTATCCTTAAACTTTGTAAAAAAGGAAGGGGAAAGCTTGGCACAATCCATTGTGCATCCTGTTTGGGAGGAATTGATTTCAAAGAATTAGGTGACAGGATAGATAGCACTGTATTGCCTAAAATTCTTCCAGGAAAGCTGGCATAGCATGGATGAGAAACTAAGTTAATACAATTCTGAAAACAGTTTTTTCGAGGGAGAAATAGTGGAACTCTTTTAAGTGACAGATACAGAGGTAAAGGAAATTTTTTGATCAACTTATGTTGGCTTTTTTTAATATAAAAGGTGGAAGCAAAGGCAGTTTTCAGAATGAACATAATTCTTGCAATCCTGCAAGAAAAGTGACAAGAATGCTAAAGCTTAGAATGAGTGGTTCTGGCAGTGGCAGCTGAGAGTGATCAAAAGTTTACAGAAGGGATGGAGCCACCAAGATCCTGGACAGAAAGGAGGTTATGGTAGCATGACAAAGGAAAGGAAGAACTAGTTATTTCTGACTTTGCTTCTGTGCTCACTACCAAAGAGAGCAGTTTTCTGTTGGAAAGGATACAGCAAAAATGGTTGACAGGCATTTGAGAGAGAGGATAAGTGAGGCAACATACACAGAGCATCTAGCTGTCTTCAGTGTGTTCAAGTCACTTGGTTTAGACAAATCACATTCCAGAGTACTGCAGAACTGGTTGGTGAGACTTCTGAACTCTTGTCTGAATGCTTTTTGAAAAATCATGGAGAATGGAAGAGAGGCTGCAGGACTCAAGAGAGGCATAGATAAATGTCTTGATTTTCAAAATAAGAGCGTTAGTATTTATAAGCCTATGAGCTTAGCTTTAATTCTGAGCGAAATTCTATAATTATTTAATTTGTGGTAGCAAAACATGAGAAGAGATTCTTGACTGGTTTTTGACGGATTGATCCCTTGCATTGCTCAATATTTCTCTCAGTGACTTAGATAAAAATATAGGTGATACAGTTATTAAGTTTGTAGAGGACACAAAATTAGAATAGATAACTAAATTGTATGACAGAATCAGGATCCAAAAAAATTGACAGACTAGAACAGGAGTTCTTAACTATTTTTGTGTCATAGACCCCTTTGGAAGTCTGGTGAAAACTAGTTATTCTTCAAAATAATGTTCTTAAATGCATGAAATAAGATACAGAAGATTACAAAGGAAATCAATTATATTGAAATAAAGATGTGATTTTCCCCCCATAAGTTCATAGGCCCCTTGAAATCTATCCATGGACCCCAGGTTAAAAACCCTTGGTCTAGAATTATGAACTAAATGTGTGAAATTTATATTTCATCATGTTTGGTACAAATCTCAATTCATTCTGCTTTTATCTCACTAGGTAGTTTACTATGATCTTCCATAGTAAGATTTCCTTCCCACGGAGTCCAGATAAGGGCCAGAGGGTCCTCTAGAACTTTACATTTTGTGAATATTGTTAGAGCCCTCTGACTATTCATCTTTTCACACACATTTGACTCATCTTCTTTTCTAATGATATTTTACTCCAATTGTAAAAGGGATATCATCATTGGAAATCATAGATGCTCCTTGGGATCCTTTACTTTTTTGTATTGCAGTAATGAAAATCTTCTTGGTATTGCTTTATCTTCCTTTAAAGGAATCAATTTGGTATCTTTGTTCATACTGAATTTAAAAAAAAAACCAATTTTTGTTTCAGTACTAAGTAGTATACATAGACTAGAAACTGCAGGAAATTCTGTCTTTTTCTCTTCTCCCATTCCTTTCTTAGTTTAGAAGTATTTTGTTTAGGTGAGGTATGGGCACTCTTAAAAGTTATGTACTGCTCAGGTGCCACCTCCTATGAGAAGCTTTTTCGTGATCCTCTTAGCTATTACCAGTCTCTTCAACTTTAAATTATTTTGTATTTCTTTATATATACTGTGTGTGTGTGTGTGTGTGTGTGTACTTTATATATTTTGTGTGTAGAATACAGTAAAATGTAAGCTTTGAGGGCAGAGATTGTTTTATTTTTATCCTTACGTTACTGGTGCCAATCATAGTGCCTGGTACATAGCAGGCACCTAATACATAATGAATTGGATTGACTTGCTTGGATTGCCTGCTTATGCTTACCTCTCTCTGTTCTTTGAATCACCCACTCCTTTGACTCTTTGGAGATTGTAGCATCTTGGGATCAATTAAAAGCACTATGTAGTTTATCAGCACTAACTCAGTCTACTCTCTTTCTCTTGTTCATTTTGCTACCCAACTCATTGTTATACCTTCTGCAAATGTCTATATTGTTGTACTAATTTAGTAAACTGGCTATCCAAAGGCACGTCATGGTCTACACAACAGGCATTTCTATCCATTTAGTTTTTCTTTAAAGAAGCTCTGTAATGTGATGACTGCATCAGGTCCCAAGCATTGCCTGTCAGACAAAAATACCTGGAGACTCATCATCTATGGGCATTCCCTCTACCATTAGAATTCTCTCTCTTCAAGAGATGAGATAGTGTGCACATCTTTGACAGGCATACTTTCTTGTTATATTTCTTACTAGATATTAATAGTCAAAAGGCCATTGAACAAAGTTATTTCTGTGGTTGAATTTGTCAAGGAGTCTTATATAACTTAAGCATATACATGAGAAACTCCTTATTCCTTAAAGGAGAGCACTTACGATTCTATTTTGCCTTATTGAGTCAAATCCTTTTTTTTTTTGGTAGCCAACAAACAAAAAATGGAATTTTATATTCTCTGTACCTCTGAATCACTTGAAACAGTTAAAGGATATGGTCTATTACAAATAATCCCTTATAAAAGCCTCCCTGTTCTCTTGTCATTTAATATCATGTGTTACATGGATGCATATGTAGATTCTTCCTTTTAAGATTCTATAAAAATGATTAAATAACCATTATGGGTCGATAGTTACTGAATTCACCTTTTTGGTATTACTATAATCCGTGATTTTTTTTTCCCATTTGGGGGAGGTACCTTCTTCCTATGATATCTTCTATGAAGAAATAGGAATTAGAAAGCTCTGTACTTGGGTTTAAGAAATTATCAGCAGAAATACAGAATGGGGAAGACCTGACTAGGCAATAACTCTTGAAAATGACTTGAGTATTTTGGTGATCTATAAAATAAGGACAAATTAGTAGTATGACATGGCAACCAAAAAAACTAATTCCTTCTTAGACAGCATTATAGACATTAAGTATTTAGAAGATGGGAGGTGACTCTGCCCTGGTCACATCAGTCTACAATACTGGGTTTAGTTATGGGTACTTCATTTTAGCAAATACATTGACCAGTTAGAAGTGGTCCAGAGAAGGATATTCAGGATTTTAGAGGGCCATGCTATATGTTTGTTGTTTGAAAGGATTGGGTTTGTTTATCCTGGAGAAGAGAATGTGATAGCTATATTTAAATATATGGAAAGGTCATTATTTTTCCTGTTCCCCAGAGGACAGAGCTAGGAGCAATGAGTAGAAGTTACAGAAGCAGTTTATAACTTAATATGAGGAAAAATTTTCTAATAATTACTTCTGTCTAAAAGAGGAATGAGGTACCTTAGGAGGTAGTAGGCTTCCCATTGCTATATGATCATTCATTGGTAATGTTATAGAGGGGATTCTTGTTCAGTCATGGAACTAGAGGAGATTGGATACTCTGAAATCCTGAAATGAAAGACCCATTTCTTATATGCTAGGGTCATACTAAATTCCATTCCACTTATTTTTTTTAAGGCTTAACTCAGGTGCCATCAACAGTGGTGTGACACCTTTTCTTCCCACCCTAGTTGCAAGTAGTCTCTCCTTCCTCAAATTACATTATGTTATACTTCCCAATAGAAGGGAAGGGACTGTTACATTTTTGTTTTGGTAACCCTAGACTCCAGCATAGTGCCTTGTGTGTAGAGAGCATGTAATTAACCTTTGAATTGAATTCTGAGAAGAAAGAGACATTGTTAATTGCAGTGAAACCTCATTCTTGACACCAGAGGTTATTTTCTTTTTGTTTCTACAGATGAGACTTTTGCCTTTTGGCGAGGGCTTAAGGATGCTGGTCTACTAGAAGAAGTGATTCAAGAGTTTCACCAGGAGCTGGTAGAAATGATGAAGGGATTGCAGCAGCGGGTCCAGGATCCTCCCTTACAGCTTCGAGGTGATAATTTGATAGCTATCATTATTAACAGTAGCCACAGATTTTCTCCTTGTATTGTTTGATGATTAATAATTACCTTCCCTCTTCTAGTTCTATTTAACTGTCTCAGTAGAGGCAAATTTGGGAGAATCATAGCTAATATCCATCCTACAGCATGGGCCTGACTGTCCTAAAAAGTCTGATTTTTAATCTGTCAGCCAGATTTTTTCCAACTGTTTAAGGAATTCTTGCTGCCAGTTAAGAAAGTTGTACCTTATTTAGTTTATTGTAAGTCAAGTCTTCTGTATTATATGAATAGCATCAAAGTCCTAAAAGAAATATAAGTGACAAAGTAAGACCTAGATGAAAAATTCTGCCTTTGATATTACGAACCTATATTAAAGGATCTTCAAGATTTGAAGAAGTTTTGTTCACCTTTTTTAACCTTTTTCCATTAGTTAACTCTTACTCTGGTATCTTGGCTTGTTGTTTTCTTATGGAACATACCAATATAGTTTGCCTCTTAAAAGAGTTGGTTTGGGGTTTAGGTTCTAGTATGTGTTGCTGAAAACAATTCAACAATTCACTATCTTCCTTTGGGAAGTTTTCAGTTTTCTTTCAGAGATTATCATTCCTGTCTCACATTTTCTTTTAAAGATGCTGTCTTACTCAACAACATTGTACAGAACTTTGGAATGTTGGATTTAGTGAAGAAAGTCCTGGCTAGTCACAAATGCCAGATGGACCGCTCCCGAGAACAATATACTCGAGATTTGGCAGGTACGTACCATTGAATACAAAAAAACCCAGTCATAATTATGCCACATATCATGCTTTAGAAGAGAATGGTTTTCTCAGAATACAAGTTAAGAAATCTGTCAAACAATGATTATCTCCATTACTAGCAGCAAACGAACATTGTATAAATTCAGAACTGCACATTATTATTTTTGGATTATGTGCTGTCATACCTATATTGATGCATACTGTATTTTAACAACTAAACTGTAAGTATGAAATGTTATTTCAGTTTAATTCAGCAAGCAGTTCTTAAGCACTTCCATGGTTCACCTACATACTGGCGAAACAAAAAAAACACAATAGTTCTTGTCCTCAAGCAATTTACGTTCTGTAGCAGGGAAACAACATGTAAATAGATAAGTAAATAGAAAGTGTGCACAAAGTAAATATAAAGTAATTTGAGGGAGGGAGGAGAATATTAGCAGCTGAGGTGGGGGTGGTCAGGTTGGAGAGGAGAGATTGGAGTCAAAAAGAGTAGGAAACTATTGCAGTTTATGTGAAAGGTGATAAGGGCCAGATAGATTGGTGATTGGGGAAGTGGAGGGAGATGGTGGTTGAGAGAGAGGTTGTAAAGGCAAAAACAATAAAACTTGGCAGCTGGTTAGATAGGAGGGGTGAGACCGAGAAGAATCAAAGATCCCTTTGAGGTTTTTTACCAGTCTTGACTGTTTGGAGGATCCAATAAGCATAAGGAATTTAGGGTTATAATTCTAGAGTATAAAGAGACTTGAGATACCATATAGTCCAACCCTCATATAACAGATGAGGAAACTGAGGCCCAGGGAAGTTATGTGATTTGTTCAAAGTCACCCAGATCCTCCAACTTTCTACTCTACTGTGCTGTCCTTGGTCAGAGTGGTTTGGTTACATTTTTGAGATTTCTATGGAACATTCAGGTGGAAATATAATTGGTAATATGGGACTGAAACTCAGGAGAAAAGTAAGAGATGGACATATAGATTTGGAAGTGATTCTCACAGAATGTTTGAATTCATGGGAGCTTATATGAAAGTGCATGGAGAAAAGAGAAGCAGGTATAGGGTAGCCCTCTAGAGAACATATAGGGGCAGTGCATGGATAAAGTTCCAGCAAGAAACTGAGAAAGAGTACACGAGTAATTATAGGACCAGGAAAGCTCAGGTAAGAGAGAGTATCCAGAGGGGATGGTCAGTAGTGTCAAACACGAAACAGGTTGAGAAGGATCAAGATGAGATCAAGAAAAGGCTGTTGGTTTAGCAATTAAGAAATTGTTGGTAACCTTAGATAATGCATTTTTAGTGTTTTAGTGAAGTCAGAAGTCAGGGTACAAGGATAGTGCAATGAAAATGTGAATTTTAACATTACAGTCCTAGATGTGCATCTTTTAAAAAATAAAATTTATTGTTTTTTTGCCCCTGTGACTATCCGTACTTAGCTACCTTCCTTCAAATCCCTGAATAAAAGTTTTCCCTTGTTACAAAACCAATGCACTGATCACATCTGAGAATATTTGTCTGATGCCTGTACCTCTAGTCCATTGCTTCTTTTCTAAGAGGTATGAGAAGTTGTTTCATCACCAGTTTTTTTAAAGTCAGAGTCCTAAGGTCTCTCAAAGTTGTTTCCTCTCACATTATTTTATTTTTTATTTTATTTTTTTATTTTTATTTTTAATGTTCTACAATCACTACCATAAAACTTAGATTCCCCCCCCCCCCAT
>CM053769.1:291000976-291019060 GCA_028658325.1 Potorous gilbertii | reverse complement strand
TGGTCATTTTTGTGCACAAAATTCTCCTAGTTCTGCTCCTTTCGCTCAACATCAGATCATATAAGTACTTCCAGGCCTCTCTGAAGTCTTCTTATTCATCATTTTTTATGGCGCAGTAGTACTCCATTACATTCCTATACCATAATTTATTCAGTCATTCCCCAATTGATGGGCATCCCCTTGATTTCCAGTTTTTGGCAACTACAAAGAGAGCTGCTATAAATATTTTTGTACATGTGGGACCCTTTCCCATTTTTATGATCTCTTGGGGATTCAATCCTAGAAGCAATATTGCTGGGTCAAAGGGTATGCACATTTTTGTAGCCCTCTCACATTATATAAATATAAATTGTTCCATTGGTTATATATCAGTTCACATAAATCACTCTATATTTCTCTGAAACCATCATATTAATCACTTTATATGGAACATTAAAGTCTCATTACATTTACATACCAGGATTTGTACTGCCACCTCTCAATTCGTGGGCATCTATTTTTCTAGTTCCCTGATAACACAAAAAGTGTTACTATAAATATTCTTACTCCATGTAGATCATTTTCTTTTGTCTTTGATCTCCTTGGGGTACATGACTATTCATAGGCATGTGAGTAAAAGGGAAAGTGAGTAAAAGTATAGTTTAGTACCCTTAGAGATATAATTTCAAATTGGTTTCCAGAATGCTTGAGTTAGTTCATAACTCTTCCAATAGTGAATTAATTATCCTGTCCTCTCAAAAGCCCTTCAACAATGACTGTTTCATCTTGACATCTTTGCCTATGAGGTGGAACCTCAGAATTGTTTTAGTTTATATTTCTCTTATTATTAGTGATTTGGTACAAATTTTCAAATGTTTAATTGTTTAGATTTTTACTTGAAATCCTAATATTGAACATCATTATGGCTACTTAAACTTGTTTAATAGTCTTTTTTTAGTTAAATTAATTTCATTGAATAAAGTATAACTTTTTTCTTTTTCCATATCAGTTTCTAGCCACCAACTGACCTATCTTTCCCCCCCAGCCCTAACCCCCTGGTAGAAGTGCCTCTGTGTGATAAATACACATCAGACTGAAAAGGATAGTAAAAGGGTGTGTATATATGCGTACAGTTATGTATCTGTATGTCTACTTTTATTCAAGAGTACATGTAGGGATAGACATACCATACACATACGTGTGTATATGTGTGTATGCATACTTGGCATGTAGAAGTCTCAAAGGAGGACCAAAAATGTAGGGGAATGTTATGAACCTTATTATTGTAGTAACTGTTGTCCCACATGCCTATTTTCCCATCTCTACAACATTTTTATGAGAATAATATACACACACACACTGAGGGAGTTCTTAATGAAGTCATTAGTCAGGTTTTCATAAGTGATATTCTACATTAGATTACATCTTTATAGTCACGTAATTTTATCTGAATTCTAGAGATTACAGGATCTCATTGTGCTTATTGTTTGATGATTATAAAAAAAATTGATTTGGTAGAGCAAAGATGTCACTCTAAAGGCTCTCTTCCAGAAAGTTTTTCCCATGTATATATGAATATCACAGACAGTACCTTGAAAGATATAACAGTAGGGAGAACTTTGTTCAACAGTTCTCTGATTATTCATATCAAATGAAGCATAGGCAAAGAGATGTATGTTTGACAAAGGCATTTGCCATCATCATGAAAGATGATCAATGTAGAGTCCAAGTTTAAGAGAGATTCCACATATATTATGAGAACTTCCAGGTATTCCTATTTGTGGGTGACATTATGCTGATCATATCAGGCCTCAGAATATCATGGAGTAGTCTCCAAATCCATAATTACTCAACTTTTTCACCTACTTATCCCAATAGAAAAACCAAAAGGATGAACAGTGTTTATTGTTTAGACTATGTTCACTTGCATAGACAACTTAGAGTTATCTACCATATTTTAGATAAACACTGTAAATGAACAATGAGCTAGACCCAATGATCTGCAGCAGAGCTCTAGCTGGATGACACAGTATCACTTTAAATTAAATGTGCCCTAAATTAGAATTATCTTTTGCTATAAACTTGTTCCTTCTAACTTGATTATTTCAAAAAGGGGTACCACCTTTTACCCCTGAAGTCGGAATGTTAGAGCTGAAAGGGATCATTTGAGATCATTTATTCCTTCAGATTCTTCTTATGGATGAGAAAAATTAGATCTGTAATGGTAAAGTCACTTGTCTTATGTCGCACAGTAAATGTCAAGCTAGAATTCAAATCCAGGTATTCTGAGCCTTTTGACTATAAATACAGTGATTTTTCTGCTACATCATGCTCTTCCTATGTTTGAAATACTGATCTTTTCTTTGATTATTTTTTTTTTTTGCTTACTTGTCTTAAGTAGTCTTCAAATCCTCCTGATTCTACTTCTGATAATATATTTTTTATACATCCCCTTTTCTCTGTTTCCACTAACAACTCTTTCATATATAACCTTACTATTTATTTCTCACTTGGATTTTATAATAGTTTCTTAAGAGGTCTTCCCAACTACAGTTTTTCCACTCCTGAGTCTATCCTTTAGTCCAAAATTAATCTCCATTGCTTTAAAAAACCTTTGATGACAGAAAATGAGATCAAGTTTTTTTTGTTTTTTTTTAAAGATATGACTTGGTTATTTAAGAAAACAAAGGTAGAAGTGACCACAACAGAGGAAGTAGATCATTTCAGTTACATAAAATTGAAAAGTTTTTGCACTAAGAATATATGCCGGGAGGCAGAGCCAAGATGGCAATGTAGCAGGAAGAGGTGTAGCCCAGTTTCTCCCTACCTGCCCCCCCCCACCCCCCCCCCCCCGCCCAAGCACTGCTACAAAGATCAAGAAAACACACAGACCAAGTCTTGTTCCGGAAATCTAAGAAAAAAGCCAGTGAGTCATTGTAGTGTGCAGCCCAGGTTAGCACAGGGAGATTGACAGAGAGGTGTGTGGACCTTAGGAAAGGATCTTGCCAGGAATATGAAAGATGAAAGATCTCATGAAAGATTCAGGCACTAGCTACTGAAAGAAGATGTAAGGTTGTACGCCAGGGTACTAAGAGATGCTAGGGGCTCCCACCCACCAACTGTTGCAGGGTGTGCAAATGGGTACTATCTGGGAAGCTTGTTGCTCACTATCCTGATCCTAAGTCATAGATCCAGAGAGGACTAAAGAGAAGGCATCTGTGCCTAGGGGTGGTCTTCCAAGATGAGGAATGTTTGTGGGTCTTGGATTGTGCACTGACAGAGAAAAAAGTTCAGAAGTAAATAATAGCTGTGTGGCTATAACTCTGGAGGAGAGCAGTTCTGCCAACTTAATCTGAAGCCTGCAATGGAATGACCAGTGCAGGAATCCCATACAAAAAGGGGAGCCTAGAGTTCCGTCCTGCAGAATTTCTCAGCTAGCTTGATAGTGGCTGAGTCTAACAGCTGTCTAGTGGCAATTTTAACCTGGGACAAACCCACAGGCATGTTGCTGAGATCCAAATCAGAGTCAGAAACCTTCAGAGCTCAGGACAGTGAGCAGACTTTGCCCTGGATTACACCACTTTCAGAGCACTACAGTTTCCTGAGATACCAGAATAATACAATAGCCAATATGGCAAGAAAGCTGTAGAAGGTCTCAGGAGGACAGAGGCTCAGCTCAGACATTCCCCCCAGAAATGTGCAGAGCCAGCCCCAACATAAAGTCCAAAGTCAGGAAGTAGGTTGTGATAACAAGCAGTCCTACCATAAAGAGTTGTTATGGTGACAGGAAACTTGAGATAAACTCATAAGAGAATGACTCCAAAATAATTATAAGCAAATGTTCAGAAAAAAATGCAGCTTGGATAAAAGTCCAACTAGAATTCCTGGAAGAGATAAAACAAGAGTTTAGAGGAAAAAATTATTAAAGACTGAATGAGAGTGATAGAGGAAAAAATTGGAATAGAAATGAGAGCTATGTAAGAAAACTGCAGAAAGAATTAAGAGCTTGGAAGAAGATGTACAAAACCTTACCCAAGGGAAAAAACTCCCTGAAAACTAGAATTGACCCTGTAGAAGCTAATTCCATGACATATAAAGAAATATTAAAACATGCTGTTATCTATTGGAACATTGTTCTATGTGTTTAATTATGAGAAATTCAAATCAAAACAACTCTGAGTTTTCACTTCACCCTGAGCAATTTAAAGATGACAAAAGATGGTAGTGGTGTTGGAGAGGTTGTGGAAGACCAAACACACTAATACACTGTTGGTTTAACTTTCATTTGATACAGCCATTTTGAAGCATTTCAGTCATGGGGGATATCCAAAGAAAATACCTGGAGCTAAGAGATTTGTGAAACAATAAGGAGGCTAGTATCGCTGAATTAAAGAGTACATGCCAGGGAGTAAGGTGTAAGAAGCCTGAGAAGACTACAATTTGAAAGGCTCTGAACACCAAACACATTTTTGTGTTTGATCCCGGTGATGATAGCACTAGAGTTTATTGAGTGGGGATGTAGTGGGGTTAGTGACATGGTCCGACTTGTACTTTAGGAAAATAACTTTTGTGGATGAATTGGAGAGGGTCAAGACTTGAGGCAGGCAGACCCATCAGCAAGCAATTGCAGTAGTCCACGTGTGAGGTAATAAGGGCCTGCACCACAGTAGTGGGGATAAGGGGACATATTTGAGAGAGGTTGCAGAAGTGAAACTGACATGGCAACAGATGGGATATGGGTGGTGGTGGTGAGAGATAGTCAGAATTCAAGCGTGACAACCCAGATGGTGAGCTTAGGGCACTGGCCTTTGATAACAATAATAAAGAAGTTGTTGTGAGGGTTTAGGAGGAAAGATAATGATTTCCGTTCAGACATTTGAGTTTAAGATGTCTACTGGACATCCAGTTCAAGATGTTTGAAAGCCATCTGTAGAAGGGAGACTGAAGGTCAGTAAAGAAGGTAGACACAGGTAGATAGAAGAATCATCAGATTTGAGAAGCATCATGGAGATGATATTTAAATCCATCGGAGCTGATGAGATTACCAAGTGAAGTAATATAGAGGGAGAAGAGAAGGGGACACAGGTCAGAACCCTGTGGGATATCTGTTGTTAGAGGTTGTGATCTGGAGGCAGATCTAGCAAAGGAGAGTGAGGAATAGGCAGATAGGTAGAAAGAAAATCAGTAGAGAGTGATATCCCAAAAAAGTAAAGAGAATAAATATCAAGGAGAGGAGGATGTTCAACAATGTCAACACCACCAGAGAGGTCAAGAAGAATGAGAAAAAGCCATTGGATTTGTCAGTTAAGGTCATTGGTAACTTTGGAGAGAGCACTTTCGGTGTAATGAAAAGGTTAGAAGCTTAAGAAGAAAGTGAGAGGAGAGAAAGTAGAGGTACCTGTTTTAGAGTTTTGTCACAAAGGATAGAAGAGATATAGGAAAACAGTGAGGATAGAAGGATCAAATGAGCATTTTTGAGAATGAGGGAGACTTAAGCATGTTTGTAGATAGTAGACAGGGAGAGATTAAAGTAAGTCATAGAGTGAGGGTGATGGGTCAGTCTGTTGGAGGAGACAGGATGGAATGGAATTACTGGTAGAGGTAGAGGGGTTTACCTTATTAAGAAGAAAGGCCACTTTTCTAAGACAAGGGTGAAGGAGCAGATAGTGGCAGAAAGCATCTGAGTGACAAGAGATGAGGAAGAGGGTAGAAGAGGGTGCTTACAGTGAATAGCTTCAATTTTTCCTGTAAAATATGAAGCAAGGTTCTCAGCATTAAGGAGAGAAACAAGGGGGAGCCATGAGAGATTTGAGGATGGTTGAAAAAGTTTGAAAGAGTCTCTGTGAAAAGTGGAAGTGGAAGTGTAGAAGAATTGCTTAGTAGCAGTGAGGGCCCAGTTGATGTTGTGTACCATGCATTTGTAGTGGACCCAATCAGAACAGTTGTGTGATTTTTTTTTTTTCCATTTTTGTGTGAAGGAATGAAGGGTAGCTTCCAGTACTCGGGCTTGGATAGATCAATATAGATCTCCAGTCCTAGTCTTTTTCCTGAGCTCTAATCCTGCCTCATAAACTGCCTGTTCAGCATTTTGAACTGGAATGCTCATAGGCATCAAAATGTCCAAAACCAAACTCATTATCTTTTCTCCTAAATCCACTCTTCCCAGCTTCTCTAGAATTGTCCAGGGTATTATGATCCTTGTAATCACCTGAGTTCACAACCTCAGTCTTATCCCTGCCTCTTCATTCTCACTCACCCCATATATCCTGTCAGTTGCCAAATCATGTCCTTTCTCCACATCTATTGCATACTTTGCCCCTCTGCCCTTTTCACCTCTTACTTTGACTATTACAATAGTCTACTTAATTGGTCTCCTTGCTTTAGGTCCCTTCCTACTTCTGCCCAACCTGACCCAGCCATCACCTGTCTTCTTGCCTTTGCAAGTAAGTAATCAATAAATGCCTGTTGATTGATTAATTGATAGGTGGTAAAAAGTCCATGCCCTTTGATGCAGAGATCCCATTGTTAGGTATGTAGCCCAAGGAGGTTGAAAGGTTCTGTATACAACAAAATATTTGTAGTAGCCCTTTTATGGTAGTAAAGATCTGGAAATAAAATGGATTCTCATCTAAACAAAATATGATACATGAATGCAGTGGAATATTGCTATATTGTAAGAAATTATAAGTGTTATTACTATAGAGAAGGGTGAACTTAAATGAACTGAATGAAGAGTAAAGTAGAATTAAGGAAACAGTATGCACAATGACAACAATGTCAATATAAAGAACAGCAGCCACAAGACAAAAGTGAAGGTTGCAAAATTACAAAGACTAGAAGACATTTCTCCTTATTTTTTTGTAAAGGTAGTGAATTCACAGGTGTGAAATTGTTATTTGTATCATTTATGTAAACTTGCATTGTTGTATTCATTTGCTGCTAGAGAAGTAGCAGGAAAATAATATCCACAATGAACACAACAGTGCAAATGAAAAAATAAAACTGAATGCTGTGTAATTATAATGACCAAGCTTGACTCTAAAGAAAAATTGAGAAAATGTACCTTTTTCCTTTGGGTTGTAGAAAGTTGTATTTGCTCGTACTTGGTTGATAAGGAAGCATTTTTTTAAAGACTTACTATGTACAAAGTACTGTGCTAAGTGTTACTGGAAACAAATTCAAAAGGGAGACAGTCTTTTCACTAAGGGTACTTGCATTCTAATAGTGGAAGATAATATATATGAGGTAGTAGTGTCAGGAAGGAGTGTTTTTGTATGTCACATAGATGGTGGGTGAACCATAGGGTAGTGGTACTACTGATTTGATTATGATTTTAGAGCTGGAAAGGTGGTCAGAGAACATACTTAGTGACAGATTAGCGAGCAAGAAAATGGCTGGGGTGTAGAATGAAGTAAGACTGGAACTGTCTTAGATATAATAGATCATCAGAAGCATCAACAGAGCCTTTGGGTAGGAGTTCAAGGTTTGAAAGGCTTATCTTTTCTAGGCATGGTGTTTGGTCTGGAGTGTATAGCAACATCGTGGATGGAAAGAAAATGCCCCTAGTGTAGGGTAATGTATTAGCTGGTTTTGCTTTTCTGATTTTTTTCCCTCTTGATAAAAAAAAAAATCTTTGTTACAGGAGATAATTTTGCTTTATAGGAAAGGGGTCAGGGCAAGGAGAAGGTATATTTTGCAAAGTAGCTAATACCAAAACAAAAAGATAGCAGTAAAAAAAAAAATCTCCAGGGATTCCCTATTAACCATCAAATAAAGTTGAAATTTCTTGGTCTATAAATCTACAGTCTCATGTCACCTTTGCTTTCTAACCTTAATTCACTTTACTCTCCTTTTTGCATTCTAAACATGATCTGTTTCAATCAAACTGAACCAGTCTGTCCCTTTAGTAGTTCTTCATCATGGTTTTTATGCATTTGCTCACATCTTCTCCCCCACTCGGTGTATGCTGAATTTTATCCATCCTTTAACATCTGAATCAAATAATCACCTCTTTGAGAAACTTGTGTTCCCCTGTCAGGGACAACTTCCTTCTCCAGCCACAGTGCTTATGTTATGGCACTTTGTTTTGCCTCTGTAGTATCTAAACTAAACTAAAGTAGGATCATAGCACAGTGCTCAGCATAATTGTATGTCATTTGATACATTTTTGTTGTGTTTGGATTCCACGTCAGTTGCAGATGGTGCCCTTTTTCACAATCATTGGCCTCATTTTGTCTTTTGTTTCCTCCCTCAGCTTTAGAGCAGCAGTGTGATGAGCACCGGAAAAGAGCCAAGGAACTGAAGCATAAATCTCAACACTTGAATAATGTGTTAATGACTTTGACCCCTGTCTCTCTTCCACCACCCATGAAACGTCCCCGACTTACGAGAGCTACCTCTGGGCCAGCTGCCATAACCTCTCAAGTACTGACCCAGTCTGCACAGATAGCCCTCACTCAAGGAGTACCAGTGTCTCAGCTTGCCAACCTGCCACTGAGCAAAGTGGTATCTACTCTTCCATCTACCATATTGGGGAAAAGTTCAACCCAAGTTTCTCCTGCTAGTTCTCCAGCCTCACCACTACTTGGGGGATATACTGTACTGGCCTCTTCAGGTTCTAATTTCCCTAGCACTGTGGAGATCCATCCTGATGCTTCCAACCTCACTGTACTCAGCACTGCAGCAATGCAGGACGGCAGCACTGTGGTTAAAGTGGTGAGCCCTTTCCAGCTGCTTACTTTGCCTGGCTTGGGCACTACCATACAGAACGTAACACAGGTATCTCCTAGTGGTAGTACAATTGTGACCATGCCATCTAGTGCTGTGGAGAGTGGGGCAACATCAGAGGAGCATACTACCATTGAGGTAACCACGGTGTCAGAAGATCATGATCAGAAGTAAAAAAAAAAAATGAAAACTTTAAAAAAAGGAGATGGACCTGTAACAGAACACTTAAAAATGGATTGTCTTTGAGAGCTGCCTTTTCCCAGTCTGTGCTGCAGAGTAAGAAAATGAGGGTAAAAAAGGTAGAAGAAATCAAAACTGGAGATAACTTGGCTAAAGTGGGTAATGGTGAGGCTGCTGAACCAAAGAGAGAAAGAAAGAGAGAAAACACCAAAAACAAAAGGTTAGATACCAACTTATAAAAAGTTTTCAAGTACTAAACTTTTCTCCCCCTTTTTTCCTGGGATATGTATTTTTCCATCTATTGCTTAATAGCATGGTTTCACATTTAGAAATAGGAGAATGACTAGCAAGAAGCAAGTCTAGGTAAAATAGGAGGGTGAATGAAAAGTAGATGATGAAAAAGGCTGAAGAGATATTTATCCATGCGGACCTAAAGAACCTCAGGAAAATGTTGATTCTCTAACAGTAACATTATATGTCAGTTCTTAGGGTTTCAATCCCAGGGTTTTCTGTCGCTTTCTTGTCATTTCCTGTGAAGGTTAGTTTGGTTTACAGCATAGGGTATGTGGTAAAGTTCAGTTAATGCATTTTTGCACCAGATGAGGTCTATATAAGACTTAGGAGCTTGGGGTGGCAAGTATCTGCACAACTTGGTGCAAATCAGTAGTCACATGTGCCTGTTTTGTTTTTTTCCAATTCTAGCCAAGTTCCTTGCCTGAGGTCTGAGAAGTGTTCAAGGGAAAAAAGGGACAGTAATAAAGGTCTTGGGGACCATACCCAAGTGTGGAAAATCCATGGATCCTATGGATTTGGTGTCTTCCCACAGTTTTTCTGTAGGTTTTAATTTGGATAGTTTCCTTCCTCCCCCTTCCTTTAATAATTATATATACATTATACGTTTATATAATGTATATGTGTACACATACAGGTCTGGGAGAAAACTTTAGAGGAATCTTCAAGGTGCAGGTGAATGAGTTCAAAGCAGGCCACTCTGAGACACAAACTTCCTTTCTCTGTCTCAAGGTGGGTACTAAGAGGGGAGAGGGCATAAAAAGGGGCCAATAAATGTGAATATTTTACCCCAAACTAGGAAGTATATTTGTCCTATATATGATCCTGACTAGGCCAGATTAACCAAGTAGTTTGAATATTTCAAAAAGAATCATTTCAGCATTCAGGGAAAAGTTAAATTTTGTAGTATTTTAAACAAAAGAATGCTACATATATAGGTTTCCTAAGATGACTCTGGAGTTTGTATATTTTATATTTTTTAAATGGCCTAGCATTCTGTTAGAATCTTTATTAGATAATCTCATGAGCTTATCTGAACCAATATTGAAAATTCTGGGGCTACTTTGCTTTTCTCTATGCTAGGAGTTGGGGACCCTGTTTTGAGAAGAAGTAAGCCTGGGTTCTTAGTGACCATTACAACAGCTTGTAGATTGTTTTAAAAATTGTGTTACATGTAGTAAAGAAGGAACCCTGGGAACTTAAGTATAGACCTATCATCTAGGAACCTGGATTCCCATGATTTGTTTTGCCTAGATGTTGGGATGCACCAAATATTCAAACAATAACAGGTTGCCAGAAATACAACTGTAAGATTTAGATAATAGTAGGGAACTCAAACTCTTTGTAAATCTATGAATAAGGTACATACAGTATGTTAAATGTTGTTACTGGGTTATAAGATTCTCAAATTTAAATTTGGTGGTTACTAAATGTTGCTCTTATACCTCACACATGCAGCTTTGTTAGCATAGATATACCCCAAGCAGCCACCACTATAGCCACTTTGTCAGACTTATCCTGACTATCTCTGCCACCTGAGCCTTCAACTACTAGAAGCCTGGTGTATACAAATCCTCCTGAAATAGCAGAGTTGGATGTGCCTAAGCAGTGATTTTCCCTGGCCTCAACACCTCTTTGGATTTGCTAATAACATTTATATCATGAAGTCCAAGTAACCAGTCCTGGAAGTTTAAAACAGCACAAATAGATGGCTGCAGAAAGATCATGTGCAGTGATGGTCTTTCCTGCTTTGGATCTGGGTTTAGGAGAACCTAGCTCATAGCCAGAGCATAGTAAGGAATCAAGCCATTGAATTCTGCCCAATTGTGAGGTCTTGAACAACTTGCTTAGGGTTCTTTGCCCAAAAGCATTGCTCCTAAGATACTCTAGAGCTGCCAGGGAAAGTGGTCTTAGAATAAAGAATCCAAGTTGCATTCTGAGTCAAAGAAAGAAAAGAAAAAGTGATTTTGCAGTAATCAACTTTGAAGTTTTCCTTTTCTTTTTCTTAAATAAGGGAAAAATTCTTTCTTAAAGACTAAGGACATTTTTCTACAGGACAATATCTTGCAGTAATCTGGAAGATGAAAGTGCCTGAGTCACAATTTTAATTAAAGTTACCAATTTGGATATTCTTGGATTTAAATTTTTATTTTTCACAATTTTCTGGCCTTTGCTGACTCTTAAATTCCTTCTTTGAATTGCCACCTGACTTACTGGGAAAGACTGATCAGCTCCAGTGTGTGTTCTTTTTTCTAGCAGCCTCACAGCTTATTCCAGGGAGCTTGATGATAAAGGAAGTTGAAAGCTGTCAGGTATAATTTCTTAAGGAATAGAAGGAAGTGAAAATATTTATTGAAGTGATTTTTCTTACACTTCTTTCTGGGTAGAGAGTGTATCCTGTGTTGTAAGTTTACTTTACTAGGGCAGCTAAAACTATACAATCTCATCACTGGCCAAAAAATATATTTTTCTTTGTTTGTGCATGCACGTGTACTTGTGTATGCATGTATTTTGAAGGAAATTTTGGCCATAGCCCACTTCCTGCCCTCATAGACTAATTATGCCTTTGCTTATAGGTCAAACCAGTTACATTTGTTTCCTATAACAGTGTTGCAACCCTGCAGCCCATTCATTTTATTGTCTGGCTAGTGGCTATTGTGGGGAATCCTTTTTCCTAAGTACATCAGGGCAACATGAGGAGGCCAGTAGGTCACTCAGTATCTTTTTACTCTGTTTAAAGCCATTAGAAAACTGACTTAATTTAATGTAGTGTGGCTTTGAGTGGAGCTCATTTTAAACATACCACACTATGTTCCATCTTTGAAGAGATTCATGTACAAATCTATTGTTTTTCCTAAGACATTTCCACTTTTCACTTGTGACTTTCATTCAATATTGCTACTCTCTCACTGTGTAAAATTACTGAAGCCCTGGTGTCCTCTCCGTTAAATTTGTTCACTTTTTTGTTATGAGTCATCTGGTTATATACCAATATTGATTTATTTATAGATACTTATAAAATAATTTTTTCATACTTCAGTTATGAGTCATATTACCTGTAGGAGTCTGATTATACTTGATATAATAAGTATAGGGAACTAAAAGGAAGTGGTGGTATTGACTCAAATTATCTTATACATGATGTAACAAACCTAAGTCCAAAGGCTAAATGTTCCCCCAGTGCTGTAGGTTAAAGTATACTTACCACTTTTATTAAGCCCTGTAGCCTTACTATGTTAGCAATGGTTCAGCAGGCCAACCTAGCAACAGACTTTTTCTGATGCTCCTAGGATCCTCTGCTGATCTTGTCAATGTCCTCAATCTTGAAGGCTCTGTATACTCAGTGAATATCAGACTTATCAATGGTCACCCTCATATTTTTCTTTCTTAATGGGGTGCTGTTGGGATAAGAATCATGTCACTAATAAAAAAAAATGGTTGTTACCCTTGGGAAAAGCCTTTCATATGGTTTTCTGTTTTAAATACCTAATTGCACTCTTCCCTATTCATGCTGTTTATAACATCCATAGTCCTTTCTAGCTATAAATCTATGAGCCTATGATCTCTTTAATAAATTAAGCTAAAGGGCTAAAATGGAGGAAGTGAATAAATTTCACTTCTTTTTCTTAAAGCAAAAACAGAAAACCTTTTCCCCCTATATTTCCCCCTATTCACCTATTTTGGTGAATTAACCCACGGGGGTGGGGAGTTGTGGGGGGGGCGGGGAATTCAGTTTCACACCCTGGCACAAATCAAAAGCAACAATTAAGTGCCACAAGCAAAACTCAAAATTTTGTTGCTTATTGTTAGCATATTCTCGACTTGTAGCTCATGGTTTTGCTAGCCCTGTTCCCTCATTCCACCACCAGTATGTTGGAAGAGTTGATAAATCACAAGCACTAAAAAGTACATCTTTTGAAGACCAATATATATTTTTTTTAAGGCCTTGCCACTGGCTAGATAAATCAAGCAGAGAAGGACAGCCTCAGACCTTTGGGTCATAGTCTTAGAGGATAATGCTATCAGTTTGAGTTTCCAACATAAATTAGAAAATGATTTTCTCGTAAAGGGGAGAGGATTTTTAAAAAATATGTGAAGGTGTGGATCCATTTGTTCCTTACAATGATCCTTGAGCCCTGTCAATAGTGACTCCTTAGTTAATAAAAAATATTAAAAAAAATAATAATAAAAGCTGACTTCAACTGAATGAAAAGTTCTTGTTATTTTCAAACCCTTAAATAATATTTTAATAATTGAATCTTTTGTTTCACTTGAAAATATCCTGGCCTTCAGGATGTGGAATTTTGTAATAAAGGGGCCTGAACTAGGAAAGGTGTGACTTCGGGAAGATACTGATGTATACTTACAGAAATCATTCCCCACTTAAACTCATCTGCAAGCTAGTTGTTACTTCTGTAGCTGACATTTTCATATATAACAGCATACAACAGGCCCCTCCTTCCTTTAAATCCTGCTCTTTCTATTCTTTAATTTATGTAAATTAACAGTGTAGCACATGTATTCTACATACTGTCACACTGTTAGGACACAGGTCCCACTTTGCATTATTTCCCCTCAGCTGCCCCTCAAAGGATACTGCTCTCCTTACATGGGTCAGGACTTTTAACAGAAGTAAGAATACTTTGAAACTTTGTGCAAGAGACAGGTTTGCCACAAAATGAAAACTGTAAATATGGACAGACTGGTTTTATTTGGCTTCTATTTTCCAGAAGAGTTGGAATTGAAAGTTGCTTTTCCTAAGGGAATATTTGTTTCCTATCAGTGCCTGCTCAGAGATGATTTGGGAGGAAGGGTTGACATTTTGAGTTCTGTTTTGTATATTGTTTTTGCCAGTATCTGCTTGATATTTTGATTTAAAATAAAAAATTTTTTCATATCTGATGTCTCCTGGTTATTGAGGATTTCTGAATCAGGTTTAGTTAAACATCCTTTTTAAAAATTAATATTTTATTTTTTTCAGTTACATGTAAAAACCATTTTTAACATTTAAAAAAAGTTGAGTTCCAAAGTCTCTACTACCCTCTTTCCCCTCCCCCCTCATTGAGGAGGCAAACAGTTTGATATAGGTTGTACATGTGCAGTCATGTGGAACATATTTTCATTTTAGTCATGTGAAGGAAAACCTAGCTTCTCCTCCCTCATCTACCCCCTCCCCCCAAAACAAAAATAAGTTTTAAAAATATGCTTCAATCTTCCCTCACACTCCATGAGTTTTTCCTCTGGAGGTGGATAGCATTTTTCATCACAAGTCCTTTGGAATTGTCGTTGATCATTGTGTGGGTAAGAATAGCTAAGTCATTCACAGTTGTTCGTACAATATTGTTACCTTGTCCAGTAGAAAATATTCTGCTATATACTGTCAGCTATTAAATGCACTTGAACTTTTGGTACATAGTAGATTTAAAAGAAAATCATTCACAACTTGTTCTTTCAATCCAAATCCACAAACATTAAGTTTTTTCCTATGTGCCAGGCACTGACCACACTAGGGATACAAACTAAAATGAGAGTCTGCCTTCAAGGATATTTTAATGGATGGGATACAATACACAAACACACACACACACACTCACACGCGCACACACACACACACACACACACACACACACACACACAGTCCCATTTGTAGAAGGTAGCTCTGGAGGAACATTTTGAAGGAAGCTGGAGATTTCAAGATGTAGAGGTGAGGAGAAAGAACACTCCAGGTTGTGGGGAGGGATGCAGTAACAGTCCCAGAGATAGCCTATGCATGGCTCAGAAGCAGAAGATTGAATGTGGCATATGGGAAACAGCATCAATTCCCTTCTAAACCATCTGCAATCTGGCTTCAGTCCTCTTTTGGCTGAAAACTCTCTTCAAGGTTACTAGTGATCTAATTGCTGATATCTAATGCCTTTTTCTCAGTCCTTTTTGACCTCTCTGTAATTTTTGACAGTCACTCATACCGTTCTGGATTCTCTGTCCTCTCTAGATTTTTGTAACATTACTCTTTCCAAGTTTTCCTACCAATCTGATTGCTCTTTTTCAGGCTTCTTTGTCGAATCTTTATCCATGTCATGCCCACTACTTGCTGATGTCTCTGAAGGGGACCTCTTCTACTATACTATATCACTGGGAATCTCATCAGCTCTTATGAATTTCATTGTCATCTCTATGTAGGTGATTCTCAGGTTTGTTTGTAAAGCCCTAACCTGCCTCTACCTCCAAGCTCCCATCACTTGCTTGAACTGGATACATTAAATATCTCAAACTCAGCATGTATAAAACTGAACTCATTTTTCCTCATCAAACCCTTCTGAACTTTCCTCTTATTATCATGAGTACCACCATCCTCCTAGTTACCCATACGAGAAAGGCAAGTATCATCCTCAGCCCCTCACATGACCAGTTTCCCAATAATGTCCTATCTCTATCTGTTGCAAATCTTTCCCCTCTCAGCACTCACACAGCCACTACCCTAATTCAGACCCTTTTTACCTGGATTATTATAATAGCCTCCTGAATTGTTCTCCCTGATTCTGGTTTCTCTGCACTTCAAACCATCGCTAAAAGTGGTCTGACCATGTTACCCCACTATACTCAATGAATTCTAGTCGTTCTCTCTTAAGTTCCAGGATCAAACATAAAATCTATTTTACTTTTAAAAGCCCTTCACAACCTGGCACTTTCCTACTTTCCAGTGGGTTTATATTTTATACCTATCCACACATGCTATCCTCCTAGGTATATTGGCCTACTTGCAGTTGATTCCAGCCTGTTTACCTGCTGACTCCATGTTTGAAATGTTCTCCCTTGTCACCTTTGCATAAGACTCATAATAGGAGCTTAATAAATATTTCTTTTTGTGGTTGACTTCTCTGTCTTCAAGTTGTTCAGTGGTTTTTTCAGTTATATCCAACTCTTTATGACCCCATTTGGGGATTTCTTAGCAAAGATATTGGGATTGCCTTAGCTCATTTTACAGATAAGGCAAACAGAGTTAAGCAATTTGCCTGGGATCACAAAGCTAGCATGTGTTTGAAGCTAGATTTGAACTCAGAAAGATGAGTCTTCCTGAATCCAAACCTGTTAAGGTCTAGGGTGTTGGGGACCCCAGAATTCAAGGGCAAATGATGTGGATCCTACCTCGAATGAGTTCAACCCAAGCCTTCTTTCAATCAGAGACAAGGTTTATTAGAACATTGGTTGGGGTGGGTGAGATTTTAAGAATCTGTGCTATTGGCCAGATTTTAAGAATCTGAGCATTTGTGACACTTGAATTGACAAGTAGGCCAGCTTGAATCTAGCAATTTAGTGGGGGGCAAGATGGACCTTATATATAGAAAGACTATAGGAAGATCTGGTTGTGATCAAGGAGTGACCAAGTAGGCTATGATGAACAGAGAAGGCGTCTATATGGAATTAAAGTGTGGAAGTGGGAGGGGGCATCCAGACAATGAAAGATTGGGCTAGTTAGAGGTAACAGAATTGGAGGTTTGGAAGTGGAACCAAAAGGAAAGGCCACTTGACTGGGATGGGTGGATGCCTCAGGTGAATGTCAGAGAATTGGTCACGTGGGTAAGTTCAAGAAAAGTTGGGGAGGATGGGCAGTGTTTCCCAGGGTCCATACCTGTAAGGCCCACCACTCTTATCTGCCTTCCTTCAAGATTCACTTCAACTCTTATCTTCCCTAAGAGGCCTTTCCTGGACGTCCCCCATCACTGCAAGTGCCTTCTCTCTGGTATTATATCCAATTTAATTATCATCAACACTAGCATTTAAATGTTGTATAGGAGATTTAATTTCCAAACTTCCTCTATAACTTTATAGTTTTAGAGAGCTACCTCAGATGTTGAGAGCTTAAATGATTTTCCAGGATCACGGAATTAATTTGGCTTAAAAGCTGAACCCTTAAGGCTGGTGCTAATTTATTCATTACAGCAGCCCAAAATTTACAATACCATAAATTGCTGAAAAAGTCATCACCCTTTCTTCAAATTAGCTTAACAGTGATCATATATCTTTAAAGATAAGAATACCTCTATTTGTATATAAATAAAACTTTGTTCATTTGCCTTTTCTGAATAGGCTATACAAATTTTTTTTTAATTCTCAAATTTCTTTATGTAAAACTTATCTCCTTTAAAAATCTGGCTGGTAAAGGTGGCTAACACCTTTATTTTTTGATAATTTAATTTTGATAGTGAATACAATACCAATTTAATTATAATTTTCTTCCCCATATGTTCAAATCATAAATATATGTCATATCCAGATTGTCAACCGATAAATATTAAGCAATGATATTAATTTCAAGATAATTGTTCATTGTGTTTTAGGCAACATGTAAAGTTGTTTCTTGCTACTAAGAATAAGTAGGCAACCTTATTTTTAACTTGGTTCTGCATTTATATACAATACACTTATGGCAAATAAAAATGCATTGTTAGGAATAAAACAGTGAAATTGTCAAATAAATAAAGCTTCCGTTGACTTATCTTTAAATCCAAATCACTCTGGCTTTCATTGAATGGGCAATAATAACCCCAACCCAAGCCTTTGTGGTTCATTATTTAGATTTTAGAATGAGTGTTTTCCATTTGTTTTCTGTTCTGGCCAGAATGATATCTTTGTGATGGTAAGTTAGGCCATCTTTTATCTCAGCTATTACCCTGCCTTTAGTCTTTTTTTTTTTAAATAGTTTTATTTATTTATTTTTGGATTCCAACATTCATTTCCACAAAATTTTGAGTTCCAATTTTTCTCTCCATCTCTCCCCTCCCCCACCCCATAACACCTTGCATTCTGATTACCCCTTCCCTCAGTAAGCCCTCCCTTCTATCACCCCACACTTCCCTTATCCCCATCTTCTCTCTTTTCTTGTAGGGCAAGATAGATTTCTATACC
>CM053769.1:290959033-291000476 GCA_028658325.1 Potorous gilbertii | reverse complement strand
CCCACTGAGAAGGCAAGCAATTCAATACAGGCTATATATGTGTTGTCTTGCAAAAGACTTCCATAATAGTCATGTTGTGTAAGACTAACTATATTGCCCTCCATCCTACCCTGTCCCACCCTTTTTTCCTATTCTCTCATTTGACCTTGTCCCTTCCCAAAAGTGTTTACTTCTAGTTACTCCCTTCTCCCATTTGCCCTCCCTTCTCTCATCCCCCTTACCCTACTTATCCCCTTTCTCCCCTACTTTCCTGTAGTGTAAGACAGATTTTCATACCAAATTTAGTGAGCATGTTATTCCCTCCTTAAGCCATATATGAAGAAGGTAAGCTTCACTTTTCCCCTCTCACCTGCTTTTAGTCTTTGAATGGATGTTGCCTCAGACCAATTAAGACTTAGCAAAGATCTTAATTTAGAAAGACCAAGGTCATCATTGCATTCTGAGCCATTGTAGTCTTCTTGATTTTGTCTTGACACTAGACTTCAGTGACTTTAGAGGAAAAAGTAAGGCTTACAACTTTGCACAGCTCTGCCTCACTCATATCTAGTTTATGGAAGAACAGCATCCAACTTATACTCTTCATATTCTGTTTGCATACAGTTGTTTATATGTTGTCTTTTTGGTTGGAATATGAACCCTATGAATATTTGCCTTTATATTTCCAGCACTAATCACAGTGGATAGCACATGGTAAGAACCGAATAAATAAATGCTTTGTTGAGGATGTTGCATTTACTGCAGCAATTCTAGCTACCACTCAAGGTCCATCTCAAATCTTACTTTCATTGTACTTACTTTCAGTCCGAAACTTCCCATGGTCATCTAAGCAGACAAGATCTTTCCTTTGAAGTGCCATGATACTTTGTGTCTTATTGGTATTTTGTTTCTTATCATTCCTATAGTATTATGTGCTGCCTTTTAAAAAGTTAATTGTAACGATAATTTATGCTAACCTATCAGAATAAGGTTTACAAAGTTTTTTCATTTTATTTAATTAATCATCCAAAAAATATTTTTCAAGTGTCTGTTGTGTGCATTATGTTACAATAGCCTGGGGGAAATAAAAAGTTTAGGTAAGACATAGTCCCCCATTCATGAAATTTATAACCTAGTAGAGAATATGACCAAAAGGAGGATGGCCAAGTTGACAACTTTAAGAGATAAACTCTTTTTTATGATCTTGAAGACAGTTTGTATAAATAACAGGCCTTAACACTTGAAGGATTGAGAAGTATACCCTTTCCTTGAGTGATCATTGATTGACACACTTCACCAAGAAGATGAAATCATGGCATTGGAAAATGAATGAAAAATAGCTAGACAACATTCAATGGAAAGCTATCTAGAGCTTTCAGTGGACTGCAAACTCAATGAGTCAATAATGATGTAGCAGTCCATAAATAAAATCTTAGGCAGATCAAGAGAGGTACACTGTCTAGGACTTAGTAGATATTTTTTAAAAACATAAATAGTATTTTATTTTTTCCAATTGCATATAAAGATAATTTTTAACATTCATTTTTAAAAATAGTATTTCATTTTTTCCCCCAATTGTATGTCAAGAACAATTTTTAGCATTCATTTTTACAAGATTTAGAGTTCCAGATTTTTCTCCCTCTCTTCCTTCCCTCTCCTATTCCTAAAATGGTAGGCAGTTTGATATAGGTTATATATGTACAGCTATGTAAAAAATATTTTTAGTCACAATTGTGAAAGAAGAAACAGATTAAAAGAAAAAAACACCAAAAAATAAAGTAAGTGGAAAAAAAAAGGTATGCTTCTGTTGAAGTTAGGGGTGCTTGGAACCCCAAAATACTGAAATGCCGGGTCCTGCTCAAATGAATTTGACTCAAGCTTTCTTCCAGCCAAAGCAAAATAAAGTTTATGTAAGATCCACCACGTTGATTAGACTCTTAAGGAGCCTAAGCATTGTACTGACCAGCAGGTCGGATTGAATCTCAGGTAGATTGAATCTGAGCCCCTTCATGGAGGTGGAAAAGGTCTTATAAACATAAATATTGTGGGAGGAATATAGGGCAGTCTAGTAGTCTGGAGTAACTAGAGGGATTTAGGGAGGGTCTTGATGGGGAGAGACAATGGAGGACTAGAATATGTTAAGGGTATTTTTTTAACATCCATTTTCATACATTTATACTTATGGTGGAAATTAAATTATATGTCACCAACTGCTAATATGTTATTCTATTTTTTAAATTTTTATTTTGTTTCAGTGTTCTACAATCACTTTCATATAACTTAGATTTTTTTCACCTCCCTTCCCCTCCTTCCCACCTCCTTCCCCCCTCCCTCCCTGAGATGGCATACAATTTTATATAGGTTCTACACATACATTCCTTTATTCCTAAATACATTTCCACCTTAGTCATGTTGCATAGAAAAATTAAAATGAATGGGAGAAATCATAAAGCAAACCAAAACATTATACAAAAAAAAATGATCTGCTACATTCTGGGATTGCATTCCATAGTTCTTTCTCTGGATGTGGAAGGTATTTTTCCTTGAGACCATTGGGAATTTTTAAAGTCCTTGCATTGTAATAAAGTTCTAAGTCTACCAGAAAAAATCCTCTCACACTGTGGTTGTTGCTGTGTACAAAGTTCTCTTGGTTCTGCTCCTTTTGCTCAGCATTAGTTCATATAAGACTTTCCAGGCCTCTCTGAAGTCTTCCTGTTTATCATTCCTTATAGCACAATAGTATTCCATTACATTCATATACCACAATTTATTCAACCATTCCCCAATTGATGGGCATCCCCTTGATTTCCAGTTTTTGGCCACCACAAACCTCTGCTATAAATATTTTTGAACATGTGGGAACCTTTTCCATTTTTATAATCTCTTGCAGATACAGTCCTAGAAGCAGTATTGCTGGGTCAAAGGATACGCACATTTTTGTAGCCCTTTGGACATAGTTCCAAATTGCTCTCCAGAATGGTTGGATCAGCTCACAGCTCCACCAACAATAAATACTAGTGTTCCAACTCCCCCACATCTTCTCCAACATTTATCATCATCCTGTTTTGTCATATAAGCCAATCTGATAGGTGTGATGTGGTATCTCAGAGTTATTTTGATTTGCATCTTTCTAATCAATAGTTTAGATTTAGAGCATTTTTTCATATGACTATAGATAGCTTTAATTTCTTCCTCTGAAAACCTCCTGTTCATATCCTTTGACAATGTATCAATTGAGGAATGACTTGTATTCTTGTGTGTTTATCCTTCCTTGCTAAAGAAGACCATGCCATCAGAGAAATAATGTCATGACTTGCACTTGACTTTGTTTTGAGTAAGTGAGGGCTGTGCAGGTCACCAGCCTCACTTCTTCTCCAAAGCCATCTGAATCCAGTGACCAGATACTCATCAGAATGACTGGAGATGACCCAGGATGAGGCATTTGGGGTTAAGTGACTTGCCCAAGGTCACACAGCTAGTGAATGTCAAGAGTCTGAGATGAGATTTGAATTCAGGTCCTCCTGACTCCTACACTGGTGCTCTATAGGTGCACCATATAGGTGGTGCTTCATTGCACCACCTAATGTATGAGGGTTTTTAACACTTTAATAAAGCACTAATTTAAAAAAAACTGTAAATAAGATCAAATTATTGCCAAAATAATAAAGTAACACTGGCAGAAAAAACCAAAACAAACCCAAAGCCCCCAAACCACTATGATTATACTTAAATGTTCTAGATCTCCTCCCTGCACCAAGAGTATAAAATGATGAGAAAAAGAAGGGATACTACCGACCTGGATAGCAGTTTGGTCTAAATAATCTTAGTGGCACAGAGCATACTTTTGATTATCAAGGTCCTTCTGGATTAGACATTGGTGGGGCAGTTGGGTGAAGTGGGGGAGGAGTGTGAGGGGCCTTGGGTGACCAGGTATTACCATGAAGGACACACTCCTGTCTATCAGTTCAGTAAACATTTAAGTGCTTGTAAGACACTGGTGATATGAAGATCAAAGTGTGAGGCCATCCTTACCCACACTTCACAGTTCCTCCAAAGGCCCTACCGTGCCTGTGGTAACGGTAATACGCAACATTAAAAATATTTTCTTGTACATTTGACTCAGTTCTCTATATATTTTAGAAATGAGGCCTTTATCACAGATATTAGTTGCAAAAAATTCTTTCCAAGTTTTCTGCTTTCCTCCTAATCTTGGTTGCATTTGGGGTTAAGGGTATTTTAATGGAATCAAGGAGGGGAAGCAACCAGAGGCCATTGGACAAAGCAATAATGAAAGACTTATGGCCTCAGGTGAATGCCAGATCAAGGGGGAAGATTCAAGAAGAGTTCAGGGGGGTTCCTAGAGCCTGTACCCCATCACTTCATCCTGCATTCAGAGTCTGTAAGTTCTTTATCTGGATGAGGAAAGCTTTCTTCATCATGGTCTTTTGTACTTGTTTTGGACCATTGTGTTGCAGAGAAGAGCTAAGTCATTCATCAAGTCATCATACAGTGTTGCTGATAGTGTGTACAATGTTTTCTTGGTTCTACTCATTTTACTTTGCCTCAGTTTGTACAAATATTTCTAAGTTTTTCTGAAATCTACCTGCTCATCATTTCTTATACAACAGTATTCCATGACATTCCTATACCACTATTTGTTCAGCTATTTCCCAAATGATGGACATTAAGATTTACTAGTTCTACCTGGTCTGACCACATTTGGATGTTTTAAAATGAAAAATTATAGTTGTTTTCAAGTATATTAAAGTCTTTCCTATGGAAAACGAATTACTTTGTGTGGTTTTACTTATGTGGTTTTACTCAGAGGGAAGAGCTAAGAGCAATGAATGGGAGTTGCTGACAGGTAGATTTAGACCTTGTAATGATAAGAATTTTCCAAAAGTAAAACATACCCTTCTGGAAGATGGTAGTCTTCCTCTTACTGGAGAGCTTCAATAAAAGAGTATATGACCACTTTTTGCATATATTGTAGAAGAAAATCTTCTCCAGATCTCATTGAACTAGATTGCCTCTGAGGTCCCTTTTCACTCTGAGATTTTGTGATCCCACCTAACATGTAGGAGATCTTCCTTTAGAACTTTTAATAATTTGTGAATGCCAGTGCTATGTTCAAGTTTACCATCCTGTTGTTATCCCTCATTCTTACTCCATGAAAAGCCTATCTCCTTTTCCAATCATACATGCTGAAGATCATATTGTCTTTATTTATTTATTTATTTTTAGTTTTCAGCATTCATTTCCACAAGCTTTTGAGTTCCAAATTTTCTTCCCATCTCTACCCACTCCCATCCCAAGATGGCATGCATTCTGATTACCCCTTCCCCCATTCTGCCCTCCCTTTTATCACCCCCCCATCCCCTTCCTCTTTGCTTTCTTGAAAGGCAAGATAGATTTCTATACCTCATTGCCTGTATATCTTATTTCCCAGTTGCATGTAAAACAGTTTTTTTAACATTTGTTTTTAAAACTTTGAGTTCTAAATTTTCCCCCTTCTTCCCTACCCACCCACCTTCATTGAGAAGGCAAGCAATCCAATATAGGTTATACATATATTGTTCTTCCATGATAGTCATGTTGTAAAAGACTAACTGTATTTTCCTTCATCCTATTCCACTCCCCAATTATTCAATTTTATCCTTAGACCCTGTCCCTTTTCAAAAGTGTTTGCTTCTGATTATCCCCTCCCCCAATCTGCCCTCCCTTCTATCATCACCCCGCTTCTCCTTCCCCTCTACTTTCCTGTAGGGTAAGATACCCAAATGTGTGTGCATGCTATTCCCTCCTTAAGCCAAATCTTATGAGAGCAAGGTTCACTCATTCCTTCTTACCTTCCCCCTCTTCCCCTCCATTGTGAAACCTTTTTTTTGCCTCTTTGATATGAGATAATTTACCCTATTCTATCTCTCCCTTTCCTAACATATTTCTCTCTCACCCTTAATTTTATTTTTAGATATCATTCCTTCATATGCAAATCACACTGTGCTCTCTATCTCTCTGTCTGTCTGTCTGTCTAGCTATCATTTCCTCCAATTACCCTAATACTAAGAAAGGTCTCATGAGTTACAAATATCATCTTTCCATGTAGGAATGTAAACAGTTCAACTGTAATACGTCTCTTATGATTTCTCTTTCCTGTTTACCTTACATGCTTCTCTTGATTCGTGTATTTGAAAATCACACTTTCTATTCAGCTCTGATCTTTTCATCAAGAATGCTTGAAAGTCCTCTATTTCATTGAATGTCCATTTTCCCCCTGAAGAATTATACTCAGTTTTGTTGGATAGGTGATTCTTGGTTTTAATTCTAGCTCCTCTGACCTCTGGAGTATCATATTCCAAGCCCTTCAGTCCTTTCATGTAGTAATTGCTAGATCTTGTAATTATCCTAATTGTATTTCCACAGTTACTCTAATTATTTCTTTCTGGCTGCTTGCAATATTTTCTCCTTGACCTGGGAACTCTGGAATTTGGCTACAATACTCCTAAGAGTTTTCCTTTTAGGATCTCTTTCCAGGGTCAATCGGTGAATTCTTTTAATTTCTATATTACCCTCTGGTTCTAGAATATCAGGGTAGTTTCCTTTATAATTTCTTCAAAGATGATGCTAGGCTCCTAGGCTCTTTTTTTGATCATGGCTTTCAAGTAGTCCAATAATTTTAAAATTATCTCTCCTGGATCTGGTTTCCAGATCAGAAATTTTTCCAACAAGATATTTCACATTGCCTTCTATTTTTTCATTCTTTTGGTTCTGTTTTATAATTTCTTGATTGCTCATAAAACCATTACCTTTCATTTGCTCCATTCTAATTTTGAAGGAATTATTTTCTTCAGTAAGCTTTTGGACCTCCTTTTCCATTTGACCAGTTCTGCTTTTTAAGGTATTCTTCTTCTCATTGGTTTTTTGGACTTCTTTTGCCATTTGAGTTAGTCTATTTGTTATGCTGTTATTTTCTTCAGTATTTTGAGGAGTCTCCTTTCGCCAGCTTTGACTTGATTTTCATCATTTTCTTGCATCACTCTCATTTCTCTTCACAGTTTTTCCTCTACTTCTCTTACTTGATTTTCAAAATCCTTTTTGAGCTCTTCCATGCCTGAGACCAATTCATAATTTTCTTGGAGGCTTTTGATGTAGGAGACTTGACTTTGTTGTCTTCTGGTTGTGTTTTGATCTTTGTCATCAAAATAAGAGTCTATAGTCTGAGTTCTTTTACGATGTTTACTCATCTTCCCAGCCAAACACTTGATTTTCTAATTCTTTATTAAGGTAAGATTCTGCTTGCTGTGAGGGTGGGTATACTGACTCAGGTTTCAAGGGTTTTGTATCAGCTGCTCAATCCCCCATTGTCTGTGGGCCCTGAGCTCTCTGGAAGCAGCCTCTGCTGCCGCCATGGTCACCAGCCACTGTCACCCTCGCCCCCACCCAGCACCCTGGGACTAGGGCCAGACCCAGCCAGACTGCATGTTCCTCTTTCACCCAGGTCCCACCGATTTCCCACTGACCTTTTCGGCATTTGTGGATTGAAAAGTCTGCAAACTGCTGCAGCTGCCAATGATTCAGTCCCCTGAGGTCTGCTCCAGCTAGTTTGTTCTAGTGCAGCCCATGCCTGACTGTGCTCCATTCCCTGCCGGGTGTGATGGACCCTTCCTCTTGACTTTCTAGGTTGTCTTGGGCTACAGATTTGTTTCACCCTGTCATTTTGTGGGTTCTGTAGATCTAGGATTTGTTTAGCAATTTTTTTGCAGGTATTTGGAGGGATTTGGGGGAGAGCTCAGGAAAGTCCCTGCTTTTACTCTGCCATTTTGGTTCCACCCCTATTTTAAAATTAAAAAATTTTTTCCTTCAATTACTTATAAAAACAATTTAATTTATGTTTTAAAACATATTTGAGTTCCAAATTTTCTCCCTCCTCTCCTCCTCCCTCATTAAGATGGCAAACAATTTGTGATATAGGTTATATATGTGCATTCATGCAAAACATTTTCATGTTGTTAAACAACAAAAAGTCCCTCAAGAAAAATAAAGGAAAGTGTGTTTTCATTGGCATTCAGATTCCAGTTCTTTCTCTTGAAATGGATAGCATTTTCCATCATAAGTCCTTCAGAATTGTCTTAGATCATTGTATTGCTGAGAATAGCTGTTATTCTCAGTTGATCATCATACAATATTGCTGTTACTGTATACAATGATCTCCTAGTACTTCTCATTTTACTTTGGATCAGTTCATTTAAGTCTTTCCAGGTTTTTCTGAGAACATCCTGCTAGTCATTTTTTATTGTACAATAATATTCCAACACAATCATATGCTACAATTTGTTCAGCCATCTTCCAATTGATGAATATCCCCTTGAATTCCAATTCTTTGCCACCACTAAAAGAGTTGCCATAAATATTATTGTAACTATAGATCCTACTCCTTTTCGTTGTTTGTCTTTTTGGGATATAAGACGAGTAGTAGTAGTGCTTGGTCAAAGGGTATTGCTTGGTCAAAGGGTATGCATGGTTTTTATAGCTCTTTGGGTGTAGTTCCAAATTGCTCTACAGAACATTTGAATCAGTACATCATTTCACCAACAGTACATGAGTGTCTCAATTTTCCCAAATCATCTCCAACATTTGTCATTTACCTTTTCTGTCATCAGATTCTGTCAATCTGATAGATGTGGTGTGGTAGCTCAGAATTATTTTAAGTTGTGTTTCTCTAATCAATACTGATTTTGAGCATTTTTTTCATATGACTGTAACTATAGGTAACTTTGATTACTTTGTCTGAAAATTGCCTGTTGATATAATTTGACCATTTATCTGAGGAATGGTTCTTATGTTTACAAATTTGACTTAATTCCCTATATAGTTTAGAAATGAGGATTATTATATATTTTCATCTACCCTACTTTCCCCTTGTTTATTCTATTCTCTTTCTTTTCATCCTATCCATTCTCAAAAATGTTTTGTTTCTGACTTTTACCTCCCCCAATCCACCTCTCCCTCTATCATCCACCCCCTTCTCCATTCCCCACCCTTCCCTTCTCTTATCCCCTTCCTCTCCTATTTTCTCCTACCTTCTTGTGTGGTAATATAGATTTCTACACCCAAGTGTGTATATTATATATATTATATATATAATCCCTTTGAGCCAAATCCAGTGAGAGTAAGGTTCCTAGATTTCCCCTCACCCCTCCTCCCCCATCATCCCCTCCACTACAAATCTCTTTTGGGCCTCTTTTATGTCAGATAATTTACCCCATTCTACCTCTCCTTTCCCCCCTTTTCCAGTGCATTCCTCTTTTTCACCCCTTACTTTTATTTTTTGAAACAATTATCCCATCATATTCAATTCACACCCATGCTCTCTGTCTATGTATATTCCTTCTAACTCCTCTAGTAATGAGAATGTATTTTAGGAAACACATATCATGTTCCTGTGTAGGAATGTAAGTAGTTTATCCTTATTGAATCCCCTTTGATTTCTCTTTCCTGTTTACCTTTTTATGCTTCTTTTGCATCTTGTATATGAAAGTCAAATTCTCCATTCAGCTCTGGTCTTTCTATCAAAGTTTTTTACTTCATTGAATATTCCTTTTTTCCTTTGAAGGATTATACTCAGTTTTGCTGGGTAAGTGATTCTTGGTTGTAAACCTAGCTCTTTTGCCCTCCAAAATATCATATTCCAAACCCTCTGATCCTTTAGTATAGAAACTGCAAAATCTTATGTTATCCTGGCTGTAGCCCCATGATATTTGAATTGTTTCTTTGTGGCTGCTTGTAATGTTTTCTCCTTTACATGAGAGGCTTGAAATTTGGCTCTAATATTCCTTGGGGATTTCATTTTGAGATCTCTTTCAGGAGGTGCTGAGTGGATTTTTTCAATTTCTATTGTACCCTCTGGTTTAAAGTACCAAGGCAGTTTTCCTTGATAATTTCTTGAGAAATGATATCTAGAGTCTTTTTTTTTATCATGGCTTTCAGGTAGTCCAATAATTCATAAAATATCTCACCTGGATCTATTTTCCAGGTCAGTTGTTTTTCCAATGAGATACTTAGCAGTTTCTCATAATTTTTCATTCTCTCATTGAGTTATTAGTTTCCACTTTCCCAAATTCATTCTTTAGTGAGCTTTTTTACCTCATTTTCCATTTGGCCAGTTCTACTTTTAAGTGTTCTTTTCATCAGTGAGGTTTTCTTTTAACCTCTTTTTTTTTTTTCCATTTGGCTGATTCTGATTTTTAAAGCATTCTTTTCTTCATTGGATTTTTGTGCCCCTTTTACCATTTGATCTATTTTGTTTTTTAAAGTATTATTTTTCTTCAGTTTTTTTGGGGTGCATCTTTTACCAAAGCTGTTGCCTTTTTTCATGATTTTCTTGCTTTACTTTCCTTTTTCTTCCTAATTTTTCCTTACCTCTCTTGATTTTTAAAATCCATCTCAGCTCTTCCATGGCCTGAAACTAATTCATATTTTTCTTTTTAAGACTTTTGATATAGCAGTGTTGACTTTTTTGTCTTCTTCTGAGTTTGTATTTTGATCTTCCCTGTCACCATAGTAACTTTCTATATATAGTCAAGATCTTCTGCTGTTTGTTAATTTTCCAGTCTATTTACTGACTTTTAACTTTATGCTAAAGTGGGGCTTTGCTTCTGGAGTGGAGGGGGTACTGTTACAAGCTTCGGGATTTTTGTACAACTATTTTTATTGATAATTTTGGGGACCTGTAAGTCTTCAGTTCTTTCAAGGTGATATGATCTAGAGATAGGTATGTTTACTACTCTCCTGGCTGTGCTCTGGTCTGTGAGCAACCACAAGCACTCTTTTCTACATTAAAATTGTGACTATGGTCCCAGCTTCCCTGGGGCCACAAGCTCTAGTACACTAGTGCTCCTCCTTGCCCTGGGACTAAGACCCAGACAGATTCAAGTATGGGCAATACAACAGATCCTTGCCTCTAGTGCCAGTAAAGGGACCCCTTACTATCTGAGGATAGAAATCTATCTATCTATCTATCTATCTATCTATTTATATTTATATCTGTTCACTTATATATTACTAGTTTAGAATTTTCAGGTTCAGACTTACTTCTGATAACTGTTCATTACTGGGTGTCTGAGGTTTGACTATCTCCCCACAAATACCAGGTCTACAATGAGCACACATAACTATTATCAAAGAAACTCATTTATTCAAATGGAAAAACAGAAATAAGAGAAGGTATACCTAGGAGAATATATTAGACAATAGAGAGTGAAGGAGCTCTCATTGGGACCAAGGTAACTCAGATCAACCAAGAGAGAAAGTCTCATATCTCACCCAAGGGGAAATTCCCCAAAGTCTCTAGAGTAGTCAGGTGGGGATAGGGATATGATGGAGACTGCCAGTTCCTCTTATATCATTCCCCTGAAGTTGGATTGACTTCATCCTTCTCACTTGACGTTGGAAGCCAGAAGCACCTGAAATGACTGAAAGCCCAAAGTGACTGCAGAGTCTGAAGCAACTTGAAGATTGAAAAGAAATGAAGAGCTCTTTTCTTTCTCACTTTCACCACCATTGTCCCTCACATAGACAGGGCATTGATCTCCACCAGTAAAGAGAGAGTCTCATACTAATAAGCTTTAGAACTAGAACTGGGGGTAACATTTACAATTTTATTACATTCTCTTTAAATTTGTGTGTGTGGTTTTTCCTTCCATTTACATCTTTATAGTTACTATATATATTATTGACAGTGTTTACTTCACTCTCCATCAATTCATATAAATTTTCCATGCTTCTCCATATATTATCTCTTACAGCACAGTATTATTCCATTACATGAATGTGCCAGAATTTGTTTAGCCATTCCTCAGTTGATGAGCATCTACTTTGTTTCTAATTCATTGCTATCACAAAAGGTGCTGCTATAAATATTTTGGAGTATGTGGGAACTTTCTTCTTATCAATAGCTTCCTTGGGGTATAATCCCAGTAATAGAGTCTCTAGTCAAAGGATGTGGACATCCTAGTTATTTTATTTGCATAATCTCAAATTGCTTTCCAAAATGGTTGTACTATTTCAGTTTCAGCAACAATATATTAGTGTGCCTATCATGCCACATCCTTTTTAACATTGATTATTGCCATTTTTTGATATCTTTGCCGATTTTCAGGATGTAAGGTGAAACCTCAGGGCTGGTTTTATGTGCTTATCTCTTATTGTTAAATATTTGATACATTTTTTCATATGGTGGTAATATATCACCATTCTACTTTTGAGAATTACTTGTTCATATGCTCTGATCACTTATCTTTTGGAGAATAATTATTAGTCATATATATATACACACATATGCATATACAGACATATATGTTGTTGATTGTTGTTTGTTTTAAAAGAGGACCAATGACTTACTTGTGAATTGGATTTAAGTGTGGCAGAGTTGCATAAAATTGTCAGCCTCACTCTTCCAGTCATTGAAATCAAGGGGCAAGGTAAGAGTCAGGACGACTAGTGATGGCCCAGGATGCAGTGGATGACCTTGGTGTCTTCCATGTCTCGCCAAGCTCTAAGCACTCTATAGTGCCTGCTTCCCTGTCACTTGAGAAGAGACTATTTTATTAAGAACTTATACAAGGCAGGAGCTCAGATGGAGGTCAGATGAAGTGGTACAAGGTCTCTCTCAAGGTCTTTCCAAAGAACTTTAGTATTGAGTGTGAGACATGGGGAGATGCTGGCACTGGACTACCCAGCCTGTCATGCCTACATTAAAGAAGACCCTGTGTTCCATGAGCAAAGTAGAATCACAGTAGCACAAAGGAAATGTGAGGTGCAAAAATCTAGAGACATCCATTCCAAATATTCAAATGGACTCTGTGCCCAACTTGTGCTAGAGCCTTCTAATTTCATATTGGACCAGTCACACTGGACACACTATACATTGAGCCCAACATTGTGATGTCACTAGTCCTCTTCAAGAATGAAGGATGAACAACAGGACCATATTTATCTCATAAAAGGATTCAGGCAGGGAGCTTTCTCAGTTTTTGAGAATAATTTATGTAGTGTAATTACCGTTCTTTAAAAGTTTGATTGAATTCTTCTACAAATCCAAAAAGACCAGGAGTTTTTTTCCTTGATCGTTCCTTTACAGCTAGATGTATTTCCTTTTCTGAGACTGGGCTATTTAAGCTTTCTATCTGGCCTTCTGATAGTATGGGGAGTTTATATTTTTGAAGGTATTCTTTTGTTTCTTTTGTGTTCTCAGGTTGATTTGTTTGTTTAGCATGTATCTGTGTGTAATATGTTCTGATTCTTTAAAACATTTCTTCTGGCTTTATTGTGATTTCCTCTTGCTCATTTGCTATTTTATTGATTTGAGTTTCTCTGCCCTCTTTTTAATCAGATCAGATTAGCTAAAGGTTTGTCAATTTTGTTTGTATTTTCAAAGAACCAGGTTTAGTTTTTTGGGGGTTGATTTTTTTGTTTCTAATTTATCTCTTTTCATATTTTTAATATAATTTCTTTTGTACTTATTTGGGTTTTTTACTTGTTGAGTTTCTAGTTTTTGAAATGTATATATTAATTCATTAAGCCTCTCTTTTTCTATTTTGTTAATATATGTTTGTAGGGATATTATTTTTTTCCCATGAGGACTACCCTAACCAAATCCCAGAAATTTTGATATATTGTTTCATCATTATCATCTTTTTTACATAATTATTAATTGTTTTAATGATTTGTTCCTTGGTCTACTCCTTATTTAGAATTTCATTGTTAAGCCTCCATTTGTGTCTTTTGTTTATGGTCCCTGAATCAATGACTATTTTTATTGTATTACAGTCTGTAAAGGACATATTTTTTTGCCTTTTAAAATTGGTAATATCTCTGTATCCCAACAGATTGTCAAGTGTTTAATAAAAGTTCCATGTAGTGAGGAGAAATATGTATTTTTTTTGCAGTCCCATTTAGAAGATGCTAGAAAAGTGGGTATAGAGTCAAGATGGTGGAGTGAGCATTTTTGTCTAGTTCTTTCAATGTACCTCCTGTACAACAACCTAGAAAATTTGCCAGACCAAATTTTGATTAAGAAAACCAAGAAAAAGTCTCAGTTGCAGTATAGAACAACTTAAGAAGACAGCTAGAGATGTCTGTAGACATTGGAGTGGGGATTGGCCAGGAGATAGTAGTACAGTGGTAATGGCATCATGGTGGAACTATGAATGTTCCGGTGCCCAGGAATGGAAAGCATGGTAAGAAGCACTGTAGCAGGCGATCCTACTGATTCCCTGAACTAGCACTGGAAGCAGGAATGGGGGCAGTCTGGGTGCACTGTTACCCATTACCCAAATCTAGGTCACTGATCCAGGGTAGAGATAGATGAGAAACCTAAATGGAGCCTAGGGCCCTAACTGAGTACTAAGCACAAAACAAATTTCAGAGACTTTCCTGGGTGGATCTGAGCAAAGCAGCACAGTGGTGACTGCCTTAACCTCTATCCCAGTATATAAGCCTGTAGTAGACTAGAAGCATTCAAGTATCCAAAGGCAGAAAGGGATCTAAGAAAGAGCACCAGGGCAGGAGATCCTAGGAGATTCCAGAGCTAATGCTGGGAGCAGGAACAGATGCCATTTAGCACTTTTGTCACCCATTACTCAGTTCTGGGTCATTGATTCAGGGTAGAAAAGAAAGATGTGAGAGAATACAGTGCCCTAGCTGAGTTGCATGGCTCTGAGAACAGGAACAGAGTGGTGACTCAGTTCTAACCTTTAGCCTAGCACAAAAGCCTACAGTGGAAAAACCAGGGCTAAAGGACAAGACCAAAGGAGAACCAGCAGATTCATTGCTCTGAACCTGTAGACCCTCAGAGTGGACTGTGACTGAGACTAGCAAAAATTGACTGAAATTCAGTATGAGCCAAAAGATTCAAACCTGGGTCAGGAACTTGAAAAGCTCAGACCAGGAGGGCTAGGGATAGATTTCTCCCTGGAATGCACCTCTTTAGAAGCATTGAAAAGCTGCAGGCCTTCAGACTTTGAAAGCAGCAGAAGCTTAAGTCAGATATACTACTACCATACTCCCTAGAAGTGAGCAGAGCTCAACACTAACATAAAGTCAAAAGTCAAGAAGCCGGAAGAATGAACAAACAAATAGAAAAGAAGTTGACCGTAACGAGCTACTGTGGTGACAGGGAAGCTCAAGACACAAATACATTAGATAATATCTTCAAAACATTTATAAGAAAAGCCTCAAAGAAAAATGCAATTTGGACACAAGCCCAACAAGAATTCCTAGAAGATTTAAAGAAAGAGATAAAAAAAGAGCAAAAAAAAAATTATTTTGGAAATCAAATAAGAGTAATAGGAAAAAATGAGAGAAAAGTAAAAACTAATAAGAAAGTAATGAAAAGAGAATAAATAACTTAGTAAAAAGAAGTACAAAATCTTACTGAAGAAAATAACTTTTTAGAAATTAAAATTGTCCAAATGGAAGCTAATGACTTCATGAGATATGAAGAAATAATAAAGCAAAGTCAAAAGACTGAAAAAATGGAATATGAAGTATTTCACAGGAAACCAAAATTGCCTTGGAAAAATCAATCAAGTAGAGATAATTTAAGAATCCTTTTCTACCTGAAAGCAATGAACAAAAATGGATCCGAGGTATATTTCAAGAAATTGTTAAAAAAAAAAAAACTGCCCAGGTATCTTAGTACTAGAGAGCAAAGTAGAAATTGAAAGATTCCACTGGTCACCTCCTGAAAGAAACCCCCAAATCCCAAATCAAAATTCTTTGTTATATTGTAGCTGAAACACAGAATTCCTATAACAAGGAGAAAATACTACAGTCAAAAAGAAAAAACTCAAGTACTCTGGAGCCACAGTCCAGATCACATAAGATATAGAAACTACTGCAATAATAGAGTGAAAAACTTAGAATATAATATTCTGGAAGATAAAGGATCTAGGATTACAACCAGGAATAACCTACTTAGCAAAAATCAAGTATAATTCTACAAGAAAACAAAGGATATTTAGTGAAATATAGGACTTTCAAATGTTCCTGATGGGAAGAACAGTACTGAATAGAAATATGACATTCAAACACTGGATTCAAGAGAAACACAGAAAGGTAAATACAAGTGAGAAATCATAAGGGATTAAAAAAGATTAAACCATTTACATGATTACATGGGGACATTATATATGTAAACCCTTAGAACTTTATCATTACCAGGGATCTTAGGTTCTCTAATTAGACAGATTCGGAATATAATTCTACTTTGGATGATCTCAAAAGAAGAATGTAAGGGTGGGAAAGAAAAATGCACTGGTGGGGGTGAGAGGGAAGGAAGAACAAGAATGGGGAAATTACCTCACATAAATAGAGCACTCAAGGGAGAGTTTATACAATGAAGGGGTCAGTGGTAAGGAGTGGACGACAGTTGAAACTCACTTTCACCTAAACTAGTTCAAGGAGTGAAAAATACACATATATACATAGATAGGTATAAAAATGCATCTTGTCCACATCAAAGAAGGCACTATGCTCTATGAGTAGAGCAGAATTGCAGTAGCTCAAAAGAAACGTGAGATGCACAAATTGAGAGATCTTCATTCCACATGTTCAAATGGACTATTTGTGACCTGTGGTAAAGTGTTCCAAGTTCATACTGGTCTGATCAGCCACAGTCAGACACACTGTACTTTGACTCCAACATAGTGATGTCATTTTGCTCTTCTTTGAGAACAAAGGACAGCAACTCCAAGGAATTATTGATGGTGCTAATTGAAGCATTTAATAACTTCAAAATAAATCTTCAAAAATCCACAGCTTTTCCATATTATAATGACAAAATATAAGAAGCAAGAAAAGAAAGGGAAATCCTATTCCAAATAACTACAACATGCACAAAATATTTGGGGAATCAACCTCTCAAAGCATATTAAAAATTTATATAAATTAAATTACAAAGTATTCCTTAAAGAATTAAAAAAACAACCTAAATAGCTGGAAGAAGAGTCAGTGCTCATGACTAGGCCATGCCAATATATTAAAAATCATAATACTACCAAAAATAAATTTATACTTTTAATTTTATACCATTCAAACTGCCAAGAGGATACTTTATAGAGCTTGTTAAATAATAAAATTCATTTGGAACAAAAAAAGAAATCTAAAAGTTAAGGGAAATATTGAAAAAAAGTAAGAATAAAGGGGGAATTGCACTTCCAAACCTCAAACTATAATATAGAGCAGCAGTCATCAAAAACATCTGAAATTGGTTAAAAAATAGAGACAGATCAATGGAACATAGTAGATAAGGGAGATTCAGGTACAGTTGAAATTAATAACCACAGTATTTAATAAAATAAAAAATATAAATACCTAGGGAAAAACCCCCTATTTGATAAAATCTACTGGGAAAACTGGATAGTAGTCTGGCAGAAATTAGGCACACTTAGACCAACATCTTACCACATGATCCACAACACATTCTATATGGATACTTAACGTTAATTTTTTGGGGAAGGCAATTGGGGGTAAGTGACTTGCCCAGGGTCACATAGCTAGTTATGTGTTTGAGGATGGAATTGAACCTGGGTCCTCCTGACTCCAAAGTTGGTACTCCATCCACTGTACCAATAGCTGCCCCTATTTAATATTAAAGATCATACTATTAAAAAAATTAAATGAGAAACAGATGTATAGTTTTCACAGCTACAGGAAAGAAATATATTTTTAATCAAACAAGAGATAGAAGTAATTACAAAAGATAAAATCAATAACACCAGTTACTTGAACCTGAAAAGTTTCTGCACAGGCATCATGCTTCTGTGTGTTCATCCTTTCTTGCCGAAGAAGACTATGCCATCAGAGAAATAATGACATGACTTGCACTTGACTTTGTTTTGAGTGAGGGAGGGCTGTGCAGGTCACCAGCCTCACTTCTCCTTCAGAGCCATCTGAATCCAGTGACCAGATATTCCTCAGGATGACTGGAGATGAACCAGGATGAGGCAATTGGTCACACAGCTAGTGAGTGTCAAGTATCTGAGGTGAGATTTGAACTCAGGTCCTCCTGAGTTCTGCACTGGTGCTCCTCATTATGCTTCTAGGATAAGAAGGAAAGTGATCAAATGGAAAATCTTTGCATCTGATTTCTCTCACAAGGATCTGATATATAAGACATAGAAATAATTAATTAATATATATAAGGTTAATAACCAGCCTCCAATAGATAAATGATCAAAGGTTATGAATAAAAAATTCTTAAAAGAACTAAGTATTTACAACAATGTGAAAAAAGACTCCAAATTCCTACTAATAATAGATGTGCAAATTAAAGGAACCCTGAGGTTTCACCTCACACCCTGAAAATTGTCAAGAATGACAAAAAAATGGCAATAGTCAATGTTCGAGATGTGGGAAGACAGGCACAATACTACATTGTTAAAGTACCTGGGTTGTAGTGGCCTGAGTTCAAATCTGACTTGACACTTACTAGCTATGTGACCCCTGGGCAATTTCTTAACCCTGTTTGCCTCAGTTTCCTCAATTGTAAAATGAATTGGAGCAGGAAATGGCAAACCATTCAGTATCTTTGCCAAGAAAACCCCAAATGGGGTCACAGAGATGGACATGACCGAAAATGACTAAATAACAATACATTGTTGGTGGAGCTGTGGAATACTGGAACCATTTGGAAAGCAATTTGGAATTATACATATAATGTCAGTAAATTTTCATACTCTTTGAACCAGAGACTCTATAACTGGACTTATACCCTAAGAAAGTCATTGATAAGAAAAAAGACCTCAAATACTTCAAAAAGTTTTTAGCAGCACTTTTTGTGATAGCTAAGAATTGGAAACAAAATAGATGCCCATCATCTGGGGAATGACTAAACAAAAGTGTGATACACTGATATAATGTAATATTACTGTGCTTTAAGCAATGATGGTGTATGGGATGAATACAGAGAAGCATGGAAAAATTGATATGAATGGATAAAGAGTGAAATAAATGGAACACTACTAATTCATTGTTGGTGGAGCTGTGAGCTGATCCAACCATTCTGGAGAGCAATTTAGAACTATGCCCTAATGGTTACAAAAATGTACGTACCCTTTGACTCAGCAATATCTCTTCTAGGACTGTATCCCAAAGAGATCATAAAAATGCAAAAAGGTCCCACATTTACAAAAATATTTATAGCAGCTCTCTTTGTGGAGGCCAAGAACTGGAAATCAAGGGGATACCCATCAATTGGGGAATGGCTGAACAAGTTGTAGTATATGAATGTAATGAAATATTATTGTGCTATAAGAAATGATGAACAAGAGGACGTCAGAGAGGTCTGGAAGGACTTATATGAACTGATACTGAGTGAAATGAGCAGAATCAGGAGAACACTGTACACAGCAACAGTCACAGTGCGCAAGGACTGTTTCCAATAGACTTAGCCCTTCACAGCAATGCAAGGACCTAAAACATTCCCAAAGGACTCTTGAGGTAAAATGTCATCCACATTCAGAGAAAAAACTATGGAACTGGATGTTTTGTTTTAGTTTTTCTCATGGTTTCTCCCATTCATTTTAATTCTTCTATGCAACAAGTGTTTAATAAGAATGTATGTGTAGAAATCATATAAGATTGCATGCTGTCTTGGGGAGAGAGGGTAGCTGGAAGGGGAGGGAGAAAATTTAAGACTTAGAGAAGTGATTGTTGAAAACTGAAAACTAATTAATTGACATTTTTAAAGAACGAGTGAAATAAGGAGAGCCCAAAAAAAGCAACATACACAGTATCTATAATAAAGTGAGAGGAAAGAAAAAATCAAAAGTAAATGAAACAAAATTATAAAAATCAAGCAGAATTCAAATGAAGAGATATGAGACTACATCCTGTACTTATGCCTTGGTAGAGGTGAAAAGTTCATAGGTATTATACTTGCACATATTTTTGGTCTTTCTCAAATGTATCTATTACTTATGCTAATTTTTTCCCATCCTTAAAAAAACACTATTTGTCATATGGGATGGGTCTCTGGAAGGGAGGAGGGATATATGGTATACCATAGTGATATAAGGAATAGAAAATATAAAAAATTAGTTTAAAAAACATTAGAAAACATAGAAGTAAATGGGAACACTCCTCAAAATGATAAATAGTATCTATATTAAATCAAGAATAAGCATTATCTGTAAAGGAGATAAAGTAGAGAAGCCTTTCTGATAAGATTATGGATGAAGCAAGGATGTCCATTATCATTGCTACTATTCAGTATTGTATTTGAAATGCTAGCTATAGAAATAAGATAAGAAAATTGTATTAAAGGAATATAAACATAGGCAGTGAGGAAACAAAACTATCCTCCTTTGCAGATGACATGATGAAATATCAATTAAAAAACTAACCAAAACAATGAACAGTTTAAGCAAAGTTGCAGGACATAAAATGAATCCATGCAAATTATAAGCATATCTGTATATTACAAATAGAAGATGCCATACATTTTTTAGCTTTAGTTTCTCCAGCAGTTTGTTCAATTCCATATTTTCCCTTTTGTTTATCTTTCTGTTAGACTTATCTATAACTGAGAGACGGGCATTGAAGTCCCCTGTCAGTATTGTTTTGTCTGTCTTCTTTTAACCCAGTTAATGTTTCTTTTATGAATTTGGATGCTAAGGCATTTGGATTATGTAAGTCTATTACTAATATTGATTTCCTGTCTATGATTCCTTTCAATATAATGTAGTTTACTTGTTTATGCTTTTCTATTTTTTGAATGTTTGTTTTTCATTTTCATTGACTCTGTCCTCTTCACCTCTAATCACCCCTCCCATTGGTTACCCCTTTACTTTTGGTATTTTGTTTATGAATTAATTTTTCTTTCCTGTTTTTCTGTATTCGATGACTATTTGATGATAAACATCAGGTAGGGCTGTATGTTCCTCAAAAACGTTTGCCACTGTGATAGAAGAGATCCAGTACAGAATCCAGCACAGATAAAGTAGGGGCTCTCTGCAGATAATCAGGTCCTCCAAGTATTCCTCTTTGTGACTGGTATTGTGATGAATTAATGCATTAATCCCCTAGACATTACGGACGTCTCCGGGATGAGATTTGTTATCACTCAAAGAAATTATGTCCATTCACACAGGAAAGACCAAATGGATAAGCAACGTCTCATCCATATTCCAATATCTGAATGGTCATCCTAAGGAGAATGTCCAATAGTATATATGCCTAAGACAGATTTTACAGATGGACAAGGAGCTGAGTCCAGAGTTAAAAAGGAGAGTGGGCTATGTTGCTTTCAGAAAATTAACTCTTTTGCTGATTCCAAACTTTCCATGAAAACAAAAGCCTATTTTCAAATTCTAATATTTACTGATCTCGCAAGTCATTGAACATCACAGCTTCTGAAAAATTCAAGATAAGCACCACATAGCCCTCTAGGGATATGGAGAAGTGCATGGTAAGAGCGAAGAGGCTAAAACATCATCAAAACTAAGCAATGCATCAAAAAAATCAGTCATTAGATAACAGTGTTTCACACTTATAGTTTTCCACCTTTTCAAAGAAGTGGAGGAAGTACATTCTTATATTCCTTCTCTGGGGTTCTACCTGGTCATTTTATTTTCATAGCATGTACTTTCATTGTTATTTTCATTTATATTGTTGTAGTCATATATAGTTTTTCCTGGTTCTGCTTTACTTCACTTTTCATTAATTCACATGTGTATTCTCATGCTTCTCTGTATTATTTCTTTACATACTCATTATATCGTATAGTGAAGCAACATTTCAACATATTCACGTGCCACAATTTATTCGGTCATTCTCCAATTGACTTTGTTTCCAGAACTGGAGAATCTTTAGAGCTAAAAGGAGCCTTAGAGATATTCTAGCTCAATTCCTTCACTTAAATGAAGAACAGCTAAGCAGTCCACAAAGGAGAACTGCCATACAATTCAATACAGTGCAATACAATACACTCCTTTGCCCAGAAATGAAAACTCTCCACAATTGTTCCAGATTTATTTCTTACTATGCTTCTTCATGAACTCTCTGTTTGAGTAAAACTGAACTGCTTGCTGTACCACATGTATGACATTTCACCTTCTACCTCTATGACTGCCCAAGCTTCCTTTGCCTAATCAACAATATTCTTCCTTTTCAAAGAGTCCCCCCAGCTTTCTCCAAAGCACAGCTCAGATTCTACCTTCTCCAGGAGTCCTTTGGTGATCTTTCTAGTTGTTAGCATTCTTCCTCTTTAAAGTAGTGTACTCTGCCCCACTTTGCATATTTTTTTATTTACTGACTTGTATAAACGTTGTATTCCACTGCAATCACCACTCTCCCACACAATTCCCGTGACTGCTTTCTCTTTGTATCCCACTGTCTAGAACAAGTGCTTCCTTCCATAGCATTTTTGTTTAATTGAACAGTATTGAATTGAATTGAAGATTCCACTGGGAATAAGAAGCAGACCAACAGGGCAGATAAGACATTTCCACTGGTACTACTGTGTACTAGGAGTCCTCCTTTAGGCCAGTCTATATTCTGGAGATAACATTGAATCATTTGACTGTTTGTTGGTTTTTCTGGTTGCTTTTTGTTTGGAGTCATCATTGGTGAAATACTGCACTTTTCTGCCTAGCATGTCAGCTTCCATTGATCTTTTGATAACCCACATTTTTGATTCCTCAGAAATTATTGTGTTCAGAGATTCATAGTGATCCATTGGGGGGAGATATGTGTATGTATGTGTATATATATACACACATATATACATATACATGTGTGTATATACTCACAACATACATACATACACACACTTTTTTCAAAAAATGGGTTTCTAGCTCAAGGAACATCTTGAAATTATTCATAGCACTGCATACCTTTCGAACTGAGATCTAGTCTGTTCTATTCCTTTTTATTAAATTTTAACTTATCTCATCCATCTACGGCACCTATGAAAAAGATACCTATACTGATGAACTTATTCAGTGGGCTGCTAATTCAACCATATGTTATAATTTGGATAAGTATACTATATTCCAGTGCAGTATGAATATAATTTGAATATGGTGCGGTAGATAGGGTGCTGAATCAGAAGTTAGGAAGACCTTGGTTCAAATCCAGCCTCATTCACTTTCTAGGCACACAGTTCTGGGCAAATCACTTAACCTCTCTCAGCCTGTTTATAATCTGTTAAATTGGGGTAATAACAAGTATAGAGTTGTTAAGGTCAAATACAATAATATTAGGAACAGGACCCCAGGGAAGATGCCAGACTGTAGGGTGCTAAAGAGGAAACCGTGGTGAAGACCAGTGTTTAGCAAACTAACTAGATAATTGCTTGCTCAGAAAGGAGAGGTTTTTTTTTCTTTTTCCTTTTTGTCCCCCAAATTCGCAAGCCCTCTAAGCCTTATCCTGGAGCTGGCCAGGACTAGGAAAATCGTGCCCTGGGATGGGGATATTGTCCTAGTGGAAGCTCGAGGTAATAACCGTGAGGTCCCCAGTGGGCCCGGCTTTGTTTTTCTCTCTGGCAACACAGGAAAATCAACGTCTCTAGAGACTGCAAATCGTGTGGTTCCAACCCGGCTTTGTAGAGTCGGTAAACAGACCAGGCCCGCCCCTGCCACAGCTACCTCACCATCACCTCCCCCGCCTCCTCTCCGCCTCCTTAGTGACGCTAGGGAATGGAAACCGAAACTCTTCGTTATCTTGGAGGTTTATTTCTCTCCAGCCTACCCCTGGGCCCATAGGGCTAGCTCGATCTAACCCGGATCGTCGCTTCCTGGCCTGTGGGCGGATCTCCGTACCCCTCCTCGATTCAATGTAGTACTTTTCCAGACCTCTCCTTCTCCCATCCAAAACACCCCCTTCCCCAGTCTCAAAAAAAAAAAAAAATCAACTCGTATCTGACGTAGGTCTCCCCTATCCACTCACGACCTGGTCTAGCCCTTCCAATGGTCTGTCACCCTGTTCCAGCCTCTTTCCTGTTTCTTTTCTCAGACTAGGTAAATCCTAGGACTAAAGACAGCCTCTAGGTCCACGTCTGAGCTAACGCTTTTTTGTGTGTGATTTTTAAAACCCTCTTCCCCAGCCACCCCACGAAGCAGGGGAACCTCAATTTCCTGTACTATTGGGACTCTATAACAAAGCCTTCTTTTACAAATCTGAGTGGATGTTTTGGGAACTCTGGCGCTTCGCACATGGTTCCCGCTCACTCAGAATGTAGTGAACCCCTTCCAGACACTATTAGTATCACCACTCTAGACGGAGCAAAGGAATGTGCCTGAAGTCGGAGGACAGCTTCCATCAGTGTTCTGAATCCAGGTCTTCTGACTTAAAGTGCATTGCTCTTTCCATGACTTCCTTACAGGATCTTTTAAGAAAATGTAGCAGTGTCCTTCTTTAGACAATTTACCTAAATGTAAAATGTAAAGTTGAAATCTTCCAGTGACCCAGTTACCCTTAGTTTGACTTCAGCCCCTGCAGAGAAAGCAACCAAAATATCCAAAGACTTCCCCATTGGTGGTCTGGTGTAGTTACAAACCCCTATTATCATAAGTCTTAGCATCTTGGAGGTGGGGTTGTGTGTCTGTGGGAGGCTGTGGGGGTGGTGACTGAGTTTGGCAAAGAACATAGAAGATCTGAGTAGTCAGAGAAGGTTTGGAAAAGGAAGCGGAATTTGAAGAATAACAAGATTTGACTAGATGGAGAGAAGATTTCCAGGTACTTGAAAAGTGCGATCCAACAACTGTTGAGAATACGTGCCTGGGCTTTCTTGGGGGCCATGAACAGATAATTCTGGGTGGGATTCCTGTTGGAGAAGCAGGAGAGAGGTCTGGAAAAGTAGACTGGAGCCAAATTGTGAAGACCTTGGACTGCCAGCCTAATGATTTTGGAATTTATCCTGTGGATTAAGCAAAGATATAATCTTATTGGCATTATAGGAAAACCAATCTGGTTCCATAGGCATGTAGAGACCATGGATCAAATTACTGTGTGGAGCAGGGAGGTGCCATCATGCTTTGGGAAAAGCATTGCAAAGGCCTTTCTGATGAAGGGAAGATACTGGCACAGACTAGGCTGTCTTCCTTGGAAATGGAAGGTTTAATGCTGATGCCTCCTGTGTGTGTCAGTTTGCACATCTACTATGCACATCTTTGACTGCCTGTGTAAAATAGATTGTAGAGAGAGATTAGAAATATGGAGAACTGTTAGGAAAGTTGCAGTGTATCAGATTGAGAGGTGTGATCTGGGACTAAGTAGTGAGTTAGCTTTACATCTAATGATCATAGAAGTTTGGCTGTTAGGGATGAATATGGAATCAGGGGAGAGGGAAGAATCATAGAGAGTCCAAGACAGAAAGGATTTGGTGATATAGAGTCAAAGTTAAAGGCAGAATCCAAGATGAATCAGATATTTGGTGCTGCCATTGGCATAGAGATTTCAGGAGTCAAAAGGAATGCAAAGCTGACCTATAAGACTCCTAAATTTAAATGTGTCATCCTACGAAGATGTAGTAGCTTTGTTCTTGAAAGTCAGTCTGTAGAAGAGAGGACCTGCCTGTGCCTATTTTTTTTTTCTTTAAATTGAGAGAGAGAGAGAGAGAGAGAGAGAGAGAGAGAGAGAGAGAGAGAGAGAGAGAGACAGAGAGAGAGAGAGAGAGAAACACCTGTCTGCAGAGCACGATGGAGAGAGTTGGTCCATGTATGTACTGAGAGTTTAACCGATTGAATGTGTTTTGGTGTCTGACAGGCAGAGACGGTGAATCTGTGTGTGACGGAAACACACACAGAGCTTATGAACATGGCCACTATGTGTGTGTGTGTGTGTGTGTGTGTGTGTGTGTGTGTGTGTGTGTGTGTGTGTGTGATGCAAACTGTCAACATTAAAAACTCCACCTAACTTGAAGGTGGTGTGAAGATGCTGGGGGTGGGGAGGGACGGGAGTGGGGTGGAGGAGGCGGAGCCCGGGATGAAGGGGGAAAGGTGGAGCAGAGAAGCTGAGGAGGGGATAAGGGGGAGAAGAACGGAGGCGGAGCCTGGACTGGGAGAGGCTCCAGATGGGGGATGCAGAGCTTTGGGAGGGTTGGGGAGGCCTGGAGAAGGCTAGGGCGGCCTGAGGAGGGGTAAGGAGGGCTGGGCTTGGCAGGGCGGGGCGAAAGTGACTGGCCCGGGGAGTGGGGGAAAGGGGGGGAGTTGTCTAAGCTGTGAGGTAATTTCCGCGATCCGGCGTCGGAGGTTTGAATAGCCCCGGGGGCAGAATCGAAAATGCTTCTGGAGCGGAGGAGGCCCTGGGATTGCGGCCTGGGACTGGAGGCCGGGGCGTAGCTGGATGGCGCGAGAGAGAGCTCCCGGGACGACGAGAAGCAGAGCCAGGTCTGGGACAGCGGGCAAGGGTGGGTGTCGGGCGGGGGCGGAGCGAAGGGAGCAAAGCCTAGGGACTCCCTGCCCATTCTCTGGACAGACCTTGCGTTGGGATTCCAGCGCCGGACTTTCCTGAGTCTCAAGGGAGCCAACCCGGGCTCGCGGACTGTTGCTTTCGCTAGGGATGGGTCAGGATCCCTGTCCCCGCGTGGCCCAGACTCGGGAGGGGATGGGTTGGGATGCAGTGGGGGTGGGAGTGAGGGGGACACCTCCAGCTATTATTCCCAGAGTCCCGGCCTTTTTCTTTGGATGGGGGAAGCTATCATTCTCTTCACATTAGAGGAAGAAGCCAAAAGCACCACACGCAGAGAATCGGGGGCCCGGGCTGGAGCACCCAGCGGCTGAGGTGTCAGTGCACCTTTGCGGCTCCCCATTTCTTTTCCTCTCATATCTTGTTTTTATTTTCTTCTAATCTTCCCCTCCCGGCTATGTCACTATACCCCCAGTACCTATCCTTCTCTCCTCTCAGGCGTGTCTTCTCAATTTCAGGGGAGTGATGAAGGAGAGATCGCTATTTGTTAAGGGCTGCTGATAGAGGGACTGGAGATGGGTGCAGCCCACAGCTGGAGGTGAACCATTCCTGTTCATGAAACCTTTTAGGTGGGGGAGCCAGAGTTAATTGTAATTTAACTGTAGTTGAGCTGAAGCCTAAGAACCCCAAGGCAGCTTTCAGGGGTTCTCTGACTCTAGAGTCTTGGGAAAGAAACAGTCGGGGCTTTGGCCTTGCCTGACCTAAGATGTATCTCTGCTGACTCACCGGGAGGCCGTTTAGAAGACACCCCTAGTGAGACTTGGGGAACCTGCCTTAGGGAAGGGGTGAAAGGGCAGTAGTTGTGAGCTGAGACCTGGGGCACTTGGCAGGGTTCTGGCCTTGGGGATCAGAGAAGATATTGGGTGTTCCTGCCCTTGGTGGTGCTCTTGAGTCAGCACCCAGGCCCCTGGCCTATAAGCAGGAGAGAAACCCTTGCAACAGAGAGAAACCTGCCCACCTGCAGAGTAGAGGGGAGCAGAGGAATGGCTTCTTTGACTGAGAGTTTTGTTTCCCTTTTGGGGCCCTATTGGGCCAGAAAAAAAGAAAAGGAGAGTATTCATGGGAGGAGACTATGGCTAGAAACCCTCGGGGGAGGGTCCTTTTGAGAATTTGGGGACATGTCTAAAGTGAATTAATATCTAGCTGGGTTGTGTTATCCAGAACACCACCACATCTGGTTAAGGCTCATCATTCTGTTCGGATTTTCTAAGATGACTGATCCTCTTATGTCACTCTGGAAAAGTAGTTTTTGCTTGGGGAATGAACTTCAGTGTTATGAATGCTTTGTTTCATTGATCTTTTCTCTACCCTTTCAAGGGGCTCTTAAAAAAAAAACCAAATAATACCCAACATCTCTCCCTTTAGATAAAAAACCAAAAGATGTAGCATTTCCAGGACAGACAATCCTGAAGTCCTATTGGTTCCTTCATTGATTTTGCTTGTGTGCAGTAGAGAGGATCTGAATGACTTCCCAGATTTGGAAAGTTGGTCACAAAGCCTTGATTGAGTCTGAGTATGTTACTTGGTGTGTTAACTTTGTGTTATTGGTTAATTTGCTGTCCTTTTTTCCCCTACAAAACTCTTTTGTCTTCCCATCTACTAATCAATCAGTAAATAGGTGACACCTAGTAAATGTTTGCTGATTGTTAAATTAATAAACAACCATTAATTACTTACTTAAGTAGGAAGCACTCTGATAAGCATTGGCGAACCTTAGAGGCAAAACTAGCCCCTACCCTCAAGTAATTAACATTCTTATAGGGGACAGATAACATGCAAACAACTATTTATTAATAAAATATGTACAGGGTAAATTGGAGGTAATCACAGAGGGAAAGCTTTAGCATTAAGGAGATTCAGGAAGAGCTTTTTGCAGAAGGCAGGATTTTCATATGGACTTGAAGGAAGTCATTAGGAAGTAGAGAATTCTAGGCTTGGGGAATTGCTAGTGAAAACTGAGTTTGGGGATGGAGTGTCTTGTTCTAGGAACACCTTGAAACCAGAGTCTCTGGATCATAGAGTATGTGGGAGTAAGGCTGGAAAGGTAGGAGGGGACCAGGTTGTGAAGGTCTTTAAAAGCCAAACATAGGACTTTATGTTTGGTCCTGAAAGGAATAGGGAGCCACTAGAGTGTACTGAAATGGGAGTGGAGGAATAACATGGCCAGACCAGTCATTTAGGAAGATCAGTTTGATGATTGAGTAGAGGATGGACTGGAATGGGGAGAGACTTAATGCAGGGAAACCAATCAGCAGTCTGTTTTTATCATAACCTAGACATGAAGTGTACCAGTATCATGACTGTATGAGTGGAGAGAAGGGAACATATATTAAAGATGTTACAGATGTAGAATTATAGGACTTAGCAATAGATTGGATATTGGTAAGCATTTTGGGGGTGGGGACAAAGATACTAAGTTCTCGTTTTTGAGTTTAAGATGTCTAAAGGACATCCACTTTTGAGATGTACAATAGGTAGTTGGAGATGTGATACTGAAGGTCTGGAGAGAGATCAGACCTGGATAAGTAGATTTTAGGATCATTGTATAGTTGAGATAGTAATTGAATCCATTGTAGCTGATGAAAATGTTTCAATCTATACTCAGAGTTCATCAGTTCTTGTTCTGAAGATAGCACCTTTCATCATCAGTTCTTTGGAACTGTTATGGATCATTGTATTGATCAGAGTAGCTGTCTTTCATAGTTGATTATCATTACAACATAGCTGTTACAGTGTACAATGTTCTCCTAGTTCTGTTCACTTCATTTTGCATCGGCTCATATGAGTCATCTTCCCAAGCTTTTCTGAAGTGATCCTCTTCATCATTTCTTAAAGTACAGTAGTATTTTATCACAGTTATATAATGCGACTTATTCAAACATTCCCTAATTGATGGATATCCCTTCAATTTCCAAATCTTTGCCACTACACAAAGAGTGGCTATAAATATTATTGCATATATTAGGTCCTTTAAAGGCAGAAAAGATAGGATGATAGCTATTGTGGGTATAGTAGGCAGGATGATGAGGACTTTTTTTAACGGTTGAGGGAGACATGAATGGGTCTGTAGGAAGGAATGGGGTGATGGGGGAAACAGAAGATTAGTAAGAGAGTAGGGATAAGAAAAGGGACAGACTGATGGAGAAGGGAGGGGATGGGATCAAGGGCACATGTTTGAGGGGTTTGTCAGAGCAAGGAGATGGGGAATCCCTTGAGGCAGGGGTGAAGGATGAGATAGTAGGAGATTTATGAGTCAAGTGAGATGAGAAGGGAAGAAGGAGCTCTTGTGAATGGGTTCAATATTTTGTAGAGAAGTATGGGGTAGCTTCCTCAGTTGAGAGGGTGAAGGGGAGAGCAGCATTAAAAGGTCTAGATTAGCCACTGTGGTGAATGGGATACTGTAACTAAGCTAACCTAATGCACATATGGTCCTGTGTATCTCCTTAATACAGAAATGGAAAGAGAAAGGAGAAAGACGTTGTGATTTGTCTGGGGGATGACTTATTTCTCTGGCACATTGATTCCGGTAAATCCAAAGCCAGAGTAATATGATTCTCCATTATATAGGTAGGCAAACTAAGGCACATGAGGTGAATCAAAGGTTTATTTTATTACTTGGGAAAATTAGACCTATGGTTAGGAGGGAACCCTTCCATTTCTAGCCTTTGCAGGCTGCACCTCTGGGTGCAGAGGCAGAGGTTATCGTCCAGTCTTTGCTTCCTTTCTCCATGCAATGGCCTATTCCTTGAGATTCTCCAAAGCTTTTTAGCTAACTTTTCCTCCTCTCCACCCTACCCTGCTTCTCCTGACGTATGTCAGTCATTGATATGTGGAATGGGGGAAGAGAGGGAGAACTTACTGTGGTGAAACCCTGTGTCCTGGGGCCAGGTGAAATCTGCTCCTCTGCAGGGTTCCCAAAGGTCACAGATTTTGATTTCCTCCCGCACTTTACCTCACCCCCAAATGGAAATATTTTTGTGAGAACTTAGCAGTACTGGATGCAGATGAACTCATAAAAAGGTTCTCAGTTTACCAGCTTGTAGAGTCAGATGTTAAGTCTCTTAAGCTTTGGAAGGTCAAGGTGAGAAAGAGATCACTAAATATTAGTCCCCAGAGAAGTTTTTGTGTAAAGTTGCTGTGTTCCTATGAAATTGTAGTGAAAGTTTATAATCTCTCCCAATCAGGGACTATCCTGGCACTCTGGAGGTCGAAGAATCTCTACCTCTAGGAAGACATGACCTTAAGGAGTAGAGATAGGGATAGAAGGAAGAGCCCATGGCTTTCTCCCCAACTGTGATCAGAGAGCTGTGTCTGCCAGTCTTCCTATCTTCCTGCCTCTCTAGGGTAGAGTGGTCATCATAGGAACCTCCTTTCCACATCTCAAGCTGGCCCTACCCCTGAGTTCCTGGGAGAGGCCTAGGTGACATTTCAGTGTTCATGGCAAGGAAAAATGTTTATAGATAGACAGACTGCCAGGGTTTTGTCACTGGTCTGCTGTAAATGAGTAAAAGAGAAAACTTCTCATCAACTTGAAAAAGTGCCAAAAGCTAAAGCTTTCCTTCTCTTTCACAAAACCATGTCCATCTATCTTTTTAAATTCTGCTCCAAACTTACCTTCTCCATGAAGTTTAGTCTTCCAAAATGAACCTCACCTACCTCTGATCTCCTTGTCTCTATGTTCACTGCTGTTACCTTTTGTCCTGTACCCACTCATTAGACTGTCACTCATTAGGCATTTATTTCCATGTTTTCCACTGTAAGTTCTGAAGCTTTGTTTGTACTTAGATTTTATCTTACATTATACTGGGGGTTGTCCCTAGGGCAGGGCCATGCCTCTTTCTTTTTCCTGATGGGCTCAACACAGACTTGGAAGGAACAAGTTGTTGTCCTTGCCTGGAAGGAGCTGTCTGTTTCTGACCCTCTCCCCTTCCAATCCGCAGTTCAGAGTGATGACTCTTCCCATCTCCCTAGGGTTCTGAGTTCAAGACATGAATTGGAGGATGAACTGATGCTGAGGTCCAGCTACCTTGAGGACCTTACTGTACCTGCTGCAAACTGACCCTGTGTTTGGGGCATCTGAAGTATCTTTAACTGGAGTCATTGGATATTTTATATCTAGTTCAAGTGTCCTGTGGAAGGAGATGCCGTCACTCAAAAAGGGGCTTCTGGCTCGGCTCCAGAGCCAACTGGACCTACGTGTGGGCTGTTCAGTCTGCTCTCAGCCATTGAATGAGAGTACATATATATGGCATTCCATAGAACACAACTGCCCCCGTGAGATCCTCCTGGCAAGGGCCAAGGGAGCACCTGAGCACAAAGAATGGAGAAAGGTTGGACGCAGGCCGAGCTTCCCCCGGCCCAGACGTTATGAAGTGTGCCGCTACTACAAACCTGGAATGGGCTGCAGGAAACACCACAACCAGTGCACATTTGCCAGAAGTTCAGAGGAAGCACTGGTTTGGACTTTTGAGAGGGAAAACAATATCCCCAGACTATGGCTGAAAGCTAAAGTACAAGGCAGCTTGTACCAAGGGACTCCCAGGAGCCTGACTGCAGCTGAAGAAATAGGAGCTGAATTTGGAGGCTACTTTCAGGAACTTTGTAAGCCTTGCTTCCGGAACTGCCCTCCACAGGTGACTCTCCGTGGTCAAAACCTTCCATGCCCACAGCATGGGGCCTCCAACATGATTATTGTACATATAACAAGTGAGGGTCTTAGAAAGAAACAGCTAGTGGAGATCCGGCCCCGGCCCCGGCAAAACCATCTACTGGAATATTGTATGTATGTGTCTCGAGGACATCCGTGTCGGCATGGAGCTGTTCGCTGTCAGTATGCTCATAGTGACGTGGAGATGGCCGTGTGGGAAGCTGAGTCTATGGGCTGCCTGACTCGTTCTCACTTGCTTGAGCTTTCAGCCACACTGGAGTCTGGAGCAGGGACTGGGATGAGTGGTGAGGATAGTGGTAGAAATGGGAGCCCATCTGCTCCACCCCAGATTCAGCTATATTGCCGTGCCTGCCTTGTGACCTGCAGCTCCCAAGAGAGTTTTGAGAATCATTGCTCATCTCTGGAGCATGCACAAATGGTGTCCTATGACCATGGGGCCCTGTGGGAATATCGAGCCCCCCCCATTGGACTCCGCAAATTCAAACTTTGCAGCAGGTAAGGCTTCTGGGGCAGAAAAGGCAGCACTTCATTTAGAAAACATTGAGCATGGACTGTGTGGCCAGCTCTAGTCTAGGCACTGTACAGGGACTAAAGAGGAGTTAGTGCTTAATGTCTGCACTCAAGCATTTCTCCCTTTCCCCTTCTTTTCCATTCATAAGCAAATATTAAACTTTGGTGTGCGGGACATTGACTGGACTTAGCTCCATAATGGTACCCCACTTCTGTAGAGTACATGGCTTACAGTGAGTTAATCAGCAAGCATCTATTAAACACTATATGCCAGGCACTAATCAGTGCTTGGGATACAAAAAAAGACAAAATTACTGTCTTTGTCTTTAAGAAGCTCATTTCTTGCATTCTAAATGAGGAGGCAAGATGTAGACAGCTATGTAAATATACAGATATGTGGAGTGTAAATGTACGGTGTAAATGGAAACTAATTTCAAAAGGGAGTCATTGGCAGTGAGGGGGAGGGGAAGAGGGAAGGAGGGGATACCAGGAAAGACCTCTTGTATGCTAAAGCTTTTTCAGCTTTTTATCTGATTTGATCATGTCAGCAACTCTATGAGGTAAGCAGAAGAGCTATTTTCATTTTGCAGATGAGAAAATATCTTATCTGCAGAGAAATTTATATGATGCAGGTGAAGGTGATTATAAGGAGTCAGATCCAGTTTTGGAATTCTGGGTACCTGACTTAGTTCAGCATTCTTTCTGTTAAATTGCATGTGGAAGCAGACCACCTTTTAGTGCCCCCATTCCCAACCATTCAAGGCTTGGCCTCTCTGGGGGAAGAACTGGATACCTTAGTCATTTCTTGTCTTCCTGCCTTTCTCGTCAAGCCTTAGATTTCATATAAGCCATTGGACTAGCCCTCAGTCCCCAGATTGAGAGCTCCAGCCTGTGGGAAAAAAATTGATAAATGTCACCTCCTTTGCATGTTTTTGTCTCTCACCAAATCAGAGCATTAAGATGGGCTCATAGGATTGTATATTTAAAAGTGGAAGGGATTTTCTAGGTCAAGGCCATCTCGTTTTATAGATGTGGAAACTGAGGCAAAATTATGTGACATGCTCAGTCATATAAGTGGTATCAGAGTTGGGATTTGAACCCCAGGGTCTTCTGAATCCAAATCCAGTGTGCTATCCTTCTGACCTTGTTACTGCCTCAGCAGCATGAGGAAAGAGTAGGGCAAGACTTGTACTGCTCTAATCATCCTGCTGGATTTCTCTTTCTATCAGGCTGGATATCTGTGAGTATGGGAATGGATGCACCCAGGCGCACTCCCTGGAAGAGCTGCAGGAGTGGATTGTGCGGGCTCAGGCAGCCCAGATGAGAGAGGAATCAGCCCAGCAGGATGGACTTCTCTCCTACCAGGACCGGCTTTTACATGAATATCAGCACTGTAGCAATGAAATGCTAGTGGTGAGTAGGGCTTAGTGAAAGGACTTTGATTAGGGACTTTAGAAAAGGGGTGAAGAATGGGGAGGGCCTGGGTGTGATCTCATGGACACAGATGGGGAGTTAGGGCAGCATCCCTTCTGCTAACAGCCTCCTGTGCCTCTCTGCCTCTTATCAGATATCCGAGTCTATATGTGATGTAACTGTGCACTGTGACCAGCCCTTACAATGCCACGTAGAGGACAAGAAATCGCAATGCAGATGGAAATTTATCATCCATTCTAAGGTTTGTGACACAGTTTGGGAAAGTGGGGTGTATGTGAAGTGTTCCAGCTCCCTCCTCACAGCAAGAGAAATAGTCACCAAGATGATGGGGTTACAGGATGGCCACAGAGCTTTGCCAATATGATTGGGGAACTGAGGGATCTAGAAGACTGGTGCTAGACTGGATCCTGTTATCTGGGGGCAGCTAGAGGAAAAACTATGGCCTGAGTCCTCAGCCTGGCTTTTACAGGGCACAGAGGAGTCCTGAGTGAAATGGAGGGAGAGGGAGAGATTAGAGGTAGGTGGGCCAAACTGCTGACATTGCACCATTTCTTCCCATCATCTCTTGTAGGACCCACTGCAGCATGTGGCCCTCCTCAAACGTCAGATGGGAGCAATTTTTTCCTTGGTGAGTCCTGGACTTCCACGAGGACAGCTTTATGCACAAGGTTCAAGGTTCCATGTGCAGGGTACCGTGATGACCTTCCAGGTGGAAGTGCTGGTGGAGTGTATTACCTTTGGCAGCTATGAGCAATGGATAGCCTTTGACTTTGGATGCCGGCCTGTCCTAGTACAAAAGCTACATGTGCAAGTGGGACAGAAGGAGGCCTCTGGGATCCTGCCTACCTGTACCCAGGACCACAACTGTCTTCTTGAGTTGATACGCTGGCACAGTGGAAATCGTTGTGTGGTACCCAGTGTGGCCAGGACAGCTGAGCAGGTGAAGCTGCTAGCTAAGTACAAAGTGAGCTCCCAGGAAGTGGAATACTACAGGTCAGTGGCTTCTGACCATATTCCCATAACTCCAGTCAACTATCGGGACAGGATGCACCAATTCTTGTATGTGGAAGAAGAAGCCCAGCAGGAGCTGGTGGCCAAGTGAGCATGGGGTTGAGTCATTGGCTGGGGGAGAGGGAAAGACATGAAGTGGGACATAGCGGAAGGTGGCAGTTAAGGGTTTGGGAGCCATGTCTCCCTATGATACCCTCATTGGCCTGGGACAGTTAGAGTCAGAAGAAATCAGGAAATACAGGAATAGAAATACAGCTAAGTTTGAGGGATCTGGGTGGGTTAGAGGTATTCCAGAGGAGATGTTTGTAAGAGGCACAGCTCACTAACTTATTTATCCTTTTGTCACAGATTGAATCTTCAGGTGGAAGTCACACTGACCTCAAAGATGCAGACCTTGGCAATGGGCATGAAGCTTGCATCACCTGGGGAATTGTATGCCAAGGTTCCAATTCCTTGCTCCTTGACACCAGACACAGACCAGGGCTATTTGCTAAGTAGAGCTGTTAGCACTGCTTACATGGCACCTGTCCCTGCCCCTGACAGTCGTGTGTATGAGGTTCGGGTGGAAGTCAAGGCCACTTCAGAGCAGAATGTATGGCTCCTGCTGCCAGCCCACTGCTGCTCTGCCTTAGGACTTAAAGATGAAGATACACAGCTTATGGAAATCCAGTTTCAAATTGACAAGACTGTATTTGGGATATGGCACCAAGCCATTGATGCACTTCAGGATAACAGACTGGTGGTCCCTGATGTGCCTGCCTGTTCTTTGCCTTCTTTGAAGCCACCTCCCCAGGAACTCCGTGGTAATCCAAAACAGAAGCAGGCCATCTCCTTTATCACAGGCACAGCCAGCAGTCTGAGTCGCGTGCCTCCTCTGCTCATTTATGGCCCATTTGGGACAGGCAAGACATACACGCTAGCTATGGCCACACTAGAGGTTATCAAACAGCCAAACACGAAAGTGTTGATCTGTACCCATACCAACAGGTGAGCTGGGTGGGGCAAGGGCAGATGCAGCTTTCTTTGGCTCAGGATTGGGGCTCAATTCACTAACATTTACTAGGAATCCATGAGATATGGTGTAGTATCATGTTCTGTATTGTAGAGTAGTGGATGATACCCTAGGAATATAAAGATAAAAACTGACAATATTCTTGTTTACAGGCAGCATATACACAGAGTGAAAATCAGAGAATTTTAGAGTTGGAGGGACTTCAAGGGCCATCTAGTCTAGATTAATGTGAAGGAATGTGAAGAATCTCTTTTGTAACATACCTGGTTGTAGTCTCCAAAGATCTCTAGAGAGGGGACACCTAGCACTAATTGAGACAGGTCATTCTACTTTGGGATGGCTCTAATCATTGGGAAGTTTTTTGAATAGATCCTCTTTGTAACTCTTCTCCCTTATGGTCCTATTTCTACCCTCTGGGGACGAGTCTATCAAGTCTAATCTCTCCTCTATGTGGCAGCTCTTCAAATATTTGAAGACAAGGATCATGTTCTCCACTAGTCTTTGCTTCTCCAGATAACATAAAGGAGCCTGACACAAGGTAGAATGTGATCCGGGCAAAGAGAGGGAGAGATTACTTTCACTTGGATATGGGTGTCAGCAGGAAGTGGGAAGTTCGTGGTAGAGGTAGAATATGAGATGAATCTCAAAGTGAAGGATTTTTATAGTTAGAGATTGATTGGTGGGGTCTTTTGGGGTCTGCTGGAGCCAGCTTAAACTAGGGCTAAGTTACTCATTATTAAAATTTCAATGTAAGCATTCATACCTTGGAAATCAGCAAGAGAGTAGTCTTACTTTTAATGGAACTTGAAATACATGAAGAAGAATGGACTTGTCCAGTAAGGGCAGACAAATTGTGAAGGACCTTTGATGCCAAGATCAAGAATTCAGACTGTATTCTGAATGGAATGGGAGCTATTGGTGATTTTTAAATGAAGAGGTAATGTGACCGTAGAAGAGCATTGGGAAAATTACCAGGCTGTGGTGTGGAGCTTAGATGGGAAAGGGCATAGACTTTAACATTGTAAAACTTACATCCTCGGAAAGAAGTCTCTTTAGGAAGCTATTACAATAGTCTGGGTAAAAAGAGAGGTGGGTTAAAAGAGAGGGGCAGGTAGTAGAGAAGAGTTAGTTAAGAGTCATTGGGATGGCAGAAACTATAGGATTTGCCAGTTGATTGCTTATGTGGGTTATATGGGAAAAGGAAGAGTCAAAGTTGACTTCAAGCTGAGAGATGTGATAATGGTGTTGCCATTGCCAGAAGTAATTTAGAAAGAGGGACAGGGGGAAATGATGGGTTTTGTTACTATGACTATTCAGTTTGAGATGCCAATGGGAACTGCAGGTGGAACCTACTAGTTTGACACTTATTACAGGATGAAAATAGAGACTTGGTAATCAGACTTGGCATAAGGTTCAGTGTTATGTTATGCCTCAGTTGGTACTGGGCTTGGAGTTAGGGTCAGTGTGGACAAATGCAAGATAATACATCTTTGTAAAAAATGAATCCCAAATACCTTTTAGGATGTTGGGTTCTGAACTCATAATCATATTCTAGAAAAGGGACCTGAGAATGAGACTAGATTGTGAGTATTCCTGTTGACCATGGAGGACATCAAGTCATTGGTTTATGATCATTAGTAGAGGTTTTCATTGACTAATCTCCTTCCCAGAAGGATCTGATTTTGTCTTCAATTGCTTATTTCCCCTTTCTTCTTGTTTGCTGTGTTTTCTCAAATTGTCATCTAATCTGTTCATGAGGGTTTCCTAATCTTCTTGGTCTTGGTGCAATAGGTCAGCTTCTACCATCTTCTGAGTTGATTGGTTTGTTTCTGCCAAGAATAGGGACTTTCTGTAAATAAATTGGTTTTTATTAAGTGGGGAATGGCTGAACAAGTTGTGTATATGAAAATAATGGAATACTATTATGCTATAAAAATGATGAATAGGCAGACTTCAGAAAAACCTGGAAAGACTTATAAAAATTGATGTCAAGTGAAGTGAACGGAACCAGGAGAACATTGTACACAGTAACAACCACAGTGTGCATTGACTGACTTTGATAGACTTATCCCTTCTCAGCAATGCAAGGACCTAAAGCATTTCCAAAAGGCACATGTTGGAAAATGCCATTCACATCTAGAGAAAGAACTATGGAGTCTGAATACAGAGCAAAACAGACTTAAAAAAAATTAGTTTTTTTATTGTTTACCACCCCTGTTTCTTTTTTGGGCTATGTTTTCTGCCAAAGTCAGTTAGATGCAGGGCTGTTTGGTGTAAAGGGTTCTGAATTTAGGCAGATAGGCTAAGAACTAGGACATTCCCCTTTATTGGTGCCAAACCTTCATCCCTATGTTGGTTGATAGAACCTTCATCCCTGTGTTGGTTGGGGAAGAAGTGGGGAGAGGGTATAAACAAATGAGCATATGTTGTTCCTAACTGTATAAGGCTGGACCAGAGCTGGATAAGGGTTGGATCAGGATTAGAGCAGGGATAGGCCACTGAGTTTGGATCAGGATTAAACCTTCCCAACTAGAACAAGATTAGTTCAGAGTTGATCTGAAGCATAACCAATATTGGGTCAAGTTAAGACCCCTGTTGAATCCAGGTTAAACTAAGGTTGGATGGTTAGACCATCATTAGACTGGGTTAGACTAGGGTTGGTCTGGGGGGGCACAAGGATTAGATCATCATCACCAAGGCTGGAGTAGAGTTAGACTAGGTACAGAGAAGGATTGAACTGGGATTGGACCATGATTTGACTAGTGCTGGACCAACGTTAGACCAGCATACTGTCAGGACCAAAACAGCATTAAATTAAGATTAGGTCCTGGTTGAACTGGGGGGTAAGCAAGAAATACAAGCCCTTTCTAAAACCCTATCTTCTTTACTTGTGTTAGTACTCTTGGTTAGGAAAAGGCATCTTTAAAAATCAAACAAACTCTGTTTCCATTGAATTAAAGGAAAAAAGAATGGTTTTCCCTACTAGCCAGGTCAAGGAAGCTGAAAAACTTTGGGTACAATCCTTCTGGAGTGAGGAAGGGTTGATTATGGTCACTTTCCCATTCTACCCTGGTGGAGGGGGGTTTGGAAAGGGAGAATAAAAGGAAGGTTCAGAAAAGAGAGCCCTTTGGAGCCCAGCTGTTTCAGCCATTCCATTTCCTATTAGAGTGTCTCCTGTTAGTCCAGTCTAAGGTGGCTCTGTATTTCTCTCAATTTTCTGCACTGATGGACAGAGGCAGTTACACAAACAATAGAGGTATAGCTATTACACTGGCTTCTTGGGAACATATTGTCAAACTAGAAGGAGCCTTCCTCACTTGACTTTTCCCCTCCTTCAAGTCTGAGTCCGCATTCCCTGAGTTTACTTAAACAGTAGATTGGGGACATCCTAGGATTCAACATTTATGATGGAAATTGGATAATTGGCACTTGATTAATACCTTTAGACAATTTTGAGAGTGGGGTTCCTTATAATTCTCATTCTCCCTCCCCCCACCCTCTCTTTCTCTCTGTCTCTCTTTGTTTCTCATCACCCCCACACATCCTTTCTTTTCATGTTCCTTTCTCCTTTCTCTGAACAAAAATGCTTAGTACAGTATTTACTAAATATTTCCCAGCAGATTATCAAATTCCTCTTAAGCACTTACAAATTTTTTTAAATTTAAATTTTTACTTAAGCACTTTGGACCTCTCCTTTGCCTCTTTCTGCATTATACAGTTTGCCTCTCCCTTTAGAATATAACCCCCTTGAGGGATAGGAATTGTGTCATTGTTTTTTCTTTGTATACCCAACATTAGTTATCACAGTGCCTTGTTCACAAGAGGCAGGAAATAATTGTTAAATTGAATTGAAGTAATTGAGGAAATCCTGTAGCCATTCTGTTGAACATCTTCTGTTTTTTTTCTCCCCCGCAGTGCTGCGGACATCTACATCCGTGAGTACTTTCATGCCTATGTCACAGCTGGACACCCTGAGGCTGTGCCACTGAGGGTCAAAAATACTGAAAGCTTCCTCAACCAGACAGACTCGACCACACTGCAGTACTGCTGCCTCTCCAGTGATGGACGCTCCTTCTGCTTCCCAACTCAGGCAAAACTAAAGCAACATCGCATTATAATCACGACCACTACCTTGTCCCGCTACCTGGGTGTGCCACCTGGTTTTTTTTCCCACATTCTCATTGATGAGGCTGCTCAGATGTTAGAATGTGAAGCCATAATTCCACTGGCCTATGCCACCCAGAATACACGCATTGTCCTGGCTGGGGACCACATGCAAATCACTCCCAAACTCTTCAGTGTGGGGGCCAGGAAGTCCGCTGACCACACACTACTTAATCGGCTGTTCCAGTACTACCAGCGGGAGACTCATGAATTGGCTTCCCAGAGCAGGGTCATCTTCCATGAAAATTACCGTTCCACCAAAGCCATTATTTCCTTTGTGTCTCGAAATTTCTATGTGGCTAAGGGCAACCCTATTCAGGCTAGTGGACAGATCCCTGGCCACCCATGCAAGTACCCGCTCATGTTTTGCCATGTGGCTGGTACTCCCGAGAGAGACATAACAATGACATCATGGTTCAACAGGGCTGAGATAGTGGAGGTGATTGAGAAGGTGCAAGAATTCTACAGTATCTGGGCCTACCAATGGAATACCCCTGATCTGAAGCAAATTTGTGTGGTGTCCCATGGTTCTCAGGTGACTGGCTCTCCTTCCATCTCTCTCGTTTTTCTCTTGCAGGGATTAGAAACAGAATCTTGATTTGTCAATGGCAGGCAGAATTTTGTCTTTAAAGTCCCACCTCCAAATGACAGCCATTCCAGGTGTCCCCTGGGAACTCTGGGAACCCCCTATTTCTTAGGATCCTCAAGAAGTGTCCTGCATATGAATTGGAAAGTAATGATCATTTTTGGACCTTTTTGTCATCTAAACTTCTCTACTTGGAAGAGAAAGGATCTCTGGGGTCCATCGTAGCAGAGTCTAGTGGACAGAGGGGTCCTTGGGGGCAGAACAGTCTGGGTTCAAGCCCCGACTCTAACCTATCTTGAATGTGTGACTCTGGCCAAGTCACTTACCCTTTCAGAGTTCTCAGGCCACTCTTGAAGAGAAGGTGCCAACCTCTATTTGTAGAGACTTTCTTCACCTGGGAGTTTCTTATGCTAATAAAATCTCAGGTCTAGTCTGTGTGTTTATTCTTATCCCTTGTAGAGAAACTTAGGACGATGTACAATTGTTGCCTTCAGCAAACATTACAATAGCTCCTGTCCTCTGTGATTACATTATATTGGTACCAGATACCAGTGTTTCTTAATGGAGGCTGGAAATAGTAGGGGCTGCTGTGTGTGTGTGTGTGTGTGTTTGT
>CM053769.1:290922429-290958533 GCA_028658325.1 Potorous gilbertii | reverse complement strand
TCACTAATTGATCTGTTGGTCAATTAATTGGTCTAATTGGTCACTCTTGGTCAATTTTTTTAGGTAAAAACACTGAGGCAGGAACTGAGGAAGAAACAACTAGGAGAAGTAGCAGTGGAAAATTTTGAAAATCTGCCAGGTGGGTGTCTAGTGCCAGGAGCACAAAGCTGGAAGTAACATGTCTAGGTCCTGTGGGGACCTGCTGATGACCCCATCCTGCAGGAGTTGCTGGATGAGAGCAAGAATGTGGTAGTGACCGTAACTGAGGATGGGCTGCTGAATGTGACATCAGGTGCCTGGTCCCACCATCAGGGACAACAGTATTTAAGCTTTCCTGTGCCGGTGTTGCAGAAATGTCTATGCATGCGGCACAAGATATATAGGAAATGTGAACTCATTAAGGAGGCCTTTGAGTCATACCAACTGTGGTATAGGGGTATGGAGGACCCTATCTGAGGTGACCTTAGCTGTCTATTTACAGCCTTATTCATTTGCTGTTCACTGTTACTGCATGAGGTCCCTAGACCAGAGATGGTGAAGGGATCCTGTTTTCTAATTCCTTGAGTCTTTGATAGGGACACTTATTAAGAGCAAGGGTCCCTCAAAAGTCACGGTATGTATGTATGCATATGTGGGGGCTACATGTGGCCCTCTAGGTTCTCAAGTACAGTCCTTTGACTGAAGCCAAACTTCACAGAATAGGGGGGCCAGGGTAGAAATTTTTACTATCTCTTCTCAAGACCTCTAAGACTATGATCGGTCGTTAGTCACAACTTCTCTGGGAGGGACAGAGGTACACTTAAAGAAATTGAGTGTTGAGTTCTCTTTATAATTGCAGTAGGGCTCTTTGGTCAGGTTGAATATAGGTACAGCCTTGCACGTGTGATCCACTCTAAGCGTGGAGGGAGTCAGGACTCTTATGGTATAGGGGCCAGGGGCGGGAAGTGGTGGGGTAAGGAAACTTTCTGTTGCCTCACATACACCTAGATCACTCTTGATGATAGATGTCAATCACCTTGATAATTGTCATCATGCAATACAGAGATACATGATTTCTTTAGAACTAGATCTCTCTAGAGGATCCGAGAGTCTTGGCCTTGGCTGCTTCTTTTCCTTATAATGGGAAAGGCTCCGCAGGGCAGGTTCTCCCTTTGCTTGCCCCCTCTCAGTGTTCTTCCCAGGGTCATCTGGCTCTTTGACAATTAGGGATTCCCATCTGGTCTAACTCTTTCCTGTTCTGCTTTTGCCTCTCTGGCTGTGTTCTGATTTTTTTGGTCTTGGTTCTTCTCTTAGGTCGCGAGTTCCGAGTGATCATTCTCAGCACAGTCCACACTCGGGAAAGCCTGCTCAGCAGCTCGGTCCCCCACCTGGAATTCTTTAGTGAGGCCCGAGTGCTGAACACAGTGATGACCAGGGCCCAGTCACAGGTGGTTGCTGTGGGGGATGCTGTGGCCCTTTGTTCTTTTGGACGTTGCAGCAAGGTGTGGAAGCGCTTCATTCAGGAGTGTGTAGAGATGTGCAGTGTGTCCCCTGTGGATCTTACTATGGAACAAATCAAGCAAGATGTGGCACACAGGCAGCGCTGGGCTCGGCAAAATGGACTGCTCCCTGTGAAGGCCCCCAGGGAGGACTTATTAGAAGAGGAGGACAATGACAATGACATTCCTTCATGGGTGTCTGATGCTGAACTCAATGCTGATGACCCCATCCTGCAGGAGTTGCTGGATGAGAGCAAGAATGTGGCAGTGACCGTAACCGAGGATGGGCTGCTGAATGTGACATCAGGTGCCCGGTCCCGCCATCAGGGACAACAGTATTTAAGCTTTCCTGTGCCAGTGTTGCAGAAATATCTACGCATGCAGCCCAAGATATATAGGAAATGTGAACTGATTAAGGAGGCTTTTGAGAAGGCATCTGCCTTCACCATAGATGACTCACCACCCCTCATTATTCAGATCAGAGGACGTACCAACTGTGGTATGGCCTTCACTGGTGACCAAGTTCTAGTGGAAATCCTAACCCCAGAAATGGAGGAACAGGGGTATTCCTGGCGCCCCATGGGCCGAGTAGTAGGTGTACTGGAAAGGGGTGACCGTGAACTCATCTTCATATGCAAGATGGACGAGTTTGATCCCCGAGTAATGATCCCCATTGACCCTTCAGTCACCAAGATCTTCGTACCAGAATTAAAGGATAAGCCCAACACTATTCCCATCCGCCGTTTACAACGAGGACACATTAAGCTCATTAGTTATGAAAAGATAACAGAAGAGACCAAGCGCAACCAACTCTTTCGTGTACAGATCATCTCCTGGAAAGAGAGATTTTACTATCCATTAGGTATTATACTCGAGATTCTTCCCTTGCCTTTGACCTTAGAACAAGGTTTAAAGATTCTGGACATGGAGTACTCTCTGAATGCCAACGGAAGATACCCAACTCCAGTCATTAAGGAAGTGAACCAGCACAACAGCAGTAAACTTAGTCTGCATCGGGGACAGTGGAAGGACTGCAGGAATTATTTGACCTTTACTGTGGACCCACAGGGTTCCCGGGATCTGGATGATGCTATCAGTGTCCGGGATCTGGGAAGCCAATATGAGATAGCTGTCCATATATCTGATGTGGCCAGCTTCATGCCAAAGGATGGGGCACTTGACCGTGAGGCTAGGAAGCGAGGTGCTACGTATTATGCTCCTGGAAAAGATCCTGTGGCCATGCTCCCATCCAGGCTCAGCCAGGACCTATTCAGTCTCCTTCCCCAACAAGAACGTCGAACCATCTCCCTGATTCTTACGGTGGAGAAGGAAGGTGACCGAATAGTACAATGGCATATTACACCATCTATGATATGCTCTGACCTCCAGCTGACCTATGAGGAGGCTGAAGTTATTATTAAAAGTCACCCTGGTGGTGGGGCCTGGCTGCCTCTCCGGCTGGGCACTGTAGAAGGCTGTGTTGTGGCTGCCTATCATTTTTCCCAAGTCCTCCGAAGAAGCCGCCTTCAAGGAGATTGCTACTATGACCAACCAGATGAAGACAGCCCTCTTGGCTCACGTAGCTCCCACCAGATGATTCAGGAGCTCATGATCCTATTCAATAGCTATGTAGCTAAATTCCTGGTACATAAGGATAACACAAAGTTGATCACCCCACTGAGGTGCCAGGCTGAGCCCAGTCCTCAGCAAGTAACCCAACTAAAAGAAAAGTACAGTCACTTGCTCCCTCTGTCCCTTCATCTCTCTTACCGTCTTTCTGGCCAGATCACTAGTGCTTCCCAAGCAAACAGCTCAGTATACAACCTTTGCATCCTGCGCCCACTTTGGGACCACCTGTGTCAAGCTGCTGATAGCAAGGACTATAACAAGATGGTGGACCTCATTGCCACAGATGATATACACCCCACTCTGGCCCCAGCTGGACTGGAGTTCCGAAAGCTGCTTAGCCGTTCCTACTTTAGCCGCTCAAACTCTACTACCTTGTCTAGGGCTGGACACTACTCATTGCAGGTGGACTGGTACACATGGGCATCATCCCCCATAAGGCGCTACATTGATGTGGTGCTCCAGCGGCATCTCCATGCTGCTATGGGCCACAGCCAGCCTGGCTATTCCCCTGAAGATATTGACTTGTTGTGCCATGACTTCAATCGAAAGAATGGGCGTGCACAGGCTTATGAGCGCAAGGCACACTGCCTTCACCTGGCCACCCAGCTCAAGGCTCAGCTGCTGACAAAATTGTGCTTTGTAGTGAATGTGGAATCTGCAAACCGCTTTTTTAAGGTGATTTTCCCTATGAACCGGGATACCCTGCCTGACCCCCATCTTGTCAATTATCGTGCACTACAATTGGTAGAGCAGCCCACCTTCATCCCTGAGCGCCAGAACATAAAGCTGGTATGGAGGAGGAGAATGTACTCTCTAGATAAGGGCAAAGGGTGGACTCCGTCTTCTAAAACCCTGGTGGATACACATGTCATGCCAATAAGCAGTGTCATCTGGCAGGACCTGCTGGTGGCCATCCAAAATCAGAACTTTCAGAAGGCAGCAGCCTTGCTCCTAAAGTCTAGGGGGGCTGCCCAGACTTCCTACCATCGGCCTATAGGCCAGGTGTTTCGAAGCAAGTGCTCCCACTATGTAGAGGTGAACCTAGAACTAAGTACTGGGGATGCACTGCAGATGCAGCTGACTACTGATGTTCAGAGGGGCTTCCTTGTGCCCTCCATCCAGATGTGGATGTTGACACCAGGTTTTGCCATTTGCCTGGAGCATGCTGAGAAACCCATTGACTGCTTTTCTGGCTATGCTTCCCAGGCAACCAAGGATGTGTACTCTGAGGCACAAGAATATTCTAGGGTATGGGAACCTCTCTGTGCCATGGAGTCTGCTTCTAGTGCTGTGGCTGAGAATGACTCTATTCTCTTGCATGGTGTTTCCATTACCTGGGACCAAGAACGGAACAGCCAGGGACAGATGCAAGGTTTCTTCTGCTTGACCTATAGCTTTCTCAAGGAATGTGCAATTGATATCAACTTTAATTTCTGCTACCTCTGCATCCGGTTGGAGAACCTAAAACTCCAGGGTTCAGTAGAAGATGAGGAGAAGGAGAAAGGAAAGGAGGCTGCTCTGTGCCAAGACTTTAGGAAGCTCAGCTTGTGCAAGAAGGCAGTAGAACCACCTATGGTCAATACCCTTGACTCTTGTTTGAATGTAGACCCTGACACCTATACCTGGGTGGCTCATGGGCTAACAGATGAAATGGATCAAGATACCAAAAAGGTTGATCGGAGAGAAGAGCGACAGAGAATCCATTTTTTTCTTCACCATGTAGCCATGGATGGTGTCCCTGTGGAGGTCACCAGAAAGGGAGCTTGCTTCACCATTGAGATTATCCCAAAACTGCTGCCAGATATGTGAGTGCTCACAGAAAGGTAGTAGTAGAGAGGTGTGTGTATAAGAGTGTGAGTGTGTGTGTGTGTGTGTGTGAGAGAGAGAGAGAGAGAGAGAGTGTGTGACTGGGGCAGAAATGAACAGAAGTGGGCCAGGAATCCCACTCTGGGAAAATAACACCCCAACCCAGAAGATTAGGGTTTGGGCTCATATCCTGATCATTTTTAAGACCATTTTTAGAAGTTCCATTTAGTTTGGAGAGGTCAGAGTACTTTCTAGCCCCTTGACTTTTTGGTCTTGTGTCTGGGGCCTCTAAGCCTTGCTGTGTTCCTCATTAACCCTCTTTCTGGGCAGTTGTCTGAAGTGGCAGCTGCCTCTGTTTCCCTTCTTTCCTTTCCCTGAGCTGTCTCATGGATCATGCTAATTATAACTGAGGATTTCCTTCTATTTTTTTCCCAAGCCGGAAGGAGGAAGCCATCTGGAAACTGAAATATGCCTCACCACTTGTCACCAGCATTGCCTTAGGCCAGCCCATCAAGAAAGGTCAGTCACAGAATGGCATTTGGGTGCTTAGCTCCTCAGCCCCCTTGTGACCCTGTATGGCCCATGAATAGTAAGGGGGATGGACAGGCAGAGAAGGGTATAGAAGAAGGACCTTGGGAAAGGGTCCCAAGGGCTTGACTTTGACTCTACTTTCTCCCTTGTCTCACATTCAGATTTCTTTCCCTTTTATCCCAGCCTCTGGCACTGTTTATCTCTTCTATGACCCCCTCTTGTCTCTTGATTTATGAAAAAAAAAATCCTACCCCTGGATTTCCCTCCTATTCTCTGTTCTGCCTTTTCAGTGTCCTGCAGTGCCATGAAGTCCAATGTCCTGAAGCGACAGACCTTTGACATCCCACGAGGAAAATTCAAGCTCAATAAGAGTCAGAACAGTGCTGTGCTAGAGGCTCTTCAAAAGCCTTTTACCCTCATCCAAGGGCCACCAGGTGAGACAAAAGCTTTAGTGCATACTGGATAGGGAATGACTTTTGGGTAAAGCTCCCCACTGAGAACTTTCATTAGACCAGTGAAGTGGCCAGTGCCATCATCTCCACTTCTAGACCCACCATGCTGGACCAGTGAGCATAGGAAGACAGCTCAAATGCAGCCCTCTGAGTGTGAAAGCTAATAAAGTCAAAGGATTTAGACTGAGAAGTGAGCTGATATAATTTAGGCCAATCCCTTATTCCCCTTCATTTTAAAACGAGAAAACTGAGTTGAAGTGGTTTGCCTAAGACCATATAAGTAGCACTGCTGGGATTTGAACACATTTTCTGAGTGTTCTTTCTGATACACTTGAAGGATTTGGTTTGAATTCTTTTTTCATTTCTGGGTTCAGAGTGAGGATGTGGAGAGCTGTGACCTGGATGTCTATAATTATCTTTCCTCTTCCAGTTCTGATCATGTAGGGACAGAGAGTTTTCTTCTCTATAGAATGAGGGGATTGGACAGAGTTCTGACACTGGGAGCATTGGGAAGTCTACATAGCACAGTGTCATATTCCTTCTTTACTGCACACGAAACAGACTTGAGAAGGTTTGTAAGATGCTGAGAAGGGAGTTATTTTTCTTAGCTTCTGGCCAATATAGGTAAGATCTCACTACCTAACTGTGGAAGCTTCAACCTATAGATAGTCCAAGAGAGGTTAGATGATTTTCCTAAAGTTGTAAAGCTAGTAAGAGTCTAGATTCAAAATCTGATCCTCTGACTTGAAATCCAGTAATTTTTGCTACCACAGCCTGCAGTTAGGAAATCAATAATAACTGAATGAGAGTGAAGTGAGACTGTAGGTCAGGATGGGAGAGGAATGGGCTCACATTGCTGATACCTTTTTCTGGGTCTCTAGGCACTGGGAAGACAGTGGTCGGGGTCCATATTGTATACTGGTTCCATAAGCTTAACCAGGAGAAGCCAGAGATTGCCCCACTGCCCTTGAAAGGAGAGAAAAAAGACAAAGGGGAGAAGTGCATCCTATATTGTGGGCCATCCAACAAATCCGTTGATGTTGTTTCAGGTAAGTTGGCTTAGCCACTTAGAAGGGCATCTTTGGCCTCAGTTTTTCCTTCTAAAATGAGAAGCTCCACATCTTCCACCTTATTTTGTCCTGAGGCAGATCTGGGGTTAATATCCTCCTTTGACACTTGGTGAAGTAAGTGATAATCTATATGTCTCCTTACTCAGGACTGGGTCAATGGAAGATGAGACAATAATATTAGCCTTTTTGTCCTTAGAAATCCTTCTTCAGTGGAAGGAGGAACTCAGGCCATTGCAAGTATACAGTGAACAGATGGAGGCCATGGAATTCCCTGCACCAGGGAGCTATAGAAATATGTTTCGCAAAAATAACCGGGAAGGGAAGCCAAAACCTGAGCTAAGGTAGGAAGGCTGTGGATGTAGGTACCATGTGAATGAATGCAATAATGTTTTCCTCTCTGTTAATGGGCCTCTGCGTACATGTGTATGTAAGTATGTGAGTCCTCTCCCCACTCTTATCTCTCTTCCCTATCTTGATGTATTGTGTGGGTTACATGAGCAACGGTGGGAGTCAAGCTGGTGATCAGGTTGGATTTGGGTAGATTTTGGTCTAGTCCTATTCACAGTGCATGGTCCACCTGGATCTCCATAAGAATACAGTATATGGTTACCCTGCCTCAGAGGAGGATATGATGGTCAGGAGGAAAGTGGGAGACAGAATCTGAATCATGACCTCTCTCTTTACAGAGACATCATTCTCCATCATCGTATCCGGATGCCATCCAATCCATTCTCTCGCAAGATTATAGAATTTGATACCAGAGTGAGGATGGGGGATCAGTTCTCTGAAGAAGAGATTGAACTGTGAGTGACTCCAGGGAAGGGGTTGGGAAAGTAGTGTTTCCTGAAGTCCTGGCTGGAAAGTCTGGGTAGTAAGGATAGTGTGTGTGTACATGTGTGCATGCATGCATGCATGCCTGTGTGTGTGTATGTGTATTGGGGTAGGGAGTGGTGTGGTGAGAGAAGAGGCAGAATGAAAACAGATGCAGAGATAGCTTTAAATGTTCTGGAGCAGGAGGGGATATAAATGTGCCATTCTGCTCTCCAGGTTCTAGGACAGTCACTTTATAACTACGCTGGTGATAAATGGAGGTATTCTGTAACAGTTACAATTTTGTTATATCTGATAGAGCTAGACATTCTAGAATTTGACCCCTGACCTTCTTGAATTTCACATTGTTTCTTTGTAAAAATTTTCTAGATATTCCTTCCCCTCTCCCTTCTATTCCCCACACACCTGGAGAGCCTCTCCTTATAATAAAGAATTAAAAAAGAAGAAAAAGTTCAGCAATGTATTGATCAGTACATCAAGTCCAGTAGCATACCCACATATATAGTACAACCCATCCCCCAAAGAAGGGATTGAAAGGTACATTCTTATATCTTCCTTGGGGTCAAACTTAGTGATTATAATTACACAGTATTCAGTTCATATTTTTTCTGTTTGAGTGTACATTGTTGTAGTCATTCCTGCTTCTTCTTACTTCACTTTGTATCAGTTGTAAATATCCCATGCTTCTCTTCATTCATATTAGTGCAGAGTATGTTCCATTACATTCACATATACATTTTCTTTAGCCACTCTCGAGTCAATAGACTATTGCTATGAATATTTTGGTGTATATGAGGCCTCTCTGTCTCTTCTATCTTTTTATTTTCTCCTCCTGCCCAACCCCCACTGGAGAAAAATAACAACCACAAAAGATACATAACAAACATGCGTAGTCAAGCATTAAGCCCATGTTTCTTAACCTTGGTATTTCTTAACCTAGCCCTTCCTGACTCTTTGTGATCTCATTTACTTGACCTCTCAGATATAAGTCGATCACCACCATGGCCCGGAAACATGAACTAAGCACTCATGACATCATCCTTTGTACCTGCTCCTGTGCAGCCTCCTCCATTCTCACCAAGCATCTCAACATCAAACAGATTCTTATTGATGAAGCTGGCATGTCCACAGAGCCTGAGAGCCTCATTCCCCTTGTTAACTTTCCACGGGCTGAGAAGGTAAGATAGTGCCCATCTTGATTTTCCCATGTTCCAGACCCTGTTTTTCCTCTGAGTTGAGGAAGGGGTAGAGCAAGTGGAATAGCTGGTATAACGCCTAGAATGAATAGTTATTGCATGTACCTTCAGTGTCTGATCTCTCTGACCTAAAAGAGAGATCCAGGAACTGGTTTGAACCAGCTAGACCCAGCTTTCGGTACAGTTCAGAGAGGAAATGAGATCAAGATGGCTGAAGGGAGACACATCAAAGGCTGGAGACCCTGGCCATGTAATAGCTCTAGGTCTGGATGAAACTTTCTTTTTTGGACTCTAGGTGGTGTTGCTAGGGGACCACAAACAGCTTCAGCCTTTTGTAAAGAATGATCACTGTCAAAATCTGGGCTTGGAGAAGTCCCTCTTTGAGCGCTACCATCATCAAGCCTGGATGCTGGATACACAGTACCGAATGGTGAGAGGCCTGGTCCTTTCCTTTTCCTTTCCCTTTCCTATCCCTGTAATGCTATGCTCCCCAAACCCTTGCTCCCACACAAATAATCACAGTCGCACCAGTATGTATCTTCATAAACATAGTCACATGCATACTGTGGCAGGTGAAAGATTAAATGCCTGAGGAAACAAAGGTTCAAGCTTCTAAGCATTTTGATTTATTAAGCAATGCATGGCAATTGCCCAACACACTGGGCACAGACCTTCTCAACTTAGTGCTGGACCCTGAATAGGGATAGGGGGTGGAGAGACACTTTTTTATACATTAAAAACAGTTAATCAAATAAGATCAATTAATTAAAAGGAAACAATACAACATTTGGTCATCTAATTTCTAATAGGATGAAAAATTAAGGACTTTCCAAGTTGGGAGGGGAAGAGGGAACAGGTACAATTCCCTGAATTCAGAAAAGAGGTGTCCCACTCCTCCCAAGTGTCTGTAAACAATCAAAGGAACATGGAAACAATAACTGATTGATCAGTATGGGGTCAGTCCTCAGATAAGACATATGGATTGCTTGAATTGTGTGAGAAAACTTCTTACATCAATCTTTGGATCTGAATGGGTTTCTGGTCTACATAACCTAGGTCCTTAGTTAATGGTTTCTAAGCAACAAGAGAGGTGGTCTAGCTTCCCAGTCACAGAGGGCTAGGATCAAACAATACAATAAGGTTTCCTCCCAGTTCTCACCATTAAATAAGGTTTTCTCACAAGACATAAATTGCACCAGACCCATTACTGAATAGAAACTAAGCTGGATTCAGAATTGAATCACAAGATGGAGTCAGTGTGGTTTACTCAGTTTCCCCAAATAACCACTTGCTGTCCTAATCCCTTCAGTTTCACCAATATACATATTCATATGTATACACAGTTGCCCCACAAATACCCACAAATAAAGCCATACACACTATCATACTCTTACTCCTACACATCTACATATGAACACACAAATACTCCTATATATAAAAATAGTTATTTATATGTACAGTTACATGAATCAATACACACACAGTCCTATATACATGCATATACACATACAACTCCCTCTTAAATACATAGACACATATGCAGCCTATTCTATATACATAGAATCTTACAAATATGCAGAGATATACATAGTCATTTACCCATCCTCTACTACAAATACCCATATAGATATACTTTTTCACATAATCCAGTTTCCACTTTCTGAGTCATTGGTCACATGGAAGCAACGTGGCATTAGATTTCTTGAGGTCATAGTGATGGATCCACCTGAGAAGGTGTTGGCAGGAGAATAGAGCCAGGGAAGAATGTAGTGGGGTTATCTCCTAATTACTGAAAGAGTAGATCTTTGATCAGGAGTGCTTGATTTGTTCTGTAAGAGGCCTAATGACTGGACAGGATGATAAACCAAGAGCTAGAGGGCATCACAGGGGCCACCTACCTCAAAACCATTTTAGGAAAAGGGAATTGAAGCTCGCAGTGATTAAATGCCTTGACTAAGGCCATACAGGTAGAATCAGAAATGGGATTTAAACCCAGGTCTTTTGCCCCCAGAGCCAAGGTCTTTTCACTGTACCACGCTGGTTAGAGACTGAGTTTAGTGAGTAGGGATGAAGGAGCTATTTAGGGCCACTGACCAATAGGAATATTTAATAGAGGGCCATAAATCAACTTATATTTTTTATTCACATGTATAAACTTTAGTTGCTTTTGAAATAAAAAGAGACATTCATCTATATAGCAAACAGGACAAATATTTCAATTCCATGTTATGTCCAGGTAAAGGGAGGAGTGAGGTACAGCCTGTAGCATATAAAGAACTGTCCCAGAAGTCAGGAAGACCTCAGTTCTTCTGCCATTTGTTCTCTGTGTGATCCTGGGCAAGTCTCTTACTCAAGAAATTTTTAAAGACTAATTGATCTGCCTTATTAGAGAAAGTTGTTCACTGCAAACTCTGTATACTGATGAAATCATGCATCTAGTTAAAAAAGGAGTGGAGAAGAAGAGGAAAAGAACAGATATGGAGGGAGGAGACAGTTGACAAAAGCGTAGAGGGAAATGAGAGACACAAGGGGAGTGAAGGAGGAAGGAATTCAATTGAATCAGCATTTGTTAAATGTCTATACATGCCTGCACTGTCTTAGGCACTGGGGAGACCAAGCCAAAAGTTGTAGTGTACCCTAAAGGAGAATGTGTGTGTGTGTGTGTGTGTGTGTGTGTGGGCGGGGATAGGGTATAAAAGTGAGACAGAAATAAGGAGAAAAGGGGAGAGAATGATAGTAGAAAAGAGGCAAGGAAAGAGAAAGAAAGTAGAGAGAGAAGTTAGAGAAAGAGTAAGATAGTTAAAAAGAAGGGGAGACAAGCTTAGGAGGTCTTGAGATAGCAGCCTCAAGGTGGAAGTCAGATATCTTGCCATTCACTTGTGCTGTGGTCTTCTGACTGTTGGTCCTCTGGCAGTTGTTACCTATTACCTTTTGAAATGCTGATTAACTGATAAACCATCCAGGTACAGGCCACAAGTGGCCCTCTAGGTCCTCAGGTGCAGCTCTTTGACTGAATCCAAACTTTGCAGAACAAATGTCCTTTATGAGAGGATTTGTTTTGTAAAACAGATTCAGTCAAAAGGCTGCACCCAAGGATCTGGAAGTCACATGTGGCCTCTCAGCCATATGACTGACTGGTGCTACATTACACTGTTGCAGGAATACCATGAAAAAGAAAAGTCTAATAAAGCTATAGAAGGCATGAAAAGGGACATTTGAACAAGCTGAAGGGGCTTGAGGATTTCTAATTGAGAGGCTCTGTTCTGAGCGAGAGAAACAGAAGGGCCACCAGGAAAAACATCCTTCTTTGAGATGTTGCATCATTGGTAACAGTGATTGTTCCCCAAGGGATGATATTTTCACTTATGATATTCTTCACAGATATTATAGATGGTTCCTGTCCTGAGGCCATGGTGGGATATATTTACCTGACTGTTGCTTTGGCCATTCTGCCCATTCTTGACTGGCAAATTCCTTCACCTTGGGATGTTAGTCAACCAACTTTTATTAAATGCTTCCATGCTAGCCATGGTGCTAGGTGCTGAGTATACAAATGGATTGTATTATTTGTTCCAACTCACTCTGTCTTTTGCCCCTAACAGCACAAGGAAATCTGTAAATTCCCTTCCAAAGAATTTTATGACAACAAATTAAAGACTAGTGCGGAACTAAGGCGAATGCCGAGTGTCTTCAGCCACCAAGATCAAGAAAGCTGCCCCATTATCTTTGGCTATATACAGGGAGAGGAGAAGAGCCTTTTGGTTTCCACAGATGAAGGAAATGAAAACTCCAGGGCCAATCAGGATGAAGTAGAGCAAGTGGTAAGTGCTCAGGTCACAGCCGGGAAGTGGGGCTCACTTTGAAGGGCTGGAAATTATTTTACCTATGAGACTAGTAGTGAATGTTGTGGATCATAGAGTTCAGGGGTTGGAAGGGACCGTTTACCTGAAATGCTGGTGTTATCCTTTCAAAACAAAAACCAATCCTCTTCTTTTGACTGGGGAGAGTCTGTCACTTTATCAATTGCCTCAGCAGCCTGGGGCTTTGGAGCAGAACTGGTGGAGGGCAACCACACTGGACATCCCAGGATCATAGTGTCAGTTGAAAAGGCCCTCAGAGGTCATCAAATCTATCCCAACATTTTCCAAGTAAGAATCTCCTTTAAAACTACCTTGACAATCATCATCCAGCTTCTACTTAAAAAACTTCTAAGAATGGACCATTCCTTCTCGAGAGGCAATTCTTTCCCAATTATGGAAGAAAGCTGAATAAGCTATTACTATCAACATTACTGTTAAAAGTTATTTTTGTCATCCTTTACGAAACCAATTTAATTAATTGATGCTATTTTTTTCATTATATCACAGTTATTTCTGGAAATATGAAGGCAGCTAGGGTGACGCAGTGGATAGAGGGCTGGGCCTGGACTCAGGAAGGCTAGGGTTCAGATCCAGCCTCAGACATTTCCTGACCATGTGACCCTGGGCGGGTCACTTAACTTCTGTTTGCTTCAGTTTCCCCAATAGTAAAATGAGGCTCATAATAGCACCCACCTCCCAGGATATTGTGAGGAGCAGGTGAGATAATTATAAAGCATGTAGTGTAGTTCCTGGCACATAGTCATGGCTTTGTGAATGTTAGATGCTGCTACTATTATTTAATATGGTCTCTCTTCTAGTCTGAATCCTCCCTTGTAATAAAGAAAATGCATAAAGCAAAAACATCCAATACAGTGACTGCTTCTGACCCAATATGTAACATTGTGCTCTAGAATTCCCATACTTTTCTGCTATGAGGAAAGAGGCATATTTCATTATCTGTTTTCCATGATTTTTTTTAGTTCCTTTGTTATTTTTTTCACACTTTACAACTCACATTTCACACATTCAGTTATTCTTTACACTGTTGTAGTCATTGTTTATATTTTTCAGTTGGTTACTCTTATTTTGCCATTTATCAGTTCATACAAATCTTTCCTGATTCTCTGAATTAGTCATTTTAACTACATGATAGCATTCAGGTATATTTATTTATGTGCCAGTTTTTTTTTTCAGCCATTAGTCAGTTGATGGGTTCCTGTTTAGTTTACTTTTTGCTAACTCATTCCACTTTTGAACAGCACTCGATGTTAGGAAGGTCTTCCTTGCCGAGCTAAAATTAGCTCATCTACAGTCTCCACTCATTGTCCTGCCCTCTGGAATCCAGCAGAACAAGAGATGGCATGTATATGGGAAATAACAAATGAAACTATTTGACTGGAACAGATTGAAGACAATACTCTAGCTGTGCTCTGATCATGGAAGAGTAAAGGGCAATTCTTCCTTCACTCTGTATCATGTGTAGACACATTCTGTGTGCTGTACCTCTTACTACAACTTAAGATCTCTCCCTTAATTTTTTTCAGTTGTCCTATTGAGAAGCAGTATGATATAGTGGATAGAGTACTGAAATTGGAGTTAAAATCCTTTCTTAGATACTTATTAACTATGTGCTGCATAAGCAATTTAGCCTCTCCATGACTCAACCTGTAAAAATGAGAAATTTGACTTTAGTGGCCTCTTAAGGTCCCTTCTATCTCTGAAGCTCTGATCCTATTATATATATCGTGGGTATATAAGAGATGTTATTGACCAGCATCCTGGAATTTAGGAACAGTTCTTTAAAAAATAATTCAGGCAGAAATCAAAGCTATCTATAGTCATATGAAAAAAGGTTTTAAGTCACTATTGATTAGAGAAATGCAGAGTAAAAAGCTCTGAGGTACCACCTCACACCTGTCAACTTGGCAGAAAAGGTAAATGATAAATATTGGAGGAGAGATGGGAAAAACCAGGACACTGATGCACTATTGGTGAAGTTGTGAATTGATTCAGCTATTCTGGAAAGCAATTTGGAACTACATCCGAAGGCTTATAAAACCATATATAATTATTATTATATTATAAAACTTATAAAACCTTTGACCCAGGAATACCATTTCTAGGTCTGTATCCCAAAGACATTTAAAAAAAGGGAAAAGGCCTGTTTGTACAAGGGTATTTATAGCAGCTCTTTTTGTGATGGCTAAGAATTGGAAATTGAGGGGAGTGGGTGCACATCAATTGGCGAATGGCTGAACAAGTTGTGGTATATGATTGTGATGAAATACTCTTGTGTTATAAGAAGTGATAAGCAGGATGATTTCAGAAAAAAAACTGGAAAAACTTACATGAACTGATGCAGAGTCAAGCGAGCAGAATTAGGAAGACACTGTACACAGTAACAGCAATATTGTGTGATGAACAACTGTGAATGACTTTGCTATTCTCAGCAATACAATGATCCAAGATAATCTCCAAGGATTTGTGATGAAAAACGCTATCTACATCCAGAAAAAGAACTGATGCTGTCTCAATATAGACAGAAGCGTACTATTTTTCTCCTTCCTTCCTTCTTCTTTCCTTCCTTCCTTTCCTTCTTTCTTCCTTCCATATTCCTTACTTCCTTCCTTTTTTCTTCCACAAAATGACTAATATGGAAATATGTTTTATATGATTGCACATATACAACCTATATAAGATTATATACCATCTCAGGGAGGGAAGGGGGGAGGGATAGAATTTGAAACTCCAAATTAAAAAAAAATGCTAAAGATTATTTTTACATGTGATTGGGGAAAAAAATAAAATATTATTTTAAAAATGATTCAGACATTATCTTACCTAGTATCCGGGTTAGGATAAATAAGAGCCTTTTTGGCACGAAAGACTGACAAATTCACTGAGATAGATTGCCATTCAGAACAGAATTACCCTCATGTTGCACTCTAAACTTTTCTGTGGTTCCTGTGTCTGTAGGTTCGAATAGCAAAGCAGCTGACCTTGGATAGGACCATCAAACCCAAGGACATTGCAATCCTCAGCCCATATAATGCCCAGGTGTCAGAGATCAATAAGCGACTCATAAAGGAGGGAATTACTGGAGTGACTGTCTCCTCCATCAAGAAGAGCCAAGGTGAGCCTTAAATCTGGTAGAAGAGGGAAATTGCTATTTAGTCTGTTCTGAGCAGTGTTCTAGTGACTTCATTTAGGGAGAGCACCTTGAAGAAGATAGGACTTTGAATATGGGGTAGTAGGGTAAATAAATAACCTTCTCTTAATCATGAAGGGCTTTCTGGAGGAGATTGGATGGGAGGAGGAGGATTTCTGATGTGATAAGTAGGTGATGAAAGCTATTTCAAGTGTTTAAATTGGTTGGGGGCAAGGAGTGGAAGAAGAAAGAGGCAGTAGTTTTGGTGTGGGGTAAAGTAAGATGTTTTAAGTAGCTCAGAAAGGAGAGATAATTAGGGTAGACCTCAGATGAGAGGGACTGAGGTAGGTATTGCTTAGATGTTTTTCCTGTTCTTACTTTCATCTCCTAGGAAGTGAATGGCGATATGTTATACTAAGCACAGTTCGCTCCTGCCCTCTTGGTGAAATTGATGGGAGGCCTACCAAAAGCTGGCTGAAGAAACACCTGGGCTTTGTCAGTGACCCACATCAGGTTAATGTGGGAATCACTAGGGCCCAAGAGGGGCTCTGCATCATTGGTGAGTGGGGGCAGGGGTTCTCAGACAAAGTACCCATGGAGAGGGTTGTGATACACACAGGTTGGAGGGAGAGCAAGGTAGGGAATAAAATGGGTGGTGTAGGGCTTCACTAATTGACTTTTCCCAAGGGAGTAGAACAGCAATGACCAGGATCTTGGACATTCAGGCCCATGGTGTGACCTGGGAAGAGGCCTCACTAGCATGAATATGGTGGAGGGGAGTAGGAAGGAGGTTAGGTGAAAACAGATTCATTTTGATGCATTGGTCCCAGGAGATATGGAGGTCTATGCAGCAGAGACCTGATTCTTTAGCCTATACTTGTTCAGGGTAGATATTTTCAGCACTGGATGATCAAGGGTACAGGTTCTCAGGGTCCCACTGTAGACATTAATTTGCTGTGTTACTTTGGTCATTTAGGTCTTCTGAGCCTCTGTCTGTAAAATGAGGAAGTCCCTCCTTTCTTGAGGGAAAAGATAGAGAAGGGAAAGTGGATTATGAGGATCAAATGAGGTTACAAATGTGGAAGTTTGTAACTCATAAAGTGTAGGATGCACGTGAGGGGTCACTAAGGCTTTGTGTTCCTGTTTCTTCCTCTGCAGGAAATCACTACCTCTTGAGTTGCTGTCCAATGTGGCAGCGGCTCATTGATTTCTACACCAAGAAGGGATGCTGTGTCATGGCTTCTTCAGTGCGAGTCCGTCAGAGGCCAGCTGTCTGCCAGTAAGACATGGCCCTCCAGGCCTTTTCTCTTGGGCCATAAGGCTTATTTGTGCACTCAGAGGTGGATAGTCCATGGCTACCCCTATCTCCCTGGCCCCACGATGGTTTTGCAATCTCTTTGAGACTTTTTTCTCTCCGACGCCAGGAATGTCCAGCATCTTGTACTTTGTTTTACAAAATGCCAATGAGAAAACAAAATTGACCAAAAACACTCCCTTTTTTTCTGTCCCCTTTTCCTAGCCAAGGGAGCCTCACTTTGTGCATCCCCATGTGCCTTTTGTGACTGCAGCCAGTGGGGACTGATGGAATCTGGGGGACTGCCTCTGATGTCTAGCTTACACGAACTCAATAGACCAAAGTGGACCAGGACCAAGCCTTCAGAGAGAACCAGCAATAACATGATTCTTTAGAAAATTTTTCTCCTCTCCTACCCCCTGGAGGGAAGGAGGAAACTCTTATTATTTGAATAGAAAAACCATTTGGCTTTTTAATCTTAGAGAAAAAGGATATGGAGAGGTTGAGGAGTAACCCAGACTCTTCTTGCCCTATTTTAAGTGCTCTTAGTAAGAGTGTTCTGGCCAGATTGTTGACTGAGAAGCCTCCAGGTGCAGCGTAGCCTCTTCTCTGTCCATGCAGAGTGAGGGCTTTGGGGAGGCCCAAGGGATTTCTGCTATAAACCCAACTCTGGAGTTCATCCTTGGTGCTGTTCTGAGAAGATTCTGGGTGAAGCAAGAGAACCCGTAGAGAAGCTGCTTGAAAACAAACAACGAACTTCTTATTCCTGGACTGTTTTTAAAATTGGATTGTTGATCTGTGGCCATGATTTTGCTTGTCAATGTTGTACATTGGATGTGGTCTTTTTTTGTCGTGATTTTTAAAGTAGCCAATTAATATTGGCTAGAACAGGGAGCATGGGAAGGATTCTTCTGTCATCCAGGTAGAAGGGGAAGGTCACAGCAGGTAAACTGACTGACCAAGGTAACCTTCCCCAGCTTTCTGGAGAGGATGGGCATTTATTCTTTAGCATACCACTGCCCCTGGCCTAATAAGTGACTATGCCCCGTATGTCTTGGTGAATTTAAGACTGCTTCCACAACGCCCTGGCCTGAGCTTTGGGGTTGGGCACCAGCATAAAACCAAATTTGAACCAACAAACTACTGTTTGCACTAGCTATCTTGGGAGAAGCTCCTATTGTAATGTGAAGGGAGGAGTTGTGCAATAATGCTGTCTTTGTCCCGCAAGGGGTGCAAAGCCAGGTAAGCCTAGTGCTGTGGAGGGCTACCTGGAGTAGAGGCTGGAGCAGAGCCAGCCCAAGTATCCCATGCCCACTAGCAGTAAGGATAGAAATGCTGCACTTGCCCCTGTGGCTGTACCTCTGTGCAGCCAAGATACCTCTGAGTCAGGGTCAGGCAAAGGGTGGGGGTGGGGTGGGGAGAATGAATGCCTGCATCCCCTTCTTCCTGCTCCTCTGCAGTGAAGGCCTTGCTTTGCACATGCATATGTTGTCCTGCAGGCCAGGACTCAGCTCTCCCCAGGAGGATTCTGTCTGTTTCAGGGCATCAGCTGCAGCTATCTGAACATGGGCTCACCATAATGTCAGATGAGCAAACAGATCTGCCCTCTCTCTGAAGAGGGAAGAAGGAAGAAATCAGCCTGTTGGCCTGGAGCCAGGGCTGGACTCCATTGTAGGGACCACAGTGTATTTTGTGCAGAAAAACTGTGTTACCTGCTTTTTGGAAATGGTTTCTGTCACTTGCTACCTTATGCATTCCACTGTGCCTGGCCCTCAGTGGGCAAGGTGGGTGGGAGGGAGGGAAGGAGGGAAGGCCAAGCTCTGGAGTGCTGCTTGTTTACAGTAGGACCCACCATCTGCCCAGGATAGTGGTGCCTGCCCTTCAGAGCTGAGGTATCTCCTGATGAAATCTCTTGCTAACTCGGGATATAGACTGTTATTAGTGCAGTCTGCCCTTGAGGGTTTGTCTGACCTTTAGAGATTTCCCCATTTGTGCAGGCTCTCTGAGACAGAGGAATCTAATTCCTTCTACTTTCCCCTTTTCTACCCCACTCTTCTTCCCCCACCATGTAGCCCTTAGGAGGGGAGCCCTTAACTAGGGACATGACATGTGTGGGGAGCAGGAAGCAGGGGAGACTAGTTGCTTTGAGCACTGCCTCTCAGGTTTCCTATAAGTCACAGCACCGTGACAAGCTCAGGGAATGGAGGTTCTTCCTCCCTCCCCCCCACCTGCTCTCACCCTAGATTTTGGTGCAATAGTTCTTTTCTGCCAGCTCCTGAAATTGCCACTGTGATGGGACAGATGTGTATTTTGGGGCACACATTGCTGCAAGGTATGTTTTTTATGTGTTGCTGCAAAGTGTAGTTTCTACTGGCTTTTAGATTCTTTTAAGGAAAGGACTTAATTGTCTGATTTGAATGTTTGACAAATCAAGGATATAGACTTCAACATTCCATTTTTTTATACCTAAGCTTGGACTATGCACTTGTATGATTTAATATTAAATTAATTTTATTATAACAGCAGTACTCATGGATTGTAGTTTGATGTCTCAAGGTATATGATGTGTTATGTGTATATAAAAGACTGGAAGTTGTTGTAGAGAAAGGGATAGATGTGGGAGGTGTCTGCTCCCGTGTGTATATATGTGTGTGTGTGTGTGTGTGTGTGTGTATGCATGCATATGAAAGAATGAGAGATACAGAGAGTGCATGTGAGTGAGTGAATGAATGAATGATTGAGGTATAGGCATTTTGAGAGGAGAAGGGGGAGAGATGGAAAATGGCACCTATCTGCACATATAGATGTCATTTCTTCTAGGTGGATTTGAGAGACAAATTGGCCCTAATGAATATATGTGTGTTGGGAGAAGGGGATGGTGGTGTTGATAAGGAGAGATGGGGGTCTGCCTCCCTTGTGAGGGGTACTTTTCTTCATTTGTGTGTGTGGAGGTGTCAATGGATGCTTCACCCTATGGGTGTGTGTGTGAAAGAGATGGATGAATGTGGGTGTACTTTGTTAGGAATGACGATTTTTCTCTGTGTGTGCATGTAAGATCAGATATTTACCCCTTTGGGTATTTTAAAAGTGAAACAAGTATACCCCTCTGTATATGTGTAAGAGAATGATTGCACTGACCCTTATACATTAATATATGAAAAGGAGGGCAAGGAATTAGTGCATTTGCCTCTCTCTATAAATGGGGAATGGACATGCTTGGCCCTCTGTGAGTGTATTGGTGGGGAGTGGGTATATTTGTTCATTTGTGTATATGGCAGGACAAATGCTATTTTTCTGGTCCTATGTGTCTGTTGAATATATATTTGTGAAGGATCTAGCTTTTTATCACAGGTCATTTTATTTTTTATCAAATTTTAAGAAAATAGATTTTTATTGATATCCTTTGTTTTTTATACTATTTAGAGTTTCCCTTTTATCCTTTTTCCTCTCCCTTCTAAAGAGCCATTTGTTATTTTTAAATATTTAATTTTCCCAATTATATGTCAAGACAATTTTCAGCATTCATTTGAAAATTGTTTTTTGAGTTCCAAATTTTCTCCTTCCCTTCCTCACCTCCCCCTTCCCTAAGATAGTAAGAAATTTGATATAGGTTTTATATATATATATATATATATAATATATGCAATCATGTAAAACATTTCTATATAAGTCATGTTGTGAAAGAAAAGCAGACTAAAAGAAAAAAAGTGAAAAAAATAAAGAATGTGAAAAACAGTATGTTTTGATCTGCATTCAGACTCTATCAGTTCTTTCTCTGGATGTGGATAGTATTTTTCATCATGAGGACTTTGGAATTGTGTTGGATCATTGTATCACTGAAAATAGCTGAGTTATTCACAGTTGGTCTTTGTACAGTATTGCTTTGACTGTGTTCTCCTGGTTCTGATTACTTCCCACAAAAATCAAAGGTCTGTTTTTGTGGTAGCAAAGAACTGGAAACAAAGTAGATGCCCATTGATTGACAAATGGCTAAAAAATTGGTACATGAATGTAATGGGATATTACTTCTCTCTAAGAAACAACGTGATAAATGCAGAGAATAAGGACCTAAATGAACTGATACAAAGTAAAGTAAGCAGAATAGACAATAGACAAAATGACTACAACAATGAAAATAGAAAGAATAACAATCCCCAAATAGTCGAAACTGAATGTTATGAAATTAAAAAGGAAAAGGTTAGATGTGAAAAAAACTAATTATTCCATACCTGACTTCTCCAACAGGGGGAGGGGTGGAAGTGTGGGAATTTTTTTTATATGTCTTCTTTGGGCCAAACTTGTTTATGTTGAGCTAGGTCAGCTTGCTAGCATACCACTTCCAAAGTTGATAAACCCTGCCTAGGCAACCTTACTTTTGATTCTTTCTTCTGTTGTATTCTAACCCTGTTCTGATCTCTGAACCCCATCTCCAGGAGACATGGTGATTCCTAATAGTCTTGAATCTTAAACCTATTTGATACCTTGATTTAGAGATGCCATAGCCAATTCCTAATTATCTTTCCTCTCCAACTACTATCTTGTGCCTTTTGTTTTAATACCAATTTACCTTCTTTTTTGGGCACTAGGTTGGTACAGTGGATAGAGCACCAGTGCAGGAGTCAGGAGGGTCTGAGTTCAAATCTCACCTCAGACACTTGACACTAGCTGTGTGACCTTGGGCAAGTCACTTAACCTCAATTGCCTCATTCTGGGTCATCTCCAGTCATCCTGATGAATATCTGGTCACTGGACTCAGAGGGCCCTGAAGGAGAAGTAAGGCTGGTGACTTGCACAGCCCTCCGTCACTCAAAAAACCCCCAACAAAGTCAAGTGTGTCATGTCATTATTTCTCTAATGGCATGATCTTCGGCAACAAAGGACGAACACACATACCTTCTTTTTTACCCTCAGCAACTATATAGATGATATTTTCTACAGTTTACTCATAAGGGAAAAGAAAATCCAAATTCAGAAATAATACACTGGTAATATCATTATGCAGTAGCATGAGGTTCTTGACATAGAGGGTAAAAGATGGATGATCTTAGAAGGAAGCAACTTTGATGTTCCTACATATTCCTAGGAAAGTCCTCAGCTGCCATCGGGGAGAGATCATCAGTACTGGGTAGATAAAGAAGTGGTGAGCAAAAGTGGTTAGCAATTTCCTGCTGAGATTGCCCTTATTATGATTATTTATGACAAGGGTTTTTCTTAAATTTTGATTTTTACATAAGGAGAGGAGAGTATTTTGTTGAGGAGAGTAGTGATGCTCACCCTGCCCCCCTTCCTCTGCTTAAAAAAAAAAAAAGACAACTACAGCATTTCCTAGATGTATAGAACCAAACAGAAATAAGTTCAGAAGAGAGCATAGATAAACAGAACAATTTTAAAAGTAATGTGTGGAATTTAATACATTTTGTATATAGTCCTCTTGGTATTCTGCTGATTGGGAAATGCTTTTTTGGGGGGGTTCAAGTTCAGAATAAAACCTTTTTTGAAAAGTGATGATACAGATGACAGAAAAGGCAAAACTATTAGATTCTTCCTTTGTTTCTCTTTTTTCTACCAAGATGAACAGTCTTCTGACTTTTAAGAACAAAACTTGGTAACAGGAAGAACCAAGGTAAGTGAAACAATAGTAGAACAATATTTAATGCTCCTTAATGAGTTCTAGTCATAAGACTAGGATGAATTGTATCACAGTATTCTGGAAGTAGTATGATTATTTACCTGCCTTCAATGATCTTTGAAAAATCATGGACAGGAAACAAACTCCTTGTTGTGGTTCCTTTGGAATTAAAGTTGGACTTGCCTAATGCCACCTAATCCTGAACCATGTCAATTTGACACCATAGCTGAGTGCTGACTGTCAATATCCAAATAGCCCTGGAAACTGAGAATCAACTTAGGGCCAAAGGTTACCATGAAAATGCTTTTTTGTAGCATGGAGATGTTAAGTTACCAAAGACAGAAATATGCTATTCCATGAGATGCAAATACAGTATTCAACAATTTGCTTAAAGGAAAAGTAACAGTAGCCTCGTATGACATTACGAAGATGGTAGCACTTCAAATGTTCTGATCATTGGAGAGATGCTGAAACAGATTGATCTCTGCCTCTCTGAAAGTCGCATCCAATAACAGAAGGATTTGATGATAAAAAGACAAATGCACTTGAAGTTTTCAGTCAAGTCAAAATAAGCCAGGAAATAGATAGCAGGATATTTAGGTAACATTTATATAGTACTTTAAATTTTACAAAGTACTTCATATATGTTATCTCATTTGATTCCCATAACAATCCTATGAAGTAGGTGCTATTATTACCCACATTTTACATGTTAGGAAAATGAGGCTGAGAAACATTAAATGATTTGCCCAGTGTCAAGTGTCTGGGACTGGATTTGAACTCAGATCTTCCTGACTCCAAGTCTAACACACTAAAAACCAGTCGGGAAACATATCTCCTTTAGAAGAAAAAGGTAGAGGACTAGTACGGAAAATTGTGCAGAGTATATAATGCACCTCTGCAAGCCGAAAGATTCTGAACGAGGGCTGACAGATTATTTTTCTGGACAAAAGGGAACACAACAGAAAACCAAAACCTAGAAAGCAGCATCATAGATGAGGAGAACAGTGCAATTGGTTACAAAGTCAGAAGCATCATAAGTGTGGGGAACAATATGATGGAAAATTGGGAACGCGGAACTTCCATCTTATCACTATGAAATTCTCGTCAATTTAGTCCAGTTGCAAAAATAACTAGTGGTATAGAGATAACAGATTTCCTCTAATTGTCCAGACACAGCTAATAGCAAAGAGGTAACAGGTTTCTTTGAATTAAAATGATTTATAGGGAAATGGAACTTTTATTTTTAATTTATTTTTAACACAGTTTATAGAAATGGAACTTTTAAACAACTCAGGAAGACTGAACTTCTGAACCTATGAATGTTCGAACTTAACTCAGAAGCAAAGAAACATGATTTAAACAGTTATGACTGTGACTGGTACAGAGTAGAATCAATTACAAAAAAAAAAAATGGAGACAGGATCAATTTGATTTTCTCAGTAAGAAAAGTGAAAGAATTAGAAGTGTACAATTAAGGCCACTGATGTTAAGACAAGTGAGGAGACTCAGGAAGTTTTTCTAATCTTTCTTGAGAAGTTTGACCATGGAGATTTGCCTGATGAATTGCCAAGTAGGGAGTTATTCCTGGGAATTTTAGACTTCTCCATCTTCTCTGAGAATGAGGCATTGTTTAAAGAGGTAGGAGCCATTCTAATTAAAGGAGGCATTCCTACAGAGAGACTGAATGTCATCGTCAAATTCAAGAACTCCACTTAAGCTATGAGTAAAGTGGATGCCACATCTCCTGTGGTAAACAGATATGTCCCAAATTGTCATTTTTTTTTCTAGACATGAACCGTGTCCCTTAGGAGAATGGTCCTGTGAGACTGCAACTGGACAGGCAAAAGTATGCCTGGGACACACTGGAAGGCCCATGAGTCAGACAAAGTGATGAGATTGACAATGTAAATAAAGCACATAGCTACAAAGACAGTAAGGCTGAATATTATCTGGCATGAATATAGACAAACTTTAGATGAGATGTTGTGGGGGACAGTAAATCAGAAGCTCTCATGCTCAAAGGAGAAAAGCCTGTTGAATTCCTCCTCAGGTGGGGCAATGTATGCACAGAATGATACAGACAGGCTCTGTGGATCCTTAAAATGCAGGAAAAATTACACTACAGAGATTGTTCAAGCAGGACTTGGTACATGATCCTTATGCATCTGATGTCATCAGATCTACACAGACACAGAAATCATAACTGGCAATGGTTGAGGTGACACAGGGGCTCCTGACATTCAAGGATCAGTGTAATCCATGGGACTCGGCCTCCGCAGTTTCCAGGCCTTCAAGGAACAAAGCAGGACAACAGCACCAACAATGTAGGGCTGTAGTTGCAAAACCTGAGAGAATTCACCATAAAAATGGGGCATTTCATAATCATATTCTCCTTGGAGAGATAGAGGACCAAGGAAATGGAGGGCATGAAAGCCCAACGTAGGAAAACCTCCATCAGGTAAGCATCAGTGTAACAAATCTACTTTTCATTTTAATTGTGTATTGGGTAGCCATACTCATATTGGCAAAGATAATACAGCATTGATAATAAAAAAGTTAAAATCTTCTGATCCAGCTTTGAGAAACTGGAGTAGAGCCAGGGAAGGAGGTCAGTCACTCTGGTCACCAAAGACAGTCATGCTGAATTCATCATCAATTCATTATGGTTCTATTTCATGTGGACTCATAGGGCCTCATGCAGGAGTAGATGGTAAAAATTGAGAATGTAGACTTCAATGCTTTCCTAGACAGTGAATCTCAAGTTAACATCATTTCTCAGTATTTATGTGACAGATATTTGGGTAAAATACCTTTAAAGCCTATGAGAGGGTTTGGATTTGACAATTTGAGTAATAAAGACTATCCATACTTGGGATACATCCAGGTGAACTTGAAATTTCTTTTCTTTTCTTTTCATTTCTTTTTTTTATAAATTCCTCTCTTTCACTGCCCTTGATGCTCTCACACTTATTCCCACTTTCAACTTTCCAAGTTTTAGGTTAAATAACCAATGCTTATTTAGCTTCAGTCATTACCAATTCAGTGGCTCCTGCCCCTGTTTGCACTCAGTTTCTACATAATCACCATACAATCCTTTCAAATGCAACAGCAATTCCTCTAGGTTCTCTCCAGTCCGTGCTGACAAGGGGATGACTTTTTGTTCTAATTGAGCCTGAAGTTGGGGAAAATTGACTTTAGATTGAGGAAGGTCAATTTTATTTCCAATGATTGCATGTGGTCACTCTGACAAGACTTCTTTCTATTTCTCTAACTCATATTTTAAATCCTCAAACTGGGTCCACGGTTCTGCCGTCAAGAGATCCACCACAAACAACAGAAAGCGGCATCGTTCGATGTGTCTCAGAAAAGCAAAACCTAAGCCTCTGTTTTGATGAGCTCCTCTTACTATACCAAGAATGTCAGCTACTGCCCCTGGTTGGTAGACTTCATAGTGAACAAAACTTACATGGGAATTTAAAGTAGTAAACGGATAAGAAGTCACAGCAAATTTTGCATTGGAAATCGCTCTAAGAAGTGCTGATTTTCCAGCATTAGGGAATCCCACCATTTCTGCATGAGCCATAGTCTTCAGTTCCAAATAGAGTACTCTTTCTTGACCCCGTTGCCTGGGGGTCCAAGTTACTGTAGCTTGATTGCCATTAGGCAAAAAAAAAAGTGATTGCCTTTTCCTCCACCTCCCCCCAAAGCTGCAATATATTCATCACCTGGCTGAGAAAGATCAGTTACAATTTCATTTCTTCTTTAACCAGAGTGCCTGGGAGAACTCTAATGTAGAAGCAATCTCCATTACGCCCATAAGTTTTTGCTTCCACTAGGCTCTCCATCAAAGCCCAGATACACTGAAAGGACTGAAGAGAATGATGCTTGTCAACTTTCAGAATAACATGGCCGCCATCTCCCCATCTCCTCCATCGAGTCCACCATATTCTTTTCTGGGCTCACTATGAAAACAACTCATCCCATTGCCTCCACTGCCTCCAATCACAAACGCTCTTTCATGATCCACAAAATACTGTTTCAGCTTTTTCTCAGGAAGGTTTCTTTTCTGTTTAGGTTCCTGATGATTTGAACATTGTACACAGCTAAGGAAGAGAGGTCTTGGAGAAGCTTGTTGCTGAACTAGGGAGCGAGAGTCAAGAAGAGTGTCTGCTGCTGGAATGCAGGGCCACTTCCCTTCCAACATAGCTCTGGTTAGCGTGGAGACAGGCCTTGAAGGTAGCATGCTCACATTGCTGGCTAACCTCCTCAACCAGCCTGTAATGTGCATGGGGGCCTGGCCTGTGTCTCAGGCCCCTTTGGATACCCCCTCAATACCCGGCACAAGGCCCTGCTCATATCAGGGGCTTGGGGAAGAAAAGACCCCCTCATGCTGACCTTAACCATAGCTAAAGCCTGAGGCTAAAGCCGCTTCTCCGAGGACCCTAGCCCAGCCCAGCCTTGGGGGAGGGGAGGAATGAGTGCGGCACACCGGACTTCTCCCTCCCCCACCCAGCATCAACTTCCCTCCCAAAGGGTTCCTTGCTTTCTGGTAGAAAAACACTTTCTTCACTTCTTGAACTTGAAATTTCCTAAGGAAGCTTCTATGAGCGCTAACAGGAAAGTGGATTCTCTGGTTCGGGTATGTCCAACCCCTTTAACATTCACTGGAATGTCAGTACTAATTGGTACTAGTTCTAGTTTCTTCAAACGTCTAACAGGATGTACCTCAAGGGACAAGCTGGGACCCTCTACCTGCACACTTGGACCATCCATGTGGACTACGCCAAGGCTTACAAGAGGTTAGAAGAAAGATTCCAGTGAATACATCAGGAGCCTCAGCTTTTCACCCTCTGTGCAAGACCCTGAGGTATTTGATTTTGGGGACTCCTCATTACTACAAGAATGGAAAAAGAGGTTCAGGCTAGAACTGATACTAGTTCTCTCTCTCTCTCTAGAACTCAGCAAGAGGATAGGGTGTTCTTATTGCATGAATGAGATGTGGGATGTCCTTGAGGTACAATCAAAAGAATCTAGCTCATTGATTCCTGATCATTGAGAGAAAGATCTAAGAGAATTCCCACTATTTCTGATGGAAGATTTCAGAAACCATCTCAAAGAAATGTTGGTTAAAAGCATCATCATAGAATCCAGCAGCCCTTATGCATCACCCACAGTGGTGGTGCCTAAGAGAAATGGAAAGACACAGATATGTATTAATTAGCCAACTTTGAACAAAAGGAATTATGTGGACCAGTATGTTATATCACCATTGCAAGATGCCTTGGATTCTTGTTTGCTAGGTAGCCAGTGGTGTTCAGTCTTGGATTTATATAGTAGCTATTACCAAATTTATATAGTAGCTATTACCAAATTTCTGTATCTGAAGAGCATAAGGAAAAGACTGCTTTCTTCTATCCCACTGAATTTTTACCATTTCAAGAGATTTAGCAACTTGCAAATTTACAAAATACCCCAGAGAATGGAGGGGACCTTATCAGTACTATTCATTACATTCACTAATTGCCCATAGGAGAGTTGGTTAGATTTTCTAATGAGCAACTGGAGAGTACTGATGGACATTTACCCACAAAAAGATTGAGAAAATGAAACTGTTCACCAGTTGTACACAGACTTTCTGACCCAAATATGGGCACTGAAAGTGCAGCATCCAGGGAAGAAAACACTGTGTACATTGTTACAGTGTAGGAGAACTTAACCCAGAGGTAATTCCTTTCTTGCCCAAAACTATGACAGAGACTCCAAGGGTACAGACTCATTTTGCAGAATTTAAAAATCCTGAAAACCAACGTGGAATGACTGCCAGCCCAGGTGTAGACAAACAAGTCCATATTGATCCTTATGGTCAGCCAAGGCCACCTACTAGCTCTGCTATAGAATTAGAGAGATCAGGAAGTGATAGGTGTAACCAGCTTATTAAGCCAGTACATTAGGCTAAGTTATGATGTTACTCATGAATCTAGGTGAACATACTAGAGATTGCCCAGATAAAAAGGACCTTGCATATAATTGCACATTTACTGCTATATGTGTTAATTACTGCATATTTCCAGTTCTTTGGAAAAAGAACAAAGGGAGTTGCTATAATTATTTTGGAACATATAGGTTCTTTTCTTTTTTCCCTAATCATCTTTGGAAACAGACCTAGTAATAGTGTTGCTGGGTCAAAGAGCATAGGCAATTTAATAACTTTTGGGGCATAATTCCATTTTGTTCTCCAAAATGATTGTATAAAATGTAAGTTATTATATAATATTATAAAATACTATATAATAGTATGCGTGTACTTTCTAAATGTGTATGAATTTTATTCTGTGTGTAGTTAGCTGTCTTGTCACTGTAGTATCCTCTCAGGTGATGCTCTGTATAGTATGAAGTCAATTGCACGTACTATTAATGGGCATTTTTTTATTTCTGTTTCAGAGGTATTGAAGATTGGTTACCTACACCAGAATAATTGTTCTTAGTGAGATTGCACACAGAGCTGTCCCTGCCCCAAGAGGTCCCATTTGAGAGATCAGTTCTTTAACTAACATCTGGAGTTGGTCAATTTCAGGTCCAGAGATGGCACATAACTGTCCTGGATAGGAGATAACATCTGGCTTAAGCAATCAGACATCTGCAGGTGGAGGGAACTAAGCCTATAGGAAACAAATCTAGCAAACAAGTTTAACAGATGAAAAGCCAAAATCAAACAAACAAACAAAACAAGGAAATAATAGCCAGAAGCAGGTTTGCTCTTTGATATAGATAAATTCTACTTACTATATCGGGAAAGATCAATTTATTCCTGTGATTTTTTAAATTTTTAATAGAAATGAGTATTTGATTTTATAAAAAACTTTTAAAAAGCATATATTGATATATGAGTCTTTATTACTCACATTAATAAAATGGTTTTTGTAGTCTTTATCATGTTGACCAACTCTGTATTAATGGTATGAATCAAAACTCATCAGTTATAATCTTTCTAATAGGTAGTTGTCTACTTGCTAATATTGAATTTACTTCTTTTGTGCATATGGGGCAATAATTTTATCCTGTCTATCTCTTGTGGGAATTTATACTTCTAAGAGTGAGTGAGAAACAACAGAAAAAAAGGGTAAAAGGATCAATATCTACGAAGAGGTAACTCAAAGTAGGGAACTTAAAAGCTTTAATTTCATGAGGAATGCAGTGACTAGAGGATGATTAAATAAATATAAAAAGCTTAAATAGTTTAGAACAGACAGAAAGGGAAGAGAACTGAAGAAGAGAATGGAGGAGAAAAAATTCTTAAAATTTCTCGTTCTAATTTTTAATATGGATATATATTCTTTCTCTACTTTATCTTTCCCTGATTTAGGTATCAAGACTATATTTGTATTGTAGAAAGAGATTGGAAGATGCCTTTGAGGGTATTCTTGTGGCTTGTTCAAATAGTCTATTTCTCGTTTTGCAAATCTGGGTATTTTATATTTATGTAAGTATGATATTCATCTGGTTTCTCCAATTAGTCAGTTTTGGTTGCATGTAATTGAGCAAAATAGTTTCTGATAAATTTCATTTATTTCTTTTTTTAATTATTGCAAGTTTTCCTTTTTTGTAGAAAAAATTTGGCTTTCTACTTAATTTAAAAAAAAAAATCAGTTAGCAAACTATTGACCTATTTTATTACTTTTTAAACTAGCACCTAGTTTTATTTATTACTTCAATGATCTTTTTTCTTTCAATTTTATTGACATCTTTAATTTTTAGAATTTCTACTTTGTTATTTAATTGGAGATTTTTGACTTGTTAAAGTTGTTTAATTAATTATTGATGTGTTCTTTCTTTTGTTGATGAAAGCATTTAGAGCTATGTTTCCCTTAGAACTGTTTTAGCTGTTTCTCATATGTTTTCATACGTTATCCCATTATTGTCATTTTCTTTGATGACATTTTCTATTGTTTCTATAATTTACTCTTTGACCTGCTAATTCTTCAGAAATGCCTTCATATTTGGGGATTTCAACATTGAATCTCTCAAACACCCTAATCACTCAGTTCCTCAACCTACTTTCTCTCCATGAACTACTCCTCTATCCCACCTCAAACACACATCATGTACTCTTGATTATGTGCTCATTCACAAATGTACCACCTTTACATTTAAGAATTCTAAAGTCCCTTTATTTGACTATAATTTATTGACTTTTCACCTCTCCTTCTGCCTTCCCTTTCAAAACTCTACAATTTGTCTGCTCTGTGACCTCCATACCCTTCACTCCTTCCAATCCATCTCTGCTCAGTAGCCACTCTCATCTTAGCATCTTGACCTCTTGGTGAACCAATTCAACTATACTGTCCTTCTGTCTTGCATCCCTAGCCCTCTTATCATATCACCATTTATAGCCAGTTAAATCTCAGCCTTGAATCACTTCCACCCCTCATTGCCTTCACTCCTACACATATGCTATTGAAACAAGATGGAGAAAAATCTCATGGTATCTCTTCCAAACCTTTTTGTCCCTCCTCAAACCTTTCATGTCTCTTCTTGTCCCCTCACTCTCTCAGCTAAAAACCTTGTATTATATTTTACAGAAAAATATGAGACTCTTTGATGTGAGCTCCTTCTTTCTCCCTTTCCCTCATCTTCTATCACTCAAATGCCCTCTTCCACTCTCTCTTCTTTCACTTCTGTCTCACATGATGCAGTGGCCTGATTCCTTACCAAGGCTCACTCCTTTACTTGTTCAAGTAATCCAGTCTTATCTCCTCCAACAGATTTCCTCCACTGTCATCCCCATTCTTTTACTTATTTTAAATCTTTACCTGTTTACTCACTCATTTTCTCCTGCCTACAAACATGCCCATGTGTTCCCCATTCTGAAAAACCCCTCAAGTGATCCTTCTGTCCCTACTAACTATTGTCCTTTATCTCTTCTCTCCTCTTTGGTAGCTAAACATCTCTGAAAAGTCATCTACAGAATTGCCTCTATTTTCTCTCCTCTTGCTCTCTTCTTAACCCCTTACAATCTGGTCCAACCTTTTCATTCCACCAAAACTGTTCTCTCCAAAATTACTAATTATCTCTTAGTTGCCAAGTCCAATTATCCTTCCCCAATCTCATTTTCTTTTGCCTCCCTATAGTCTCTGACACTGTTGATCACTCTCTCCTCTATAATATTCTTTTCTCTCTGGGTTTTTGGAACACCACTTTCTCCTGGTTTTCCTCCTACCTATATGACTGCTCCTTCTCTGTCTCCTTTATTGGATCCTCTTCTAGATCATGTTCTCTAATGTTAGTTGTCCCTTTGGGGATTGCTCTCTTCTACCTCTATACTATTTCACTTGATTATCTTATCAGCTTCTGTGGATTTAATTACCTACTGATGATTCTCAAACTCTGTTGTCTTCTAATCTTGCATCTCCAACTGCCTTACAGACATCTCAAACTGGATGTCTGATAGACATTTTAAATTCAGTATGTCCAAGACATAACTTATTATCTTTCCTCTTAAACCCTCTCCCCTCCTACCTTTTCTATAATTATAGAGTTCAACACATCCTCATAGTCACCAGAACCTCCCAGGTTCACAGCCTAGAAGTCATCCTGGACTCTTCACTATCTCTCAACCTGTATATCCTCAACACCTGAGGATTTCACTTTTGTAACATCTCTCATTTATATCCCTTTCTCTCCTCTGACACTGCCACCACTCTAGTGCAGGTCCTCAGGTCCTCATCACCTCATGCCTGGATTATCGTAATAGCCTGCTGGTGGGTCTGCCTGCCTCAGATGGTCTTTTTGGTTCTAGGTACAGGTGATGTATTTCCCACTGGACTCAGGAGTTTGAGTCATGGTGATGCTGAAGGCAGGATCCCAGGCCTGTGGATTCCAGATTCTGTGACCATCCAGCCCAGCAGGAAAGCCTTGAGAAGTTAGGGTGCTCAAGCCTAAGGGAGTCTTTAGACTTAAGAGTTAGGGACTGTCCTGTATAAGAAACCGAGATAAGTTAATTCCTTCCCCCTCTCCAGAATATGAAGTGAGGTAGGGATTATGCCCAAGTATTGGGGGGAATTTTTGTAAATTTGATTTTGTTATTCCTTTGAAGTAAATATTCCTTTGTAAAAGCTAAGTACTATTTTGTAACTATTAAGTTAAATGGAACTAGAGGGTAGGGAACTCTTACATTTGAGGGAAAAACATTGGTAGGAACCGGAGTCAATGGCAAACAGCCTAGATACCCCAACCTTTAGGGGAACTGGATAACCCTGGGGAGAGGTGAAATATAATATGCCTTGCTTCTAGACAGCAGGGACCAGGGTAGTCACTGCTATGTACTATAATATCATTGTTATAAAAATAAATGTTTTGAATACTTTTATAAACTAATGACGAAATTGTGGGAATGGAGTTAACCACACTGACTCCACCTTGTGACTCAGTTCTGGAACTAACTCAGTTCCCTTCCTATTCAGTTATGGATCTAGTCCAATTTCTGTCTTGTCAGAAAACTTCATCCAATTGTTTAAACCTAGCCCTGTGTGGCTAGAGAGCAGGGTCACCTCTGCCTGTTACTTAGAATCTCTTAGCTAAGGACCTAGGTTATGATGACCAGAAAGCAAGTCAGATTCGAAGACTGATGCAAGGAGTTTTCTCACAATTATATGTCTTAAACAACCCACCTATCTTATCTGAGTGCTGGCTACATCCTAGTGAATCAGTTATTGTTTCCATGTTCCTTTGATTGAGTTGGGGGTAGGGAGGAGTGTGACACCTCTGTTTTTGATTTTAGGGAATTGCATCTGTTTGCTCTCCTCCTTCCAACTCAGAATGCCCTTAATCTTTACTCTAATTAGAAATTAGATTACCTAATTTTATATCCTGGTTAATTGTCTTCTTTCAATTAATTAGTCTTAACTTGATTAATTTTTCTTATTGTGTAAAATTCTGTCTCCCTCTCTATTCAGGGTCCAGTCCCAAAAGTGAGGAGGTTTGGTCTTGATTTGTTATGCGATTGGCATGCATTGCTTAATAAATTGATATGCTCAGAAGCTCAAACTTTTGCTTCCTCATTCATTTCAGATTCCCCAGGCCACACTAAGGAAGAATGAAATGAGAAGAACCAGGGAACAATTTATATAGCAACATAATAACAAACAATTTTTCAGCTATGATCAACAATTACCATTCATTATTCTGGAGGATTGATGATGAAATATGTTGTCTATTACAATGAGGTAGTGGATTTAGGGTACAAGTTTTTGTGTCACCTTTGAGGTAAATTTGTTTTGCTTGATGATTGTGGGAAGAGAATGTCATTATTGCTGCCATTCATATCACTACCTTGAGCTTGCAGGATTTAGCCAAGACACCAAACTGTATCTCAGATAATTAATTGGTTAGTGATAGAAGAATTTCTGGTTCAGCTTTATTAATCCTATTAACCTACGATGAATATTTCCTGTCACTAGCTAGATCTCTAGTGTTAGTAGTCCACAGTTTTCTGATCAGTTTATTATTTTTACTGATGTAGATCTTCCTTTTTTTGCTATTTGTTCGTTGATGTGTAAATCTATCCCTTTCCCTTTTGCCTTTTATAAAATTCCATTGCATCCATTCTGTCTTGTGACTAAGACCCATAAAGAGTTACTGAAAATGTTGGTTGGGGCCCACTGGTTTTTGTGTACCCTAGGACTTTGCCCTGAGTATATAATAAACCAGTTATAAAAAAACCTCTATGGGTTGATTAATATGATTGGCAGCAATATCTATAAACGAGTAATTAGACAATTTTTATGTCGCTATATATATATATATTTTTTGTTGAGAAGAGAAAATAGATTCCTTTTAATTTTAGAGAAATAGAGAAGCAGAGAGTGCTTCAGATGTAAAATGTTTCATGAACTTTCAAGAACTTTGTATTATTAATTTCACTTTGTATTATTAATTTCACTTTGTATTATTAATCTTACTTAGCTGTTTTACTTCTTTATAAGAGACTCCTCAGAAATGGGAGTGATCTGTAAATGCTTGTAAAGTAAAACAAAACATATCAACAAGAGTAAAAAATGTTTTCACTGATAAGTCCAAAAATAACAACAAAAACTCTAAGGAAAAACAAAAACAAATCTAGATTATTAGTGATTTTGTTTGTAACTACAAATTTTTACTATTTATAGACTGTTAAATTAAAAGCAAAAGGAGATATGTATATTAACTTTTAACTCATCCCTAAAGAAAACTTTCTGGTTGTTTCCAAATCCTTTCTAAACTTTTCTGCTTAGCCACAGATTTATTGTTTTCGTTTGTATTCCCATGGTTGTAGTTGTATATTTTTGTTTTGGTTCTATTTTTTTCAATCTCCAGGATTTTATGGTTTCCTATATTTTTTTGAATTCTTCATATTCATCATTATTATGGTTCAATAATATCCTATCGCCTAGTGAATAACATGAACTTAAAAAACATTTGTTGAATGAATACCAAAATTATCTTAATTTGCATTTTTCTGATTCTACAACTTAGACTTTTAGAGAGCTGTTAATTTGTGTTGTCTTTGTCAAGACTGTTTATATCTTTTGACTGCTTGTTTATTTATTTATTTTTTGTTATGCCCTAAGGGCCATGAGACCTTTTACCCCATTCCATTTCACCCTCTCTCCTCCCACTACTTTTCTCTCTCACTGTTTACTTTGATTTCTTTTAAGATATGATCCCATCCTATTCAATTCACTCTGTCCTCTCTGTCTCTGTGTGTGCGTGCATGTGTGTATGTGTGTGCGCGCGCGCACGCGTATGCATGTATGTGTGCATGTGTGTGTGTATATGTGTGTGTAATCCCACCATCTACCCAGATACTGAAAAATTTCAGGAGTTACAAATATTGTCTTTCCATATAGGAATGTAAACAGTTCAACTTTGGTAAGTCCCTTATGACTTCTCTTTGCTGTTTACTGTTTCATCCTTCTTCTCATTCTTGTGTTTGAAAGTCAAATTTTCTTTTCAGCTCTGGTCTTTTCATCAAAAATGCTTGAAAGTCCTCTATTTCATTGAAAGACCATAGTTTCCCCTGAAGTATTATACTCAGTTTTGCTGGGTAGGTGATTCTTGGTTTTAGACCTAGTTCCTTTGACTTCTGGAATATCCTGTTCCACGCCCTTCGATCCCTTAATGTCGAAGCTGCTAGATCTTG
>CM053769.1:290765322-290921929 GCA_028658325.1 Potorous gilbertii | reverse complement strand
ATCAGAAAGGAAGTGGGGTACCATCTGTTTCCCAAGAAAGTAACCTTCTATGGTCTTATTTTTTTCCCCCTTTTCTGGGCATTTTCCCAGTCAGTTACTTTACTTCTGAGATTCCTCTCCACCCCCTGGCCTAGATCTGCCCAGCTAGTGCTTGGGGTCTGAGATTCAAATGCTGCTCCCCAGCCTCAGGGCTTTTGGCAGCAGGCCTGGCTGCTATTCAATGGGAGCTTAAGTTCTGGTGCTCAGGTAGGGGCACGGCCACCTCCCAGGCTCAGTTCCCTCAGGGGATTTATGCAGAGACCTTCTGTAATGGAGCTGCTGCTGAGCTCCTGCCTGCTCCAGGAGCCTCTGGCCACCTGTTGCCTCTGCCGCTACCTCCTGAGGGGGCCCGAGCCACGGAGACACCTCGCTCCCCTCCCAGCCCGTCCAGACGGCTCTCTCACCAACCTGTGCATCTGTGGGTGGAGGGACCTTCGTGGCCACTGGAGATTCCGTCCCTGAAGCCTGCCTGGATCTGCTCGGTCCTCTCCATGCCGCGGGGCCAGGGCAGGGCAGGGCTGGGCCCTGCTCCTGTCTGGTGTGCAACGGACCTTTGGGATCGGTTTTTCAGGGCTCTCTGGAACGGAAATCTCCTTCACTGTGTTGCTGCACTGCTTCCACTGTTCCAGAATTTGTTGGGAGTTCTTTTTAGAGGAAATCCATGGGCTGTGGGTTCAGAGCTAGCATATATGAGTCTTTCTACTCCGCCATCTTGGCTCTGCCCTGACTGCTTGTTTATTGACCAAACAATTATTACCTTTAGCACCTTATGCCAATTTTTTTTTTATAGTTTTTGGGTGTTTGAGTTTTATCAGAAATGTTAATAGCAAAAATTATTTTTTTCCAGTTGTTTCTTTGCACAGGCCATCTCCTTTATGCCTGGAATACACTGAAATACTCTTGTAGAATCCCTAGCTTCCTTTAAGGCCTTTACAAGGCCCATCCTGATCTCCCCAGGGGCTAGAGACTTCTTGCCCAAAATTTAATTTGTATTTAGTTGTCTTTGTTCATGTTATTTCTCTCCAGTAGAATGTAAACTCCTAGAGGTCAGGCAATGTTTTGCTTTTGTTGTTGTCTCCTAGTGCCTCATGCACAACAAGTATATTTTAAAAATGCAATGAATGAATCTCAGAATTGTTTTAATTTGAATTTTTCTGATCAGACTTAAATTTTAAAAATGTAATTGCTGATAATTTGTGTTTGTTCTTTCAAGATGGTGTAGATCTTTAGATCACTTGTTTATTGAAGAACAGCTCTTACTCTTAGCAACTTATGTCAATTCTTTATAGATTTTGGATGTTAAAAGTTTATCAGAAATGTTTATGGCAAAAATGTGCTTCTCAATTTGTTTTTTTCTTTCTTAATTTGTATGCATTTCTTATTTGTATAAAAGATTTAAAAATTTTTTAAAAAATAATCAAATTTGTATGTTTATCTCATTTTTCAAAGATAAGGATGTCTGAGAATATCTTATTTTTCTACTCTTGCAAAAAATGTGGCATTTAATTTGACTATTTTAAAAATAATTATATTGCTCATCCATTAGGAATTTATTATTATGTATATTGAGAGATATAAGATTATTCCTATTTTTTCAGGTAATAGCTATTCAATTTTCCCCAACAGTTTTTAATAAAATAATGAATTTCTTGTCCATTTTATGAATATTATATATGTTATTATTCATATTATAAATTTGAGATTAAAAAGAAAACATGCTATGTACTGTCTGTAGTTAACTTCAAATTTTCATTACCTAGTCTATTCTATTTTTTTTAAGCTTTTGTATGAAAAAAATCAATTAACTAGGATAAGACAGAAAGCTATCAATTAAGAAAAATTTTTGCATCAAATATCAATCAATATATCAAATATACCTGATAAGAGTCTGCTATCCAAGATATATAGTGAAGTAACACACATATATAAAAACAAGAGTTTTCTCTAAAGGATAAATGGTCAAAAGATACTAAAAAAAGTTTTAAAAAGGATTGCAAACTACTTACACTCATATAGAAGATTGGTACAAATCACTTAACCCAAGTTAAATACAAATCAAAACATCACTGAGGTTTCATTTTACATCTAGTAAACTGGAAAATGTGATAAAACATAGAAATAATACTATAGGGAAAGACAGACATATAAATATTAAAATAATAAAAAAATCCAATCTGAATGCTATGTAACTATAAGGACCATTGGTCAAACTGTCAATTAGTCTGACCATCCTATCAAGGAATATGTAATTAATGGAAGAATGTGACAATGTCCATTTCCTTTGACCCAGAGATCCTATTGCTAGTCACAGACTCCTAAAGGAAGAAAGGAAGGCTGAGTGAGAGGAAGGCAAGGAAGAAACAGGCATTTTTTAAGTGCTGTCTATTTGCTAGGAACTGTGCTAAGCACTGAGGCTACAAATACCAGCAAAAAGAAAGACAATACTTGCCCTCAAAGAGTTTATATTCTAATGGAGAAAGACAATTCAGAGAAAGGAGGTAAAAAGCTGTGGGTGGTAGGATGAAGATATTCATTGAGTGAACATGGTTATGAAGTCTGGAGACGTAGAACAGGATTGGGAGGGGAAACTGAAAGTCAGCTGAGGTACCTCCATGAAATAGAAGGTTCAGAAGGAACTCATAAATAGGAGAAGGGAGTAGGCCTCACTGAAGGATATTCCAGGGTTAGGAAGCCTCTGGGAGAATATCTGGGATGAGATGGTGGCAGAGGAATGGTTATAAATTCTGGAAGTAATGACTAGACCTGAGAAGAAATCAACATTTCTGGGATGCAACTAAAGCAGTTCTTGGTGAAAAATCATATCCCTTCTTAGTATTTCATTGCATGTGAGTTATGGATACAAATGAATTTTCTGTTCATTGAAAATAATTTCAGAGCTAAAAAAATCTAGGAAAATGGAATTCTGCCATCTAGACAAGGTCCTATAGATGCCAAAATATTCACAACAGTACTTTGTAGTAGTGAAGAACTAGAAACAAAGTAACTGCCTATCTACCATGGAATGGCAAAACAAATCATAGTACATGAATATAATGGAATATTACTATGTTGTAAGAAACAATGACTACAAAGAATTCAGAGAAACATGGAAAGAAACATGAATTGTTGCAGAGTAAGGCATCCAGAACCAAGAAATGTGTGTACAATGACTATAATGCAAATCCAAAGAACAAAAAATCCAAATTGAAAGCTATGCAATTATGATAACAATCTTAGGCCTAGAGAAGGAATGAGAAAGCATACCTCTCTTCTCTCTCTTAAAAAATATAGTTAGCACGGGATCACTCAATGGGGAAAAAAGAAGGGATATATTTGGAAAATTTAATTTAATTGATATAAATTGATATAAAATATTTCAATAAAAACTTTATAAATGAAAAATATCTTGGAATTTCAATGGATTTCAAGCTCAATATGAGTCAATTGTGTAACAGAACAGGCAAAAAATGGAATATGATCTTAGAGCACATAACACTTGATGCATTCTCATGTGTGGGCCCCCAGAAATTTTCCATAGGTTTTAGGCTATTCGGGGGTCAACATGTGCTCAACATTACAGTTTACTTTCTCCCACTGATGTGTTTCCTTTTCCTAGTCAATTGGAGCATTCATTAGTTCAAGGAAAAAGACTAAATGTCTTTTAAACAGTAGAGGAAAATGAATGGTACGAAAGATCCTCCCGTTCACGTAAGTAAAATTTCTCCCACAATGCTAACAATCAGGGAACATATTCAGAGAAAATATGTGGCTAGGGAATAGATCTAAAGGGGATTATCTTTGGACATAGCAGAGTCCCTCTGGTGATGCCACTGAATTTCTCTCTCCTGGGCAACACCATTGAGTTGCTCCTACTTACTCCTAATACTCTTCAGGAGTGTCTTCACTGAGGTATTTTTGCTTTCTGCTGCTCTCCAGCTTTGCTATAACAACTTCTTAAGGCAAGAATTGTACTAGTTCTTTAACTTAGGGACCCAACACTTAGCTTAAGTGCTGCTGTGATACAGATCCTAGTCAGCTATACCTAGTCAACTAAGGCATTTAGGTGGTACTTAGCCACCCTAGGCATCTTAAGTCTATCTTTTGAACTCCTTTTCTCCTGCAGTCACTTGGCATCTTTCAATCTGTTCATGCAAATCACAAGGGCTGGTTGAAGAATACTAAACGGAGTTGTTGACTTTTGTCCTACTTCCCTCCATGTAATGGGTTCATAGTGCACCCATAAAACTTATTTATCACTACTTATCCTTATTAGGACTGATGGTACCCTAATAAGTTTTACATATATCAATGTATGCAATTAAACTTTATTGACTATTCAATAATATGAAATCAAACTCTCTAGGAACAAGTCACAAATCTTATCCCTAGAGCCCCTAGTAAGCATCCTCATGACAAGTTTCCTTTTCTGCCCAGATAGGGGCTCTATGTCTCTCTTGAAGTAGACATCTGGAAAATTTTTGCCAATCAAAACTGCTCTCAAGGAAACACATTTCCAAGTGTGGGGAATGCAGGAGTTTGTCCTAGTCTCATCCCAGGAGCAGGTTGACATCTGAAGTCTTTCATCAGTTTCTATGGTTCTGGCTAAAGGCATTTATCAGTTACAAATGAATTCTTATTGGTGATTGATTATCTAAACTTATGATGAAAGGAAACTATCCATCAAATCTAATGTCTTTAGCAACATTTAACAGTTGCTTACCAGATTTGGGGGATATACAAAGCAGGAATAACTATTTACAAAATCTGGGAACTATACACATCCCTGTTGAACTATACTACTCAAGTCCTTATCTTATTATGGAAAAACAGCCTCTATAACAATCACTTATCCACAACATGTAGGCTTAAGACAAAATGGTGCTGCTCATACCAAGTTAACATGCTTATTCCCACTATGCTCAAGCACCTAAATCACTGTTTTCCCTACATTGCATTAACACAAACATAGTATTGTATGTAGAAATTCATGTGTCTTCTTTGTGTAGGTGTGTGGAAGATGAAATAGGTATGCCTGGTCTATTAAGGTTACCAAATCAAACTATTATTCTCTACTTTAGTTGGACATGATCTGGAATATTGTACTTAGTTCTGATCACTATATTTTAAATTTAGTTTTTGTTGTCAGTTCCAAATTCTCTCCCTCCATCCATCCTTCCCCACCCATTGAGAAGGCAAGAAATATGATACCCATTACACAGGTGAAGTCATGCAAAACATTTTGACATTAGCCATGTTGCCAAAAAAATAAGGCAAGAGAAAAGAAAGAGAAAAAAATATGCTTCAATGTACACTCAAAGTGCATCAGTTCTCTATCTGGAGGTGGAAAACATTTTCATTATGAGTCTTTTGGAATTATTATATATCATTGCATTGATCAGTGTTGCTAAGTCTTTCACAGCTGATTATTGCTACAATAATTTACATGTAATTTGTTCTTCTAGTTCTGCTCACTTTACATCAGTTCATATGTTTTCCAATGTTTCTTTGAAACCATCCTCTTCATTTCTTAAAACTTAATAATATTCCATAACAATCACATATCATAACTTGTTTAGCAGTTCCTCAATCCTACCCATTTCCAATTCTTTACCAATATAAAAAGAGATGCTATAAATATTTTTGTATACATGAGTCCTTCTCCTTTTATCTCTTTGGGATATATTCCTAGTAGTAATATTGCTGGCTTAAAAGTTGTATATAGTTTTATAGATCCTTTGACCACTGTATTTTTGAAAGGATGTCAAAAGCTAGAGTACTTCCAAAGGGGAGCACAAGGATGATGAGAGTACTGAAGATGATAGCCTAGGAGGCTAGAGGTGATGGGGAGGTTTAGCCTGAAGAAGAGAAGACTTGGGAGAGCTTCAAGTATTTGAAAGGCTGTAGTGTGGAAGAAAAAGTTTGCTTTGTCCTAGAGATCAAAACTATAGACAGTAGGTGAAGGTTAAAAAGATTTGCTTCTCAGTACAATGAAAGCTACTAATCATTATAGACATCCAAAAGTGGAATGGGTTTGTAATAAGAGGTAATAAGTTCTCTATCATTAGAAGTATTTTTTCTTTAAATTTGTTTTGGTATATTTTATGTTTTATTTTTAATTTATGGAATAAAACAAGAATTTCTATAACAGTATAATTTAAAAAGGTGATTACATATTAAACTGTAAATCTATTGTGTACAATTTGCTATTCCCTTAAAATATATAAGAGATAGCTACCATTAGGCACAAATATACTATATATACTATATGTATATATATGTGTATATGTGTGTGTGTGTGTGTGTGTGTGCACACTCTATGTATTTCCATTTATCAGTTCTTTCTCTGGATGCAGAAAGCATATTTCTCCAAATGTCCTTTGTAGTTAATTTGTATATACAAGTGGAGTCTCCATGTCCACTTATTATAGAGAGGGTTCTAATTAAATGAATGAAAAAATATTTATTAAGAATTTACTTTATACAAAGCAAGGGGGGTACAAATAGAAAGGGGAGACAATTCCTCATTTCAAGGAACTCACTCTAATACTGAGTTTTAGGTCAGTTGGAAAGAGTAAATGGTTAATCGGGTACTGTGCAGCCAAGCACATGGTATGAATCTTCTAATGTCATTTTCACTGAACAATCATATCTGTTCCTGATGTAAGACCATTTAGAAAACAAGTGCTAGGATTTTTGGTGGTGAGAGCCTTTGGAGACAGCTGCCAGGTCACATCTCTGTAACAGTTTTTTCTCTGGATAACGGATTAAGGCACCAGGCTGGAAATAGGACTTGGAAGTGTTGCTGCTTTTCCTGGGGATCATGGGGTCCAGGACCTCGGTTCTCTCTGCTGGGTTCTGAGGAGGTGGTGGTCAAGATTGTTGCAGTGGTTTGATCTGCCCGGTCCCTCCCTCAGGGTCCCTTGCTATTTCAACTAGGTGGGAGTGCCTGCCCCCATTGAGGAGTGAGTTGGACTAGGTGACTTCTGATCGGAATTATTAAAATCAAAACAAAAAAAAAAATCAATAACAAGATATATTGGCAAAATAAAAATTAAGCAGCTTTTGTGATAAAACATTACCTCTGTTGGTAACCATACCTCTCATGTCCTTTTATAATTCTGAAGGATATTTAGGGAATAAAACAAAACAAAATTTCCTTAGTCTCAGACAGGTGGTTGTTAAATTGTTAGTTTTAAATGTAGTTTATCAAACCAGAGTTCTCAAGGCCTTGATTAATTAATTGTTTTTCTTTCTCTCTAGAGAGACTACTCTGAAAGAGAAAAATGTGCTCCATTCCAGGAACCTCCTACATTGGAATTTGCCTATCCATGCCTGGATGAATCACACTTTTGCTTATTTTTTAAAAAATGATGTCAGATAATCAGGAAGCCTGAATACATGGATAATTTGTGGTACTCTGTTCATATTACTCCTTCATCACTTAAATCATTAGTTATTTCCTTCTGCAACTGAGAAAGAAAAAAAGGAGAAATGATGAAGATGGTGTTTTCATTACTTCAAAAATAAAAGATATTTCAGAATGTATTTCATCTCTTTCAAAGTCACTAAAAACAATCTTGCTGTTTACAGGGCATGTGACTATTCCTCTGTGTATGTGGGAATGGGAGTGTCTACCCTTCCCTGAGATTATGAGACTGGCTAACCATTCATGTGATTACGGGAGTTAGAGCCACAACAAGGGTGGAGGTAATTGGTCACGACCCAGAAAACAGAATTTATCAAGTGCTCATAGCACCTGTGATCTTTCAACAGTACACAAGAGACCTTAGCACTTAGTTAAAAAGAGGAAAGTACTAGAAGGCCAGCTAGGGTTGTTCCCTTCTTGTTCCCATATTCTGATTTCTACCTTCGAGGAGGTCTCTGTAGCAGCTAGGCCTACCACCAGGAGTTTTTGTCTTCTATTTCTTCCCTCCCCCAAATGAGGGTCTGTGGTGCATTGAGAAAGCTCAACTGAAAAATTCCTAGTTAGGGGTCTGGATATATGTCTGTGAGAAAAGAGCATATTAATTCTATTTAACAAATATTCATTAAGATCCTACTATTGTAAGCATATATTATAACATCAATATTATAAAAATAAATGTTTTGAATACTTTTATGAACTAATGAGGGAATTGTGGAAATTGAGTTAACCACACTGATTCCTCTTTGTGACTCAGTTCTGGAACTAGCTCAGTTTCCTTCCTATTCGGTTATGGACCTATGAGATACCTTGTTGTGTTTGTCCTTTGTTCTCGAAGAGGACCATGACATCAATATGATGACATGACTTGAAGTTGACTTCAATTTGAGTGAGGGAGGATTGTGCAAGGTCACCAGCCTCACTTTCTCCTCCTGAGCCATCTGGGTCCAGTGGCCTGATATTCATAAGGATGGCCTGAGATGACCCAGAATGCAATGTGAGGCCCTGGCCCTTTCCATCTACGGTTGTATCACATTCTCACTTTGAGATACACCCATTCAATGAATAGGCTTCTTTAAGTTACTTAAGGGATAGCCCTTTTAATTAAAAAATAATCAAAATGGGAGGGAAAGACCCTCAAGGTTCCTGAGGAAAAGAGAAACAGTGACTATTTAGTTATTACATCCACTCTGTGCTAACTGGTTGGGGACTTGTTTTCCAGTCTGTGAGCTCCAGAGTGAATTGGGTTGAAGACTTGATCTTTGAGCAAGGAATGTAGCCAGTAAACCCAACGGAAAAAAAGGCAGCTTTTGGTCATGGAGTTTATCTTCCCCTGGGCAGAATACCAAAGGAGAGGAATGAAGAGGAAAGGAGAGGAGAGGACCGGAGAGGAGTTGTTACTCACAGGTGGTGTTTGTCCTTTGTTCTCCAAGATAACCATGACATCAAGATGATGACATGACTTACAGTTGACCTTGATTTGAGTGAGGGAGGGCTGTGCAAGGTCACCAACCTCACTTTCTTCTCCTGAGCCATCTGGGTCCAGTGGCCTGATATTCATCTGGACGACTGGAAATGGCTCCATTAGACACCTAAGGAGCAGAGAGAGGTGGGAGACACAGAAAAAGATACCGATATAGCCTAGGGACCACAGGAGATGCTATATGTTTTAGTATATATATGATCTATAAACTGACTGTAAAGAGCAGGACTAGAATAATGTATACAATAACAACAACTCTGTAAAATGTGGAAAGCTGTGAGAGCTATGATGGATTTAATTACCCATTCACTATCCCAGTAGATGCATGGAAGAGACGTACTATCTACCTTCTGACAGGTGACGGCTTTAGTGTGCAGAATGAGAAAAATATTTTTGTATACAGCCAATGAGGGAATTTGTTTTGCTTGACTATGGATATTTGTTATGAGAAATTTCTTTTTCTTTTTTTTCTTTTTAAATTGGGGTGGGGAGTGTGATGAAGAAAAAATAAATTTCTATTCATTAAAAATTTTTTTTTTTATTAGCGAGGTGGGGGTGTGTGTGCTACAAAGGTGGAACGTCGCGTGCACTGTCATATGAGGTCACTATAGAATTAATTTTGCTTCATTGTTTTAACTTGCTTACACAAATGCACTTCATTGGAGAAACAAAACATCAGTGACACCTAGAGCTCGAACGCTGGAGAGAGCCAGGGACCGAGCCACACCCCCAGGGTCAGTTTGGGAGGCCGCAGGCAACGTGGAAGGGGCGGGTCGCAGCTTTGCGGAAGGAGGCGGGTGGGGGCGGAAGGAGCTGGGGCTGGGGCTGCAGGGGCAGAGACTGGGGCTCTGCCAGGATCCTCGGCAGCCCGCGCTTCGGGAGGTGGAGCTCATGGCCGCCCTGGGTCGGCGCCTCCCTCGCCCGGCCTTGGCGTTGCTGCTGCTGCTGCTGGCGGCCTGCGGTTTCCTGGTGCTGCCGTCGTTTCTCAGAGCAGCCGGGGGAGGCCAGCAGCTGGACTTGAGGGAGCTTTTGGCGTTGTCAGTGGCTGCTGCCGAGGCCGGGGGCCGGAGGGTTCGGGCTGTCCATGAAGCCGGGCCGGATCTGCAGCAGAGAACCAAGGGCCAAACCCAGGAGGGCGCGGAGGAGCTGCTCACCGCGGGGGACCTGCAGTCCCACCGTCGCATGGCCAGCCTGTGGGCCAGTACCTTCCCTGGCATTCGGGTGAGGGTCACATTTGGGGGGATGGCGGTGAGGGCGAGGCAGAAACACTGCTGGATCCATGCTACCTGAGAGCCTCCTAGGGTGGGCTGTTGGGCAGGTCCCTGTATCCTCTCCCCAAATCCCTGGGATTGGCTAGGGCTTGTAACCTACAAAGGAAATTGATGCCATAGGAGAGCACACACTTACTCAGGGTCCCTTACCTGAGAGGGTAAGGACTGAGTGGAATTCAGGCCCCTGAAGCTTACACTAGCAATGTGCAGAGAAATATTAGCAGAGATGCCAGGATCACTCAAGGTGAATAGTTCCCCCTTTCCCAGGAACCATTAATCAGCTGTCTTCAGACCGGAATCACGGGGCTATACCATTCTTTTACCTTTCTCCACTACCTAAACCCTCTCCTCCCAACACTGTGCTTGTGTGTATGTATTTGTATGTGTGTATGTATATATATGTATGTATGTGTTGGGAGGGATATGTACTTCTAGCTCAGGGTGACAGCTGACTCACCCCTCAGGTAATTTCTGAGGAGCATGATGAAGCTGCCTTGGACCTTTCAGAACCTTGGGATGGAAAGATCCCCCTGGACATCCAGGAAATGGTCCCAAGTGGCCAGACAGTGTCTATGGAGAGTGTGACCGTCTGGATTGATCCTTTGGATGCTACGCAGGAGTACACAGGTTTGTGTAGTAATGATGAGAGATTCTGGGAAGGAGAACCTAGGAACCAGGGGATGGACTTGGGAGCCCACTTTTTCAGTTTTTTCGGATTGAAATTCAATAGAGATCTGTGATGATAAAGGGGACCCTTCCCTTCTCTCTTAGCTCAAGACCAGAATTAGTTTTGATGTGGGATTCTTACAGAGATTGTGTCCACCCTTTGGTTGATATTTCTTCAGTTTTGCCGCTCATCTTTGTCCTTGTTTCCCTAGAGGGTCTCCTGTCTTATGTGACCACAATGGTGTGTGTGGCAGTGGATGGGAAGCCGGTCATTGGAGTAATCCACAAACCCTTTTCAGGGTTCACAGGTAGGGAACACGGGACCTGGTGGTGGTGCTGATAGAAGTGGAGAAGAAAGCTTGTTTCTAGTCTAGGGGAATCTCATGCTTCTCATTGAGGGAGGAGTCCAGATATTGGCCTAAAGTGACTCCCCTATGTCCCTCTTCCCCTTATGGATCTTCTGACCTTCCCTAGCATCATGCCAGGTACCTATTCACTCACAATTCTTTCTTTGTAGCTTGGGCACTGGTTGGACATGGAGCCAATGTGAGTGCCCGGGAGTCATATGATGAGAAGAGTCCTCGACTCATTGTTTCCCGATCCCATGCTGGGACTGTGCGTACCTTTAGTCAGAAAGCTTTTGGGACCAACGTGAATATCATCCCTGCTGGAGGAGCAGGTAAAAGGGAAAATAGCAGAATGTACACTTGGACCATGGGTAGGGGTAGGTGGAAGTTCAGAGCAGGGACAGAGATAATATCCCTTGGAGATGGGTGGTCTTGGATCCAGGAAGTAGGGAAATGGGGCTGGTTCTGCTCTGTTCTTCTGCTGGAACAAGACCAAAAGGCTAGGCTCCTTTTGGGGGACATATTCCCATTGTTCCTTGTAGGGAGGATTTTGGCCTGCTCTAGATTTGTGGGAATTTGCACTATGGGGGGTAGGGATGGGAAGACAGTGGCTTTCTGGTCAGCTAAGGGAATGCTTCCTGCTTTCCAAAGGGTATAAGGTACTATCCCTCTTGAACCTCAACACTGCTGAACAACCAGATCAAGCAGATGCCTACCTCCACATCACCTTCATTAAGAAGTGGGACATCTGTGCAGGGAATGCAGTGCTCTCAGCCCTAGGGGGCCACATGACCACCCTGGATGGGAAGGACATTGATTATCTGGATTCCCCAGGAAACAAAGAAGGGCTGATTGCCAGTGTGGGTTTGGACCACCTGGAACTGGTGAAGAAAGTCAGTGGTTTGGAGGAGCAGGTGAGAAAAGAGTAGCCATGAGGAGTCCCCTGATGCTGCCTCCAGCCCACTCATCTGCTCTTTAGGACCCTCAGCCAGGGGCTGAGGGGCAAAGGGGTAGAATTAGAGATTAAATTAAACTTCTCTTGAGGAGAAGGGAAACTTTTATAGGATTATTTTATAATAAAATTTCTTTTGAGCTATTTTATTGTGCCCTAGACAAAGTTTCCCAAACTTATTTGACCTAATGCCCTCTTTAAAAAAAAAAAATTACTCAGCACCCCTCTGAGGTTACGTTGTTAAACCTTATTTTTGTTCATTGCCTCACCACCATTTTGCACCCAAGGGTACTACCCTGCCCACTTTGGGAAACTATGCTAGACAGAGGGAGGATACATGACTTCTGGGCCTGACTTTCCTGGGCAGGGAATATTTCCTGGGTCTAATAATCTCTGTAGTTCTCCTTGTAGGTCTAAAAAGATCACACGAAGAGGAGCAATAGCGGGGCATCACGCTCAGTGAGGCCTGGGATGAGGTCTTAATTCTAGTTTCAGGGAGCTGTTTCATGTTTCCTGGATAAAATTGGACACTCCTGGGGCAGCCTAGTATTTTGAATCTCTGTATCTCTGCCATGCTACATTTCTTTCTCATTCATTATCCAATTTGATTCCCAGAGTAGTCAGTATTTTTCCCATTTGTTAGGAACCAGGCCCACAGCAGTAAGGTAATTTGACATATTAGGATTTTAGAGTTGGAAAGGACCTTATAGAGCAGCTAGTTCAATAATCTTTGTTTCACGGATGAGGGAAATTAGACCTTAGAAAGGTTAAATGATTTACCCAAGATCACACAAAAAAATAGTGACATCTCGACTAGAATATTGTTTCTTAATTCCTTGTTAAAGGCTCTTTCCATCATATGCCATGGCCTGCCTGGAGTGGTTCCTGAAGATGACTGAAAATATTGGAGGCTGGCCACAGTAATACTAGGGAGTCAAAAGAACTCTGATTCCCTCTGATAATTCAAAGTCTAGAATACTGGGCATTGAAGAAGTTGCCATACTGCTTGGGAGGAGTCCTAGGCTTAGAGTAGCCCAGAAGGAGGAAGTCAGTTGGCTATCAGATTCTAGTGCTTGGAGCCCTCAGGCATTTCCTGCTCATACCTGCCTGTATTTCCAGCTGGCTGTCTTTTCCTTTTCCAACCTTGCCAGGGCATCTCCAAACCCTTAGAGCCTTCAGTGGGAGGAAATGTCAGAGGATGAAAACCACCCAGTCAAGAACTAGGAAGGCAACTCAGTTGGACATTTGAAACTGGGGGGAGGGGAGAGGTGGGAGGTGGTAGACCTAGGTTCCCTCTCCCTAACCATGCTTTGGTTGTTGATGTTTTCTGCCCACATGATGAGATACTGTGATGCCCTTTGAAAAAGGAGGAACTTTGGGGATGCAGCAGTGGGAACTCAAGGCTAATGGAGGTCGCTTGGGGCGATCGCTTTGACCAAGTCAGAAAAACACTCGCGTGGCTGCTGTTACCTTTAAAAATAAGTTGTTTTTTTTTTTAATTTTGCCCTTTTTTAAACTCCTTTTTATTAACGGATAAATATTAGAAAATTGTCTCTCAGGCTCTGTGGTCAGGGGCAGGCCAGGCTGGCCCTGCTCTCTGGGGTGTGAGCCCCCTCTGGGGGTGCTGGCTTGGTTTTCAAGGTGAGGCTGTCCCTCCACGGCTCATACACAAGTGTGTAGCTCTCAGCCCTCTTGACTGTGAATTTATAGGTGCGGCTGGGCAGCAGGTTTCGGATGTCAAATGTACAGCTGGCCACTGGGATGACACCACATTGCACCCGCTCCTGCTGACTCCGGGGCTCCAGGAGCTTGAAGCGGAGCTCGAATTGCTCAGGCACGGCTGGGTGGATTGTCACAAACCAGCGCAGGCTTGCCCAATCATGGTGTGCCACTGATTCCTTTCGGTCGAACATCACTGGCATCTTGGTGCTCAGCATCAGCCGTATGTGGGGGATTTTGGTGGCACCAATGTCTGACACCAGACGATGCTTGATGTGCAGACGGCCTGGCACCATCATGGCTAGGAAGTTGTCCATCACTGCTGACAAGTCTGCCAGCCGCTGCTCCACTGTATCCCAGCAAGACAGGAAGGGGAGCGTGTCATGTGATTCCAAAAGGGCCACCAGTTTGGCCCGCCCTCTGTCCAGCTGTTCCAGTAGGTCACTGAGCAGAAGCAACTGGATTTTGGTCTGGGCTGTACCTACTTTCTTCATGCGCTGGAATTTCCAGGGGTCAATAAGCTGGAACATGGTGCTAGGCAGCATTAGGGGATTCTGGTCACCTAGGGCCAGGTGCTTTGGGAGGATCTCGATGTAGTAGGAGCACTTCTTTAGCAGCTCCATTCGGGCATGGTGGCGTTTCAGGAGGTGGGAGCTCAGGTCCGAGGTCAGGAACTCCCGGAGAATGTTCCTCCGATCTGTGTATGTCCTCCAGGCCTCAGTCTCTAGCTGCTGCTCCTCCTCTAGAGACTGGAGGCTCTGTGGGCTGCCCAATTTCATCCTGTTTAGGCCCAGATCCATTGCCCCAAAGCTCATCTTTTCAGGGCTCTGCAATGAGGGAACTGAGGACCATAGTTGAGAAGGAGATGGGTGAGTGACTCTACTCCACCAAGATTAGACTCCCCCTGAGGGTAGGATCATAGATTTAGAGCTGGAAGGGACCTTAGAGGTCTATTAATCTGACCCCCCTTCATTAAACAGAGGAGGAAAATGAGATCCAGAGTGACTGGCCTGAGGTCAGTGAGCAAACAGAGCTGGAATTTGAGTTCAGGTTCTCTGACTCCAAACCAAATTCTTTGCAATGCACTAGGCTGAGTAAATGGACATTTTCCCAGTAACTGTGGGACACCCTTCCCAAAACTGGCTGGACTCTTCCCCTGATATGCCACTGGTGACAAACCATTGCTGTTTCTCCAGAGAAAGGGCAAAAGAGTAGGTTAGTCCTATGATGGGACTTTACCTCTAGGGGCAATGGGGTGTGGGCCAGGGATAACTTGTCTAACTGCCTTTTCTAGGAAGAGGGAGTGAGTGAGTGAGCATGGCCTGAGCTCTTAGACACTGGTTTGGTTGTCCAAACTGACTCTAACCTTCCAATTTTTCCTGGAAGGAGGATCCTGTGGGAAAGTGCTAGCAGTCTGTCTGTATCCACACCTCTGTCTCTTCTCAGGAGGGGGAGGGAGAAGTTATTTTATGAATAAAAAATGGGAACTAGGGAGGGACACAACTGAGGTCACTGGGTTAGGACTGTCTTTGGTGTTCTCTTAATAATCATTCCTTACATTTTCATTATATTGCAAGAGACAGTTTGCTGAAATGGAAAGAGTCCTGGACTTAGAATTAGAATTCTGCTGCCACCACTTGATACCTGTTTGTGACTTTGGGCAGATCACCTAAGCTCTCTGATCCTCCATTTCTTCTATAAAATGGGGATAAGTGTACTACCTACCTCATTGGCTTGTTGTGAAGATAAAATGAGATAGTCTAGGAATGGGAGGTGTGATAGAAAAAGTTCCAGAAATCTGAGCTATTTGATAGAATCCTTTGGTCCTCAGAAATAAGGCTTTGGGTGGATATCATCTCCTTGCTACAAATTAGAAAATGACAGCTAGAGTGGTTAAGCAATTTGTCCAAGATCACACCTTGAGTTAGTAGGAGAATTAGGAATCTAACACACACACACACACACACACACACACACACACACATATGTATACATATACATATGTATGTGTATATATATGTATGCGCGTTCACCCCCAAATTTGGTGCTGTTTTAAATGCACCACTGAAAAGTTTCCAGCATCCCTATTGTTGGCCATCAGCTGCTCATAGGATCATCCCAGGGGATGAGTCCACCTCATGGTCACTTCTAGTATCTGGGTCCAGTTTGGGGAAGGAGTCTAGAGGGCTGGGTACACATAGTAAATAAGCACTGTGTTAGAAAGCACAAGGCATGAATTTGCAGCCTAAAAGTCCAGAATAGTGAGTTCTCAAGGGAATATTCATGGATGAATTCTTCAACCCAATTTTTTTCTGACTATGCTGGTCTTGCAGAAGCTGAATTTAGAAGAATTGATACCCCCTGAGAATATTGGACAGAGCATCCCTGATTTTCAGAATGGGTTACAAAGTTGTGTTCTGGGACCTTCGGGAAGGGATTTGGATTCTGGGAAGGGCACAGTTAACCTGATTGTTTAAGGAGACAGGATACATTGCCTCTGCCCTGAGGGCAGTTCCAACCTGACGTCTAGAAGGAAGTGGGGCAGGGAGGACATCTTTGGGTTTTGGGGAGAAGCCAGAATTCTGAGTTTCCAAGGTGTGACGGGATTTGCATATTTTTCTGCCCTTGGGAAACCTAACCGTGGTTCAAATTCTGCATCCAGTAGATAACATTCGACCTTTGGCTAGCTCCTTGCTGAACGCTTGCCTCAGTCTTTGCCCCGCAGTTCCCATAAGTGCTGCCAGCCCAATTCTTGACTATATAATAGTCTGTTTATCTTGGTTGGGAAGTCTGCTGACCTCAGGACTGCTGAAGGAGCTGGGAGCAACCTGTTGACCCACGATCGCTTAACGACCCCTTCACAATGGCTAGCTCAATTATCCAACCTCCTCCGGTCCCATTTCCACCCTCCAGACTCCCCCAAACCCAAAGTGTTTGCCATGCCGCTCCTGTTCCTCCCCGAACCCCCAGGATCGAGCGCTTTAGCAGCCAAGCTCCACTCCCCACACCCGGTCCTTCACGCACCCCTAGGGACTTGCCACAGCCTCGGAAGCAGAGCGGAGCCACAGGGCTGGAGTGTGGCCGGACGCCCCAGGCTCCCAGGACTCGGCCAGAGAAAAGAGGCGGTTGCTATGGGGACCTTGGGGCATTGTGACGCCCCGAATTTCAGAGAGACCTTCTCATTTTCTCAATCCACCTCCGAGATAGAGAGGGGAGACATGGATCCTCATATCGCTCCTTCCGTTGGGGCCCGAAAACCAGGATCAGAACGCTGGACGAGACCAGAGTCTTTTGTGACCAATCCCATCTAGGAACAGAGAAGGACGAGACGAGTAGAGAGGTGTCAGCTGACGTGGCTGAGAAAAGAGTGAGCTTCACCCTGTGTTTTCGATGGTCTTCTTTCGCCTTCCATAAAGGTGCCCTTCGGTGACTTGGACCCAATTTATGACAGGCTTAAGGGGCCTAAGCTGGATCTGAGATGCGATCCGGGATGTGGGCTGGAGGATTAACGTTGGGATATGGACTGAAGGTCTGTGGGTGTTGGGCTGCCTGGGAGATTCGTTCTTAATTAGGACTCCTCGCCTATTTGATTGGTGGCTGAAGCAGAACAGAAGGTGTCACTTTGTCCTCGTAGTAAGCAAGCACATGATTCAACGCTGCAGAGACTCATAGATGTAGTTTAGTCCAACCTCATTTTACAGGTGAGGAAACAGAGGTTCTGAGGACCTCATCAAGTCAGGCAAGAAAAGAAGCAGGGCTGGGAATTGAAATATCTGATTTCGATTCCAGTATTTTCCTCATTATTTATCTTGTTGCACTCCCCCCCCCCCCCCCGCGTGAAACAATCTGCTTCAGAATAGAGACCTTCCCTTCATGGTTATGTAGGTCTGAAATTGAGGCAAGGGTAGATGGGATGAGAGGATTGAGGGCCTTTTGAAAACTCTTTCTATGGCCAAAGTCCTTGGTAGTCAAGATTATATATTAGATCCAAATTTGATTAGCGATTCCCAAGTCAATCTTGATTATGGCAGCGTGCCTGGGATACAGTAAGCGACTTGACCCCTTTCCCTGCTCAGTATTCTCTATCTGGATACATGAACTTAGGAGGTTGGGGATATTTCCTAAATAAGGAACTGAATTAATTTTGCTGTTTGAGGAGAGAAAGAACAAAGGAGGCAAGGTAGTGATGTATAAACAATGCATTCTGGGCAAACACAGTCAGGGACATTCCTGTGAATATTTCTTCATACTTGCAGGTTAGTCTCATGACTGGCATATCTGGCACTATTAAGGAATTTGAAGGACTAGGTTCTGGAGAGGGACAGACTTCTTCTGAGGGCAGGCCCAACCTTAGGGTCCAGATTGCTCGGAAACAGAGAGTGAAAAACTTTCTCCCGGGAAAGGTGGTGGTCTGTGTGGCAGAATACAAAGAAGGGAGAGGGACTTGGGATAAATCAAAATAAAACTCCTTTTCAGTGAGATTTGGTGGATGGTGATGCCACCAAGGACCACCAGGTGGTGGTAGAATCTAGTGCCCTCCTCTTAACCCCATTCATTTTGATCTCTGGTGGCTGGCTGGTCAAAGGTGCCCCTAATAACTAGCTTGTGCCTTTTTTTCTGTAACTAAACAGAGATGTGGCAGAAATGGGGTTTGTGACCCAGCTTCACCCAAGAGGGAGATGACTCTGTTCCTGTGATTTATGGCTTACAGCGACCTTAGAGTCTGGTCTAATTCCCTCATTTTACAGAAGAGACAGGGTCAAACAGCAGAACCAAGATTCCAGTCCAGGACCTTTGATCCTAATTTAAAATCCATTGCTCTTTCTGTTACATTTCACTGTCTCCTATTCATGTTGTTGAGTTGGTTTTCAGTCTTGTCTGACTCTTTGTGACCTTATTGGAGGTTTTCCTGACAAAAACATTGGAGAGGTTTGCCATTTCCTTCTCCAGCTCATTTTACAGATGAGGAAACTGAGGCAAACAGGATTGAGTGGCTTTCCCAAGGGTCACATAGGTAGTAAGTGTCTGACGCCAGATTTGAACTCAGGAACAGGAGTCTTTCTGATTCCAGGTCATCCATTGTGCCACCTAGCTGCCTCTTCAGTACATACCCAACTACAAATGGCAATCTGCTCTATTATACCCTCTGGAAGAGAGATAGCCTACTCTCTATTTGAACACTTCTAGTGATCAGAGCTGGCATTTCAGTTCACATTATCTCTTTAACTTAATTGCCTCTGTTTTTCCAGTTAGCTGAGTAACACAGCAGGGTCTTGAGGGAGTAGGCTCTAAATATGATGGGTACATTTTGAAGTTGAGCTCCAAACTGAGGGCCCTGGGCAGCTAAGATTGCTAGTAGAATGGTGGGAGGACATTTAGGGGAAATGAGGACTTCACCAAAGACACAGAAAATTTTACCCCCTCTACTTTTTAACTTAAGAAATAACAGCTCTGGGAAGTAGTCATAGCAACTGAGTGACTAACATATTGGTTGGGCTGGAACATTCCATCCTGTTACTGTTTTCTACACTACATCAGAGGAGCAAAAGCTAGTCATGGAAAACTCCAGAGAAGTGCGATTTTGTAGAATTTTCATCCATCGTTCCAAACTCAGATTATAAAAATTCAGTGGTCACGCATTATTGTTCTCAATTCTGTTCTATTCAACAAATATTTGTTAAGCACGTTTTATGTGCCAGGTGCTATGCTTATCAATGGATCTACAAAGACAGAAAAGAGAAACAACCCCTTCCATTAAAGAGGCTTACATTCTACTAGGGGAAGATCCCATCTTCACAGAGTGGAGTAGAGATGGGGACTAAACCCTTGATTTCATTGATATGAGCACCTTCCAGACAAGGAAATTTCCACTATTAATGCAGGGTGGCACTTCTTTGTCACTTACAGATTTAATTACCTAGAGAGTACTGAAAATTTAAGTGATTTTCCCAGGGTCACACAGTCAGTATTCCAACTTTTTAGGTAAGTTACACATGTACATGTCTATATACATATATACACTTCACAGATTTATTTTAGGTAAGTAATTTGGTTGAGTATTTCCATTCTATCATAAACAAAAAGTAAGCGATGAACATTTCTAAAGGTTTTCCTTTAAACATTCCTTTAAACATAATTTAAACATTTAAACATCCTTTAAACAATTCCTTTAAACATAATTTAAATATTTCCCAGGAAACTCTGGGACTGTAGAAAGATCATGGATTCTGGAGTCACTGAACCTCAATTCATATCCTGTCTCTCTGATATTTGCTCCCCTTGTGACTTTGGTAAATCACTGAACTTTGTAGGACCCTAACTTCCTTATCTACAAATGAGGGGGTTGGACTAGATAGCTTTAAAGGTTCCTTCGAACCCTAAATCTCAGTTAAACTCCAGTCTAGTTTAATTCTTTTTAAAAAAAAAAACGCAAATTTTATTTTGTTTTCAAGCAAAGACAAACCTCTCTCTCTCTCCTGCCCCCTGCCCCCATCACTTTGAAAGCAAGATAAACAAGAACTCTGTTACAAACATATACAGCCAAGCAAAATACAATTTATCACCAGCTCTATTAAAAAAAAAGTCTTAGTCTACACCGCGGATTCATCAGTTCTGTCAGGAGATGAGCGGCATGTTTCATCATGAGCCCTCTGAAATTGTAATTGGTTATTATGTTGATCAGGGTCCTCAATATATGTATGTACATATCTATATGTACACGTACACATACGTGTTCATATGTATTTTGTTTTAATCAGCCAAAATCTACCTTCTTACCCTCCTGTCCCAACCCCCCCTCCCTGCCCCCACTGCCATTAAAAAGACAAGAAAAAAAATAGAATCATGTATAGTCAATCATAGCAAATTTCCCCATTGGCCATATCCTAATATATATGTATTATATACATGTATATGTATGTATGTGTGTATATGTACATACAGACAGACACATACATACATATTTTGATATGCTGAGTCCTTCACCCCTCTAATGGGAAGGAGGTGTTTCATCATTAGTCCTCTGAATCCTGGTCATTACATCACCCTCTTAATGTCATTGGTTCTCTTGGAGAATGAAGGACAAGCAGCATTTTCACATAACACAGCAGCATAAGAGTTCAGTGCAATAGTACTTCATCACATCTGTAAGTCGACTTGTTTAATCATTCCCTAATTTATATGTACCTCCTCAGATTTTATTCTTTGCTACCTCAAAAAGACTTGTAAATATTTTTGTACATGCTTGAAATTTGTTTTGCTTAAGACTAATATGTCTTAATCTATCCTCCCTCTAAATCTCCCTCCTTGCTTCCTCTCTTTCTTTCCAATTTCCCTGTTGATTGAAATGCATTTCTGTACCCAAGTGTGTGAGATATTTTTCCTTAACCTTCCTTTCCCTTCCCCCTCCTTCAGTATATTCCTCTTCCCCTTATTTTTTATTCTTTTCATGATGAAGACATAACAAATCGCTCCCAGGTCTTGCCTAATTAGAATCCTTCTACAATCCCTGATGATGATACTGATCAGAGGGCATACATATATTTAAATGTAAGCAGTTTATATTTTTTTTTTGAGGGGAGAAGGCAAAGCAATTGAGATCAAATGACTTACCTAAGGTCATATGACTACTAAGGGTCAAGTGTCTGAGGCTGGATTTGAACTTGGGTCCTCCTGACTCCCAGGCCCCAGCTCTATTTGCTGTGCCACCTAGCTACCCTGGTTTATCCTTGTTAATCATTGTTCATTTACATTTACCTTTTTGTTTCTCTTCATTCTTGTGTTTAACTTCAAAATTTCTCTGCAGTTCTGTTCTTTTCATCAGGGATGCTTCAAAGTTCTCTATTTCCATAAAGATCCATTTTCCCCCCTGTATCATTATACTCAGTTTTCTGGGTAAGTTATTCTTGATAAGTTATTGTAAGCCTTTTCCTTTGCCTTGTGGAATGTTATGTTTTTGACGTTCTCCATGCCTTTTGGCTTGTAAATTGTGTGGGATCCTGACTGAAGCTCCTTGGTACTTGAATGCTTTCTTTTTGGCTACTTATGATACTTTTTCTTTGACCTGAAAGCTCCGGATTTTGTTCCTGGAAGTTTTCTTTTGTGTTTCTTTCAGATGTCCGGTGGATTCTTTCTATTTCCACTTTACCTTTTGATTCTAAGAGATAGGAATCGTTTTCTTTGAAGATTTATTGAAATGTGATATTTAGGTTCTTTTCTTTTGGTTGTGAGGTTCTGATAGTCCAATGATTCTTAAATTTTTTTTTTCTCCTTGATCAGTTTTCCTGGAAGATGTGAAGCAAGAGTTTAAAAAAGATTCTTGCTTCATCTCTTCCAGGAATTCTAGTTGAGTTTGTGCCCTGGCTGGGTTTTTCTCTGAGGCATTGTTTATAGATGTTTGGAAGACATTCTCTTCTTATGAGTTTATGTCTTGACTGTCCTTATCATCATAACAATTCATCACAGTGGAACTATTATTATTTTTGTTTGCCCATTCTTCCAGCCTAATTCCTGACTTTGGGTTTGATGTTAGACTGAACTCTGTGTCTCTTCTAGAGGGAAGATCTGGGTTGGTCCTGTTATATTTTTTTTGGGGGGGGAGATGTACTATGTGTTGTATTATTCCAGAATCTCAGGAACAGGTTGAGAAGACCTGCAAGCCTCCCTTTGGTCTTAAAATGGTCTGATCCAGAGAAAAAAGTGATTGCTGCTTCCCTGATCTGAGCTCTGCAAATTCCTGATCTAGTTCTGGGTCCAAGCAAGAGTAGATTGTAGCTGGGCTATGCTCCTATCAGCTAATTGGCAAGCTCTGTTGGCTCAGAGCAGCAGAATTATAGGTCCCTCTTTTTGTCTGGCATTTCTATCCTTATTATTCCTCCATACGCTGAGCTAGATGTTCACAGTGAGACTCTGCTTTGCACCTCAGGTCTGAGCCAGACCCCTCCAGTTGCTAGTTCCTGATCATTCTCTTTGGCCCATGGCCTCCAGAACTGAAAATCCCAGGGTAATGCTCAGGTCCCCTTCTCATTCCACCCTGCATCTGTGACCTGAGATTGGAGAGTGAGTGACAAACCTGCCAGTTCACAGATGTCCCATCACAATTACCCAGTGTGGATCCGAGAGTACCCCAGTTCCGGTCTGGTACCTCTTCTTGCATGCTCCTCACCTGACCTGTTCTCATTTTCCGTAGATCTCCCTGTCTGTCTCCTTTTGCTGAACTGATCTGGGCTGGACAAGTGGATGGCTCACTGTGACTTTTTCTGAATTTCTCCATTAGGATTCGGTCTGGAACATTTTCTAGATCTGTTTGGAGAAGTTTGTGGAGGGGAGCTTGATGCTGTACTGTTTCCTTTCATTACACTATCTTGATTCTGTCCTTATTTTAGTTCTTCTTTAATTATGTTGGCTTTTAAAATGAAACACTCTGAACCTTACTCTCATCAGATTTGGCTTAAGGAGGGAATGATATACACACTCGATTGGGTATGGAAATCTATCCTACAGGAAAGCAGGGGGAAGGGGATAAAAGAGATAAGAAGAGAAGGCAGATTGGGGGAGAAGGTAATCAGAAGCAAACACTTTTGAGGAAGAACAAGGCCAAAGGATAGAATAGAAAAAATGGGGGTGAGACAGGATAGAGGGAAATAAAGCCAGTCTTTCACAACATAACTATTATGGAAGTGTTTCGCATGACTACACATGTATATCCTATATTGAATTGCTCGCCTTCTCAATGATGGTGGGTAGGGAAGATTGAAGAGAGAGATTTTGGAACTCAGTTTTAAAAGCAATTGTTAAAAATTGCTTTCACAGGCAACTGAGAAATAAGACATACAGGCAATGGGGTATAGAAATCTATCTTGCCCTACAGGAAAGTAGAAGGGGAGAGGGATAAAAGGGGGAGTGATAGAAGGGAGGGCAGATTGGTGGAAGGGGTACATCAGAATGCATGCCATCTTGAGATGTGGGGGGAGGAGAGAGATAGGGAGAAAAGTTGGAACTCAAAATCTTGTGGAAGTGAATGTTGAAAACTAAAAATAAGTTAATAAAAAATTAAAATGAAACAGCGTAGAAACAGCTGGTGTGATTGCTGTCCAATCTCACTGGACAGGAGAGATTAAACAATTCTTGGAGATGGCTTAAACCCTGGGAGATGGAAAGATGCCGATCTTTTGGAATTCACAATGTAAGTGAAAATTCTGACGAAAAAATTTCTTGAGTGATTAGTGACATTTGGGCTTTAGTTTTAGAATTCTCTAGAGTAGTGTGCCTTTTCATGGAACTCCAGCCCTTTCTGTTTCTAAGCAGAAAATAGTTGCATGAAAGGGAAAATACTTAGATCATCATCCTAGGGTGTCCAAATTTATCCCCTTGTCTTTTTTTCTTGGAGACAGAGGGGATTTTTCTCTTGGAGAGGAGGGAGTTCCATTTGCTTTCATTTTAAAAATAAATCTTTTGTTTTCATATCACCTATATTTCTTCTCCTCCTTTCCCTCCTCCCAGAGAGATATTTTTTGAAAAATAAAAAAAAGGAAAAGAGGAAGAATTGAAAAAAAATCAGCCAATATATATTAATCAAAAAAAGTCAGAAAATATATGCAAAGGATTGGGGGAGAGGAAAGGTGTTTTCTACTTCTTCTTTTGAGTCATACAGGTTCTTTGTAATTCTCCCATATTCACGTTCCCTTTTGTTTTTTAGTCATTGTTCTTCCAATTTACATTGTTTCTGTCATCAGGTGTATTGTTTTCTTTGCTCTGCTTACCTCACTCTACCTAAGTTTGTACAAGTCTTTCTATGCTCCTCTGTATTCATTGTTTCTTATAGAACAGTAAGAGTTTATTAAATTCCTGTCAAGTCAGGTCAACAAGCATTTATTAAGTACTTGTTATGAGCCAGGCATTGTACCAAGGGCTGAGGGTAGAAAGATAGGCTGAAAACCCTGCCCCACCAAAAAAACCACTCAGACCACTAATCCTTGCTCTCAAGGACATGATCATAGTTTAATATGGGAGTCAGCATACAAACCACTGTGCACAAAAAGATATGTACAGTATAAATTGGAGGAAACCTGAGAGAGAAGGTACTAACATTAAGGAAAACTAGGCAAGTTTCCTTGCAGAAGGTAGGATTTTAGCTGAGACTTAAAGGAAGCCGGGGAAACCAAGAGATAAAGATGAGGAGGGAAAGAATCCCCAATACGGCAGAAGGTGAAAATACACATAGTAAGGAGATAGAATGTGCAGTGCAAGTAACAGCAAGGAGGCCAATGTCACTGTGCTGTGGAGTGTGTGTGCCTGGGGGAAAGAGGAATATGGTGTAAGATGAATGGAAAGGCAGGAAGGATTTAGGTTACGAAGGACTTTCAGAGCCAAGCAGAGGATTTAATATTGATCCTGGATTTGATTCAGTCTCTGGAGTTGATTGAGTAGAAGGGTAATGCAGTCAGACCTGTGCTTTAAGAAGACCATTTTGTCTCCTTTGGAGGAGAAAGAACTGGAGTGAGGAGAGACTTGAAGCAAGGAGACCAATCAGAAGGTAATTGCAATAGTCTAAGCATGAGGACATGAGGGTCTGTACCAGAATGTTTTCAGTGGAAGAGGAAAGAAGGTGGTACATAGGAGAGAATATTGAAAAGATAGAATCCACATGTCTTGACAAATGAATAGGTTAGAATAGAGAGACTGATGAGTTGGGGATGTCAAGGTTCCTGGTCTAGGTAAGTAAGAGGATGATGGTGCCTTCAACAGTAATAGGAAACTTAGGAAGAGAGAGGTGTTTTGGGAGAGGGAATATAATGGGTTCTGTTGTGGACATGTTCAGTTTAATTAAGATGCTTATCCAATTAAGATCCAATTTAAAATATATGAGACAGTGGAAAAGGTGAGCCTGAAGATTAGAGGAGTGGTTAGAGCTGAATAAAAAGACCTGAGAATGATCTGTATAGAGATGATAATTTAATCCATGAGATCAGATGAGATAGATCCCCAAGCAAAATTGTATAAAGGAAGAAGAGAAGGCCAAGAGAACAGATCTTTCGGGTTCAATCATGGTTAGTGAGTATTACCTGGATGATGATCTAGCAAAGACAGCTGAGGAGTGGTCAGACATGTAAGAGGAGAAACAGAAGACAGTAATGTCAAGAAAACTTAGGAGAGAGTATCTAGGAGAAAGTATTGATTGACAAGTGCATAGAGGTCAAGAAGGAAGAAGAATGAGAAAAGGTTTTTAAATTTGGAAATTAAGATATCATTGGCAACTTTGGAGACTCCAATTTCAGGTGAATGATGAGGTCAGTAGTCAGAATGCAGAGGTAGGAAGAGAACAAAAGGAAAACAAGATTGTAGATAACTGCAGATGTGTTCTCAAGGAGTTTAGCTACGAACAGGAGGAGACACATAAGACAATAGCTATTGGTAACAGAGAGATCAGGGAAGCAGACAGTAGATAGAGACTGAAGATTAGCTTCTAAGGAGAAGGGCCACCTCTTTATGGGAGTAAGAGTAAATGAAGAGATAAGCTAAGTATTTGAGTAATGTTGTATGAGTTCTGCTGAATGACCTAAATTTTTTCAGTAAAGCATGAAGCAGCATTCTCAGTTGGGGAGAGTCATATGTAGTTTGAAGAGGGGAACCATGCATGGGAAACTTAAGGTGGGATAAAAAGTTTTGGGAAAGCTGCTATGTTTACACACCCTGAGAATTCTTTGTGGAGGTGTAAAAGGATTGCCTTGCCACAGAGAGCCCAGTTGAGATTATGTAACAGAAATTTGTAGTGGAACCAGTCAGAATGCTTTCATGATTTTCATGAGCCATAATTTGTTCAGCCATTCCCTAATCAATGGGTACTTTCCAGTTCTTTGCTATTTTAAAAAGTACAGCTATAAATATTTTGGTGTATACAGAGCCTTTAGTCTTATCAATAGCTGCATTTACTTTTACTACCTTTTTTCATTCTTTCTCTTCACACTCCCCATCCCTACCAACTGGCCACCTTGTTCATATCGGCATTTTCTGTGTTCCTTCTAGACTTTCCCCCTTTGATCTGGTGAATTTCACTTTTTGATTTCTCTCTGATTATCCCTAGTTAGGCTTTTATTACCTTTCTTCAGGACTATTGCAATTATCTGGCAATTGGTCTCCCTTCTTCCAGTCTCTCCCCTCTCTAATGTATCTTCCACATGGCTGACAAAATTATATTCCTAAAACATAGCCCTGACTACATATGTACACAGGCTGGTTCCTCCTGATCTCTACAAGTCTTATTTAATATCCTACCTTTTACAACTATCCATTACAGTCAAACTGGCCTCCTCCTTGTGTACAATATACCATCTCCAGTCTCCATGCTTTTGTGCTAGAATGCAGTTCTTCCTCTTATCTGCTGTTGGTGTCCTTCAAGGGACTTTTGGTACTTATTTTTGTATTCTTACTGCCTGGCATGGTGCCTTGCACTTAGTTGGTTCTATGAATAGTTGCTGAATTGAAACCCCTCCATCTTGGGTTTCAAATTCATGCGAAAACCCTATGTAGCCCCTGCTGCCCAGTCTTTCTGGAGAAACAAAAAAATACAATCTCTGCACTCTAGGATTTTACATTCTACCTGGGAGGAATACAACACAGATAACTAAATACAAGTTTATACAAAATAATACAAAGGATTTTCTCTTTTGAAAATTTTTCAAAATTTTGAGTTCCAAATTCTCTCCCCGCCCAGCCTATTGAGAAAGCGAGCAGTATGATACTCATTATACATGTGAAGGCAGACAAAATACATTTCCACATAAGCCATGTTGCAAAAAATTTTCTTTTAAAAAGCAAGAGTTCTGTACTCAGAGTTCATCAGCTTTCACTCTAGAGGTGGCTAACATATAAATATATATATATATATATATATATGTGTGTGTGTGTGTGTGTGTGTGTGTGTATATGTCTGTATATATATGTGTGTATGAATTCAATCAAATTTATTAGAAGTCATACACAAAGACCTGAATGAGAACAGCTATCCTCTTCTCCTTTTCAAGTGTGATTCCCTGTTCCATGTCCTTGTCCCAGAAGGATTCAGCATCAATTCCTGTAAAGGTTCTTGATGCCAATATGCTGAGGGAATTGTTTTTTAAAATTATTTATTTATTCTATTTAATTTACTTATTTTTAGTTTTTGACATTCACTTCCATAAGAGTTTGAGTTTTGGATTTTCTCCCCTAGCCTCTCCTCCCCACTCCCCAAAATGGTGCAGTCTGATATAGGCTCTACTTATACATTCATGTTAAGCATATTTTCACATTAGTCATGATGTAAAGAAGAATTAGAACTAATGGGAGGAACCACGAAAAAGAAGAAACAAAACAACAAAAGAAAAGAGCAAATAGTCTGCTTCCATCTGCATTCAGACTCCAAAGTTCTTTCTCTGAATGTGAACAGCATTTTCCATTGTGAGCCTTTTGGAGTTTTCTTAGGTCCTTGCAATGCTGAGAAGAGGTAAGTCTATCAAGGTCAGTCATTGCACAACGTGTCTGTTGCTTTGTACTATGTTCTCCTGGTTCTGCTCATTTCTGTCAGCACCAGTTCATATATGTCTTTCCAGGTTTTTCTGAAGTCCTCCTGCTCGTTATTCCTTATAGCACAAGAGTATTTCATTATGTTTATATACCACAACTTGTTCAGCCATTCCCCAATTGATGAACATCCCCTCAATTTCCAATCTTTTGCCACCACCAAAAGAGCTGCTATAAATATTTTTGTATGTGTGGATCCTTTTCCTGTTTTTATGATCTCTTTGGGATACAGACCTAGAATATGGCATTACTGGACCAAAGGGTATGCACAATTTTATACTCCTTTGGACACAGTTCCAAATTGCAGAGACAGCTTTTTTTCTATCTTTTCTTGGGGACCAGTGATCCCAGAGCTTCAGCCAATCAATCACTCTTTATTAAGTGCCTACTATGTACCAGGCACTGTGCTAAGTTCTGGGGATACAAAAATAGTCAAAAGACAGTCCTTTCCCTTTAGGAGCTTACAATCTAATGGAGAAGACAGAATGCAAACAAATCTACACTGAGCAAGCTTGGCTTTAGCCACTCCACTTGTCACTATGGTCACTGCCAGCCCAGTGGTGAAAAGCTCCACTTGCCTCTACAGCCTAAGAAGAGATTGTCCATTAGCTATCGACTCCACTAGTCAATCAATAAACATTTATTAAACATCTATTATCTATTAGGTATAGTTTTATATAAAGTTTTATAGAATTTGGGGGGCTTAGTTCCAACTTGTTCTCCATAATGGTTGGACTTTAGTTTACAACTCTACCAATAGTATACTAGTATCTTTATTTTTCCATCCCCATTCCAGAGGTTGTAATTTTCCTTTTCAGTCATATTAGCCAATTTGATAGGTGTGAAGTGGTATTTTAGAGTTGTTTCAATTTGCATTTATTCAATTACTACTGATTTAGAACATTTTTATATGACTATTCATAGCTTTGATTTCTTCTGAAAACTACCTGTTCATATTCTTTGACCTTTTATCATTTGAGGAATAGGTTTTGTTTTTATAAATTTGGTTCAGTTCCTTATATATTTAAGGATATTTAAGGCCTTATCAGATAAACTTGCTGTAAAGTCCACCCTTCCTCCAATTTCCTGCTTTACTTCTAATTTTGTCCTAATATTCCTTCTTTTTATTGGAAATCTTCTCCAGTTCCTAATTCTAGTGTATTTTCTCTAATTACTATTTATCCTGTATTTATAGCTTGCTTTGTATGTATTTGTATGTTCTCTACCCCTACTAGATTGTTGTTAGTTTCTTGGGACTATCTTTTGCCTCTTTTTATATCCCCAGTGTTTGGCACACAGTGGGGGTTTAACAAATGTTTATTAATTGACATTGAAAGTAAATAGGAGACAGATTGTAGAAAATTTTAAATGGTAGGCTACAGATTTTGTGTTTTATCCTAGAGAGTTTTGAGCCTAGGATTCATGAACTTGTTGAGTTTTTATGAATATGTTAATAATTGTATTTCAACAATAAGTGTTTTCCTTCATAATCCTATGTATTTTATAAACTTAAAAAACATTATTCCAAGAGAGGTCAATAGGCTTCATCAGACTGCCAAAGGAATTCCCAATGCAAAAAAAGGTTAAGAACCACTGAAGCAGGCAAGAGGGAGTTATTGAAGATTTTTGAAATGGGCAGTGTCATGGTCAGGGCTGTGTTTTAGGAATATCAGGTATTCTGCTATGTGGAGGGTTATTGGAGTGGAGAGAGCCTGGAAGCAAGAATACCAATAAGCTGATTGCTAGCAATAGTCCATGTGAGAGGTTATGAGAGTCTGAGGGTTGAGTGGAGGGAAGGGACTGGATGCATGAATTTTTGTGGGTGTTGTTTAAGTATGAATGTGGATGAGAGAAAGATCAGTACAATGTTTCACACTTGGATTACCGGGAGGTGAGTGATACCTTGACAAAAATTAGAAAATTTTGGAGGAGGGATAAGTTTTAAGGGAACTATAATGGGTTCTTTTTTTAGACATGATGATTTTAAAATGCCTATGAAGATATATATATATATATATATATATCTATCTATATATATATATCTATATCTATAGATATAGATATATATATATCTAGCAGTCAGTTGGTAAAACTGGATTGTAGTTCAGAAAAGGGAGTAGGGATAGATATGTAGATTTTTGGAGCTATCTCTCTAGAGATGTTAATTGAACCCCTGGGGAACTGATCTGATCACCAAGGGGGAGAGTATAGAAAGAGAAAAGGAGAGAGCTCTGGATAGGACCTTGGAGAACACTTACACTTAGGGGCCTGCAATAAGTCTGAGGAGTCATTGGATTGGGAGGAGCAGACCCAAGAGAGAGCAGGATCACGGAATTTAAAAGAGAAGAAAATTTTACCGAGAGGAAGTGACTGCACTTGTTAAAATTCAGAGGTCAGGAAGAATAGAAAAACTTTAGGTACTGTGCTCGATGGAGAGTTCACTTGAAGTCACCCAGATTGCAAGGCTTCGTAAAGCGAGAGGGAGATGAGGAATGGAGACAAGAAAAAAGACAACCTTTTCTAAGACTTTATGGAATAGTGGGAGGAATATAGGATTTGGAGACAGAGGGCCAGGGCTTAGATACCAGATCTACCACTTACTTCCTATGTTTCCACAACTATAAAGTGCTGAGTTTGGATGTGATGATCTCATACTGTAATCTTAGATAGCTTGGTGGAAACCACTTTGAGATGGTGAGCTTTCCTCACAATAAACCTGTGGGGACAGATACAGCAAATATTATTCCCATTTTACAGATAAGGACACAAGATCAGGGCACTAAAGTGACTTGCTTAAGGTTCCATGGCTAGAAAATGGTAGAACTAGGAAGAAAACTCAGGTCTTCTGACTTTTAAGTACAGGACTTTTGCTATAATAGTACATTGTCTCCTACTAGGAGCTTCAAGCCTTGGGTAATTTTAATTGTGCCTTCTGTAAGTTGACCATTTGAAGCACTGGAAACTCCCTAGTCCCTAGACAACTTTGAGACTCCTTTCCTTGTTAGAGATCAGTTGTTTTTGGAAGGGAGAGAAATGGGCCGAGTGTGTCCGAGAGACTGGGTTTAGGTTATGGAGTTTAATTTTTCTGAGTGTGTAGCACATATGGTCTTAGTCACAGTAGAGCTGACGAGGAGGCCAAAGATATAGCTCACATGACTCTTCTCTGGTCGTTGCTAATAGGAGTTTTCTCTGGCTCTCTTATCTGTGGCAGTCAACTGTGGGTCCTTCTCTGAGGTCAGCAGGGATAGAATGAATAAACTGAATGATTCCTGCTCTGTTAGTCTAGGGATTAGCAAAAACAGTCATGGTCTAGGCTATCAAGGACAGCTAGCTGGCACAGTATTTAGAACAGTGGTTTTGGATTCAGGAAGATTTATCTTCCTGGGTTCAATTTTGGTCTCAGATACTGCCTAGCTGTGTGACCCTGGGCAGGTCACTTAACTGTTTACCTCAGTTTTTCATCTGTGAAGTGAGTTGGAGAAGGAAATGGCAAACCACTCCTGTGTTTTTGCAAGAAAACCTCAAAGGGGGTGTCATAAAGAGTTGGATATGACTGAAAGCGACTGAACAACAAAAATCCACCAGACTTACCTCCTGGCCTATGTGAGGGTGTTGACTGGTCCTTGCAGGAAACAATTATTGAGATTTCTGATATCAGAAATTTATCAAAATCAAAAAATTGTTCTCTGTGATTTCTTGTTGTTCTGGCTACATCTCCACCCCTCTTCCCCCAAATAAATAACCAAACCAAACCAAACCAACAACACACATACGCAGAAACTCTGAAAAGGCACACATCCTAATTCTACTTAGTTGGAGCGGGGTGGAGAGGAGTCTCCCTTATTAGCACATATTTATTTCCTTGCTTACCTTAGCTTCTGATATCTGGAGTTCTAGGGACCCAGGACACTGTGAAGGCGTGTGTTGAGGAGTTTCACAGTGGAATGTGCTGAACTTGACATTTATATTATTTCCATTAACTTCTAGTGCTCCGTAAGGCTCAGTTCATCCTTTGCATGTACGATGTGCTGTGCGAATTTAGGTGTTGGATTTGGAGTCATAGGACGTAGGTTCAAATACTGACTTCCATTGCCTACCTTACTGGAAGAAATGGATAACCCTGTGTACTGTCAATTTTGGGTGGCTAAGTGGCACAGTGGATAGAGTGAAATGATGGAACAGAGTTTTGGGAAAAACATCTTCCTTCCAGAAAAAATAACCGTGGAAGTCAAAGAAACAGAGCTAGAAAGCAATATAAATAGGGACCCTCAGGTTTGCAAGGACAGGAGAAGCCTTACTGATTTAGGTCTTGAAGAAGGCCTCCACATCGGATTATACTCATTAGATTAATTACAGAGAAAAAAATCCTCGCTGGAACAAATATGATGTTTGGCAACTCCTGAGAGCTCAGTGTATGCCTTTTTCTCTTAAATCATTCCTGTTACTTAATTTCCCAAATAAGAAAAGTGGCTTGAACAGACTTACCTATTAGGCTCCGTTTGCCACTTGTAATGTCAGCCCTGAGGCTGTGCAAAACTTTTTCTATGTTTATTTCTCATTGTTGTGACTATTTGGCATTTGATCAAAGGCACCGAGGTGGGAGGAATTACTCTTTTGAAAGATCTTAAGATCTCTGGGTTGAAGAATTCCCCAATACCTGCCTGACTTTGAGTCAGACATTTCTTCTCTCTGGGTCTCAATTTCCTCATCTGAAAAATAGATAACCTCTCATATTTTCCTATGATCCCAATCTTTAGACATGACTAAGAATGACTAATTTTCCATGGTCATTAGTAACTGCATGAATCCTCAGAGTCATACAATCATAGGATTTTAGAATTGGAAGGGAATGCAGATGTATGGAATCACAAGTCGAGATAGACCTTAGAGATCATCTCACCCAATCTCATTTCATAGAGGAGGAAACTGCCACTCATAGGGTTTAAGTGACTTGCTCAAGGTCACATAGCTAGCAAAAAGGTAGAGCTGGTACCATATGGTCCAATCCATACCTGAGAAGGAAGCATCTTTACATTTCTAACCATACCTTCTCCACCTTAAGAACTTCACTGATGAGAAACCTGTTGAAAGATCCTGGTGCATGTTGCACAGCTCTAGTTGTTAAGCATATATTTTTTTTTCTTATATTATGCCCCGATATGTCTACCTATGACTTTTCTTAATTGTTTTTTGTTCTGACTTCTGGGACCAGGAAAAATCAACTGATCTCTTTCCCACATGATAGCTCTTGAAATATTGGAAAGCAGCTACCAGATCCTCCCTAAATCTTTACTCTTTTACTTTTCAGAGCGAGCCTTCTCAATTTCTTCAACAACTCTCAGATGGCATGATCTCATCTTTTTAAAAAAATTCATTTATTACCATCCTTGTCACTCTATTCTGTGTATACTTCTAGGGAGTCAGTGTTCTTCTGTGCCCCCTTTCTCCTGTCCTCCCCCTGCTGCCCTAACTGAACAGAATACTCCTTACAGTGATTTGACCAATGCAGATTACAGCTGGATTATTGTCTTTGTTCTGGAAAGCAGACTTTTTTTTTTAAATACAAATGTTGCGTTAGATTTTTTGAGTCATATTACAATCTTATTCATAATTGATATTTATATAGTTCTTTAAAATTTATGTAGTGCATAATTTTATAATAATCTTATTTAAGCTTTAGAACAACCCTTTGAGGATGGTACTACTGATACTATTATCCCTATTTCACAGATGGGAGAATTGTGGCCCAGGGAGGTTCTGGCTTCTACATTACAGAGCTAGCAAGTGTCAGAGGTAAATCCAAATCTTCTTAACTTCAGGTCCAGCACCTGAGCCACTATGGCACATTGACATAGTAGATAACACCATATTGAGTTTGAATTACATTGCAGCTGTTTCACATAAACATTTGTTTAGCTGTGCCTTAAATGTCATAGTCTTTTTTTAACCAAAGCGTGAGACTTCACATTTTTCCCTACTAAATTTCATTATATTGGAATGTTTCAGAGAGGACTCATATTCAGGTATGGGTTCGGCAGTGAGTTCCTTTCCAACGCTAAGTTTTTGTGAGCATATTACACACACACAGAAAACATATATATGGATACATATACACATGTATGTACCTATATAATTACATCTATATTTATTGTTTTATTAATTCTGCTTTATTCTATATCATTCAATAGAAATCTTTTCATGTTTCTCTGAATTCCTCATATTGTTGTATGCAATAATGTTCTATTTCATTCATATACCATATTTTGTCCAGTCATTCCCATTCCAAAGATGAACACCTACTTTGTTTCCAGGTTTTTGTAATCAAAGTAGTACTATGATTTTTGGATCAAGGGGAAGGAACAATTTAGTGAATTTTTATGTTTTAGTCTTAATTTTTGTGTCAATTCCTTATATATCTTGGATTAAGCATTTTACCAGATATGTTTATAATGACTAGTTCTTGATGAAACTATGTTTCATCTTATTGATCACTTCCCTTCTAAATGCTCACAAACTACTCCTTTAATAATGTACTCTAGAACTTTACCAGGAATGAGTCAAGTTCATCAATTTATAGACTGAAGTCTGAATTGTCTTTTTTTTTTTTTTTTGCCTATTTGCAAATCCTCAGGATGTTTTCCATTCTTCATGTTTTTTTTTCAAACTCTTGCAAAGCAAGCACTTTCACCAGTTTTATTAGTATATTGGGATGTAGATTGTCTCAGTCAAGGTGATTTGAACTCATTGAGAATGTAATAAATACTCTTACCTTTTCCTCACTTATTTTGGATTAACATGAGGCATGGTAAAGCTTTTTTTCTAACCCTTTATTTTCATTTTGTGTATATCTTAGTTTTTTAAAAAATGTTTTTGGTAAGCATCAGATTGTGGGTTTTTGTTTTCTTATCTAATATGACACTCTTAAATATTTTTGATTATTTAGTCCATTCACATTTAAAGTTATGAGATTAGTTTTATATTTTCTTCCATTTGTCTCTAATACTTTCCTCTCAAATTATGGTTCCCTCCCATCTTCTGTAAGTGTGGCAGTATTGTTCTTCAGTTATTTTAGCGTAATCTAATTTAGGACAATCTTATTATCCCTGACTCTCTTTCTTTTACCCTAAACCCCTATTTCTTACTCCTTTCCCTAGTTCTGGAGTTTGGAATATTAATTTCTCTTTTTTCCTTGCTTTTATCTGGCTGACTCTTCCTCTATTCCCATTTCTCTCATTTCTTTCAGCTTATGTTATTCATTAGTTTTAAATTTTGATTTTATTTGCCTTTTCTAAAAAAAGAATTCATTTCTCTCATTCTCTTCATGATTTATCTTTCCTTTCCATCTATTCTTGACTTTTATTCTTCATTATCCTTGCACCTCTTTAGTCCTTTATTCTCTGTAGTCCTTGTTGAATTAAATTTTTTTAGATATCTATTTGAGGTTCTTTCTTCTAAACACTTTTTGTTATTGATGGGTAGACCTTGCTTCTTGATTCTGCCCTGCTTCTCTTTTGGAAATACCAATTCCTGCAGATTATAGAGAGTATATTGCTCCATGGCAAAAATTTTCCCATGTCCCACTTCATTACTGGTCATTGCCTTTCCCTTTGTCATTCCTCTTCCCTTCCCCAGCACATTTACCTGGAAATTTCTTCTCTAAGTTCATGCTGTGCCATTATTCTAGGTTTTACTTGTCTTCAGAAGCTCTAATTCTCCTCCTGAGGTAGGATGAGATATTGTTCTAAGCAACAAATCCCTGCAGATAATACCTATTGTAAAGTTTTCTCTTCCTTTATGGAATATCTAAATATTCTCCTTTATAGAGTAGCTCTTTATACTTTATAGAGTATCTCAATATGGTATGGGGAGATGAGGAGCATTTAGAAGTGATACCTCCCCCCATCACTGAAATAAGATTTCCCCTTTTCTTTCCCCCCTTTTCAAAGCTTTCCTGTGCCTTCTTACCCATTTTCCTGGAGGCTCTCCTGAGTGATTACAAGAGTTTATTTTCCCTTAATTATTAGCCTTTGATTTGATTAGAGTATATCACATATTTCTCTCTATATAATTTCTCTCTTCCCCTCTCCTCATCTCCCCTCTTTTTAAGTGTCTGTCTATTTTGTAATTTAGCATCACAAATACATTGATTCATGGCAGGCAGGATATTGTGAGGTTTAGCCTATGGTGTTTCAGGCTTATTTCTCCATTACCAATTATGTTTGACTTCTGATTTCATCCTTCTGTCCTCATGCATATTTCGAAAGAAATCTTATTGGTTTCTCTATTGTTATTTTGTTATCTTTGGTTGCCATATTTGTCCACCCTTTTCATATTTCTATCGTCTGAGCTGTTTGAGAAGCAAATACTTTCTTCAGGTCTGGTTTTCCTTTTAAGAATATTTAGGATGGTTCTTTTTATTGAATGTCTCTCTTTTTCTCATTTATATTTAAGTTCACATTTGTAGAGTATGTCATATTAGTCTATGTCTTAAGTACTTTTGCTTTTTGGAGCACATTATTCCATTCTCTCCTGAGGTTCTGTAAACCTCACAATATCCTGCCTGCCATGAATCAATGTATTTGTGATGCTAAATTACAAAATAGACAGACACTTAAAAAGAGGGGAGATGAGGAGAGGGGAAGAGAGAAATTATATATAGAGAAATATGTGATATACTCAAATCAAATCAAAATAGTCTCATGTTATTTGAATTTTTTTCCTTTATATTTGAAGGTCTTTTTCTTGGTCACTCATAAAATTTGTTGTTTTTCAAAGGAGTTGTTAAATTTAACCACTTAGAGTTTACAGCATACATTTTCTTTTCCTGAAGTGATTTATGGGTCCTTTCAGATGGCACTCTGTTTTCAATGTTCAGAAGTTCTGGAAAGTTTTCTTGTATTATTTCTTACATTATGGTGTTCAGGTTTTTTGACTTATGAAATTCTTCTGGGAGATCTATAATTCCTTTGTTGTCTTTCTGCATCCTTTCTTTGACAGAAATGTGTTTTGCTTGTATGAAGATCACGCTTTCCTTTAAAGTTATTGTTTTTTGTTTCTCTTCTTCCAGGTTGTCCTGCACTTCCACATATTTGCATTTCCAATCGGTTTTCCTCTCTTTTGTTTGTTTCATGAGATTTGCCACTGTAGATTTAAGCTTTTCTATCCTGTCATTTATTTCTACTTGTAGGCTATAAATTCTACTTTCACAATTCTTGCTTCTCTCTTAAACTATTCACAAATATTCTGCTGTGGTTTCATACTCTTGGCAATCTACATGTTTTTTTGTCTTGATCAAATTTTGATTCATTTCCTTTGCCTTGTAAACCTTATTCAAAGATACTAGACTCTTTTTACTTTACCTGGAGGCTTTCTTTTCCTCTTCTATTAATGTCTTCCTGTTGGTTTATCTGCTTATGTTCAAGGTCAGGGTATTTTTATCTCTCTGAGATCTTTGATAATTTTATTCTTTTCTCCTTTCTTCTCCTATTGCTCATTTTCTGACTCCCTTCCCTTTGGTAATTGTTTCCTTGAAAATTGGTTCTCAGTCTCAGCATCTTCCTACACTGGCGATGAACTGTTCAGTGGTCTTGTTTTCTGCCCTAAATTGATTTTGGTGTGGGGTTGGGGAACAGAACTGGCCCCAGATGAATGCTGAACACTTTCCCTGGGGTTTAGTTTAGTGCCATGTAGTGAAATATTTGTTTTGCTCCATTCACCCTATTCCTCAGTTCTCTAGTCAAGCTCTGTTGAGGTGCAGGGCATTGCTACACTGCTACTGCAACTTGAACAAATTTCTACCATTTGGAGTTTGGCTCTCTACAGCCCTGGGAGGATGATGGTAAGAATCAGGGAATAAAGCTGATCTGTTGCTATCAAAGACAACAATGTCCTGCCCCCGTTCCCTCTATTCCTGTGTTTTCTAACCAAGTTCTTTTGGGACATAGAACATTGTCATGCTACTATTGAAATTTGCTATGCAAATTTCTACAGCTTGGAATTTAGATATCTAGAGGTCTAGGGGAAGGGAAGTAGGGTGTAAAGTTGACTTCTGTTGCTAATGCAGTCCTGCTACCTAGTCTGGTGAAGGAAGGGGTGCTGAGTGAGCTCAGTTAGGCATTATTGACTTAGTCTGTCATTGGTTGATTGACTTTTGACATTGTTTTTTTGATGTCCTAGAATGTGGAGACTGAAATTAATTTAACTCTTGTGCATAACTCTTAGACTAGAAAAGGTCTGTTCTACCATCTTGTTGGTCACATGACCTAGAATTCTCACTTATCTTGTGTTTCAACTGTCTATTAACCATTTTTTCTGCCCTTCCCAGTCTAAACTTTGTTCTTCTTAGTAAAGAAAAATGATGCTAAGTAAGACTGGAGAAATTCTGCCTTCTCTCCATCAATAGTTTTTTTCCTTTTTCTTTTTTTCTTCCGATCATAATTCACAACAAATAAAATGGGCATTTCTATGTACAATATAGAACAGAAAAAAAGAGCATGGTTCATGAAACTATAAATCTTAACAATAATAGTAACAGGTAGCATTTATATAGCACTTCGTGGGTTATGTAGGAGAAGGATATCGTACTTTACAAATATTTCTCATTTTATCTTAATTTTGGGCAGTAGGTGCTCTTACTATTCTCATTTTACAGGTGAGGAATCTGAGGCAGGTAGAGGTCAAATGCTTTGCCCAGGTTGATACAGTTAGTTAGTGACTGACACCATATTTGCAATTAGGTCTTGCTGATGTTTTCAGTCATGTTGTCAAATACTTTCAGTGAGGATGAACATAGCATCAAAGTCAGCTACCTCACTGATAGTAAATTCTTCAACTTGAAAAGGCTACAAGCCAAGACCAAAATGGAGGGAGTGTTGGTGCATGGTTTTTTTGTTTGCCGATGATTGTGCACTCAGTGCAGCCTCTGAAGGTGAGATATAACAAAGTGTGAATCAGTTCTCTGCTTCCTGTGCTAATTTTGGCCTAATAACTAACACCAAGAAAACACAGGTGCTCCTTCAGCCACCAACTACACCGTCCATACGTGGAACTATCAGTTGTAACAAATGGAGAAGTTTTGAATGGTGTGGATCAGTTGTGGTAATGTACTTTCCAGGGATGTACACAATGACAATGAGGTTAATGCATGCATGGCCAGAGCTAGCTCAGTGTTTGAGAGGCTCCAAAGAAAGGTTTGGGAGAGAAAGAGGTATTAGATTGACTACTAAACTGAAGTTCTACAGAGCTGTTGTGTTGACCTCATTGTTCCATGCTTGTGAAACATGGACAATTTACCAGCACCATGCCAGGAAACTGAATCATTTCCATTTGAACTGTCTTAGGAAGATTCTAAGGATCACCTGGCATGATAAGGTACCAGACACTGAAGTCTTGCTTGAGCTGAACTGCCAAGTATTCAAACTATGCTTCAGAGAGTGCAGCTCTGATGGGTTGGCCACATTGTTCGAATGCAAAATGTACGCTTGCCAAAAAGACTATTTTATGGAGAACTTGCATGGGGCAGGAGATTACATGGTGGCCAGAAGAAATGATACAAGGACCCTTTCAAGGTCTTTCTCAAGAACTTTGGATTTGACTGTGCAACATGGCAGACACTGGCACATGACCCCTCAGCATGGCATGCCCACATAAGAAAAAGTGCTGTGCTCTGTGAGCAAAGCAGAATTGAGACAGCACAAAGTAAATGCAGGCTGCACAAATTTGAGATATCCACCCCAAATATTCATATGAACTATCTGTGCCCAACCTGTGGTAGAGCATTCTGATTTCTCATTGGTCTTATCAGCCTGTCGGACACACTGAAATTTCACTTTACAATGGTGATATCATTTTGATCTTCTTCGAAGACCAAGGACAACAACAAACCTCTCACCTAGACATTTGCAGTGGCCTCAAAATTGGTCTCCCTGCCTTGAGGCCCTGCTCCTTCCTATCTTGCCCTCAGTTGCCAAGGTGATTTTCTTAAAGGGTTGACCTTACCAGATCACCCACCTGCTTAATAAACACCAATGTCACCTTATTACCTCTGGGATCACATATAAGTCATCTAGCATTTAAAGCTCTTTACAACTTGGCCCCTTCCTATATTTCCAGACTTCTCATACTTTACTTCCCTACACAAACTCTATGGCCTAGCCATACTGGATTACTTGTTCTTTGAACACAAAACTGCATCTCCCACATGGTTCCTTTGTGCTGACTGACTCCTATACCTGCTCTCCCTTCTCACCTCCATCTCTAGGTTTCTCTGGCTTCCTTCAAGACTCTCTTCAAGTCCCACCTTCTGCAGGAGGCCTTTCCTAATTCTCTCAGCTGCTAGTGCTGTCCTGAGATTGTCTTCCATCTACGTTGTATATATATTTTATATGTATGCCATGTTATTTACATATTATTTCCCCCATTAGAATTTTAACTCCTGAAGACAGGGATTGTTTTTATCTTGGTTCTCAGTAGTCAACACAGTGCATGGCTCATCATGCACTCTTAACTATATGATTGATGATGGAGAGACTATTCTGTGCAGAGTACTGTGCTCAGAACTTTAGGGGAGATTGCAAAGTTTCAATAGAACACAGTCCCTGATCTTGTGTAGCTTATATAGTCTAGTAGTCACAAAGCCAGGGTTTAGGAGGCAGGAATTTAGTGACTTCTTTCTCTTGGCTAGCCATGTAAAGGAAAAGTCACAGGCCAAAAGAAAGGAAGATAGAATCTTATTTTAGTGATTATCACTAAAATATCACTATCTCTTTCCCGGAAAATCAATACAGAGGAAGCCATCAGCTGCAATATGAATCTTTTTATTTACCTAACCAGCCTTGACATATATGCTACCCTTTCTATGGATTCATTTGGTGATTCACAGTAGGACTGGCAGCCTTTCTTTTTCCAGATATGAGCCAGGTAGAATAATTTCTTTTTAGGGGAAAGGATTGCCTTCTGTTAGGGACCGATTCTTGTATCTAATATGGAGCATTTTTTTTTGTTCTGTTGTTTTTTTCCAGAAAAAAAATAATGAGAATGAATGCAAAAAAAGAAAAAAAAAACAAAACTGCAAAGAAGTAGTCAGCCCAGCCTTTCTCTCCCCTAAGCCAGGCCCCCAGACCCTCCCAACATGGGAAATTCGCAAAGACTAGGCCCTGACAAAAGACAATTATGAGGAAGAAGGAAAGCATAAAAGGGTAAGGAAGGGGGGCTTGCAGAAAGGAGTTATGATAATCAGCTTACGCCTTACTTACAAGACAGCAAATATATATTGCTAAATGAATATATATTTATATAGTAAAACCATAAGTTAATAAAAAAAAGTAACTCTGAAAGCTTTTATTATTTAAAGGGGCTTTTTTGGTGGGGATATGGACCCTCAAGATCCTGTCACAATGGACCTTGATCCTGACCCTGATCAGGACCCTCTCTACAAAATCAAGCAGCCCCCCTCCTGCAGTCCTTTTCATGACTCTATATGACTTCACAACCCGGTGTGCAGATGAGCTGAGTGTGAGCCAAGGAGACAAGCTCTTTGTGATCAAAGAAGAGGGCATGTAGGACAGTTGTTATATTTAAATGTGTGAAGGACTCTTATCTGGAAGGAGTAGGATTGTCCTATTTCCAGAGAAAACTACCCATGACCAATGGATAGAGATTATAGGGAGGAAGATTCTGACTCAGCATAAAGGAAAATATTTTAGCAATAGTTGTCTCACAATAGGATTTTCTATTTCTACTTCAGGTGTTCCTCATCACAGAGTAAGCAAAGACTGGAAGAGCCTTTGATAAACAAGCTGGATAAGGGGATGGATTGGATGACCCCTGAGATCTCTTTCATCTCTGAGATTTGATGGTCTATGGTTCCCTGACTTTGGGTTATTTTTCTCTCTTTTCCTTTCTTCTTTTTCCTTGCGAACTCCCTATAAAAATAGATGCACCTTCATCAGTGATTCCTTGTCCTTGTCCTTGCCTGGAAGCATGTGTAAAGAGATGCTAAGGGACATTTGTCTCTGTGTCATTGTGAGGTCCATGTCTTTCATGATAGAAATCCTATCTCTTAGACCTTTCATGGGTCATCCAGTATGTATCCCTGCTTCCAGATGAGTGCATGCTCTATATTTCCTTTACAAAACATTGATCAGATATAAAGTGCCTCCAAAATAGATATACACATGTTGCAATCAGGAATTACTTTTTAGATCTGGTATCCCACAAAGCCTTCACTGGTCAATAACATTTTGTTGGAATCATTTGCATATAATTTTTTTCCTTCACTGTTCCCGGTAAAGGGAGAAATATTTTGGGAAATGCAATTTGGGGGCATTATTTGGGGATTCCTCCTGATCCTGGAGCCACTGTTTCCTAGCACCATTGCCAACCAAAACTGGGAAAGGGGAGGCTGTTTTTCCTTGAAAAGTTCATACCGGTCTTTTGGATAGTGATATAAAAGAGGCCAATATTCAATCAATCTGGCTCAATCAATCAAGACTTTACTTATGGTTCCAGTCTTCATGATCTACTTTGTGACATGCACATAAAATGATAACTAGCTGTACTTGAGTCCAGGGCTCAGCACTGACAGCAAATGTGGCAAATACCCTAAAGAGAAGGTGTCTTGCAAGTTTTTATAAAGAATAAGTTCTTCAATTATCAGGGAATTAGAATTATCAATTGAGAAATGATTCTAAAGGAGGAAAGTCTGAGATGATGGGATTTTTTTCATAATCTCTAAGCTCTTTAAATATTTGACTTCCTGGCTCTAGTCTCTGAACCAATTATAACATTCCATTATGTTTTGTATGACTTCACATGTATAATGGTATATCATAGTGCTTTACCTTCAGTAAGTGAGGAATGGGCTGAAGGGAGAGAGAATTTGGAACTCAAATGAAAAAAAGAATGTTAAAAACAAACAAATGAAGGAATGAATATATAAAGACTGTACTTAATATAAAGCAAGTTCTACCAGTTTGACCTGCCCTTGATCCTTATTGCCCTAGTCCTTTTCACTGCTACAACCAAATGTGTTCTTTCTGAGACTTACTGATGCTGGTAGAGAGAGCACTTCTTTCAGTCATGAATGCTTCCACCATGATTTTTGTTTGTCCACAAGTCTTAGGATGCCTAGGTCCTAGACATGGTGATTTCTTCAACTGAGTTGCATGGATTATAGGTATATGGGAGTGAAAGGCTAGGTTGAGGTCTCTGGAGAGAATTGGTCTAAGGGGGAAGGTTCACTGGGAAAGATAAAAGCCAGAGAAAGAAAAATGTAGAGAGATTAAAAGGAAGAGGGAAAAAGTGGACATAGAGCTGGTGTACTTTCCCTGGCTTTTAGCATACCCCTATGGGGGCTAATTCTTGAATCCCCTCCTTCAACTGGTGCTAACCCTTTCAGATATTGAAATATCATAGAAGCAATGGATAAAGGATTTGAGACTTCACAGTTTCCATGTTGAAGGACTTTAACAGTCATCACCTGGTGAATACTTAACATCATTTCTTCTCTATTGATTGCATTACTGAACAGGTAAGGAAGTATGCAGAATAAGGATGAATGGAGCTGGAGATGTAGGAGGTGACAGTTTTGGGAAATGAGGGGTAGGAGTGAAATAAGATAATACTATAATGGTGGGTGGGGAACATAACCTAGTCTTTAGCAGTTGAATGTAGTAGAATTCACCGTGTACCTTGCCTGGCATCAGCTCCCATGGAGACTGTGTGAGCCTGCTTCTAGAAAAGCATGATACATAACAGAGGGGCCTTGTCCCGGATTCAGAGTACATGAAGGGATTTGATGACTATTCTCTATTGGCTTACCATAAGATGATTAAAAATAAACTAAACCTTTTAATTGGCTACTGTGCTAGACTGCTTGCGCATCCAAAAGGCTCCTAGAGAGGAACTCAGTATCTCTCTCTTCCCTGGTGACTTTCAAGTGAGAAAGAAACTACTGTAAGTCTCTGGATGGGAAGAAGAGTATTTGCTTTATCTACCTTATCTCATCTAGGCTACATGTGGCTATGAACACATTGTGCTGCTATTTTTTCTATGTGTTATATTTCTTCTTCCTTGATCTTAGATGAATGAGTATTGGAGATGGAATAGACTAGGCTATGATCTTGTGAGTCAACAGAACCATCAGAAGTGTAGTTGCTGAATTCCATGTTTTTTTATTATTGTTTGGTCATTTCATTTGTGTCCAATTCTTGGTGACCCCATTTGGAGTTTTCTTGGCAGAGATATTGGAGTTGTTTGCCATTTCTTTTTACAGATTTTATAGATGAGTTAACTGAGATAAACAGAGTTAAGTGACTTGCCCAGGATCACATAACTAGTAAGTGTCTGAGACTGGATTTAAACTTTGATCTTCCTAATTTCAAGTTCTGCATTCTGTGCCACATAGCTTCCAGACTTCATGGCAGAGCACCATTTCTACCCTAATCTGACAGCAGCCAAACTTGGTGAGTAGTCAGGCACAGGGTGACCTGCTTTAACTAGCCTAGTAGTGAATCAACCTGGCAACTAAGATGCTATATAATACAAGCAAAGGATCAACTTGCCCATCAGCTCTGCTGCCTTCAGAAGTGAATCTGGCGGGAGAAATATGTGTATCAATCAATGTAAACTTGAGCCTATGTTACCCATGGACTCAGGGTGGTAGAGGAAAGTGTGCTTCTGGTTGAGAAATGTTTTGCTTTGCTGCTTACTATATCCTCTCAGTAAATATTCCTTTGTTAAAGCTAATTGATATTGAGGAGATATCAACTAATCAAAATGATATTGGGGTATTAACCACAAATTAAATGATACTGGGGTGATACTAACTAGCTCTGGTCCAATGATATTTGGGGGAACACACTCAATGGAGGCTTGAGCATGACAATATTAGGAGGCTACTCTGTAACCCACAGGTTTATCTCTCAGAAGAAGAATTATTTGATTTCCGAGAACCAGATCACCAGCACTGGGGATAGGGTAGATTTAGGAGAGTGAACACAGAACCTTATATGTACTTTAGTAGCACCAAAGATGTAAACTTGCAAAGGGACCTTGGAAGACCTTTAGCCTAAATACCACATTTTATAGATTAAAAAATGTTGAGAACCAAAGGGATTAAATGACTTGCCCAAGGTCACACAGGTAGTAAGGCTAACTTGGAGAAATGCTTATTGAGTTACTACAGAATTGGGTATATTATATCACCTCCTTGCTATATATCCAGGCATATCTGGTTTGGACTGGGTTCAGTCTTGCCTTTAAGAGAGAGGGGTGGCTCTTTTTTTCTCAGACCCATTGGCTTGTGAAATCCCCCTGGAAAAATTTCTTGGTTGCTCATGTCTAGAGTCAAAGACAAAAAGGATGGAATAAAAAGGACTTTCAGGGTACAATATTTATTAGGTATGGAACATATGATTTCTTTTTTGGTGGGAGGGGTAAATAGTATTTTATGTTTTCCAATTAAATGTAGAGATAATTTTCAAAGTTCATTTTTTCTAAGTTTTTGAGTTCCAAATTTTTCTGCCTCCTCTTTCCCTTCTTTCTTCCCCTCTCCCCAAGACAGCAAGCAATCTGATATAGGTTATATAAATGTAATCATGTTAAACATATTTCCACAATTAGTTATGTTGTGAAAGAAGAAACAGAACAAAAGGGAAAAATCACACACACACACACACACACACACACACACACAAAAACAAAACAAAAAAACAAAAAAAAATGAAAATAGTATGCTTCAATTTGCATTCACACTTCCTAGTTCTTTCTCTGGATGTGAATGGCATTTCCCATCAGGTCTTTTGAAATTGTCTTAGATCATTGTATTGCTGAGAAGAGCTGTCAATCACAGTTGATTGTTGCACAATGTTGCTGTTATTATGTAAACCGTTCTCCTGCTTCTGTTCACTTCACTCAGCATTAGTTTGTCTAAGTCTTTCCTGGCTTTTCTGAAATCAGTCTGCTCATCATTTCTTATAACACAATTATATTCCATTAAATTCCTATACCACAACTTGTTCAGCCATTCCCCAATTAATGGACATTTCCCTTTCTAATTCGTTGCCGCCACAAAAAGAATTGCTATAAATATTTTTGTACATGTGGGTCCTTTTCTCTTTTTTATGATCTCATTGGGATACTGACCTAATACTATTATCAGAGGGTATGCACAGTTTGATTGCCTTTTGGATAAAGTTCCACATTACTCTCTAGAATGGTTGGATCAGTTCACAACTCCACCAACAGTGCATTAGTGAGACATGATTTCTACATATAAAAATGCAACTTATAAAAAAACTCACCCTAATAGAACAGGATTCAGTAATTCAGAAATTCTGGTACAATCTATGGAGAGGATAACACCTCAATATAATATAAAGTAGTTGGTAGCATTGTTAATTGAGCATTTTACATTTCCTCTTGCCTCTGTACTATCACTCCACTAAAAACCTGAATCTCTTTTGTACTTGAATTCAGCTGCTTCTGCAGTCAATTGTTCGCTGCTGTCTGAACCAACTACTCTATTTATTAGCCACCCAATCTCTGGATCTTTTGAACCCACTAAGCTCGGACATGTCCACCACCAAAATTGTCTTTGGTCACCTACTCCAGAAAGGAAACCTAAGTAGAAAAGGATGCCAGGAGTTCAGGGGCAAGTTTGTCCAACTGAGTCCAAGTTGCTTGGTGGTTGCCTTTCATTCTGGCAGAGTACCAAAATGACATCACTATGTTTGAGTCGTGTTGCAGTAGACCAATATGAGCTCAGAATGTTCTCCCACAGGTTGGGCATAGATAGTCTATGTGAACGTTCCAGGATTCTCTAAATTTGCACATGTCCTGTTTCTTTTGAGTTACTTCAATTCTGCTTTGCTCATAGAACACAGCATCTTCTCGGATGTGGGTACACCAGGGAATGGTTAATAAGGGGAAGAGAATGAGCACCTCCCCCACCCTGCCACTTCACAAGAGTCTAGAGATAGAGTGATAATCATGGCTGTTTTCATGGCCTCCTGGCTTCAGAGTGATTGATTGTCAGTAGTAATTGTTGCTCTTTCCCTCTGAGCTTGATTTACTTATTTTTTTTTCTTTTGCTCATTAAAGGGGCCAATACCTTATTACTTCTTAGAGAGGCTTATTCAATGAATGGCCTTCCCTCACTCTAATTGAGTACCTGAATAGGCCAAGATCTCCCATTGCATCCTGGGCCTTTTCCAGTCATCCTGATGAATATCTGGTTACTGGATTCAGATGGCTCTGGAGGAGAAGTGAGATTGGTGACTTTGCACAGCCCTCCCTCACTCAAAACAAAGTCAAGTGCAAGTCATGTATGTCATCATTTCTCTGATGTCACGGTTTTCTTCGAAAACAAAGGATGAACACAGACGACAGAGATGTAGTGAACCACTTGGCCTACAGAAAAGTCATGATGAAGAGAGTTGATCTAGAAGTTATCAGCTCTTTTAACTGTACTCTGGGTTTAGTATACCAGACTTAACTAAAATGCAAAATCATTTCTGTTCTGGGTCACCATATGTCTGGAAGTAGCCCCCCAAATCATTCATGTGTTCTCTGTAAGCAGGAATAAAAGTATTGTCCATGCTCTGGAATGGGAGCACACAGGATGGGGAGAGGGAGTGGATCCCACTGTATAAACATCAGAGAAAGGATATGGGAAATAGTATGCAACAGTGGATGATAACTACCATTTATATAGTACTTACTATGTGCCAAGAACTGTGCTAAGTGACTTACAATTATTATTTCATTTTGGTCTTCACAACAAGCCTGGGAAATAGGTGATTATCCCCATTTTGCAAATGAGGAAGCTGAGACAAACAGAGATTAAGAGACTTGCCCAAGATCACACAGCTAGTAAGTATCTGAGGCCAGCTTTGACCTCAGGTTTTCCTGACTCCAGGCCTGATATTTCTCTCCACTGAGTCACCTAGCTGCCCTAGATAAGAGCTCTAGTTTTGAAGCCCTGAGGATGTAGGTTCGAATTCTATCCCTTACACATATTGATCGAATGACTTTGGACAAATCACTTAACCTCTCAGTGCTCTAGCAAACACTTCAAGTCTGCTGCTTGTAAGAGGTTGATGCGCCTTAGGAAGAAGAGTATCCTCATTTGTTAATTACCTTTATCAATGGAATCGTAGTCTCTATGTCTATCATCTGAAGCTGTACTCTTCCCAGTGAGTCCTGTACTTGCTGCCTAATTCAACATGTTATTTGCATTGCAGTGTGTTTGTATTTTTTATTATGATGTCATGTGTTCGGTTTTGGTTTGGGTGTGAGAAGTTCAGCAGAAACAGGAACTTGTGAACATGAGTTTGAGTAGGTAGCGAAACTAAACAGATTTCAGGGTTTTGAATGGAACAGTTCAGTCCTATGAAGTGAACAATAGAAATATTACCACAGGATATAATCTATCCAATGTAGACTGGACAGCTCCCAGGTTTACTGACTATTACTTCTCATGTGAGTTGGTTCTGGTACTTTATGATGACACTGCTATTTTCTTAGGAAAAGACGACTCACAGGAAAAGTCCCTTCCATTCTCATTTCCTGGCAGGCACCAACCCTTTCCGAGCATCCTTTCTGGAAAATCACCTAGGTTCATCCTATTGGCCTGTTTTAAATTCAGTCGTTAGTATTACTGAGCGAACTTTTGGAATCATCCCACATGTTCCCAATAATCATTGGCTAATGAATCCTTAAGCAGGGAAAAAGGACAAGAGAAACATCGCGAAACTCTACAATTCTTAAGATTGAATACAGGCAAGTGTCCCTGTCCAAAAGAATAATTTCCCTCCAAAATCACCAAGACATCCCAGTTCATTACAAGGTGAATAGAGAAGGCTTAGAGTCCCTGGCTACCATGGATCATCTGACCCATCTTTTTATGTATAAAAAAACTGAGATCTACAATAGGAAAAAAAATATAGGATTTTTTCCTACCCTGCCCCTTGGCTGAAGCTTGTTTTCCTTTTGAAATTTTTTTTTTAAAAATAGTATGACTTGCAAGAGGTCAAATTTTATGATCTCCCTAAACCTTAAATGTGTTTGTATTCTTAAACCTAAGGACACTCCAGCTGTGGCTAGGGATCCAGATGTGTGTGTGTGTGTGTGTGTGTGTGTTCCAGCTAAGGAGTTCAGGAAAACAAGTTCTACAGGCTTTTCCAGTTTCACTTTCCACCCTCAGAAGTTTGCATACAAAAGACAACACAGAGACATTCCTGGAGTAAGGGAGCAGTCGGAGGCAATTCCTCACACAGGCAGGAAGATGCTTGGGGAGATCTGTGCCATCTGGGCAGATGAATTCAGATCTAGGTCCTGTTTCCAACTGGGCAGGTCCTTATGAAACAATTTTGGTACCCTGGGGGTCTGTCGGCAGCCAGGATGGAGTCTTTTTTAAGGAAACACTTGACTTTCCTATCATTCTTTTGGAACAAGCTTTGGCCCACGAGTATCCCTGATGACTGCATCCCCAGATATCCAGGCCCCGATCCCGTCACTATGGACCTTGATCCTGACCCTGACCCAGAACCTTTCTCTCTGAAATCAAGCAGCCCCGCTCCTGCGGTCCTTTTCATGGTTCTATATGACTTCACAGCCAGGTGTGCAGATGAGCTGAGTGTGAGCCGAGGAGACAAGCTCTTTGTGATCAAAGAAGAGGGTGACTACATCTTTGCCAGGAGGCTCTCTGGTCGACCAAGCACTGGGCTGGTACCCATTAATTATGTGGCCAAAGCCACCCAGGAGACCTTCTCTGACCAGCCGTAAGTATCACAGATATTGACACTTCACTATTTGACTATAGGTCTTTTGAGGGAGATAGCCTCAACAGCAAGATAACTGTGCTGGAAACTATACTTTTTTCAAGTCACTCAGATCAATTATCTGGGGGATGAGTTCAGGGTAGTGAACCCAGGATACAAGTGAGAATTTCTCTCTGATTTTTCTGACTTTCCCGCTAAATTATGCATAGAGATTGTGATTTCTTACTCTCTATTGGGCTCGGGTAGCACCAGAAAATCAGAGGCTCTTGGGAATAGAAGCAGTCTAGAAAGGTTTCATATTCAATACCGTACCATCAGGAAATGAATTTCTAAACCCTGACAACTGTTAGAAAGCACCTGATTCTTGCTCTTTTCCAAGGTTGAATAGGAACCATTTTTGTGATCTTCCCAATACCAATCCAAAAGAAACCAAGGAGCCCTGAGAAAACCTTTTTAAAAAATTGATTTGTATTTGGTATCTTTGTTTTCAAGTCAGATAGATTTCCCTATTTCCCTCCTCCTTCCTCTCAGAGAGAGCCAAACAAAGAATTTTTTTAAAGTGAAAGAAGAGAGAAAAAAATCAGTAGAACAATTAATATATCAAAAAATCTGACATCACAGGCAATATTTCACACTTGTGGACTGGTCGCCTACCTGCCCCACCCCACACCTCTGCAAAGGTGTGTGTGGGATGGGGGAAGATGTCTTCTCATATTTGTCCCCTTCATCCAACTTTGCTTTTTGTAATTTTTCAAATCATCTTTTGGTTATTTTGTGGTAGTTATTTTCACTCTTTACATTGTTGTAATTATCGTGTATATTGTTTTCTTGGCTGCTTATTTTACTCCGTATCAGTTCAAGTGAGTCTCTCAACGTGAGAATAACTTTTAAAGAGCAGCACCTTCTTGTGGAAAGACTAGTGAGCTTATCGTGAGAGGGTGAGATTCTATCATCAGTGTGATTTGGGGCAAGTCACTTAACTTCTTTAAGGCTCAGATCTTTTATTTTCAAAGTGAAGAGATTGCACTAGATGATGATCTCTGAAGGCCCTTTGGGCTCTGAATTAATGGTCCTATGATTGGAGATCCCTGGTTGACTCCTAATCTGGTAGCCTACATACTAACAGTTCTTCTGGACCCATTGACTCTGTCTTTGTCACCAACCAGTGATGGTTCAGGGAATTCTGGACTTATGTTCAGAGAGATGAGTCAGGGAGACTCAGTCCAATGGAAACATGGGCAGACAGAACCAAAGTTCCAGGAATGGTACCCTCACCTAACTGGGAAAAAGGTCACTTACTGTTCAATATAGCTAAAAGACTCTTTTTCCTGTTGTTGATATATGAAGGTAAAGACTGAGTAAGTATAATTCTCTCTGTGCCCTCTTTGGTGAATGTTGATTCTTCTTGCTTTGAGTAGACAAAGACAAATATTCATGAAGGAAGGAAGGCGGAAATACAATGAGCATTTATTAAGGATTAAGTGAGTTCCTGTGACAAATATAAAAGAAGCAGAAAGCTCAGTTCCTACCCTTAGGGAGTTTGTGATCTAGAGTGGTGAGACATAGTATATACACATGAAAGGGCAAGGCAGGTATGTGAGAGCATGTGTGTAGGTAGGTGTGTCTACTTAAGTGTTGGAAAAATTTAAAATCAAAGAAAGATCATTATGAGATGGGATTATTCAAGGGAGGCTTCATGGACAAGACTTCACTCCAGTCATGCTATTGTCTAGGAGAGTATACTTTATGTTGAGTTCATTCCCCATTAATAGGTTATTTAGTTTCTGTGTTTTTAGTCTCAAAGTAGCCATATTATATCCAAGAAAGAGGTCTTCCTTGTCATCCATAACACTGAGCCAAATGATTTATACCAGGTTTATTATTTTGTTTTGAGAAAATGGGGAGTTTGAGGCAAGAGGGGAAAAAATGACTAAAGGTTTCATTGAGCATCAGGGATAGAAATGTAGAACAATTGAGGCAGCTCCAATGAGACATCAGATTTTGTTGTAGGCCATTCTTATGTCAGACTCAAACCCAAGGAAGAATGGCTTCTGTCCTAGTGTGGCTCTGAACACTTTCTAAGAATATTGCTGTCTCTGCACCTATCCCTGCGAAGGGACACGATAATGAGGAAGACCCAAGAGGGACAGTGGAGTGCAGGGCTGGATAGAGTTATCTTGGGGTGGTATTCAGTACCCTTCATCCTTCCTTGCCTGACCATGACAATTCCCAGTGAAGACAGTCTGACTCTTATTGATCTCTGAGAAACATGAGTCACTTAGGCTTTATTCTTTGTTGTGTCAGAGAAGTGGCAGCACTTTCTGTTAGGCTGGAGCAAGGATGGTTCTCACAGAGCATGAAGCCTTAGGGTTGGGTGAAAAAACTGGAAAAAAGAGACGCTTCCTGAGATGACTCAATACTGAGAAGATTGTTGCCCTGTTTCTCTCATCTCTGATGCTAAACTGATTCCCCTTTCCCCTACTCTTCCATCTTACTGACGTAGCTCCTGGGGTCTATAGTCTCCTAAACCCATGTTTGGGGAACATTCTGTCTCTGAAGATGCCAGCAGATAAAACCTATTTGCAATCTTTATGAAAAGTCATGTGGACAAATGGCAGTGTCTCTTTCCTGGGTGTCTGAGCTCAAATATATTTGTATGTGTGTATGTATATTTATATACATACCCATTATCTATATTTATATACACAGTTTCCAAATTGCAGCACATAATAACCCAGAGAGGTAAGTACTAAGTATGGGATTACTGATTAATCAACAAGTATTTTTTAAGTACCCACTATTCACTAGGCACTGTGCTAGGGTGCTAGTAATATAAAGATGAATCAGTCCCTGCCTTTAAGCATCTGGTTTGTCCATGGTCACCCAGTTAATATCAGAGGTGGGATTCAAGTCCATGTCTCTTTTGACTCCCATGTCCAGTACTGTGATACCACACTCCAAAGAAGAGCTGTGAACTCTGGGAGTGGCACAAATTAGACAACTGAGCTGGATCTATCTAGAGGGGCACTAAGCAAATCCCTGGGCTTGCCTTTTGGGGATCTGGGAACACTAAAATATAATTTGTATTCATTTTAGTTGCTCCCTATGTCCCCTTTCAGTGCCCTTTCCTCCCTTAGCAGAATCCCTTCTGTTGTCGCTAAGCGGCACAGTACATAGAGTGCTGGGTCCAGAGTCAGGAAAACTTGAGTTAAAATCATATTTCAGACACATAGCTTAATGATCTTGGGCAAGTAACTTAACCCTGTTTGCCTCAGTTTCCTCATCTGTAAAATGAATTGGAGAAGGAAATGGCAAATGGCAAACCTCTCCAGTATCTTTGCCAAGAAAACCCTAAATGGGATTGTGAAGAGTCAGACACAAGTAAAACAGCTCAACAACAAAAAAACTAGCATAGCACCTGGCACACAGTAAGTGCTATGTAAAGGTTGGCCTTTATTATTTTTATTAAATCGGCATCTTTAGACACTTCCTAGCTGTGCAATCCTGGGGAAATCAGAACCTTTGTTCATCTCAGTTTTCCCAAATGTAAAATGGGGAAACTTTCAGGGTTGTTGTTTGGATCAAATGAGGTAATATTTGTAAAATGCTCACTTAGCACCATGTTGGGCACATAGTAGGTGCTTAGGAAGTGCTTATCTCCTCCCTCCCACCTTACCTCCTTGCCTTTCTCTCTCTTCCTTATTCCCTTCCTCATTCACTTCCTTCCTTCCTTTCCTTCCTCACTCCCCAGAGACCCAGGAGAATAATACTCTCCTTCCTTCCCTCACTTTCAATATGAATTCTCATGAAAGAGTCTGGTAATTTGTTCACCCTGAAGAATAAATAACCAACAAAATGACCTTAATGTGTTATCTGTTCCATAAGCTTTATTTTTAAATAAAGGATAGCGTCTGAAAAAAAAAAGGCTTGTAATATTGGAATTTCAGGTGTTCCTGGGACTGGGGGGTGGTGGATGATGGTTATGATAGCAGGATCTTTCCCAGGCCTTAAAATCACATCATGTAAGTCCTCCTGTGTTTCTTGAGACATCCATACCCTTGGTAAGGGTAATGAGAGGTAGAAAAAAGAACAGGCTTTTCAAGTCAGGGTAACTGCATGTAGCTGGTGAAGTCAAGGTCACAAACTCACAAACTTAGAGCTGCTCTATATGTCTTAGGGAAAGAGGATGGGGTTTAGCTTCATGAGTTAGTTGGTGCCTGCTGGAATGTTGACCACTGTTTTTTCCTCCACTCATTGTTCAAAGGTTGGGAAGGGAAGCTGCCAAATGGATTAACTCCTTGTTTGTCCCAGGGAGGTTCTGGCTCATAGAAATCTTACTGTCAGGGCTGGGTTAGGGAGTGGTGGTGGGAGTCCATGCTATACTGCATTAACCAGCCCCACAAGAGTCCCATTCCTGGCCTGGGGATCAAGCTGGCCTTGGGCAAATGCCTTTCCTGACTTTTGTTTCATGTTCCTCCTTGTGAAAATGAGATATTGCCAGGCTTGGAGAGCTAATGATTATTTGTGGAGCTCTTTGAGATCTCCAGATGAAAGGGTAAAATGTAATTAGCATCTTCCTCTGGCCCAGACGCAAGGGCATCCTGTTGTCAAGGGAAAGGGAGGGCTGGTCCTTCTAAGTCAGGGATCAGGGAAAAGAGCTGGGTAGTGTCTACCTGGATATTGGCAGAGAATATATCGGTATAGCTTGGCCAGTCTTCAAGAAGAAACTAGGAATGACATCTAGGGATGTGTTAACCAAGTCCCATTGTCACTTTTCTTTTTTGGTAAATAGTATTTGATTTTTTCAAATTACATGTAAAGATAGTTTTTGGCATTCATTTTTTTAATGAGATTTAGAACTTCAAATTTTTTCTTCTTCCTTCCCTCCCATCCCTCTCCCCAAGATGGCAAACAATCTGATGTAGATTATACATGTGTAATCATGTAAACATATTTCCACATTAGTCATATTGTGAAAGAAGAAACAGAACAAAAGGGAAAAAGTCACAAAAACCAAAAACCAAAAAAAAAAAGTGAAAATAGTATGCTTTGCTTTGCATTTAGACTCCACAGTTCTTTCTCTGGATGTGGATAGCATTTTCTATCATGTCTTTGGGAATTGTCTTGGATTACTGTATTGCTGAGAAGAGCTGTCAATCATAGCTGATCACTGCACAATGTTTCTGTTACTGTGTACAAGGTCCTCCTGGTTCTGCTCACTTCTTTTAGCACCAATTTGTGTAAGTCTTTCTAGGGTTTTCCTGAAATCTGCCTGCTCATCATTTCCTAACAACTTGTTCAATCATTCCCTAATTGATGAGCATTCCCTCAATTGCCAATTCTTTGCCCCCACAAAAAGAGCTGCTATAAATATTTTTGTACATGTAGTTTGTTTCTCATGATTTGTTTGAGATACAGACTTAGTAGTGGTATTGCTGGATCAAAGGGTATTCACACTTTGATTGCCCTTTGGGCGTAGTTCCAAATGGCTCTCCAGAATGGTTGGATCAGTTTACAACTCCACTAACAATGCATTAGTGTCCCACTTTTCCCACATCTTCTCCAACGCTTATAATTTTCCTTCTCTGTCATATTAGCCAATTGATGGGTATAAGAAGGTACTTCAGAGTTGTTTTAATTTGCATTTCTTTAATCAGTAGTGATTTTGTTTTGGGAAAAAATAGTGCTTTTTCATGTGACTAACAGATAGCTTTAATTTCTTCATCTGAAATTGCCTATTAATATCCTTTGACCATTTATCAACTGGGGAATGTCTTGTATTCTTGCACATTTGATTCAGTTCTCTGTATATTTGAGAAATGATTCCTTTATCAGAAACACTAGCTATAAAAATTGTTGACCATCTTTCTACTTTCCTCCTAATGTTGGTTGCATTGGCTTTTGTTTGTGTAAACCCTTTTTAATTTAATGTAATCAAAATTATTCATTTTGTACTTCATAATGTTCTCCACCTCGTTTGGTCGTAAATTCTTCTCTTCTCCATAGATGTGACAGGCAAACTATTCTTTGCTGTCTTAGTTTACTTATAGTATCGTCCTTTATGTCTAAATCACATACCTATGTTGACCTCATCTTTGTATACAGCATGAGATGTTGATCTATGTCTAATTTCTGCTATACTATTTCCCAGCAGTTTTTTCAAATAGTGAGTTCTTTGTCAAATAGTGAGACTTCAGAAGCTGGAGTCTTTGGATTTATTTAACAGTAGCTTACTGTAATAATTTACTACAGTGTCTTGTGTATTTCATCTATTCTACTGATCTACCACATCAAATAGTTTTGATGATTGCTGCTTTATAATATAGTTTTAGATCCGATAGGGCTAGGACACCTAACTTTGCATTTTTTCATTAATTCCCTTGAGGTTCTTGACCTTTGGTCTTTCTAGATGAATTTTGTTGTTTTTTTATAGCTCCATAAAATAAGTTTTGGTTGTTTGATTGGCATGGAACTGAATAAGTAAATTAATTTAGGTAGAATTGTCATTTTTATTATATTAGCTCTGCTTACCCAGGGCAATTGATACTTTTCCAGCTGTTTAGACTTGACTTTATTTGTGTAAAAATTGTTTTGTAATTACTTTCATGTGGTTCCTGGGTTTGTCTTGGCAAGTAGACTCCCAAATATTTTATATTGCCTACAGTTATTTTAAATGGAACTTCTCTTTCTATCTCTTCTTGTTGAACTTTGTTGGTAATGTATAGAAATGCTGATGATTTACGTGGGTTTATTTTACATCCTGCTACTTAAATTGTTGTTAATTTGCTTAATAGTTGTTAATTATTTCAAATAGGTTTTTAGTTGATTCACTAGGATTCTCTAAAGTACACCATCATATCATCTACAAAGAGTGATAGTTTTGTTTTTTCATTTCCTAGTCTAATTCCTTCAATTTCTTTTTCTTCTCTTATTGTTAAAGTTAGCATTTCTAGTACAATATTGAATAATTGTGGTGGTGATGGGCATCCTTGTTTCACCCTTGATCTTATTGGGAAGGCTTCTAGCTTATCCCCATTATAGATAATACTTACTGATGGTTTTAGATAGATGCTACTTGTGTTTGTCCTTCATTGCAGAAGAAGGCCATGCCATCAGAGAAATGATGACACGACTTGCACTTGACTTTGTTTTGAGTGAGGGAGGTCTGTGCAGGTCACCAGCCTCATTTCTCCTCCAGAGTCATCCAGTCTCCTCCAGTGACCAGATATTCATCAGGATGAGTGGAGATGACCCAGGATGCACTGGGAGACCTTGGGCCCTTTAGGTTAAGGCCTTTGCAGGCACTCACTTAGGGTGAGGCAACGCCCATTCATTGAATAGGCCTGTTTAAGAAGTAGCCAGGGCATGACCCCTTTAATGAGGCCAAGAAAAAGAAAAACATCAGGCTGGGAGGGAAACAACAACAGTTACTATTGATAATCACTCTAATTCTAGGGGGGTCAAGAGGAGCCCCCTCCCCTTCCTTCTTCTCTCCAAAGGTTGGTAAATTTGATGCTACTTACCATTTTAAGGAAGCTCCATTTATTCCTGCATACTCCAGTGTTTCTAATAGGAATGGGTATTGTACTTTGTTAAAAGCTTTTTTTTATACCTATTGAGGTAATCATATGATTTCTGTTAATCTTGTTATTGATATGGTCAATTATGCTAATAGTTTTCCTAATATTGAACCAGCTCTGCATTCCTGGTATAAATTCCACTAGTTATAGTATATTATCTTTGTGATAAATTGCTGTAATGTCTGCTAATATTTTATTTTAAATTTTTGCATCAATACTCACTAGGTAAATTGGGCTATAATTTTCTTTCTCTGCTTTGACTTTTCCTGATTTAGGTATCAGCACCATATTTGTGTCATAAAAGAAATTTGGTAGATTACCTTCTTTGCCTATATTTCCAAATAGTTTATATAGTATTGGAATTTATTGTTCTTTAAATGTTTGGTAGAATTTACTTGTGAATACATCTGGTCCTGGTTTCCTTAGGGGGTTCATTGATGGCATGTTCAACTTCTTTTTCTAAAATGGGGCTATTTAAATATTTTGTTTTATTTATTTGATTTTATTTCCTCTGTTAATTTGGGCAATTTATATTTTTGAAAAATAGTCATCCATTTCACTTAGATTGCCAGATTTATTAGCATAAAGTTGGGCTCCTAATTATTGCTTTAATTTCCTCCTCATTAGTGGTGAATTCATCCTTTTCTGTCACTTTTCTTACTTGACCTCTTCTCCAGGGTGTACTGGAGTCAGTTTCAGATGGCTGAGAGCCTATTGTCACATTTTCAGTGGGAGCATTTGTACTTCTGAAATAATCAAACACTACAAATCAGGGCTTGATTTGTTGATTTCTAATCTTAAGAAAGTGATGGAGAAAATGTTAATAATGCAAATTAGAAGTAAAAGTGTGTAGTGCATTATTTATTTCCTCTGGAGAGCCAATAAACATTTACTTGTAGATCACTAGTTATTCTAGGCTGATGACAACCTCGAACTCTCAATTCCACATTTATATGACATTTATATAACACTGACAGAAAGACAAAATCTACATAATTCATGTCCTCAAAGAACTTACATTTATTTGTTAATACCCCCTACTCAAGAATCCATGGTGCTTCCTCATTGTGTGTAAACAACATCCTTACAAGGCCTCTACTTGGTCTTCAAGGTGTTTCATAGGCAGGAGCCTTGTTACCTGCTGATTCAACTCAGTTATTTGGCCTCATGGATATGGTTTTCTAAGTTAGGGACTGAGAGGTCATGGGATCATAGATTTAAAGCTGGAAGGGATCTTGTATTGTTATTCAGTCATTTTGTGATCTCATTGGGGGTTTTCTTGGCAAGGATACTGGAGTAATTTGCCATTTCCTTCTCCAGGAAGGGACCTTAGAGGTCATCTATTCCAACCCTCTCATTTTACAGGTAAGAAACTGAAATCCAGAGAATTTAAGTGACTTGCCTTAAGTCACACAAGATGTACACTTGCTTGATCCCAGTTCAAATCCAGGCACTCCAATTCCAAACCCAGCACCAACAGGTTGGATTTGAGCCACAACTGAGTGTTTAATGACTGACATTCCTTATTTTGAGGTAGCATATTATAATGGGGAGAGGACTGGAGTTCGAGTTTGAGGAGCTGGGTTTGCATTCTGCTGTTACTACCAGAGTGGCCTTAGGTAAATGCTTTCATGCCTTAGTTTACTTACGTGTGAAATGATGGGGTTGGACTGGATGTTCTGTTAGATAATTTCTAGCTCCAAATATTGTATTCAATTAAAAAAAAACACCTCGTACTAGAGTTGGGATACACAAAGAAGAAAAACAACAGTTTCTGATTTTAAGGAGTTTTCACATCAGTCATTGAAGAGAGGCAGGGTAGTGTATTAGAATGCTGGATCTAGAGTCAGGGAGATCCAGGTTCAATTCCTACTCCTAGGCACTTATTTGCTGCATAATTCTTTTTTAAATTTAATGGTATTTTATTTTTTCCAATTATATGTAAAGACAATTTTCAACATTCCTTTTTGAAAGATTTTTGATTCTAATTTTTCTCCCTCCCTCCCTATTCTCCCCCCTCTCCAAGATGGCAAACAATCTGAAACAAGTTATACATGAGCCGCACAATTCTGGAAGAGCCAGTTACCATCTCTGGGCCTGAGTTTTCTCATCTGTAAAATAAGAAGCTAGACTAAATGATCTCTAGGGTTTTTTCAGTTCTCAATCTATGATTCTGAGATGCCATGTATGGTATAAGATAGTATGGTATAGGATAGTAGATCTTAAGTACAAAGAAAAGCTCTGAATAGAAAGCGAAGAGAATTTTACTGATGGTGAGATCATTATCAGATTGAGGGGGGGGTGGGGATACAAGGGAGGCTTCATGAAGGATGTGATACCTGAGCTGGGCCTTGAAGGAAGAAAATGATTTCAATGTGGAGAGGGTGTGTTTCAGGCATGGTGGATAGCTTATCAGGAGTACAAGGATGTAGGAGAGGTCCGGATAAGATCAGACAAGTTGTGACAGTCTAGTTTGCCTGGCATGAAGAGTACCTGAGAGAATTGCATGAAATAAGGCTTAAAAGGTAATCTGAAGTTTAATTGTGGAGGACCTTGAAAGCTAAGCTGAGTAGTTCATATATTTTTAATAGGCAATGAAAAACTATTGAAAATGTTTGAGCAGATGAGTGATATGATCCAACCTGTGCAATTCTTTTGACTGCTGTGTGAAGGATAGATAGAAGAGAGAGATGGGAAGTAAGGAACTTAGTGAGAAGCCTATATCAGTGATTTGAGAGAGAGAGGATGATGAGATTAAACTGGTGTTGTGGCAGCAAAGAAGAGATGAGTATGAGCACTGTTGAAGAGGTATAATCAATGGGACTTGACAACTGATTGTACATAGAGAATGAGAGAGGGGGAGAATCCCAGATAACAGAGATTTCTAGCCCAAGTGACTGGGAAGATGGTGGCAGCATCAACAGAAATGAAGATATTAGGAGGAAGAGAAGGTTTAAGGGTAACATGATAAGTTCAAGTTTTGGATATGTTGAATTGGACAGATTAATGGGCATTTGGGTGGAGATGCCCAGTAGGCAGCTGGAGATGTAGAATCAGAGCTCAGAGGAAAGAGATCAAGCCTTGATAGATGGACCTTGGAATCAGGTATGTAGAAATGATCATTGAAGCAATGAGATCATCCAGGAAAATTTTGTGGAGAGAAAAGGGGAGAGAGATGAAAGCAGAGGGGTGTGTGTGTGTGTGTGTGTGTGTGTGTGTGTGTGTGTGTGTGTGTATGTGTGTGTGTGTGTGTGTGTGTGTGTAATACTCACATTTAGGGAGTAAAAGGAGAAAGAGGAATTAATGAAAACCCTGAGGATTTGAAGGAGGAGGAAACAGAAAAGAGTTTCAAGGAAAACAAGGGAAGAGAGAGAGTATCAAGAAGGAAGGGTTTGTCAGCAGTGACAAGTCCTGCAGAGAGGTCAAGGAGAATGAAGATCTTGGTGAGGGGCAAAGATAGATGATGGAAATGGGAGTCAGATTGTAGGTGAAAGAGAGACTATGAGGAGGTAGAGGCAGAGTGTGTGGTCTGCTCTTAGTAGAACTTTAGCAGGGAAAGGGAAAAGAAATAAAGAAAGCTTTTTCTTTCTGTCTGTCTTTTTTAAAAAGAGATTTTGGGCATTTTATCATGCTCACAAACAGAGAGGACAATATCAGCAAAGTAGGAGAGATGAAAATGTCAGAGAAGGAGTGATCTATGGAGTGATTTCTTTTGTAACCGGCCTTTGGTCACACTCAAGGAGAGCAGAGATGGGAGGTTGGGCATAGAAGAAGGGGAATGAACTGCTGAAGAGAAGATCTGGACCAGATGCTCAAGTTTCAAGGTCTTGCTTTATTTCCCAGCAGCCACTGCTCCAGACAGCTTTGCAGTCCTCCACTCATGAAATTCACAGTCTACTTCATGTTGTTGCTCCCATTGTTCTTTTCCTGCACAATACTCTCCCTCTTTACTCTCTTAAAATTCATTATAATTCAAATTTATTGAGTGTTTGCTATATCTGGGCATTGTGCTAGACCTGGAATTCAAAGACAAAAATGAAGTAGTCCTTGCCTTCAAGGAGCTTAATTCTACTCAGAGGAATCAACATATTCATGCATAGGTAAATTCAAAATACATATAAGGTTAATAAAAAGTAATTTTGGGACAGAAGTGTTTGTAGAAAGAGCAGCAACAGCTGGGGCATTGGAAAAGGTCAAAGACAAAAATGCCAGGAGGGTGGCATGTCAGTTGAGCTTCAAGGGGGTTTAAGGATCCTACGGGGTGGAGATGGTGAGGGAGAATATTTTTAGGTATGAAGGACTACTTGTGCAAAAAGGGTTGGGTTATGGAATGTTGTGTATGAAGGAAGTACAATTGGTGAATTTGACTGTACAATGAAGCATGTATTGGGAAATAATATGAAACCAGTCTGGAAATGATGGGCTGGATTCAGATTGTGAAGGTTTTCAAGTGACAAACAAATACATTTATATTTTATTTTAGAGGCAGAAGAGCACTTCTTCTAGCAAGAGAATGGCATGGTCAGAAAAGGATTTTATGATTTGGTGACTGTGGAGGGTGTATTAGAAGGAAGGGAGTGAACTCAGGGAGACCAGTTAGAAGGTGATTGGAATAGGGAAGAGGTAGGTGATGAGCGTTGAACTACGGTACGGTGTTAGCTATGTGAGTAGAGGAGAGGACGGATGTTAGAGATGTTGTGGAAGTAGAATCAATAAGACTTGGCAGTTGACTAGATTTGGGAGGCAATGAAAGTGAAGAGTTATTAAGAATGACTCTGTGGTTGTGAACCAATCAGGTTGAGAAGAAAGGTGAGGTGGTCTTAGAAATAGACAAGTTATGCTTTAGGGAAATGATAATACATTACATTTTGGACATGGGCTTTGCATTCCAGACTAGTGGGTATAAGAGACATCTATGTTTCAACCCCTCTCCTGAAAGCACATCTCTATCCAAGTTCCGTCCATCCTTTAAGGTCCACCATGACCAGGAAGCCTTCACTATACAACCAAGACCATTGCGCTCTCCCATGGTGATGTAGAAGTCTTAGTATAGAATCTTAGTATTGGAAGGACCTTAGATGTCATGAACTCCAACCTTATTTTACAGATGAGGAAATGAAATGACTTTTCCCAGGTCATATAAAAAGATTGATATAGCTGGCTCTTGAATGTAGGTCTCTTGTCATCCATTTCATTGCCCTTTCCATCATGCAGGGAAGCATAAAGTTGGTGCTTGATGCATACTTATTGAAGTGAGAAAGATTAGAATTTCCTTGGAAAAATTAGGAAGCAGGAGGGTTTCAGGCCCTCATAGAAAGAAGTGTGACTACCCTTGCTTTATATCAAACACCCGGAACAGGTAAGAGCAGGAATACCTTTGTCTTTCTGGGAAGTTGAATCAGAGTCAAATGGGGTGGTTTTTCTTATGGCCTGTGTGAGAGAGTGGAGTGGATCTGACACATTGGTGAACCAGGGCAGAAAGAACTTTTTCATGTTCCTTACAAGAAAGTACTCCTTCCTGGGCACCAAGCCAACTGTAGCAGGCCTCACCTGATGACTCAGGCTGATGGAGTACAAGTAGCAGCTGGTATCATTAAAAAGTTTGGTTTCAAGGAATCTGATTGGCAGAGTGCCTGGATGGGGGAGGGGAGAACCCTGATGTACAAGGTCATGGTGTTGGGAACTAAATTCATAAGCACTGGGGAACAATGAGTCCATTTCCATGTTTCTGAATCCCTTCCAGAAATCTGCTAGGACTATTTATTTCTCCTTACCCTCTCCTCCCAGGGCCCTAATCCCTTTTTTTTTTACTACTGCAAATCCTGCCTATCCATCATTCAGGGATCAAATATCATCTCCATTATGAAGCTCTCCTAAGTACCTAGTCTGTATCTATGTATCTCTCCTATGAACCTTTGGAGCATTCAGAGTCTATATAAAAGGTATTTGCTCACATACAGTCTTCTTTTGTTCTGACTTGTATGGGAATCTTGTGGGCCCATATAGACTGCGAGTTCCCTAAGGGCAATGTCTGTGCCTTCTCATCTCCATAGAACTCATAACATACACAATGAAACTCAATCAAAAGGTATTGAATTATATTGCAACTTCCTAGTGTGTAACTCTGCCTCAGGAATAGTAACTCCCAGAAATGGTTCTGAGTTGCTGCCTAACATGAGGGACTACGGACAGTTTCTGAGGAGTTTCCTTAGGTCTTTACTGGGCTGAGAACTAGTGGTGGACTCTTTATGTGTTTCTAGAGGCTGTTCCTTGGGAATAGGGGATCTCACCCTTTTTTGTGTCATGGGCCCCTAAACAGTCTGGTGAAACCTGTGGATCTGTCTTAGAATAGGGTTTTTAAATGCATAAAATAAGATACTTGGGATTAGAAAGAAAATCAATTATATTGAAATAGATAGATTTTTTTCCCATATGTGGGATCCCAAGGTTAAGAACCTAATCTAAAAGAAGGGGAGATGTGGGATCTTGGAGTACTCCAGTGGAGTAGGCTTCTCTAGGCAGACTATGCAGGTGTCTTATCTATATTAGGATGATCTCTCTATGTTGAGGGGTGCCAGGAATTGATACTGATAGAACTGATAAAAGAAGTAGAATTGAACATCCTCACCCTAGACCTTTGCTCTTCCTGTATTCTAGGCCAGACTTAGGCTGGTCTGAAAGTTCACATTCAAGATTAGGACAAAATGAAACCTTTGAAGGCCATCCAACAGTTAATAAAAGGAGATTTCCATAGGATGCAAAGGAAACAGTGCCATAATCCAGGTCTAGCTCAAATAGAAATAACCCTCCTTACCTCCATGCATTTGGTCAGTTGCCGAGGTTTTAGCGATGTGCATGGGGACATTTATCAATTTGGAGCAGACTCCTTCTGGGCTGGGGTTTTTTAATGTTCATAGCCAACTAGGGAGATATATCTTTAAGGCTCAAGCTTTGCCATCCTCTCCAACCTCTTTTTTGTTAATCAAGTCTTTGGATAGCTACCTTGCCTTTTTTGAGGGAGGGGGAACAAGATTAGCCTAGGTTATGTGTTAGAGACGTTGTAAAAATAGTTCCTTCTATATTCCTGGAGGCCCACAGGATGGTGCTGATGGCAGGAGTAATGGAGATGAGTTAGGTGACCTGCCTCCATATGGCTTCTAAAGTGATCTATTTGCCTGGGTTGTTTTACAGGTGGTATTTTGATGGGATCAGTCGGAGCGAAGCCCAACAACTTTTGCTCTCCTCCTCCAACCAGCATGGAGCCTTTCTGGTTCGGCCCAGTGAGAGTAGTCGAGGAGACTACTCACTCTCAGGTAATCTCTTCCTAAGAAGCCATATCCTTTTGTTTCCTACATTCCTTGATCCACCATCCTATCTTGGGAGGGTTTGGAGCAGTGATATGCTGATACATGTTTAATGGTCAGTACCCCTGACATCCTTTTAAGTCTAATCTGTATTGTTATAAACAATTTCTTCATCATTTTCTCAAGTCTGAGCACTAAAAAAGACCCCAATAAATGGAGTCCTGACTTGTAGCTTTTACCAATTTCTGAGGTGTAAAAGACACACTGAAAATTTGGGGCTGATAGGAGCTTGACGTTAGACTTTGAGATTGGCCCCTGAAGGGCTTGGCTGAGTATCTGAAGGGACTGTGGAGCTTTTGGAATAGTCAAGAGCTCTTACATGACAGAGCACAGCAGAGCACAACAGAGATGCACTTGTACAGAACCAGACTGATTCTAGCTTGGACAGATGATGAGATTAGAGATGACTTAACCCCAAGAGGTCAATTAGAAGGAATACAACCCATTCGGTTCTTTCAATTATGTCCCCTGGAGTGAGATGGGAAGCACAGATCCATCCATAGTCTTTGGCCTTGTGTCCCTGGTGATAACCATCTGTGGTCATAGCACTGTTTTGAAATTATAGGAGCTCACAAGTTGTTGTTGGGTGAATGAATGGAATGAAGAGTTTACCTATGCAAAAAAAAAAATGCTCAGATAGAGTAAACCAATGAAAAGAACCCTGAACCCTAAAATTCACCCAATGATTAGCTATGTGTCCAAGGACTAATTCCCTCCTATTCTGGGTACTTTAATTAACCCACATAAAATGAGACTAACATTAGTTTGCCTACTAGATATTATAAAATACTTTGTTTTCCTGAGAAGTATATTGACCAATGAGAGAGTTAAATTAAATTTAATAGGTATTTACTTAGTCTTCCCAACTTTCTTTGTATATTGCTAACTTTATAATAAGAGGTCAGACTGAATTCAGTGAGTAGTTATTAAGTGTCTACTATGTGCCAGATATTCTGCCATATTCTATACAAAAAAAATGGCCCCTGCCTTCACAGAGCTTACATTATTATATTGTTGGCAAGGTAAATATGGTGGCATCCATAAAAAATTAAATATAATACATATGTATATGTATGCATTTCTATGTGTATATATGTGCATGTGTATATGTGTATATATGCATGCGTGCATGTATATATACAAATACACACACATACATATACACACACAAATTTGACCTGGCCTTTGAAAGGAGTTACAAATTCTAGGAAGGGAAGATGAAGGAGGACTACATTTTGTGGTTGGGGAACAGCCATGGCGCATTATATGGAGATGGGGCATGGGATGTCATGGTCAAGAGAAGAAGGCTAGTTTAGCTGGACTGTAGTAAAGGCTGTCAAAGAGGGCAATGTAATAATCATCCATCAAAGGGAGGCTGGAGCTAGATTGTGGAGGTCTTTAAATCCCAAACAGGAGTTTGCATTTCATCTTAGGGACAAGAGGGCCCCACTAGAGTTTCTTGAGCTGGAGAGAGACATGGCCAGAGTTGTGCCTTAGGGATATCCAGTTGTTGGCTGTATAGAGAATGACCTGAAATGGAAAAAGACCTGAGAGGTCATTTAGGGGGCCAGTATGTTAGTCCAGACAAGATGTGAGACTCCATGAACTCGAGTGGGGTCTGTCAGTATAGACAGGAAGGGGTGAAGGAGAGACGTATGGTGGAGATAGAATTAACAGCATTGGACAACTTATTTGGATACAATGGGTAAAAGAGAAGGAAGAGTCCAGAATGATTCTGAGGGTCAGAAATTGGTGACTAAAAAGCATAGTTGTATCCTCAACAGAATTAGAGCTGTAACTAAACTCTAATCTTATCTAAGCCTGGATACAGTTTGTGATCTGTCCCCAATCTAAGGCCTTCAAGGGAACTTTCCTTACATTACATTTCTGTTGGCCTGTAAGGCTTGCAAGGCCTACTTGGATGGTAGCCCTTTGGTGACATGTCATACCTGGACAATAGCCCTTCTGGGATATTTAAGATTGCCTAGTCCTTAACTGCAAGTTAAGCTACCTCCTCTTTCCTTGCATTGAAATGTTCCCATTTTAAGTATTTCTGAATTTCCTTCAATATCTATCTAATTCTTTCATGTATAGTTCTATCTTCTGTAGATCTGGAGGGCAGGGGAATGGGTAAAAAATCATTGTTTTGGATTTCTAACTCTGGTTTTTATGTTCCCTTCTCTCACTCTTTCCCTCCACTCCCTTTTCTTTCAACTTCCTGACCTCTCTTTTCCTTGTCTCTTTCCCCAATCTCTTCTTCCTTTTCTCTCTCTCCATCCATTCTTTTCTCTCTTTCTCATTTGCTTCTTCCCCCTTTCCTCTTCTTCCCTCTTCTTTCTTCCTTCCCTGTCATTTTTTCCACAGTTCGCACACAAGCCAAGGTCTGCCACTACCGAATTGCCAAGGCCCCAGAGGGTGGCCTGTATATTCAGAAAGGTCAGGTTTTCCCTAGTCTGGAGGAGCTCCTTACCTACTACAAAGCCAATTGGAAGATTATCCAGACACCCCTGCTGCAGCCCTGTGTGCAAGAGGTGAAGCCCTTTCCTTCCCCCTCCTTTTTCCCCCATCCTCCTCCTTCCTCCCATCTCCCCACCTCTCTTCCTGCTTCTTACATTCCTTTCCCCTCCTCCCTCCTCAGTTCCTTCTCCTTTCCCTCCTCCCTCCTCCTTACCCTCTTTCCGATATCCTAGGAAGCGGCTTGAAGTGCACCAGTGGAAATACGAATCTTTACTGAGCCTACCTCTGTGTGCTCACTCTTGTGTTCATCTCTGGTCATATGTGGGGAAGGGAGAGAGGCCAGGGTTAAAGAGCTGCTATCATCCTTGGGGGATTTTACTGTAGCACCAGTTGGATATAGTCATGTCAGCCTCATTTGGCATTTATAACTGATAGTCAAGGCTACTCCTGAACTATCCTGAGATGGAACTGCTGATGGGGGTGGGAGAAGGCTTTTCCCAACCTAGGAGTTCTGAGGATTAGGTCACAGAATATGCACCATCAGGATTCATGGGAAATGAGTTCCAGATGCCCTGGGCTCTATAAGAAACCCTGACAAAAGAAACTGGGTGTGAGCGCCTGATAGGAACATTGCTTTACTGGTTGGATTTGAGCTCAGGGCTCGGAGGGATCAACAAATCACAGTTTATGTAGGATTGTCTCCTCTCCTGCTCTGATACGGGAGGGAAATGATAAAATTCCTCCATGTCTCATCAGCTATTAAATAGAAAGAAAACACTTCCACCACCCATCAGGTAGTAATTAGTGTTTGTAAAGGGTTGATGGAGGGACACATACCATGAAAAGTGCTACTTAAGTCCCCTGTGTAATTATTTGAGGATCCCAGAGCATCCTGCTTTCAAGCCAAGTGTGAGGAGCACTTGTCTGAGATGAGATTTTAGCTTCTCATTCTTAGTCATCAGCAGGAACCAGGCTTGAAATTGAGAGAGTTTGGTTTCAGCTTTTAGGTGATTGCTAATACATCCTGCTTTCCTCGGAAACAGCCAGAAAGACCTGTTAGGACATTGGTTTCAGCAAGGTCTTTCCACACCTCAGGATTGCTTCCTCCTGGGAGGGAATCATGGACCTTCTGCTGAAATACATCTCAAATTCATTGACTTCTTTCTTTCCAGCTCAGTTGATATGTGTGTGTATGGGAGAAGGAAGTTCATGTCTTCCTTATAAGAAATTGCAGTTTTCTTTAGGCACTTTTGCCAGAAAAAGTAAATAGGCACATTACATGTCAATCCTAGTCAGGTCTATTCATTTTCCCCTCTTCTTCCCTGCTCATTTCTGTCTGTGTCTCTCTTTTCATTCCTCAGAGGCCACTGGAGAAGGATGAATGGGAACGTCCCCGGTCTGAGTTTGCCCTTCGAAGAAAGCTGGGAGAAGGCTATTTTGGAGAGGTGTGGGAAGGCTTGTGGCTGAATAAGGTTCCGGTGGCCATAAAGATCATAAAGTCTGGTACGTTTAGGGAAGGATGAGCCAGGCCCTGTGATTCACTTTATTCTCTCCCATTTTGTCTCATGTTGATAAATAAGGAAAACAGTTTTACTGTGAGATAATTAATGTCTATGATCAGTCTAGGGTTTGGGGACTGTGGCCAGGGCAGGAACAGACTCAACTGATGCAAAAAGGGATGGGACCCATAAGCTTAGACTTCCCCAAATCCAAGAGTTGAAAAGCACCTCAGAGACCATGTAGTCCAATGCTGAACAGGTACTCACCCTACATCCTTAATAAGTGGTCATCTAGCTTTTGGTGGAAGACCTACAGTGATGGTGAACTCACTACATTTTGAGGCTGTCCATTTTATTTTTTGGCACCTTACACTGAATTTAAATGTGTGTCTATAGCACCTTTTGCCAATTGTTCCTTGTTCTGCCCTCTGGTACTAAGCAGGACAAGGCTCTTCCTCAGTGATTTTTAAAAGAATATTTGAAGATGACTCTCATTCCTTGCCCCCACCAAGACTTCTTTTCTCTTGGCTAAGATTCTTCAGTAGATTAAGAAATTACAAGGTCTCCAGTCCATTTACTATCCTTGCCTCCCTCCTAGCCTATTAATGTCCTTCCTACAATGCGACATGCAGAACGGAATGCTATCCAGATGTAGTTTGACCAGGGCAGAGACAGGGAAATCAATACCACCCTGCCTTCACTAATATGCTGTGCTGTAAGGTCTCTTGAACTTTTTTGATAGTCATATTTAACTTGTAGATCTTTTCCCATAGAACCTTTTCTACATGGACCTCCTCTCTCCTCTTGCACAATTAACTTATTTAACTCAAGTGTAGGGCTTTGCATTTATGCCTATTCAACTTCATACTATTAGATCTGATCCCTTGATATGACCTCTATATCTTGACCATTGTCAAATGTGCTAATTCTCCCAGATTTGTGTCATTTGAAAATTTGATTAACAGGCATGCATAGCTAGCCAATCAAAAGTAACTACCAAATGCATGAAAACTCAGATCTTCTCCCCTCTTTTGCCATCATCTGCCCCAACGCCCACCTGGACAAGGTCTGAGAGTCTGCCGTTCTTTCTTTGTTCAGGTCTCCACTGTCCCTGAGAGGCCAGAAGGGCTGTGATTGGGGAGAAGGTCGAGTTTGGGTGATGGAGGTTGCCATCCGTGCCCATTCTTTCATGTATCCCCCAGACCTTCATGGGCCATGCTTGCTTGCTTGCTTTCTTGCAGCTGATATGAAGCTTGATGACTTCACCAAGGAGATTCAGAACCTAAAGAATCTCAAACATGAGAAGCTGATCAGGTTGCATGCGGTCTGCTCCATCGGAGAGCCTGTATACATTGTGACAGAACTTATGAGAAAAGGGAACCTGCAGAGCTTCCTCAGCAGTGAGTGCTTCCTTTTCCCCCACTTCTCCTTTCAGCCACAGATGCCAAGGGCCTACAGTTCACTTTGGAGAGGAGGAGGCCTAATTCCCACAGATGATTGATTGATTGATTGATTGGGTGCTGGTTCCCTGTCTTAGTTCTCTCCATGGTTCTTCCCTCAGAGTTCTCTTTTGGCCCCTTTCTCTCAGATCCTGTTTTCTGTGTCTCTTATGGTCCCTACCTTTCATGACCTGCTCAACCCCCTCCATGTCTTTCCCTCTTGTTATAGCATCTCTCATCTCATTATAGCAACCCTGCCTTGAGCAGAAGTCCCAGCCCCTTTTTAATGAAGAGATAACCTTTATCATTTACCAATTGCTAGGTGTAGTGAGAGGCCCCTTCTTAGCCCGTGGCACAGACAGAAGAGTAAAGTGGCACAGTCACCATCCTGCAGAGCTCATTAGACAAAGCTAATACTCATCAAAGACTCAGAACAGTCTAGATTAGAGTGTGCTGCAATGAGTAGCTCAGAGACCAATACTCTTGTGGGCTATATGTGAGGTTCATGTTGCTGAGCCTAGAGCTGCCTTGGGGATAGAGAGATGGTCCTTAGTCCCTCCGGAGCTTTGCTATTGAGACCAGTGCTGTTTGGCCTATGCAAATACTCTGGTGCATACTTGGGCATGGAGGAGGAAGCCTATTTCCTGACTCAACCTTAACCCTGACCTTGATACCACTAGCAAGCTGGACCCAGATACCCATTAGTTCTATTGTTAGGACCCTATCCATGGTTACAAAGTATTAACTAATGAATTATCATATGATGTTCAGATAACAGTAATGACCTCTCAGCCTCTGTTTCCCCACCTGCATAATAGGATTAATGATACAGATTTACTTTCCAGAGAACCTATAGGGCTTAATTAAGAAGCATGTACCGAGCTCTTTGAAGATGAAAAGCCCTTTCTGATTACATAGATAATAATTATACATTTTAAGAAGGAAAATGATGTCCCATTGGACAAATCCTGTTCTCATCAGAGCAGGGCTGGTTCTTGGCTTAGCTGCTGTAATACGTTACCAATGGGATGGTTCTAGTTTGTGGGACACTCCTGGCTGTGAGCTCTTTAGCTCCTACAACTTGTGACCTACCCCTGATTCCCGAGCTTATCTGAGTTTCCAACTTGATCCTGGGACGAGGGACATGAGTGGAAGGGAGGTGCCAGGGTGTGAGTAAGTAGTCTTTGGGGAATGCCACAGATTCTCAGTAGCCTGTGAAAAGTTCTGACCTAGAAAACCCAGTTTCCTTTCTCTACCTGGATGAATCAGCCTTCCTGAAAGGCCAAGGGTGAAAGAATAGGTTTTGGAAATCATCTCTGTACTTAACTGTGCTCCCTAGAGGATCTGGGCTACAGCCTTGCTGTGGAAAAGCAAGAACACCAAGTACATCCTCTTTCTGGCTCACAGCTTTCCCAAAGCCTTTTCTTCTCCCCTCCCTCCATACCTTCCTCTCAACATTCTCCCTCTTCTCTATCCTCCCCTTTCCCAACTCCAATGCCCTTTCTTATGTTCTCTCTTCCACATACATCTTCTCTCCTCATTGTTCTGTCTCTTCCCCTACAGTCTCCTGTTCATCTCTCCCTACATCCTTCTTTTCCTGCCTTCTGCCCTCCAATCCTCTGTTTCATTCTCCTGAAACTTCTATTGTCCCATTCATTCTCTCCATTCCTTCCCCTCTATCCTTTTCCCATTTCTCTTCCCCTCATCTTCATTCCTTATCCCTGAATCTTTCCCCTCTATCTCTTCCCCATCAGCCTCCTCTCCATCTCCCTGCCATCCCTCCATGTTATCCTGAGTGAGCCTCTCTTCTATTCTCCCTTCATTCTCTCCTCCATCTCCACATCATCTCTCTCCCTTTCTTCCACAGTCTTCCCTCCTCATCTTCCTCTAACTCTCCCTTCTTCCATATCCTCTCCTCTCATATTCATTTCTTTGTCCCTTTTCCAAGATTGTTTCCTTGTACCTCCTTTCTCATCCTTACTTCTCTGACCTTCTCTCTCTCCTCATTAGTCTCTCTTCCATCTCTTCTACCACATTCTCTTTCCCTTCCCTCTCATTTTTCTCTCCTCCATTTTTATTTTTAGACCTCCCTCTTAAGAATGGACAGCAGCATTTTTCTAACAATGCTCCCTTTCTTGGTGCTTCTATGAAGAAGACCCTGTACCAGGCACTAGAAATGTCCAGTGTTCCCTCATCTTTTCAGTGCCCTCCCTGAAAAATAACCCATTCTGGAGCTGACCTCGGGGGGGGGGGAATTCCATCTATGCATGGCAACTCATATCCCCATATATAAGTACTTGACCTTCCCACATCTACCCTGACTATCTATGGTGTGTACTTGGCAGGTATCATTATCTCTGTGGATTTCCAGCCTTAGGGAGCCATAATCACCCCCACTGGATCAGGGTCATGACCTTGAATTTCTCCTTTAGGTCCAGAAGGGAAGGCCCTCAGCATCATCCACCTCATGAGCATCGCCTGCCAGGTGGCTGAGGGTATGACCTATCTGGAGGAGAGGCACATTGTGCATCGGGATCTAGCTGCTCGAAACATCCTGGTGGGAGATGACCTTACCTGCAAGATCGCAGACTTTGGCCTAGCCAGGCTTCTAAAGGTCAGGCCAAGGGCTCTGTTTTTCTATTTTTGACCCTTGCCACCAATCTACCCTTGGCCAGATTATTTCCATCTGTATCCCTTTAAATCCTGCCTTCTCTAGTAATAGTTTCTTCTCCATCATATGTAGTTTATCAACACATACTGGACCACAATACAGTTCTGATGTAGTGGGAAATGTCCTTAAGTTGAGATTCAGAAGACATAGGTTGGAATCTTCAGCTTGCCTCCTGGGATGTTTAGGTTTTAGGTGACCCAAGATCTCACAGGTAGTGAGTAACAGAGCTAGTATTAAAACTAGGTGTCTGGATTTTTGTGGGATCCTGAGCAAGACACTACATTTTGGGGATCCATTTTCCCTTTTTGTAAAATGATGGGGTTGGACTAAATAAGCTATAACGTCCTTTCTAGGTCTAGCTTCCTGAAACTCTGAATCCATGTTAAACGTATGCTTCTAGTAGTCTTCTGTCTTGCCTCCTTCCCAACACCCACTCAAGTCTGTGCTCAGGGAATTGAAATGACCTCTAGTGACACCAAAATGAAATATCATTAAGAAGTCAATATAACATAATATTGTGTGTTCTTAAAACAAATATGACAAAAGTGATTTTGGTTTATCCATGTTATTGGTTTATCTTTAATTGAGAACTGATTGCAAAGTCCAAATCCCAATATGTTGACAACCCTTACAACCTAGAACTAATTAAGGCATGGGAAGGGGTGATGTGTTTGTTGTTCCACCCTTTTAAAGGCTTCTAGGTTGAAGTAGAACTGGAGGGTTGTATTTTGGTTCCTCTTACCCCAGAATGACTCATTTTTCAGTTGCTTTTTAGGATGATATTTATTCCACAAAAAGTAGCACCAAAATCCCTGTAAAGTGGACAGCACCAGAAGCAGCCAATTATAGGATCTACTCACAGAAGTCAGATGTTTGGTCCTATGGGATCCTGCTTTATGAGGTCTTCACATATGGACAGTATCCCTATGAAGGTATGATTCCAAGTCACTCTCTCTTTAGCTTCTCCTTTGAACTCCAGTGTTACTACGGGACTCATACCTATCTAACTTAAGATGAATTTCCAAAGGCTCCCATGTGAGGCAATATCTGCATGTCCTTTAAGTCTGCATTAGATTTAGTAGCATATTCTAAGGGAGGAAGAAATGTGGCTGCTGTTCCTTGGGATTTCCTAGTCTGAAGTAGGGACTTGCCTCAGAGAGTGTCTGATATGAGCAATCAAGATTTTCTTTTTTGGGGAGTCCTTAACATGATGGAAAAAAAGTCCCTTGTCTTCTGGAGTCCCAGTTGTATGGGAATAGAGGAACCTTGCTACTGCAAGATCCCTTGCCTAATGAGGAAGAGAAGAACCATGCCCAGGAAATGACCATCCCATTTATGATACTTTTTTATATTGAGCAAGTTCCTTAATCTCTTAAGTCTTCTGTTTTCTCATCTGTAAAATGGAGTTGAACTGGATGATCTCTAGGTCTCTTCCATCTCTAGACTTAAGTTCTATAATTAAATTAGAAAATATATTGTCTTCACAGAGCTCAAAACTTCCTGCCTTCTGATGGATTTGGGAAGACTTCCTTGTTAGTTAATTTCAGTATGACTTCCAGGCTTTGGTTAGGTCTTATAGAGAGTTCTAAGGTAGGAGGAGACATGGCTCCATACTCCTGGGCCTCCCTAATCTGAGGCAGGGAAAATTTCCTTGACTCAGACAGTGACTGGTCTAAGCAAACAATCAAGACTTTCTTCCTTGATGAGTAGAAAAAAATGGTCTACACCTTCAGGAGCCCCAGTTTGATGGGGATAGAAAGGAAACAAGTCCAGGAAAATGAAATTAGACACAGTATCTGTAAGACCAAAAGAGTCAATTTAGTAAGCCATTCAGTCAACTAGGCTTAATACCCCAGAGACAAAGCCATTGATTGATGTAGTGAAATTGCATTTTTTTTGACAGCTTTTATGCTTTGGAATAATGGGTAATAAATATAGCTAGTTAGGGAAGTCTTCCTGGGAGAAGTGACTGCCTAAACCTTGGCTGTCTTTCTCCTGAGGGAAACCTCTAGAAGGGGATGGATTCCTTGGATTTCGACCTTCCTTTTTTCCTAACCCCAATGTATGTTGCTTCTTCCAGGAATGACTAATCAGGAGACCATTCAACAGATTTCCCGAGGTTACAGGCTGCCTCGCCCACCCATTTGTTCCCCTGAAGTCTATGTGCTCATGTTAGAGTGCTGGAAGAGTAATGCTGAGGAGAGGCCTGCCTTCTCTGTGCTCAGGGAGAAACTCAGCTCCATCCACAGACGTCTCCATCATACCTTCACATGACCTAGGCTGTTGCCTTTTCCTGCATTCTCTCCCCATCTTCCTGCCCCAAACCAAAAGCTGTACATATCCCTAACCCATCCTTGACTTTGGGAACAGTTGTCAGTGTCTAACGCCCTCTCATGGGGAGGGGGAGCATCAGGAGAATGTCTGTAAGGTCCATAAGGTCTATGACCTGGAGACTTATTGAGCCTGGATACCCCTCTGCTGTTGCACTCCTCACAGAATCGGAACAGTCCTTAGAGGCCATGTAGATCAACTTATACCCCAAGAGCTCCTACTGCCACAAACTGGACAAGTGGTCTTCTAGCCTTTGTGAAAAGATCTCTAGTGAAGGGAAACTCACTACCTCCCAGCACCACCCTTTCTATTTTCCCCTTTATTTCCCCTCTTCTCTTCCTCATTCTCCTTCCCCTGTAGGAGAATAGAATGTGGAGGAAAGAAACCTTCCTTAGTGCTAGTCACTCTCAGGAAAATATTTAATGTAAATACTGTACAGAGAACATCTAAATGTCAAGAAAGAGAATAACCTGGAATAATATGTCTATAGAATTCATCTGGTGGCCTGCTGGTGTTTGTGTGTTTTCATTACATACATGTTTGTTGAAAAGAAAATTCTTTCTTCTGGCCTTCATTTGAATTAATGAGGTAGGACTCATGGAAAAAGGAGTTTATTAAAAGTATATCAAGGTAGCAACATGCTGAAAGGGCTAATCACTGGAGTTCAACAGGGGATTCAAGATGGAGCCAGCTTTTATGGATGAGATAAAGACAATTTAGATAGGTCCTTATCAACAAAAGGGGATGGGCCATCGTATCTTAGCTCCTCCCCAATTGCCTGTTTGTAGTTTAACAGATAGGAAATAACCTATGACAGGTATGGTATGTCCTGTTACATGACAGATAGCAGATCATGCAAAAGCTGCAAATGGGGTGATGCCTCCCCCAACATTGATTTACAAGCAGGATTGGGAATAGCGTGTCACTGAGTAAGCGTAAGTTTCAATATGTTCATTCAGCAGATATATATTGATCACTCCATGTGTCCAAGACTATGCTAAGGGCTTCAGGGAATATAGCCATAAATATAAGACACAGCCTGTGCCTTAATGGAGGAACAAGGAAAAATATTCCTTAACGTATTCCTACACATACATATAACGTAGTCAAGTCAACAGGCTTTTATTAGGTGCTTACTCCATTTCAGAGACTCTATTTTAGATAAAAGAAAAAAAGGCAAAAGTCCTTCAAATCCCCCAAACCCAGTCCCTATGCTCACAGTTTAATGGGAGAGCCAACACACAAAAACACAGGATAAACTGGAAATAAGAGAGGGAAGGCATTAGCATTATGAAGAACAGGAAAACGCTTCTCAAGAAGGTGAGATTTTTAACTGAGACCTGAAGCCAATGAAGACAGGAGATAGAGAGGAAGAGAGAGTTCCAGGCATGGCAGATAGAGTGGTACTGATGACAGTAATGATAACAGTGATATCTGACATTTTCATGACAGAGTGAGATCACCTAATCCAATCTGTACTTCCCAAAGAACCCCTTCTACAACATACCTGACATAATCATCCAGTCTTTTTGTGAAGGCCCTCCATTAGGTCTGGGGTGGGAGGATAATTTCCACCTGAGACATCTTATTCCAATTTTGAATAGTTCTAATTGTCAGGAAGTTTTTCCTTATATCAAGCCTAAAAATGTGTTTTGGGGCAACATCCACACATTTTTCTTAGTTCTGGTCTCTAGGATCAAGCTGAATCCCTTTTTCTTGTGATAGCAGGAAAAACTATCTCTTCATGATGGCACAAAGTCAAGACCTCTTGCCGAACTGAATGCTCTCTAGCTCATCAAAGTCTACCCTAAAATATTGGGCCCAGAACTGAATAAAATACCCCAACTAGGGTCTGGCCAGGACAGGGTCCATGGAACTACTGCCTCTTAATTTCTGGAAACTGTTGCTGTCAATAGAGCCCAAGGTTGTATAAGTTTTTTGGGTTACTATATCACACTGTTGGCATATTGAACTAAGGTATACAAAATACTTTACCATTTTATCATTAGTTTCCTCATCTGTGAAATGGGAGTTGAACTAGATCAGTGATTCTCAAGCTTTTTCATCTCAAGATCCCTTTACATTCATAAAAATTGACTACTCAAACAGCTTTGATTTATGTGGGTCTACTGATACTTATGCACTACAAATGGCATCTTAGTATTATTCCAAAAATAGTTTTGACCTTATTGACCCTGTGAGAAGGTCTTGGGAACAGGGGTCCCTGGGCAACACTTTGAGAATCTTCAAATTAGATGATTGCTAAGGTCCATTCTGGCATGATGTAAAGTTATGTAACCATGTAAGCTGAGGCTAAGGTAAAGCCAAATTCATGCATGCAGAAAGAAGCATGTGGGCACACATAGGGACACTTGAACATATCTATAGATTCCAAAGAGCATAGATTCATAACATGTACTCTCAGATACTTATTCCCCAAGGAAACCCCATGTGGTCATTGTTCTCTACACTTTTCCTGGTTTGTCTCTGAAAACAAATGCTTTCTCTGTTGAGGTAACTGAATTGGGTTCTTCTGAGCCCTGAAGAATTTGGGAAGAGCCCTGAATTTATACACAGGGACCAAATTCTATGTCTGCCTCTATTATTTAACTATCCAATGTGACTCTCTGGGTCCCAGTTTCCTCATCTGTTAAAAAAAAAAAATGTGGACAGACTAAATGATGTCTAAGGCTCTTTCCAGCTTTAAATCCTATGACCTGAAGCTTGAGCTAAGGAAAACACTGTATTAAAGGCCCTGAAATTAAACAGCAGAGAGCAAGGACTTGGGCTGAATCTTGAAGAAAATTTAGAAGTAAGGCATGAGGAGGGGGAGGGAAAAGAACACTTCCATATACCAGGGTCAGGCTTACAGGCTTAACAAGCAGAGTCATCTGGCAAAGAGGATTGTATTATAGGAATGCCTATTGGATTTATTTAAATCAGAGCTTCTTAACCTTTGTGGCCTGGAGTGCTTTTGAATCTGGAAAAGACTTTGGACCACTTTTTGGAATCATATTTTTATATGCAGAAAATAAAACACATGGGAAGCCAATTTAAAATATATATAATGCAGAAAGGAAATCAATATATTGACATAGGTATATTAAAAACAAATACCCTGACCTGAAGTTAAGAACCCCTGATTAATGTTAGAAACACAAAATGAACTGGCAAAGGCAGTCAAAACAGTCTACTTTCTAGAGTTTAAAACATCTCAGATGTTGCCTGAACATCAGTTCATTAAATCAATTTATTTGATTTAATTAAATTGTTCATTAAATTAAATAGTTCATTAAAATCATTTAATGAGCATCAGTTGATTAAAAAAAAATTTCCACTAATATTCAAAATTTGGTTTTCAATAATTTTTCTTTACAAGAAACCCAGAAGTTTTAGGCCTTTTTCTAAGTAGGTCCTATAGCATGAGAATAGTTTCACTCTGACCCCTCAGGATGAGAGAGAATGTTCTTCCAGACACTTCCAGACACCCTGAATCCTTCAGTCACTGGGTCTGGACACGCTGTAAATTTTTTTAACCTGATCACTGCTGTCTCCAGCTCTTTGATAGATCCCCAAGGACACTCAACTCACAAAAGATCTAGATAATTGAAGTCAAGTAAATACTTTTGCCTTGTATCTAATTGGAACCAAAGTATTGGATGAGATAATATGGTGGGGAGGTGGAATGTACTGGACTAGGAGTCCGAAGACCTGGGTTCAGATTGTGTAACATTTGAAGGTTACACAAACCTGAGCCTCAGGTTGTTCATTTGTAAAACGAGGGCCTTCAATTAGGTGATCTGAGCTCCCTTTAGTTTCTGAATTTCTAGGATGCTAGGAAAACTGAGGCCAGAATTTATATTCCATCACCGTCAAAAGGTTTTTTTTCCTGACAAGCCATCTTCCTACTGCAACTGTCAAAGACAGAAATTAGGTTAAGCGAAAGACAAAATTTCCCAAACTGTGAATGTTTAGCAATGTGACTTTGAGGGACTGAGGGTTCAATTTTTGGCAAATTCCTAACTCTGGATGTCTTCAGAGGTTTTGTGTGTGTGTGTGTGTGTGTGTGTGTGTGTGTGTGTGTGTGTGTGTGTGTGCGCGCGCGTGCGCTCAGGATGATGTGAGTGGTCCTGGTGGAAAAGATGACTAATCTTGGTTCTTTAAGCCCTGGGAGTTTATGAGCAAAGAAGGCTGACAGCTTCCCACACAGGGAACAATCTTGATACTCTTGCATGTTGTAGCAAAAAAACCCATCCTTTTAATGCCAACATTTTTCTCAGTGATGCTGCTCTATGACTGCTTAGTCTGGAACACTAAGATCTTAGAAGAATCAGTATTGCAAATGACCCAAATGAAAATGTAGGGACAAGGCAGGAAGCAACATGGTTAAGTAGAGGAAGTGTATTTGAGATTCACAGAAAAGGGACTGAATCCAGGTTCTGGTGACTTTAGGCAAGTTATTTCATCTCCTTGTGCCTCAGTTTCCTCATTTATAAATGTTGTTGTTGAGTTGTGTCCAACTCTGTGTGACCTTATAGACTTTGTAGGGTTTTCTTGGCAAAAATACTATAGGGATTTGCCATTTTCTTCTCCAGTGTGTTCCCATTTTACAGATAAGGAACTGGTGCAAATAGGTGTTAAGAGACTTGCCCAGGTTCACACAGTTAATAAATGTCTAAGACTGGATTTGAACTGAGATCTTCCTGACTTCAGGTCCAGTGCTCTGTCCGTTGCAAAACCTGACTGAGATTGGGCTCTTAAGATCTATTCCAGTACTAAACTTTATCTATAATCTATCTATAAGCTTTATCTCTAATCTATCTTTATAATCTTGAATAGCTTACAGAATTTTATCAACTGTGATTTGTTCTTAATAATGGCACAAAAAATACCATCAGGGCCATATACACCAGAAAAGGGAGTGAGTAGTTCTGTGGCCACAGAGGGACAGGCTGGGTGTTTCGCTGGTAGCCATGAAACATTAAAAGAGCCTGAGGAAGGCCTTCAGTGTGCCTTTACAGCCAACTTGGTGGGACAGAACAGTCAGTGTGAACTAGAAAGCCCTAAAGGTCTCTTTCAGCTCTCCATGTTCCTCTCTGAAAGAGGCAGAGCCCCTCCCTCCCCCAACACAGGTCCAAGATAAACTAATCACAAGTAGAGTTGCTTCTACAGTTAAAGTGTTTGTCTCTAGGTATAAGCCAGGAAAAGTGGTGAAAATTCTAACCAGGGAAGAGATACAAATCTCTTTCTAAGAGGCTTCGGTGTTCTCTGGAGGGAAAGGAATGAGGAAGGGTAAAAGTAAGTGCATGTGTCTGATGAAGCAGTCAGCAATCCAATCAACATGGACTTTTTTGTGTCCTCTAGGGCTCCCCACACTTACCAGTCTCCCTCCACGCAAAGACATATATAGCTGAGCAGGAAAGGAATGGTGGGGGAGTTTCTAAGAGACTGGGAGTCCACAGTCACTCCTGTGGGATGGACAGTGAAAGGCCATATTTAATTTTCTCTCCCATTAAGCTTGCATTGACTTTGTAGAAACAGCTGCAAACATCTGGGTTCATATGAACAATTGATGACTCAGCACCTATTTGTTAAGTACCTACTACATATGAAGTACTAATGTCCTCTGGAGACTACAAAGATATTTTAAGTTCCCTTTGACTTCAAGTATTTTGTAATTTAGCTGGGGAGACAATATAATTATGCACATTATTGAATATACGAGGTAGTATATGGGACATGCCAAATGAGTGATATGATATGATCAAAGACTGCAGAGAGACCTGTAAGTTTATGTGACCAGAGAAGGTTTCTTGGAGGGGGCAAAAGATGGGAACTGGCCTTGAAATATGGAAAGAATTCAGAGGCAGAGAGGAGAGGAAGGCAAACAGAAGTGAGCTGGTTCATGTTTAACAATTGGCTCACCAAAAAAAAAAAAATATGCCTGAAACATTTTAAAGTTTAATCTGCATTAACATTTTTCCTATCACTTTCTTAAGTCAAGACAACCTACAAAACAATAAATTAAGCCCAGATTTGTACCATTTGTTGATTCTGAAAATTAACAACCAGGGACTATCGCCTTATTCCTGGAGGTAACATTCACCAAGATGTAAAACTAGGAAATTTTAGGAGCATTGGAGGGGATAATGGGAAGACCACCATAGTTGAACAGAACCACATAAGGAAGGAAAAAATGGAAGACAAGATTAGAGGTTGGGGCAAGATTATCATTGAATTCTGAGATAAGGAGTCTGTACATTATCCTGTGATCACTGGGGCATTGTTGATGGTTTCTGAATAGGGGAGAGACATGATGAGAGTGGTATAATAACAGAGTCTAGATCAGAGGTCTTCAACTTGGATAAATGAAAAATAACTCCTCATTAGGAAAAGATCTGAATGATTTTTGTGTCAGAACTTCAGCAATTTTAGTTTTGGGATATTGACTAATTGTAATTAGGACCAGTATTAAAGTAGAATTGTAAGGAATTTGTATTGACCAAAGGATTCCTGTTCTCTCTCATATTAGCAGCTTGTGTGGGTGAAGAACAATACTACTGAATTCTAAAGGAAAGGTGAAATGGAAGGGAAATTCTCTACAAGCATATGTAAGAGCAGATGAAATCAAGACTGGTTCCTCCTGTACTGAAATCATCTGAAGATTAGAAATGTTTTTTGTTCTTTCCTGCTATTTAAAGATCAGTCTTTCTTCAGAGGAGGACCATGGTAGCAGTGGGGAGAAGTCAAGCAAAGAAAGGTCAAAGTTGAGAGATTAAAGGCTTTTGAAGTTTATTTGGAGAACCATCTTTATATTTAGGTATGTGGGTCATCCTCACACCTTTAGATTCTTTGCATATCTCACCAGCCACAAGCCAAACAGGTTTGAAAATTCTCTGGGACTCAGGGGAGGGACTGTGGGACTTTCTCATCTCTGGTACTTTTCCCAGCTCCTGCTGGTGCTCAAACTTTCAAAGTCAACATCTCTGTCACATTTCTAGAGTATAGCCCTAAACAGAGTTAGGGCCAGATCTTTTATGTTGGTCCATGTGTTTCTGTTCTGTGGCTATGGGAGTGTGTCCATGATTAATCCATTCACATAGGACCAAACTGGGAACAATGTTTGATAAGGAAATAAAGATGGCAGACCCAGCAGGCACTTGCATGGTCTACTGGTTCTAATGATGAACCTAGACTTAGTCAGTCAACAAACATTTTTTAAGCACCTGTTATGAGCTAGTCACTGTGCTGAGTGCTGGGGATGTGAAGAAAGGCAAGAGATAGTTCGTGCCCTCAAGAGGCCCACAATCTAACAGGGGAGAGGAGACAACATGTAAGTAACCATGTACAAACAAGCTATGTATAGGATAAATAGGAAAAAAACTCAATAGAAGGAAGGCACTAGAATTAAGAAAAGACTGAGAAAGACTTCTTGTAAAAGATAAGGGAGGCAGCTAGATGTGTGCTGGTAAATGTTTAACATACTGGCTCTCAAGAAAAAAAATATGCTTTTTAGCTAGGACTTAGAGTAAGCCAGGGAAGCCAGTAGGCAGAGATGAAGTGGGCATGGGGGACCCTGAAAGACAATACCTGGGGCTGAAAGCTGGAATATCTTTTTCAAGGAACAGCAAGGTGGAGCAGCGGATAGAGCACAGGATGGAGGCAGGAAGACCTGAATTCAAATTCAACTTTAGATACTTACTAGTTGTGCTACCCTGGGAAAGTCACTTAACCTCTGTTTGCCTCATTTATAAAATGGGGATTAAAAATAGCAGCTACCTCCAAGGAACAAATGAGATAATAACTATAAAGTATTTAGCCTGGTGCCTGGCACAAAGTAAGTACTATATAAATGTTACTTATTAAGGAGTTTAGTGCCACTGGATCAAAGAGTATGTGTATGAAGGAGTATAAGGTATAAGAAAACTTGAAAGACAAGGAGGAGCCAAGTTTTGAAGGGCTTTGAATGCCAAACAGAATTTTATATTCAATTCTGGAAGTGGAAGGGAGTCACTGGAATTTTTTGAGTGAGATGCAGGAAGTGACATAGTTGGCATTGTGCTTTAGGAAAATCACTTTGGCAGCTGACCAGGGGGATGAGACTTCTTCTGGCAGGCACACCAGTTAGCAGAATATTGCAACAGTCCAGGCATGAATCTTACCTTTCTCTTCTTCTGTCTTCCCTTCTCTTTACAATCTCCCATTTCCTCTTTTCCCTCTCTTTCTGCGATCATTCCTTATATAACCTTAATGTGAAATTTAATTACATTTTAGAAAGAAGAAAACAAGTTTTTATTAAGCACCTACTACATATCACACACTCTTCTAAGTGCTCTCCAAATAGCTCATTTGGTCCTCACAACAATCCTGGGAGGTGGGTGTTATTACAGTTGAGGAAACTGAGGCAGATGAAGTTTAAGTGACTTGTCCACTTTTACACAGCTAGTAAGTGCCTGAGTTTAGAGGGATATAATTATTGAATGAAAATTTATGTTTCCCAAACATGATTTTAAAAGCATTTGATGTGCTAGTTGTGTGTTTCTCTTTCTATGACAGCATAAATCTAAATTAAGTAGTTTTTTACATATGGCCCTTAATTTATTTTTCCTCTTATTTCACAGACCTGGAGAGCTATGTTTCTCCTTGGTCTCAATAGTGTTTGCTTTTTCCTAGACTAAATTTTGTGTTAGAGAGGCAGTATAGAATCTTGGCCTCGGAAGACCTGAGTTCAAATCTTGTCCTCTTACCTTTGCTATGTGGTCCTGGACAAGCCACTCTTGTGGCTATGGAAGTGGAGACAGTCCAAATAAGTTGAGGAAGTTGAGGCTGGATTAGTGTGTTTCAGAGGGTTAGCCCTCACCTTTTGGGGAGTTGAATGTCTAAACTCCATTTTCAAGTCGTCCTCACATTGGCTCCTTCCATTCTTTCCAACATTTTTTGTGTCTACTATCTTATTTAAACCATTACTTTAATCCAGGGGTGGGAAACCTGCAGCCTCAAGGCTACATGTGACACTTTAGGTTGTCAAGTGAGCCTTTTGACTGAGTCCAAGTTTTACAGAACAAATCTACACTTGAGGACCTAGAGGTCCTTCAGTCTAGTCGTATTTGTCACCATCCTCCCAAACTGGGATCCTTGCCAGAATTTTCCTTCTTCTCTTGTGTCAGGAACTGAAATTTGGAATGTAGTCTTTGAATGCCACCTAGTGTCTCTATGGGAGATGTATCAACACCAAATTAATGGAAGAAGTATGTCCAATCCAGACATAAATCCAGGCAGGGTTTATTTTAACAATAAAAATAATATAATTCAACAAATTTGTTGAAATTTTTACTTGTCTGTTATATATAAAGCACTGTACTGGATGTGGAGGACATGCACAATTTAGTCAAGACATGGTTGCTGTTCTCATGAAGTTTGTAGTCTAGAAGAAGGAAAAGATACCAGTAATGAACTTATGTCATAAGAGAAGAGAGAGAATTCTGTCTTGGGAACCATTATTTCCTTTTTCCAGAGAATTTTAGCCACTTTGGAGGAATAATAATTTTATTTCTAATAATAATTTCAACCCAGTTGACTATAAACTCCCTGAAGACAGGGACTGTTTCATTTTTTTGTCTATTTGTCATCCAAACGTGTCTTGTATATTCCCAAGGCAGTTCTTTTGCTCTTTGTCTTGTTTTGAGTTCTCTCTTTTTTTATTATAAACTTAATAATCATAATCAAATAAAACATTTTCATAAGGGAAAAACAAGAAAATGAGATTGTATATGAAATTGAGGGCTTTTGTTACATGTAGTTTGTTTTTTAAAAAATATATTATATATACATATAATATTAGAGGAAAAAAGAACAAAGTAAAAAGTACATAGAGAATATGAGAAAACTAACAAGGAAGCAAAGATGTACAGTTCTAAACATAATGCATAGTATGTATTCTACAGATTTTCTTGAAATGGAAATTTGTTGCTATATATTTTGAATTCTCTCTTACATTCTGCTGTGCGCATGACATACTTTTCCTTCTTTTCTTATTTTGTATTTAAGTTTCAATATTTAATTTGTTTCTTTTTCTTTTCTTATTGTATATTTAAGTTTCAGTAATAAAAAAATTAAAATTTAGCAAGGTAGTTACAAAATCACAGTTTGCATTCCCTTCTGAACTTATTTTTTCTTTATGTATTTTGAAATGTTTTATTGATGATACTTCTGTGTTCACCCTCACTCAGGCCAAACTTGTCTACTTATCTCCCAAATGTGCCTTGTATATTCCCAGGTTTGCTCTTTTCCTTATCTGGAAGGTTCTGCTCTAAAAAAATTATCATAAACAATGTCTAGGAGCTAGTTCCTCGTAATTAGTTTCTTGAGAATATCAATATCCAAGAGCTATAAACAGATATAGGAAACAAAGGATTAGAGGTGAGATTTCAAGCCAGAAAGACGTTTATTTTCTCATAGGAGATAAGCTAGGAAGGAAGGAAGGAAGGAAGGAAAGAGGGAGGGAAAGAGGCAAACAAACTTTACAAATATTATCTTGCTAAGTCTTCACAACTACCCTGGGAGGTACGTTCTATTATGATTTACATTTTACAGTTGAGGAAATTGAGGCAGAGGTTAAGTGATTTTCCTAGGGTTGTAAAACCAGTAAGTGCCTGAGTTTAGAGTATGTGTCATACTTACTGAAGGACTTTATCTTTCCCTTCCATGACTTTAAAAGCAACTGAAGCACAGGTTGTGTATTTCTTTTTCTGGGCTCATGAATTAAAGGAATACTAATATTTAACTTATAGAAGAGAAGACTCAGGGGGAACATTAGCCATTGTCAAGTGTTTGAAGGGCTGTCATCTGAAACAGGGATTAGACTTGTTATCTTTGGTCCCAGAACAATAACTGAAGGACATAAGGAGACAGATTTAGGCTTGAGATCAGGAAAAGCTTCCTAGCAATTGCAGTTATCCCAAAGTGGAAGAGGCTCTCTGGAGAAATGGTGTTCCCACTCCTTGGACATCTTGGAGCAGAGACTGAATAGCACTTTATAGCATGTAATGGGGATTCTTTTTATGTATGGTTTGGACTTAATGTCTGTTGAGCTCCCTTTCATCTCTCAAATTCTGGGATTCTGTGCATTTTCCTTCTGGGTCAAAGGAAATCGCTGAGGAGGTAAGAATTTTAATGAGAAATTGGACAAAAGTTATTTTTGGAGATTTTCTCAGATCTCTGAGTAAGAGAAAACTAGCCAATTTGTGATAAATAAGTTAAGTATTTATAAAATATTGTATGAGAATTATTTTACATTTTAACTGCTAGACTGAATCAAGAGCAACCTGTGCCAAAATACTAGGAGGTAGGGCTCCTGGGCATCCATGCACAACTACTTGCTTTTCCTCCTCTTCTGCCCAGAGATGGGGTAAGTGCTTTAGTATGGAGGATGCCCCTAAAGGTATAGTTAACTGTATCAGCTGAGAGACCCTTTCCATGGGGGTGAGGGGCGGGGCAGTGTATCTATGTTAATTTCATTTACAAGTTGGGCTTTTACTTATTCAATCATGTTGCCCCTAACTTTCAATGTCATCCACAGTGATAGGCTTGAAAGACTTTGTGACGTGGGTTCCATTCCCTTAGTCTATTGGAAATTTAGTAATTTAGTTAAAAAGGGAAAGGAGGTTAACCTGAAATGAAATAATCTTGATGTATTCATACTGACCCTTACTTAGTCAATGACTCAATCAACTGATGAGCATTTATTAAGTGGCTGCTGTGAGCCATTGTGTCAGTCATTGTGTTAGTCTCTGAGGATATGAAAATGAAAGTCACAGTCCTCCAAGAACTTACATTCTATAAATGGGGATATAACATGTGCAAATATAGGCATTTGTGAAATATATACACAAGAAAAACAAGGAACTTTTTTGAGGGGGGAATCAGGAAAGCTTTAATATAAAAAGTGGTGCTTGAGCTGAGTCTTAGAGGCAACTTGGGATTGTAAGTGACAGATATGAGGCAGTACATTCCAGTCATGGAGGACAGCCATTGCCAAGGCACAGAGATGAGAGATGGCGTGTTGGGTGTGAAGAAGAATAAGAAATCCAGTTTGATCGCATCATAAAGTGTATGAATGGGAGTAACATATTATAGGGCTAAAAAGAACGATTGGGACCAGGTTGTGAAGTGCTTCAAATATCAAACTGGGGAGTTTATATTTGATCCGAAAGGTAATAGGGAATCATTGGAGTTTATTGAGTAGATGAATGATCTCGTCAGACTCGAATTTTATGAGTGAGGGAATTGAAGTAGTGAAAGAATAATCACTTCTCTTCTGAAATACTTACAAACTATACCTGTTAATAAGGTTCTCAAATTGTGAAGAGTCATAGGACCTGGAAATGGAAAGGGCCTGTGGCAGCTAGGTGGCACAGTGGGTAGCACCTGCCCTGGAGTCAGGAGGACTTGACTTCAAATGCAACCTTAGTTATTTACTAGCTATGTGATCCTGAGTCAGTCACTTAACCACAGATTGTCTTACCTCATCCCCTGAGGAAAACAAAAGTGGAAGGGACCATTGAGATCATGAAGTCTAGCCCCCTTACTTTAAATGTGGAAACTAAGACCAAAAGAGGAGAAATGACCTTCCTAAAGTCAAAGAAATATTTCATGGTGGTATTGCATAGCTGGAAAAATCCATTTTGTTTTTCTGCTTTTTGGAGTGAAGTGAAAGCCTGAAATTTGTTATCAATAACCAAAAGATTGTATGGAGGGAGGGAAGGTGACAGAACTGGACTGAACATTAGCAGGAAGAGTAGATATGTATCTTTTTCCTGAGAAAGAGAGCAAGGCTTGGATGGAAGCTGTGGGAGTGAGAGAAGGTAGGTTGGTCAGATTGTGAGTGCTGACTCTACTATCTTTTGATTCATCATCTACCTTCTCCTGGTCACATTTTGCTGAAGCTTCAGAGATGACTTAATATGAATCACTGAAGATGACTGTCCTCCCAATGCCACCCTCCATGGTGCCCGGAGAGGAGCGGCTTAAGGAGGAATGCAGTAAGTTCATTGCTTTGAGGTTGCTGTCCTCTGAAGTGACACACCTGGACATCCAGTTCCTTTTGTTCCTCTCTCTACCTTAACCTCTCATTTACCCCTTTTCCTATTGCCTTATTGATTAGTCCCTCTTTTGCCTGTTCATTTTCTCAATTCCTTGCTTCCTTCTCCATCCCTGGTCTTACCCCTTAACCATTTAGAAGTGACTGTAGACCAGAAAGAGAAGAAAAACAATAATCTAGAGATGGAGATGTCCCTTTCAGGTGGATCTATGCACAAGGTAGTGAGGTTAGGGAGTGGTGTGAGTGTGGGGAGCTGTTGAATCCTGGTTCAGAGTTGATATGTTTTCCAGGGACCTTAATGACAAGGCAATAATCTAATTGGAGTTCCGCTGTTGTCATATATCAGCAGGGGAGTGGCTCACAGGGCAGGTTGCCACTGAAGTCAGCATAAAGGGGTGCAGCTTTTGTGGGAAGAGCCCAGCAGCTTGGTAGCAATCACTTACTCCAAGTTGAGTTGTTCTGTCAGGGTGAGGTCCAGAGATCAGCTGGGTCAACTCTCTGTTGTCAAAATATGTAAAGTTTCCAGGACATGAGAAATGCGTTCTGAGTGACACTTTCCTGAGAGAAAGAAAGATTCCAGGGTCTGAATCCTGAAGCTCGTCTCAAGATGGATTTAAGAAATCTTTCACATTTGGGTCCCAAATACCTCTACGTCAGCCTCTGGGACTTTGAGGCAAGGACAGAGGATGAACTGAGCTTTAAGGCCGGGGACCTTTTCCATGTAATAGAGAAGAAGGAAGATTGGTGGAGAGCCACAAAGCTTGATGCAGCTGGAAGGAGCCTCGGAGAAGGCTATGTCCCTCACAATTACTTAGCTGAACAAGAGACAATGGAGACAGAACCGTAAGTAAGAGGTAACCAAGGGAAGGAGCCTGGGCTCATCATCCCTTGGAATGTCACCTTGGTTGCTTGTGGATGCCATTCTGGGAAGTAACTTCCCATGGGGCTCTTAGTTACTCCTTTAGCATTGGCAATATGGCTTAGGATCATAAGATCATAGATATAGTGCTTGAAAGGCCATTTTCTAGATGAGGAAACGGAATTTCAGGAAGGCCCAAGGTCACACAGGCAGCAAACATCAGAGGAAGGATTTGAACCCAGACCTAATTCCAGAGCTAGTGCTCAGTTTCTACAACTATCAATCCCAGGGAAGAGGATCAGATCCCACTAAAAATCCTGGAACAACTTATAGGAAAAGCCAGAAAAAACCTGAAAGTAGTTGTTGTAGTGACCTATGGGACCTTTCTTGGCATGTAGGGAGGAGGAGTTTTTGAAGGTGGTGGGTTACCCAAAGTGGAAAAGAGGTCCCAGTGGTAGTTTGCTATTCTCGGTTACTTTCTGCCACCCCAAGGAATTACTTTTCATATTGCTGCACCACACTTGGCACTACTGTCAGTTTGGGTGCTCCCTTCACTAGTATAGATTATGGCTCCTCCATACCTCAGCAGATAGCGTAAATAATGGTAATGGCCAAACAAATTCATTAAAGTTATCACTATAGTATCATTACTAAGTTGTCTGCAGCCCAATCCTCTTGGGCATAATTTGGAATGAAGATTTAAAAAAAAAGATTGAATGTCTTTTTCACAAGAGGCAATGTGGTATACTAGATGCTGGGTCTGGAACTAGGAAGAGCTGGGTTCAAATCCTACCTCTGATATTCACTAAGTGTAACTCTGGACAAATAACTTCTCTGAACCCAAGACAAGACTCATTGTTAAAGTCCTATATTTCACAGCGCAAAGTAGGGGAAGGTCTGATTCCTTTAGGGCTTCATCAGTTGCTTATAGTTTTGTATTTGGGGCTGGGAAAAAGTGAAGATATTAGCTTTGAGAATTCCTTGTTCAGAGAAGAATAGGTGGGTCACCAGCCCCACTTGATTGTCATTCAGCCAGGCTTCCTGGGGGAAGGATAAGATAGGATCAGTGGGCATTACTTTTCTGAGTGGGTGAATACAGGCAGCTTGAGGTAGAGAGAAATCCTACATTGATTTCTCAAAATTCAGAGAAAGAAGGACATTGCAGGACTCACTTTCAAAACAACCACAAACTGGAATCTCAACCTAGTTAGTGAGGGGAGAGAAAGAGTGTTGCAACACCTTCCAGTTCTGTAGGGCGGAGGAGCAGGGTGGAGAAAGCTGTGTTACTAAACACGGACAGCTGTGCTGGTGGGTGTCCACTTCCAGATTTTCCCCTCCTACATGGCTTCTTCAGAACTTCTGCACCACTGGCAGTAACAAACTGATGAAGGATGCTAGCCCAGCTAAACTGCTGCCCTCAAGTATACCCAAATTAATTAGTGAATGAAAAGTTGGGCACTTGAGTTCGTGTTGTGTAATTTCATGGCCTGCAATCATGGTTTGGAAATAAGACCTTGGAACAAAATAAGTTTTCTCCCCCTTTTCCCATTCTCCTCTACTGCAGCCTCCACTAGTGAGTATACCCAAAGAACACCAATGACCTGAGTTATGAGTCCTTTACAACCCTCTTGGTATCATTTGTTTTCTCTAACATTTGAGACAGCTGAACATTTGTGAAAGAAACTCACTTTGACAGTTTGAGAATGCAGCTCCAAGAAATTCTGTTGAATACCTTCCACTCTCAGGGAACAGATGTTATCAGTAGGAAGTCAGAAGTTTCCATGAAACTGGCCTGGAGATAAGAGCTGAACAACTGTACAGGTAGTACCATCCAGAGTCCAAGGAGGTAGGACACGCAATTAAAAGGCTGGTGGGATGAATGTGCTGACACTGTGAAACCAAGGCAATATACTTTCCCTAGCTCATGGTCCAAAATCTTACTTTGGGATTATTCCTGAGACTTGATATATCTAAGGGGCTAGTAGCTAAGAAAGCAACATTCCTATAACCAGAGAGTATACATGTTGGTGCTCTCATCTCCCCACTCTCCAAGTCCCAAACCCCACGTGTCATGGGAACTTTTATGACATTTCACTTCTCCTTACCGTTCCTCTCACTGATTCTGTGCTAAAGATCTTCTCCCCACATCCACAATTTTTGATAACTTGTTCCTGTAGTTCTTCAATTACTTCCCCTTGGAGTACAATCTATTCCAGGAGTTATATGGTTCTTGGGTAATTAATATGCCTCCAGTTTTCCTTCTTCCCTAGTTCTGCCTTAATGAAGCCTTGCTCTTTCAACTTATATAGGGCAGTAGGGAGTGAAGGGAGTGGGTAGAAATCACTCCATGTTCCTGGGGCCAACTCAGGCCAGGGGCAGAATTAGGTGACTAGTGGTGAGCAGTAAACACTTAATAAACATTGGCGAAATTAAATTGAATTTATGTTACAATCTCTCTAGACAGAGTCACTGCTGCTGCCCCTGCTACACTGTAAGCCACTAGGGTTGCTCCTGGGCTATGGTTTTTATAGTTCTAAGTCATTCCATGACTATGGCATAATAGATGGAAGATCAAAGAGCCCTCACTTGAAGGGAGCACAAATGACCTTTTTGGGGCCCAGGGCATCCCTGAGAATTTGGTGTTAGGACCATGCTATTTTTCTTTATTTCTTGCAGATGGTTTTTTGGGCAGATTTCTCGTTCAGAATCTCTCCACAGGCTCCTTGCAGAAGAGAATGAAACTGGCACCTTCCTCATCAGGATCAGTGAGAAGACAGGAGCAGATTATGTTCTCTCAGGTAAAACTCTCTTCTTTTTCTGATAGAACCAGCCACTGACTTGCTGACTTCCCTCTGAAATCTGCAGAATTTTATTTGACCCTACTATTTATTTGTCTGTGGACCTGGGACATCTGCACTGCCACAATCAACCTCTCCTTCTACGTGCTTACTTCCCCCCACCCCATTAATGGGACCTGTTTCCTTGATTATGCAGGATCCTTCTCCCTCCACTAATGGTAAAATCTAGGATAAGTATGTTTCCCAGGACAAACTATGCTACCTTAAATACAGTGCACAGATAGGTAATGTGTTATACTGGGAAGAATGCTGGGCTTGGGCAATTTGGATCTTGACTGTCACTTCTTAGCTTTGTGGTTTTAAGCAAATTATTCCAGTATTCTGAGTTCAGTTTCCTCCTCTGTCTCTTCCAGATCTAACTGTCTATGAGTCTCATGCTGCAATGTAAGATTTGGAATCAGGGACCAAAGTATAAATCCTGATTTTTCCATTTGATACATTTGTGAATTGGACAAATCATCTCACCTCCTTTGGCCTCAATTTCCCCATTTATAAAATGAGAGGATTGGACTAAATGACTGAGGTTGTTGAGATAGAACTGGAGGAAGTCATGAAATCCTGTTGACTGGGGCTACTGTATGTTTTCTAGTTAATCTCAACTGGACCCTAACAACAGCAAGGCAACTTACTATTCCTCCCTAATTGTTTTCCTATCCCACTCATCAGAGTAGTGGTGGTTTCAAATCTTTCCTTTGTTTCCTCTCTACACCTTCTCCTCTAAGGACCTCAACTCATACTTCACTAAAAAAAATTTGAGCCCATTTGCTGAGATCTCCTTCTCTCTCCCCTCTTGATCTCATCTCTCTAATAGCATCCCCCACTATTTCTTCCCTTATTCCAGAATGAGATGATGAGGTAACTCTTTTGTTTACCATCCTTGATCTCTTCCCCTCCCATCTTATCCAGTAAATTACCCTCACCATCACCCCCACTCTCCATTCTTTTATCTCTGCCTATTTACTGGCTCCTTCTTCACTACTAACAAACTTTCCCAAGTCTCTCTTATCCTTTAAAAACACTGATTAGATAATGCCATGTTTGCTAGATATCATCCTATATCTCTTCTATCTCGGCTAAACTCCTTGAAAAAGTCATCTGCAACAGGTGTTTTTCCACTTCCTTTCCTCTCAATCCCATCTAAGCTTTTTGTAATCTGGCATTCATTTTCATTATTCAAATGAAACTCCTCCGTTAAAGGTACCAATAGCAAATCTTACTCTGGTCCTTCTTAACCTTTGGGCAGCATTTGATACATCTTCTCCTGGATACTGTCTCATCTCTAAGCTTTCATGACATTCTTCTGTCCTGGCTCCCATCCAATTGCTCATTTTCAGTCTCTTCTGTTGTAGCTTCACCCTTGTCATACCCACCAAAGGTAGGTATGCCCCAAAGCTCTGCCCTGGGTCCTGCTCTCTTTTTTCTTTTATACTCTCCCATTTAGTGATCTCATCATCTTCCATGGGTTCAATTATCATCTCTATGCAAATGATTCTATATATCCAGCCCTAGGCTCTCTCCTGAGCTCCAGTTCTATATCAACTGTATTAACTATGAAATATCTTATAGGTATCTCAAACTCAAGTCTAAAACATAACTCATTTTCTTTCCCCTCTTCTGAGCTTTCCTTTTACTGTTCATGGAGACCATCTTTCTCCCAGTCATCCAGACTTTCAACCTAGGGGTCATCCTCAACTCCTCACTTTCTCTCACCACCGCCCCCACCCTCACACCTATCGAAAAATCTGTTGTTCAGGCCCTTGGACTCTTACAATAGCCTTAAACTTATTTTCTCTTCCTCAAATATCTCTCCACTCCAATCCAGCTTCCACTCAGCTGGCAAAGTGGTTTTTCTAAAATTAGGGTCTGACCACATCAGCTTTCTGGTTCTCTATTACCTTTATTTTATTTGGATGGGGGAGGTGAGGCAATCAAGGTTAAGTGACTTGCCCAAGGTCTCACAGCTAGTGTATCGAGTGTCTGACACTGTATTTGAACTTAGGTCCTCCTGACTCCAGGACTGGTACCACCTAGCTGCCCTTTCTATCACTTTTAGAACCAAGTATAAAATCATAACTGTTTGGAATTTGAAGCTCTTTACCACCTGATCTTTCCAGTCTTTTTCCATCCTACCCTTCTTTATCCTCTCTACTTATCTAGCCATATTTTCCACCTTGCTGTTTCTTGAACATGACACTACACCTCCAGACTCCAAACCTTTGCAATAGCTGTTTCCCATGCATAAAATCTTCTTCCCAACCTCTGTCCTGACTCTTAGACTGCCTTACTACCTTTAAGACCCAGACCAAGGGCTGCTAGTGTCCTGCTCTCTAAGGTTACTATCTACTCTATTTATTTTGCATATTCTAACTTTTACATATTGTCCCCTTCCATTAGAACATAAGATTCTTGAGCATAGGGACTATTTTCATTCTTTCTTTGTATCTCCAGCATTGAGCACAGTACTAGGCACATAGGACATAGAAAATATCTACTGTTTGTTTGACTAATGACCTCTAAGGTCCCTATCAGAATTCAATTTGTGATCCCTTGAATCTATGCTCATTTTAGGCTTCTGTGAGTTAAAACAAAAACTGCTTGGGACCAGTTAAAAAGTAAGGTATATGCTATCATTTTAGCCTTGGTGTCTTAACTTGATTAAATATGTGGGGTATTCCTTAAACCCTAAGAAAGGTAGTTAGGTAGCACAGTGGCTAGATCACTGGGCCTGGAGTCCAGGAGGGTTGTCTTCTTGAGTTCAAATCCAGCCTCAGACACTTACTAGCAGTGTGACGCTGGTCAAGTCATTTAATTCTGTTTGCCTCAGTTACTTCATCTGCAAAATGAGTTAGAGAAGGAAATGGCAAACCACTCCAGTATCTTTGCCTAGAAAACCCCAAATGGAGTAACAGAGTCAGATGTGACTGAAAATGACTGAACATAACAAAATTCCAGGGAATTTAACTCATGGTTAACTCAAATTCAAAATGAAATTAATACGAAGAATTATAGGATGTCTCTAAGCTGTGCTTGAAGGAAGCTGGGGAATCTGGGAGTTCAGAGAACAGGAGGAGGATATTTCAGGCATGAGAAATTATTTGTGTGGAGTCAAAAAGGCAGGAGATAGAATGTCATGTGCAAGGACCATTAGCAGGCCAGATTGAAAGGAATAGAGAGGAAATGAGGGAGAATAATGTGAAGTAAGACCAGAAAGGTAGGGAGAAGTCAAATTGTACCAAGCTGACCATTTTGTATTTTATCAGAGAGACAATAGGAAGGCAGTGGAAGCAATAATTTTTTTTAGTAGGGGGTGACAGTCAGATCTGTGTTTTAGGAATATGAATTTGGCAGAGAGATGGGGGATGGAATTTTCCCTAAGACATTGGCCCTGTCCTCCTAGTGCTCACAATTACTTTGCCTTAGCACACTGATGAAGAAGATACAAACCAAAATGTATTTGCAATCTGAAAATGAGGAAGAGAGGCTAAGTAATTTTCCAATTCATACAGAACCTAGGAGAGAGGCTCCAGCTTCTTGACATTTTACTAGGGACCTTGTTGCCTCTTTCACATTTCTGGACTCAGAAGTTGAAAGACCTTTCCCTTTATGGATACAAAATGCATTCCCTCTGAAAAACATACAGCCCCTAGGGGCAATGGTTTGAATCTGTGCTTGTCTGTCAGTCCTGGATTTGGGGAGCTCTCCAATTTTTAAGAATGACTGTCATGTGTTATATGCCTTCTTTTTCTCCTTTTCTTCTGTCTCTCGGATTTCAAAGTTCGGGACAACCAGATAGTGAGACACTACAAGATCTGGAGGAATGCTGAGGGAAGATACCACATGAATACAACTGTGTCCTTCACTGATCTTGCTGGCTTAGTGCAGTATCACAAAAGTAAGACTCTGTCCCATGGCCTGAGGCTCACCACACCCTGCTGGAAGGTAAATTGAGGTCTGAATCAGGATGTGTTCCAAGTCTTGATTGGGAGGACCACTCTCCTCCTCCGACTCGGGCTATGAGCAGCCTGAATTGGCTCTTTGCAGAGACTTTGAGAACTTTTGTGGTTAACTGTTTGCCTCCAAGCTTAGCCATTGTGTCATAGTCCCCCAGTCAGCAAACCGTTCCTGAGATATCCTTTCCAACACCAACTCCTCCCCCATTCCCACCTGAGTCTTAAACTGTTTTATGTCTTGTATTGGTGAATTTTTTGTTTGGTTTGTGTTGTAAATCCCACCTACTGTAACCATGGGAGAGCTTTTCTCAATAAAATTTGTCAGAATCTAGAATCAGCTGGTCTTTTAGGCTCTTGAAAAGGGGATGTGGGAATTGTGTTGGGAAGAGCATGGGGATCTACATGGTACAAGACTGTCTTGGAGCAAGGGGAGAATTGGGACAGGTACAGTGAGATGATTCCCAGAAGCTTGGCCTTCATCCTTCATTTAGCCTGGGGACTCTCTAATTTTAGGACTCTGGTGGGATCAATAGACTAGGGCCTAAAATGGAAGCAGCATAGGGGTGGGTGGAAGAATTGGCATGTTGATTTATTTAGAATTTGACTCTCAAACTCAGGAAGAATCTCCCTTTGTACACAAGCTGCTTTTCAATACTGGCGGTGAGTAATGGAGAGTGAGGGCTCTCTGTTTTTGAGCTTTGCTTAAGAAACCCATTTAACGAAGTGTCTAGCACTTAGTAGGTGCTTTATAAATGCTAGTTATTATTTTTATTCCATTACTAGAGATAGGCCTTTCAGGAACGACTGGGGAGAAAGGTCCAAAGCTTGGGGTAGTTTAGGAGTCTCTCGTGCAACCTTGTTCTTTCATTTTGCTAGGGGGCACCTTAATTTAGAAGGTTATGTAAGTAAATACCAATTCTATGCAACAAACATTTTTAAGTGTCTGTGAAGTACAAGGCAGTTTGCCTGGTCCTGATGAAACAATGAAGAAAGCAGGGCTCTCCTTACTTTCAAAGAGCTTACCTTCTTTGGGGGAAGGATGAATACTTTCTACCACATACAGTTGTTGAGTCACTTTTCAGTCTCATCCAACTCTTTGTAACCCCATTTGAGGTTTTCTTGGCAAAGATACTGGAGTGGTTTGCCATTTCTTGCTCTAACACTTGCAGATGAGGAAACTGAGGCAAGCAAGGTTAAATGACTTGCCCAGGATCACACTATCAGAGGTCAGATTTGAATTCAGGAAGATGAGTCTTCCTCCCTCCTGGCCAAATGCTCTATGTACCACACCACCTAGCTGCCCACAGCAGGTAGACAGATAAGTAAATCCAAAGTAATTTCAAAAGGGGTGAGGCGTGGGGAGAGAATATTAGCAGCTTTGGGGGTGAGATTGATCAGAAAGGTCTTGAGTAAGAGATTACACATAACCTATATTTTGAAGGAAGTTAGGGCTCCTAAGAAGCCAAGATGAGGATTCTAGACAGGATGCTATTTGAGAAAAAGGCACAGAGGCCAAAGAAGGAATGTCATACGCAGGCCAACAGGCTAGTTTGAACAGAATGGAAGGAGTACAAAGGGGAGTAATATGAAGTAAAACTGAAAAGGTAAGTCAGATAGTAAAGAGCTTTAAATGCAAAGCTAATGATTTCATATTTTTATCTTACAGGCAGTAGAGAGCCATTGAATATTTATGAGCAAAGGTGTGACTTGGAATAATCACTTTGGCAACAGTATGGAGTTGAGCAGGGAAAGACTAGAAACAGTGAAACCAATTAAGAAGCAAATGCAATAAATAATCCACTGCAGAGGTGATGAGGATTTGAACTGGGATGGTGGCTGTGTGAATGGAGAGAAGGGAACAGACGAAATATAGATAGATAGATAGATTTAGAGTTCGATGGGACCCTAGAAGCCATTGAGGGAGTTCCCTAAGAAAATTTCAATGACTTGCTCAGGATCATGTCACTCTTCTGAACAGAAGTCTTTCTGCCTTCAAGTCCAGCACTCTGTCCCATATCCTACATGTCCAAAGATGGTGTGGAGGTACTGATAGGATATGCGGGGTGAGGGGAGAGAAAAGGTTAAGGATAACTCTAAGGTTTTCAAACTGTGTATGTGGGAGGTTGCAGGTTCACTCACTAGAAACAGGAAGGTTTAGAGGAAAGAGGGGTTCAGCTAGAAATATAAAGTTCTCTTTTGACCATCTTGCCTATGAGAAATCCAGGTGGAGAGATCTAGCAGATAATTGGTATTTCAGGACTAGATCTCAGCAAAGAGATTAAGACTCTTTATATTGATTTAGGAATCATCAGCACTGAGGAAATCAAACCCATGGGAACTGACCACTAAGGGATACACCACAGAGAGAATAAGAATATCAATTATTAGGTGCCTATTATATGTGGTCCTCTGTAGGCTTGGCCTGCTCACTTGCCGAGGGAGTGACATGACTTCTGGGAGCTAGGATGGTATAGATGTTCAGAACCTGTTCCAAAGTCAGGACAGATTGTCATAGAAAATTTAGGTCACATGATAATGATTAGGTAATCCTTGAAGCAGAAAGTTCCGCCCCTGAATGGCGGCCTCTGAGAATTGACAGGCAAGCTGTCTCCTTTGTTGCCTTCAGGAATGGTGAACGCATGGGCGGGCTCAGTCAAGATTTATTGAATGGGCTTGTTCCATGGTATAGGGTCAGAAATGTTGAATTCAAATTTACGTACCTGGGTTCTAGGTCTGACTCTACTACTTACTACACATGACTTTGAGCAAGTCATCTGTCTTCTCTGGATTTTGATTTTTTTCATCTCTAAAATGGGGGTATGAAGTGACCTAGATGATCTCTAAGGGATTTTCCAGCTTTATATTATGATTTCTTGGTTTCAGAGGAGGCCAAGGATGAATTTATCCATCCTGCTCAGCCAGCTTTAGAATAAATTCTTAATCATGCTCTCCTCCCTTGGGTGTAACCAGACTCCAACCTGTTCCTATCTTTCTATAGCATGAGTCAAAACCATTGCCTCACTGGGATGACTGGGAAAGACCCAGGGAGGAGTTTAGCCTGACCAGGAAGCTGGGCTCAGGATACTTCGGGGAAGTCTTTGAAGGATACTGGAAAGGGAAAGTCAAAGTGGCCATTAAGGTCATTGCCAAGGGTAAGTACCATTTTTCTTGGCTGGATGGGCAGTCACAATTTAACTTTGGGTCCTATTTCATCGACAATTTACATATAGATAGAACTCCCCAGGTACGGCATTCCGCTTCACACTCATGTTCTCCCATTCCTCCTACCTCTTTCTCCAAGTCAGAGAGCTTCCAGGGAACCTTAAAGAAAAAGACCTCTACTTGCAACTTTGACCTTATCTCTTCTAATAGTTCATCCCTTTCATCACTTTGCTCTCATTTTCAATCTCTCCTTATCTATTGGCTCCTTTCTTGCTGCCTACTAAAACCCAGATCTTCCTCAGAGGCATCTAAGTGGCCCAGGGAATACAGCTCTGGTACTACAATCAGGATGACCTGAGCTCAGATCTGATCTCAGACACTTACTAGCTGTCTGATGAGTAAGTCACTTAACCTCTGTCTGCCCCAATTTCAACCATAAAATGGGGATAATAAATGCATTTACCTCCCAGGGTTGATGTGGGGATCAAATGAGATAATATTTATAAAAATTATTTAGCACAGTGCTGGGCACATACAAGTTGCTGAACAAATGTTTGCTTTCTTCCTTAAAAACTTTTAATTTGACTTTATCATCCCCTCAAACTGTCATTCCATTTCTTACCTCCTTTTGATAACCAAGCTCCTAGGTAAAGTCCTCTTTACTGCCTCCACTTCCTTTCTTCCTACTCTACAATCTGTTGTAATCTGACTTCTGACCCAGTCAGTTTTTTGAAACTTTACTCAAGCTTACCATCAATCTCTTAATTACATATGTATTCCCGAGCTTCTTCTGCACCTGAATTTTCTGCCTTATCCGTATCTAATCAGAGGTAGAAGAGTTCTATTTCCTTCAGTCACCTCTCTTCTTGTTGGTGGTCTAAAGAGATCTCACTCCCCAACCCTCGGTCAGGGACAGGAAGCTGATCTCTCCTTCTTCAGCCTAGTCCACATCAAATCTTGTTAGGGAAGGAGAACCTTTCTCTTTCCCTGACACCTCACTCAGTCTCATAGCTTTTGTTTGTAAAACCTGCACCTTCCATAAGTGATCTTGTATTTACTTAAGAATGAATGATTGAAAAACCATTTAAGTGCCTATGATTTTCCAGGTGTTGTGCTAGGGGCTAGGGACACAAATAGAAAAGTTAATTCATTCTTCTCCTTAAGGTATTTATATTCTAATAGAGGCAGACAACCTACATATGAGTACATGGGACAGGGAATCACAGACATGATGAGCAGAGCCACAGGGCTATACATTGTCAGGACCATTCCAGAAACTGTGGTAGTATTGATCTGATTGCTGTTCCCAGGCCAAGAGATGGAAAGCTGGGTCAGGTTAAACACATGGTATCAGGACAGATAAAGGATGTGAAACATATCAGGCCATAGGATGAGTTAGGTGAGATGGCACTCATCAATCAGTGCAGTTGAACCACAGTGGAGTTCCAAAATGGATTCACTTCTTCAAGGAGGGGAAGTTATTTATCTGTTTATATTGTTTCCCAGTATAAGAACATGAGACTGTTTCTCATTTCTTTTTTTGTATCCCTAGTATTTAATACAGTGCCTGGTATATAAGAGGTGCCTAATTAGTGCTTGGTTGTCTGATGAAGGTGTTGGAGTAAAAAACTCTGTTTCCTTTTAGCTCTAAATCTTATGACTCACTTCTTTCATGTACAATATCCACCTTGATTCAGGACTGCTTTGAAGAGGCTAACCCAGAAAGAATCTTCTCCCTTTTCTGGAACTTTAAATCAATTCCCTTTCTATTCCCGCAGATGACCTAATGCACCAGAACACCTTCTACTCAGAGATTGAGGTTATGAAGAATCTACGCCACAAACACATTCTCTCTCTGTATGCGATTTCTTCCGTTGGGGACCCTGTCTACATCATCACTGAATTGATGCCCAAAGGAAACCTTCTGGAACTCCTTCGAGGTAGGAACAGGAGGAGGCAGTCAATGGACCAGAGTTTGGCCTACAAAAACTCTAGTGCTTCAAGAACAGCTCCTGATTCAATACACAGAGGTGGCCCATGAGAAAGACCTTTGCATTTGAATAAGGAGTAATGAATGACCTCTTGTCTCCCCAACTGCTGTTTTCTTAACAGCAGTGTGGTCAGAGTACTTTAACCTGAGCTAAAGAGGCAGGGAGTGTGGTGAATGACAAACTCAGACTTGGGGTTAAGTCCTGACTCTGCCACTGGGCCTGAGCAAGTCAACCCCCTACTCTGGGACTCAGTTCTTCACCTATCAAATGAGATGGTAGAAAATGACTGGATAATTTTAAGATACCTTCTAACTGACATTCTTTGATCTTGGCTCCTCTATGTACTACATGAGTGACCTTGGACAAGTTCCTTTATTCCCCTGAGTTTTAATTTTATCTGTAAAATGAGGAAGTTGGACCAAATAAACACTAAATTCCAAAGCCTATGATCCTAAGATCCCATGTTCTTGTGATTCCATGAAAAGCAAAGTAAATATTCTCCTCATAGATATTCTATAGTGCATGACAGAGCGTAGGAGAATGTAAGTGTGAATTAGCTAGAATTTATCCATTTTTTAAGTTCTCTCCAGTGATATATATGATGAATATTTCACTCCAACCTTCTCCTGCTCTACTGTATTTTGTCCCATCCCCATCATCATCATTTTTCTTTTTGGATTGACCTGGTTGAACAGCTATGGTAAAGAGCATTGGAGACCTCATTCTTTGTCTCTCACAGACCCTGAAGGGGTAAAATTGCCCACTGCGGAGCTTGTGGATATAGCATCTCAAATATCAGAGGGCATGTGCTACCTTGAATCACAGAATTATATTCACCGAGACCTGGCTGCTAGGAACATCCTTGTGGGGGAAAATAACATCTGCAAAGTGGGAGACTTTGGGCTGGCCCGACTTATCAAGGTAAACTTCAGATTCCAAAGCCTTCAACTCAAACTTCAGTTCACAGCAGTACATATGAAAACCTTACCTCAGAGGACTCCTTCCTCTATTGCTAATTTGGGATTTTCAGGGTCAAACTGTGTTCTCCACATCCACATTGTTGTTTGTTACAACATGAACACTACCTTCTACTTGGATACCAGTAGTGTAAGGAAGCAGGCTTACTAGAGAGAGAAAGAGTTAAGATTCAGTTCCCTTGTTTTATGATTGGGGAAATGACTATAGTTCTTCAAGGCAATGCAGCACAGTAGAAAGTATGCTGTATTTCAAGTCAGAGAAACTTGGTTCAAAACTCAGTCTTGCCACTTTGCTACTTGTGTGACCTTAAGCAAGTCATTTATGAGTCCCAATTTCCTCATTTGTAAAATGAGAATGTTAAACTAGCTGACCTCTAAGGTCTAAATCTATGATCTTTTGATTCCCCACAGATGGATAGCTGTCCTTAGTGCTGGCCAGCTGGGTCAGGGAGCCTGGCCATAGTCATTGGAGAACAACCCCATCTTTTTGTCTTTCTCTCTTCCTCTTCCCTATGGATACTCTGCTTCAACCAAACTGAATTATCTCATTGTCTCCCAAATATGACATAGCCTTTCCTACCTCTAGGATCTGGCTCCCATTGCTTACTCCAAATGGAATGTCCTTCTTCCCACACTTAACCTGTTCCAAATTCCTGTTATTGTTCAGTCATTCCAGTCATGTCCAACTCTTTGTGAGGCCATTTGAGTTTTTCTTGGCAAAGGTACTGGAGTAGTTTGCCATTTCCTTCTCCAGTTCATTTTACAGATGAGGAAACTGAGGCAAATAGTGACTTCCCAGGGTCACATAGCTAGTAAGTGTCTGAGGTCAGATTTAAACTCAGAAAGATGAGTTTTCCTGACTCTAGGACTGGCAGTCTCTCCATTGTGCCACCTACATGACTATTCAAAATTCTACCCAACCTTAAAAGGCTGGTTCACATTTTTCCTCTTCTGTAAAGTTTTTCTTGACTTCTCCAACACAGAGTGATCTCTCCCTCCACTGACTTCTTACAGTATTTGTTATCTGCTTTAGACTTCTGACACATACAACTGACTGCCTAGTTATCTCCTCTGTGACCTCCACATTTTGTTTGTTCAGCTAGATAGTAAAGCTCTCAAGGGCAAGAATAATGCTTCTTTCAAATTGTCATACTTGGTACAATGCACCTCAATGAACTGATTCAATTCCATAAGTTTTTATGAAGTATCTACTCTATATTGTTCACTGTTCCAGAGAAGGTCAAGGAATTTCAGGTTAGTAGAGGAGTATGACACATACAGCATAGTTCTAATACAAAATGACACAAGCTAAATGCATTAGATAAATAGGAATGAAGCACTACGTGAAGTCAGAGAGGAAAGGTCATTCCTAACTATTGTGGAAGACTTCTTTTTTTAAAAATTAAATTATTTTATTTGTTTTCAGTGTTCTACAATCATTTCCATATATTTTAGATTTTTTTCCCTTCCCTCCCTCTCCTTCTTCCTTCCCACTCCACTCCCTCCCTGAGATGGCACACAATTTTATGTAGGTTCTACACATACATTCCTATTAAATACATTTTCACCTTAGTCATGTTGCATAGAAGAATTAAAATGAATGAGAGAAATCATAAAACAAAACAAAACATAACACAAAAGAAAATGGTCTGCTTTATTCTGTGATCAAATTCCATAGTTCCTTCTCTGGATGTGAAGAATTCTTTAAGTCGGTGCCATTTGAATTGGTCTTTAAAAGACCTAGGAAGAAAAATAAATCCCTACCCCGGAACATGAACTTGGACAGACTTCACGAGATAGTAGAGGATAGAAGGGCCTGGCATGATATGGTCCATGGGGTTACAAAGTATTGGACATAACTCAGTAATTGAACAACAGCAAAGGAATTTATTAGGTTACTTCTGGGGTCAGGGGGTTGATAGGGAAAATGTTTAGGCAAGGAATTAGAGAAGAGGAAACCCGTCATGAACAAGAGGTGGTAAGGCATCCAGTTTAACTGGAAGAAAATGTTCCTGGAAAGGAGTAACATGAGATAAGGCTGGAAAAGTGGTGTGTCACCACCTGTGGTGATAAAGGAAGACCTTGAATGCCAGGCAAAAGTGTTTGAATTTTACCCTTGGAAGGTAATAAAGAGCCATAGAAGATATTTGAGGAGAGAAGTGACATGACCAGATCTGTACATAGGAAGACTAGCTGGCCCCATACAAGTATCAGCATAGGACCAGTGTCTGGAAAGCCGTGGGAATCCTCTTTACACCAAGGGATGTTGGAAACAGCATTGCCTTACATTGGTATTTTTAAGTTTGTGAAGAATTTCACAAAATTTGTGTTATTTGATGGCCACAAGAATCCTGTCAAGTAGGTAGACCAAGCATTAATATCATCTTAATTCTACAGATGACTACATTGAGATGCACAGTGGCTGAGGAATTGGGAGGATGGAATGGCTTCTAGTCTCTTCCTGCCACATGGGGAGGTTTCTCCACTTTATCCAAGTATCCATTCATGAACATTTATTAAGTACCTACTATATGCAAAGTACTGAGGACACAAAGATAGGTAGGACAAAGGCCTTACTCTTAAGCAGTGTATAACTTAATAATTTGTAAGCTTCCGTTATTTTAGTCCCCAGCACTATTATATACCCTGCTCCCCTTCTCTACTTTCCAAACATTGGTAATCTCTTTTTGCTTTTAATACTATAATACTGCAAGATTTGACTTTTCATAAATATCAGAAAGAATAGTCCCTTATAAACAATGGCATAAGAGGTCAGCCCTCCAGTCTCTGTGAATTAGAACAGCAGTTCTAAACAATTGGAAGAGATGTAGGTCCCATAGCATGTCTGCCAAATAACATTCTTCAGGGAAAATTCATTTCAACTGCTGTCAACAATTGAATAGCCTTGATGGTACTGAAATTCATGTAGAGTTTCTGAGAGTCTGATACCTGCCCTGAGACCAGGCACATCCTGGGCCAGCTACGTGCTCCCGTGGAAAGAATACCTTGCCTGGAGTCAGGAAGACCTGAATTCAATTCTGACCTCAGATGTTTACTAACTTTGTGATTCTGTGCAAGTGACTTGGCCTCTGTTTGTTTCAGTTTCCTCATCTGTCAAATAGGGATAATAGTAGATCTACCTCCAAGGGCTGTTGTGAGATTCAAAGGAGATAATTTTTGCACAGTACTTAGGACAGGGCTTGGCACATGGTACGGTGGTATATAAATGTTAGCTATTGTTATTAATCTCTCTTTCTAACAAAACTCTTGTGTTTACAGGATGATATTTACCTTTCCTATGCACACAACATCCCCTACAAATGGACGGCACCAGAAGCTATCTCCTATGGGTGTTATTCAATCAAATCTGATGTCTGGTCCTTTGGAATTCTCCTCTATGAAATCTTCAGCGGTGGACAGATACCTTACCCAGGTAGAACATTCTCTGAATTATAAATAGAAAGGGAAAGGGAATGCAGATGGATGATGGTAGTTAAGGTAGTCCTACATTGCTGATGTCAGTCATATGAGCGCTTATGGCAGGAAGTCCCATAACCTCTGACGTAGACATGCCCAAGATAATAGGGGAGAGCTCGGAAAGTATTGTCAAGGATATAATTCTTGTGATGCAAACTCATTGCTTCCTGGCCCTTGGTGTACTTTCTGCCAAATACTTTAGTTAGCTTAAAACCCAGTCTCATACACACCTGGTTTCCTTGTTCTCTTTTCTGTCAGCAAACTCAGTCCAAAGACAAGGTATAAAGGCCAGCTTAGGAAGAACAGCTCAGAGGTCTGGGATCTGCTGGCTTTAACATGCTGACTTGAGGCACTTCAGAATGGAAACTGGTGATTTTGCTGGGGCTACTGGCAGCAAATGGTGCCTTCCTGCCCCACAGATCAACTTTCCACAAATTACCAGCAGACAAAAATGAGTTCTGGGCTTGGATACCCTTAAGGTTTTAAGCCAAAGGCAGAGGGAAGATTTTTTTGCCCTATGAACCAAAGGTCTGGTAGACTCAGTGCCTGGTCACCTCAGATGCCAGAGGAAAAATGGAGTCTAACGCATAGTATGTATTTTTCTGGTCTTTCTTAGCTATGAAGATAAAAAACCTGTTGTTTTTCATTTTACCTCAAAACCTAAGGGGGATCAAAACACTATTTGTGCCTTATCCTTCCTAGTGAGAATGTCAGATAATCTTAAAGTTTCCTAGAGATTAGCAATGGTATGGAGTAGCAGAGTGTCTGACATAGTATTGGGGGAAACCTGGGTTTAAGTTCCACCTCTGACCCATGGGGCGCTTAATTAACCTCCATTAGACTTAATCTCAGGTGTAAAATGTAGATGATTTTTAGAGAGTGTTATAAAAAGACAGATAATTATTATTCATCATGCCCAGAAATTCTTTAGTCTCTATATCCATGGCTCTTATCCCTTTGTTTTCCTTTTCTTCTTTAGGGATGTCCAATACTGAGACTCACACGAAAGTCCTGGGCGGCTTTCGGATGCTCCGCCCCACAAAATGCCCACCCTCCATCTATGACCTCATGTGTAAATGCTGGAATCTGACTCCAGGAGAAAGACCCTGCTTCAAAAGCCTCAAAGAAAAACTCATTAGCTTCACCAATTATGAAAACCCACTCTGAGATGGGGGCCTTCCTGAAAGATATGCTTAAGAATAGTTCCTTACCATCAAACACCTCTACCTGGTACCCTATGAACAAGCTCAGTGGTCTTCCTTCCCCAGGATCATGAACCTTGGGCATGTAAAAGTTCCACGGGGACTGTGTCTGAAGGCAGTGTGGCCTAGTGCAGTGTTGCTGGACCTTGAGGTAGAAAGCCTGGATTTGAGTCTGGGCGCCAACATTCTTGGATACTTGCACAGACTTCCAAGAATGACTCTATTTCTCTGGACTGCTATTCTTCTCTGAATAATAATACTCATGCTACCTCTGTCACAGGGCTGTTGTGAGGAAATCATTTTTTAAACGTTAAAACTATCAAAATGTCAGCTGCTATGGTCGGTGCTGCCCCTTGCTCCGGTTGGGGCTGTGTGGTGTGTACAAAACAGAAGGTCACTTGAAGTATGTGAATGCAGTGAGATCAGAGCATAGCTAACCTTCAAAAATGCCCAAAGGCAAAGTAGTTTTTTTGTTTCTATTTCATTTACTAAAACTTTGCTGTTATAAAATGAATAAATTTCATTTACAACGAAAGATTAAGAACTTCTGGACTGTCATAGGCTCTAAGCTACAGGAGATACCTACGAGAAACTCAAAAATGGAAGTTCAAGTTTGCTGAGGCTGTCCAAGTGCCCTTGGTAAGCCTCATTTAGAGGGCATGTAGTGCAGTGAAAAATGCGTCAGATTGGCACCAGAGGGATAATAGGAATTTTGAGCAAGTCACCTAAATTTTTCAGATCTTAATCATGTGTAAAAGAAAAGTGTTTAGATGTGATGTTTCTTGGGTCACTTCTTGCCCTAATCTGAGCTGTAACTGTGCCATACCATCGCTCATTTTTTGTAAGGGAAAAACTCTGGCCCTGGGGTGGGAATCTTAGGATAAAGTAATAAAATTGTGCAGTGGGGAAAGGAAAAAGGGTTTTTAAATTTTTGATCATGAGGAGTTACTAAATTCTAAACTGTAATTCAGGCTGTATCCAATTCAAACTTGGGCAGGACTACAGCCTGAGTCTACAGCTGGTATTGAATGGAAATTTCAGCAACCCTCCTTCTATTTTCAGATCCTGTTTTCAACCCTGATTTCTTACTTGTTCTCTCTGTGAACTGTAAGGCTTGTATTATACGGTCTGTACACAATGTTCACAAGTTAATAATGTGTGTGTGTGTGTGTATGTGTCTCTGTGTGTGTGTGTGTCTGTGTGTGTGTTTAGGGAGAGAGTGAAACTCTTGGAAGAATGAGGAAAAGTGACCTGTATGTGGAGTCAGAGAATCTGAGTTCAAATTCTGTCTCTTCCCCTTTTTGTCACCTCAATTTGTTACAGCCTCAATTTTCTTATCTGTAAAACGAGGAGGTTGGACTGAACTCTATTAGCTCTTCTTAAACTGTGGGCTACAGTAAAAGGTTTCTGAACGCGCAAGGACCAAAAATTGATTCAAAATCAAACGCATAATGAAACTGAAGTGTTTCCGGCAGCGCTTAACCATGTAACCTTGGTTCTGAACCCAAAGCTTGTGCACTTTACATTGTACATGCCCTCACACTGCTGAAACTTGGAAGTTTAAGAAGCCCTGCCTAGGTTACCTTACAGTTTTAAGTCTGTTGTCTAATGATCCTTTGATACCTACTAAAGCTTCCTGGGACTGCTGCCCTGATCATCCTTTAGGGGTAGAGTGAGTATACCCTGAACCTATGAACATTTAAGTCATTACTATGTCTGAAGATGCCCGAGCCCCCTCTGGGTAGAGTTTATTTGAAGTGTTTGCAGCAATGTTGGCCCTTGGTATCTGAAATCCTAAACCTGGGTCCAAGCATTACACATCCATTATGACTTGACTTCTCTTTTATTTCACTCCAAGTGGGAGAATTGGTTTAAATGGCCCATTGACCATGAAAATATAAGCTTCCTGGTTTCCCTCCTATTAAACCCCACCACTGACCCACCTGGGAGTGAGCTGGGATTTAAGTCAGCTCTCTGATGGTAATAACTGTCTGTGCTGAAGCTCGTTATTTGTGGGGAACCCTTCTCTTCCTCTCAAATCCCTGTGCAGGTTATTAGCAGGAGCATATCCTACACATTCTCCTACCTGTGCCCTCTCTGCTACAAGATTCAGTTGGTAGGCAGGTCCTGCTGGTGACTTGCTCTAAAATCAGAGGCCATTGGAACCTCTTTGCCCTTATGCCAGGGAAAAGAAAGACTGTAAAACGAACTAGGTCTGTCATACTTTATAGAATACTGGCCACTGTCAAGGGCAGTTGGTTGGGCAGGGAGAGTGGTCCCCATGCAGCAACCAGTGACCACTGCTGACAGATACCACCTGGTCCCAATCTAACAATGGCTATTTATAGGCAGAAGTGGAGTTCAGGTTAAAAAGGAGCCATCTGCTATTCTGCCCTAGGACATGTTTGAGGGCAGACCTGTGTCCTGATGGGGAGGTTGAGGCAATGCCAGTCCCTAGGACAGGACAGCAAGCTTTCCTGATCATTGTAGCGATGACTAAAATGTACTCCCTTTCCCTTTGCTGCAGGGTGGTTACAAAATTACTTTTAAAGTAGGAGTGACCCTAAAAATCATGTAGTCCAACAACTTCATTTTTAATAAGAAACTTAAGCCCAGGGAGGTGACTTGCCCAGGATCACATAGCTAATCCGTGTCAGAGCCAGAAAGAGAGCCCCAAGTCACAGGGCTCAGAACAGCATGAACTTCCAAAGTGATTTGGCAAGACCTGTCTAAAAGCCCTGAGTGCTGGGGTAAGTGGATTAGGAATGAGGGGAGTGAATCCAGAAAAATAAACTCTCTCTGGGAAAAATTCTTCCCCAATTTCTAAGTCAACATGCCTACCTGAGGAGTACAACAGGTGCTTTCAAGGTTAATTTATACCCCAGGTTGCTTCATGTATTAACGCAGGTTCTGACAACACTCCCAACCAAATCATACTTTCAGTCTATGAGGGAACTAGTTTAAACAATCATTTCATAATTTGAATAAACTAGCAACCCTTCCTTGTTCATCTTTTGTAGAATTCCAGACTTTCAAGTGTTTACCCAAGTCAAAGCCTAACGATATAACTGCATCTGCTGAATCAGAACCAGTTGTCAGCGCTACACAAAAAGGAGGAATGGGAGCAAGGGAAGGTTGGCAGACCTGCCACGAGGCTTTCACCCTCCTGGTTTATGTTGCAGCTGGTAGCATATTGGAGAGAGGGCTGGATAAGGGTGTCAGGTAGGTAGACTTCGGTTCAAATCTGGACACACCCTGGACAAGTTACTTAACCTGTTTTGCTGTTTCTCCAATACTTGCGTGGGTTTTTGTAAAGATTAAATGTAGTAAGTGCTTAGCATACAGCAGTGCCATATAAATGCTTACCTCCTTCCCTTCCCCTCACATAACTCACTTCCTGGTGGTTGAGGATAGGGCTTAACGTGTATATCCTCTTCTCAGTATAGCATACAAAAAAGCACCCAGCCAATTCACTTAGGAATTAACTCTTTGTCCTTGTACAGTAAGGGGTGAGGCAAGGTAAGGAGGGTCACAGCTGGGACCCTGGGAATCAGTCCCTTTTGGACTATGAAAGGAACTCACAGCTAATTCCTGGCTGGCCTTAGTTCCCAGGGGGTCTCAAAGGAAAAACTGGTGTCTCCTACAGAAGAGGGGCCACATTACACAGCAGTTCCCTTTGCACATGCTCTCGTCTCCATCCCCAACCCAACTTCTTAGGCCTTATGCTTGGGGACTCTAGCTTTCTATCTTGTGAGATACATGGCAGACAGTTTGGCCCCTGGACATTTTTCCTTAGGATGGTGGGATCCTGAGAGGGAGATCTGAGGCTAAGAATACGGAAGATAGAAGGAAAGTCTTAAGTGTAAAGGAGAGGCAGGGGCAACACAAAAGGCCCCACTGAGCATCCCTGAGTATACAGATGCAGACCCAGAAAAGCACCAAATATCCCTTGGGATCTGGCAGGATGGAGCCCACCTTTTTCTGTGTTTTTCTCTTTTTTCCTCATCATTCCACTTCTCTTGCTACCTGCTTCCCCAGCTGCAGCAGGTTCTTTCCGACTATCTGGAGCAACTTTACAAGAAACTGGACTTTTAATATGGCTTAACTGCAGGGTTACAAATAGGTGATTAGAGGTGCTACCCTTCAAGAGACGGAATGGCCCAAACCACGAGAGGAAAGCACTCCATGAAGGCACACACCATTAAAAGGCTGCTCAAAGTTTATTAGTTTCTGTTGAGTACAAAGTAAACAAGTTACTGAGGCTGCTGAAAAGCACACAGGTGATTCAGACAGTAAAAAAACACATGACAGTGTGGTTTCCTTTACTTGTTTTTTGGTGTTTTGCTTTTGTTTTCCTTTAAAAAAAAAACCACACACACAACACAACTACTTCTACACTTAAGCAGCCTATCTATTCTAAGGGAATGGGTGGGAGAGGGAAGGGGGAGGGGAGGGGGAAATGGGCTCTGATGCCTAGCGCACTTCAGAAGCGGGGGAGCAGCAAAGGAGGGTGCTGCTGCTCATGCAGAAGGCCCCGGGCTGGTCTTGCTGGGCTCGCTGACATGCCGCTTCCTCATGGCCTCCTGAGCCAGGTCACAGGTGATCGTGCCATGAGCAACCTGGAAAGATCTTGAGCTGCAAGTCAAGTATCAGAGGGAGAGTCAAACATCACTAAATGCCAATGCTACAGAAAAGCACCAGCACCTCAAGAGGTGCTGGAGGTTAGGAAATCCCTTCTCCACTTGCCCCATAATTTCCAGTCTACCTCAGTTCATTTTTTTCTGCATTTTATGCTGTAATAAATTCTCACTCACTGAAGAATTATGCACAGGTAAACTAATGGCAAGTTAAAAACCTGGGTTTTTATTTAGGTGGAGGGGGGTTGAGGGAGGGTAGAGTTAAGTTGTCAAAGCCACATTATTTTTCCCCAAAGTCACTCAACTTTTTTTATCCCTCACCCTCAGGTTCCAAGCCACTACACAGCTACCTCCAATCAGAGGTTCACTTACTGCTCTGGGGATTCCAATACAGTTGTCATGAATGGATGACTCGACTTCCCGAAGAAGAAACTTGCCCACCAGTGGCCTGGGTCTGATTTGGGAAGCCCTAGAACATGCAAGAGAGAGTCACTCATCTTGGGAGCAACCCAGAACAGCTAACAATCTGTTATTCTGTAGAATTAACTCTCCTCTTCATTCAGGTCAAATGCTTCTCCCATAGCAAAGGAACAGATCAAATCCCAGCCTTTCTGCCTATCCCCGGTTGCTAGAAAGTACTAGGTGCTCTTGTTCATCCTTCTCTCACTTGACCACTATTTGCTTTTTACTAAGGTTAATTATGTTTTGTTTAGAATACCTAGAGGGATGGGCATGTTCCTAAGAAGGATTAATAAGGGTGTTATACTCACCAGGATGGTGGGGGATCACTTCCCCAGAGTACTCAGCACTTCCACAGGAGCTGTTGCTGGAAGTGGAACCCAGACGCCCTGGGAAGGAAACACCGTGTCACTAGTGCCTCCTTCCCTGGAATACAGGTAGTCTTCGGCCCCTATGGGTTCTTGGGGTGGCTACTAAAGGTCCCCCCCAAATCCCGGAATTCTGCCTCTTCCACCAAGGAGACTTCTTCCAGTAGATCAACAATTTATTATGACTTGTTTTTTTACCTAATCAAATCAGGGCTCTAAATGTACGGTTACTTATTCTCATATCACAAATTGGTGCCATTTGTAAAGATCAGCAAGGCTGTACACCAGTGGTATGCCTTTAGAACCACAGGTAAGAGTTAAGGGGCATACTCTTAGATGTTAAACAGGGTTTATAAAGTGCTTTCTTCCAACAACTTTGTAACGTAGGTAGTATAAGCAGGATTACACCTATTTTACAGATGAGAAAATGGAGGTTCAGAATGGTTAAGTGACTTGCCCAAGGTCACACAGCTACTAAGAGGTAGAGCCAGGACTCAAACCTGGGTGGGTCTTCTGCCTCTGAATCCAGTGGTCTCTCCACTTACACTCTGCTGCACACCCTGACATCTTTTTCACCAGGTTGAGTTCAATTTATACCTAGGGGCTGTATGCTTTCTTTTCATAATGGATTTCCAAAAGTGCCAAGAGAATCCCCAGTCCTCCTGCAGACATCAGGTAGCTGAGTGCCCACAGGCACACTGGACCCTACAGTTCTAGCCAGGCTAGGGCTTGATGTGCCAGGGAGGCCTTACTTCGGTAGTAGTCATGGGTTGCTACAAGTGAACCGCTAGACGGGATTGCTGCCATGTTGCTTGTTCTTCTTGTGATGATGTAAACCTGCAGAGGAGACAGTTACAATTTTCAGAAGCACGTAAGTGATGCCCACTAGGCTGCAACTGTTCCTCCTCTAGTGACCTGGCTCTGTGGAGTCTGCAGCTCCAAAGAGGTTACATATTATCATGTGGACCCCAATACTTTTCTCAAGGAGGTATTCCTCAAGGCAACTGGAGAATTTCTGCCTACTTTCAGAAGTTTCTAAGACGATGGGTATGACTTCATGGGCTAAACCTTGGGCACTCTGGTCTCCTTCAGCCTCATAGGTCTTTCATGTATATCCCAACACTATGAGACAATGATTTTTGGAGAAATTATAGATAGGCCATCCTGCTTCTACCTTATTAATTCCAAAGTGTTAAAAAATAATTAAGATCTATGTTTGTATCATTAAATCCACTTGGAAATGAGAAAACTGGGGTGGTTTTTAAGAGACTTTCCTAGAGCACTGGCAAAGGAGGTGTTCTCAGAGAAATAATTACTTGTACAAGTTCAGTTTTCAATATTTCTCCTGAAAATCATGAAAGTACTATCTTCCCAGTAAAGCCAGGCTTCCAGCACAGTCATCTTTGACTCTTTCCTCCACCCCCAAACTGCCTAGCTCCATCAAAGTATCTTCTCTGGTATTTCTCCCATCTGTCCACTCCTTTCCATCAACTTGATATCACTCTAGTTCAAGTCCTTTTGCCTGGACCTGTATCAACTACAGATTCCAAAATAACTACACCTTCCCAAATTCAGTTAGATTACGCAAGCATGTCACATGTACCAGATTGCGGAATTACTTTTACGTTTTTCTTCCAGATAGTTCCTTTATAAAATTGTTTTCAAATGTCCAGGAAACCTAGCCTGATTCTTCTTCATCCCTCAGGCTAAAACTGTTCTCTTCCTCACCAAAATATCCTACAGCACCTGGAAGCTTCCTTTGTAACATATTCTCCCGAAAGGCAAGTTCCTCTTTAGGGACCTCCATTTTAGAATGGCCAAGATGGGGGTTGGGGGAACTGCGGGCTTGAGGTCATAAGTGGCCCTCAAGGGTGGCCCAAACAGGAAACCAAACTTCACAGAGCAAGTCCCCTTAAATAAATGGATTTGTTCTGCAAAACTTGGTCTCAGTCAAAGGGCCACACCCAAGGACCTAGAAGGCTAAAGGTGTTGTCCTTCATACTAAGATCAGTCACCAGGTTGGGGGAAGGGCACCTTCTCAATTCCCTTTTATGCACTGTCCTCCACCACCAGAATATAATCTCATAGTGGAAAAGTCCATTTTGTATCTCTTTGTGTCTCCAGAGCTTAGTACAGTGTCTGGCACATAGTGGGTGCTTAATAAATGCTTACTGATTAGACTCACATAGTCTAGAACAGGGCACTGCATAATATTCTAATCATGCCTAAGAAATGCTGGTTAAGCGGGATTCTAACGGCGACCCTGCGGACATTAGGAGTCCAACTCAAAGCTTTGCTTTTGAAGTTGTCTCATCACATAACTTGGTGGCAACGCTTAACATTCACAGTATTGAGCGGCCCCCTCTCACACCCTAACGTCCTCCATACATACACCTCAGAGCAGCAGCAACCTTTAGAGATCTTTCGTCCTACTAACTGCCTGTTCTCAGGCAACAAAGGGGGCCTGCAGGAGAAAACAGAAGAACATTGTTTGGCCTTAGCCGCGGTCAGCGCTTCCGAGCAGGGAAGGGAGACAAGCTCGCCTCTCACTAATTCCTCCAGACAACTGTCGATTTCAGCGCTGCCCCGTTTGCGGCTCCTCCCCTGCAGCCTTACATAACCTAAGCAGCGGGCGGGGGAGAGGGGTACCCCACCCAGAACTCCATCAAACCGGTTCAAACTGGCTCAGAGAAACCCGCTCCAGGGCCAAGCTTTCTCTGTTCCTGGCTTCCAAGCCTAAGCGACAGTAGAGGAGGAAGGGGGCGGGGGTGCAGTGTCTAAACTAGCTACCCCGCCCCCCCATCCCTTCCCAGATAACTACGGGCCGGCAGGAACCGGATCAGTCTCATCACAGAAGCGGGAGGGGAAGGCGCTGTTGTTCTCCAGAGCAGCAAGAGCCCGCCTCCCCACCTTAGCGTGCCCCGCCCAACAGCCTCCAAAGGAAGCTAAGCTAAACAAGAAAGGTTTAATTTATGCTAGGCCAGATGGGATTTAAAAGACAGGCTGTTCTGTCATTTGGTCCAGTGGGCCTCTTCATCGTACACACACAGCAGGGAAAACGTCCAGAGTTGGGCTTTGATGCTTTCAGGTATGCCCACCCCCTCCACCTTTGCAGGCAGTCCTGGTGTCTGGCCACATGCCCTAGGGATTTTTTTTTTTTTTTGCGGGGATGGGAGGGTGGGATACTGTACTCAAATTGATCCAGATGAGTCTGGGTTGGGTCTTTTCCGGCATCTGGCCTTTCTCTTACCTCTTTCCCCACCCGTTTCTGTCTGAACTGGTAGTAGTGGCTTCTGGTGAGCAACTAAAATCTCCACGTGTAAACAGGGAAAGTTTGCCTCCCAGAGATCAAGGCCAATTTTGACCTTAAGAAGCTTTGATCCAGCCAACCAAAGCCAGCACACGGGTGAAGTCCCTTCTAATGGCCGTATTTGGGAAGCAGCTCTGATAGGACAGAATTTCTGAGGTTGCCACGAGGGCCAACAGGGTATGTATGGTTCTGTTTGATAGAACCTAGATGCATTCAAGCCTCCCCGTTTTCTCCAAGAGTACCTAGAAATGGCGATCTGGGCGGTTGGGGGGTGTACAAAGAAAAGGGCTAGGCTTGCCCCAACACATGCTGTGGTTGAGGAAAAGTAGGGCATTCACTTCCAGTCCCCTACACAGTGATCCTGGGTGGGACGAAAGACTGTTCTCTCTCCACCCTAAACGGTAAGCCCGGGGCCAGAAAAAAGGCAAACAAAGCTTAACAAAGGTTGGGAACTGGCCAGGAAGGCAGACGATCACTAACGCGTGGTAGGAGGAAAATAAAAAGGTGGTGATCCCGCAGGGAAGTGATTGGGAAGGGGGGGCGCGGAGAATATTAATAGAAGAGGAAGTGGTTTATATTTTCTATATATATATATATTTTCTATATTATTTTCTTTCAAGGGGTTCCTAATCTACCTTTTTTTAGATGGAAAACACCTATCACCCCTAGTGCCCAAGTACAGCAGTGAATATTGTAGAAACCAGATAATTACAGTGAGCCAGGCCACCTCGGAAAGAGCTCACTTATCAACCAACCAAGAGCTAAGACTGAAGTACCTTTCCGCTTTCTAAGATCTCTGAAATCTCTGGAAGGTGTCGATTTCTCAAGATGTCTCCTTTTGGGGTTAAGTCAATGGGGTCTTGATTCCTCTTCCCTGGGAAGTAGCCTAGGGTAGCCAAAGCATGGCCTAGACCTTCACACTTGATCAAATCCTAACTTAGACACCTTTATTTATCACATAGAAGTTTTTATTTACCACAGCGTTTTGTGCCTCTTCTCGGCCGTCCTCCCAACCCCCAAGAAGTTACTTTGCATTTACTTAAATATATGCATGGGCTTCCCCCTATGAAATGGAAACTCCATAGAGGGCAGGGAGTTTTGTCTTCTGAAAACTCCAGTAGCTAGTACAGAATACATGTAAATAAATTTTGATTGAGAAGTCAACCATGACCTTTTCTGATCCTATTTTCCTTATCTATAAAATGAAAGGCTGGACTAGACAGTCTCTAAGGCCCCTTTCCCCTCGATTAAATTTTATTAGGCTCAGCCAATGCTCTAAAGTTCCTCAAATCTATCCTTTCCTAAGAACTCAATCATCAAAGAACCTTGAGGGTTCTTTTTTTTTAATGCGAATATTTATTTACATTACTTTTACTTGTTGTATTTCCTTATATTACGATTTAGAGTAATAGGAAAGGTTTTTAGAGATCTTCTGGAGTGCATCCCTTTCCATTTACAGATAAGGGAAACTGAGTGACTAGCTCGAGATTATGCTAGAGCGCTAAGCGACTTGCCAGAGGTAGTAAGCAGAGCCAGAACCGGAACCCAAAGTCCTTCCACTTGGATACACTCACCCTTCCGCGTGTATCTCTGGCCTGGAACTGCCCAAAACAAATCCAAATGCCCTGGCTCCTTTGCTAGCCTTCCTGGACAGTCTTTAAAATGGAGTCTGGACTTTGCCCTGTGAGGGTGGGGTCTCCTCTCCTCCCCTCCGGTCTCCCCTTTCTAGCCTTCTGCTACGAACTCAAAGCACAAGGCAGCCAAGAGTGAGGGACGGGGCGGGGAGAGCTGCCCAGCCCGCGAAAGACGGTTACAGCTACTAGCCCTTCTCTCAGCCTGCTTACCTTAGTGGCGGCTCCCGAGCAGCCCCTGCCAGGCAGTGAGTGGGCTGCGGCGGACGATCACGAGTGACCTGGCTCGGGGTAAAGGGGCGCTAGGCCACAGAGCCCATTTGTAAAGGAGATTACGGGAGGATACTCCACGGCAACGAAAATGCGAGAGTTCTTTGGGTTTGGCTAGAAGGGGCGGGCAAAGACTTATATAGAATGGTGAGAGGGGCGGGGGAAAGCTCCCGTCATTGGAGGTGGGAGGAGCGAAGCCCGGACTCCGCCTCCCTTCCCGGGCCCCGGTGGAGGCTCGGACGAACCCCGCTCAGGGTAAAGGAGGGACCGGGGCGCTTTGGCTGATAGAAGTGCGGAGAGGACCAAGACTTTCGCCCCTTTGCTCCACCCCAGGGCATTTGAGCTACTGGGAAGGGGCGGAGGATAAAAAGATGTGGTCCAAAAGTTATTCCTAATTGAAGAAGTTCCTAGAAAAAAAGAGCACTTGAACATTTAAAAAACCTCCCATGTTTATCAGCAGTTGGACACAGTCATCTGTCTTCCTCCTTTGCAGCTGGCCCGCGAAGCTTCCTGGACGGGCAAAAACCTGGTGCTTTTAGAGTCCCCTCCCCAACTTTGCTTTCTTGATTTGTTTACTTTGTGCCTGAGTACCTGTCTATAGTATGTGTGTCTGTGCGCGTGTGTGTGTGTGTCTGTGTGTGTCTCTGTGTGTAAAATCAAAGTTCCCAGAGTAGGGGTGTGTGTTTAGGCTGTGTGGAACCCTTTCATTTCAGAGACCTTCAGCAGACTGGGGAGGACCCTCCTAGCTTGCAAGATACTCTGAGTCAATGGTATTCCTGAGGCTTCCCTTGCCCATTGTCTGCCATGGTCTTAATAGAACCCCTAGATTTATCAAAGCTGACCTAAAGACCAGGATGATAAGGGCCAGGACTGAGGGCTGGGTTGCTGATGGGAGACAGGAAGGACGGGAAGAGGGAGTAGCAGAGTTTAGTAGGGGTAGAGTCCTTATTTTCCCCTCACTTCAAAGAAATCTACCGTAATGTTATTGAAACACTTTCTTTAAAATGAAGTAGCTTGTGCTATTTTGGCTTAGGAGGTGAGGGGATCTGAGGATGGGGCAGGTGGAATCTGTCAAAAATTGAGGGGCAGATTGCCTGTTATCCTAAGTCCTCCAAATCCTTCTTCCAGCAGCAGACTTCCTCATCCAGTGTACTGATAGTTTCCCTTATCTTTGGACTAGGGATGAGAATAGGGCTAGGGCTACCTGCAACCTCCCAGTGCTCTGGTGGCTCTGAAAGTGAAGAATGCAGCATACTTCTGGGATACTGATTAACCCGGCTAAGGAGAGGCAGAGACTCGAGAAGGAGAAAGGGCAGGGAAAGTAGGGGCCCCAATAGAGATTTGGTAAATTCTCCAATAGTCTGAGAAGAGGCAGGGAAATAAAGGTGTTCGGGAGTGGACTGGTTATTCCAATTCTTTGGAATCCAGAAAGATTCCTGGGCAGACTACCACCTGGGTTCTGAAGTTACATAACAAAGATTAGGGACTCTGGGGGACTGAATGATAGGAGAATCGTTAGCCTAGAGCAAACCTAGGTAGAATGTTACTTCTGTATTCAAGTATATGAAAGGGTGCCATATAGAGCATAATTTTTTTTTCTGCTTAGACACGGAAGAACAAGGAGTAATGGGCATATATTGCAGGAGTAAGATTTTATCTTTTTTAAAACTTAATTTTATTTTCCCTCCAATTATCAAGCATCTGTTTTTTCTCCTTCCCCCCCATTGAAAAAAAGAGAAAAATCCCACCCCCAAAATTCCCACATTGGCCATGTGAAAAAAAAACACCCAAAGGATCTCATTCTTTATGAGTCCATCACATCTCCATCAAGAGATGGGTAGCATTCTTCATCATCAGTTCATTATGATCAGTGTTCAGTTTTTTTCAAAAATTGTTGTTATAATTATAAACTGTTCAGTTTCTGTTCAGTACACACTCCAGCTCTTCCTAGGTTTTCTCTGCAGTTATCTCTTTCATCATTTCTTATAGCACAATAATATTCCATTAATTTATGTGTCATAATTTTTTCAGTCGTTCCTCAACTGATGGGCATCTCCTTACTTGCTAATTTGCCACTACAAAACAAGCTGCCATAAACATTTTTATACAAATAGGACTTTTGATCTCTTTCTTCAATCTCTTTGGGATACATGCCTAGCATCACTGGTCAAAGAATATGTACAATTTAGTAACTTTTTAAGCTAGTTCCGTATTTCTTTCTAGTATAACTGAATCATAGATCCACCAGCTGTGGAGCTGTATACATGTTTTACCCAAACTCCTCTGACATTTGTCATTTTCTTTTTTTGTCAGTTTTCTAATCTGCTGGGTGTGAAGTAATTTCTATGATTATTATCGAACTGGAATATTTTTTCATATAGCTTTAGATAGCTTGTATATCTTCCCTTTTCAAATCCTTTGACTATTTATCAATTGGGAGATAGCTTTTTTAATTTGAATTAGCTCTGTCTTGGAAATGAGACTTTTCAGAGAGAAACATGCTGTAAAGATTCCGCCCTCCTCCCCCCCCCCCCCCCAGTTAACTGCTTCTATTTTAATTGTAGTTGTTTTGTATTTATTTGTGTAAAAAACATTTATATTTTATGTAATCCAAATTGTGATCTTTTCTATTCCTTTTTTAGGTCATGAACTCTTTCTCTATCCATTGATCTAAAAGGTAATATTTTATTATTCCTCTATCTTGTTTTGATGTCACATTTTATATCTAGGTCATATATCCATGTGGAGCTTATCTTGGTATATGCTGTGAAGTTTTGATCCAAATCTAGTTTCTGTCAGATTGATATCTAGTTTCTTTTTTTATTTTTTATTTTTATTTTTTATTAAATAATGAGTCCTTGCCCCAGTATCTTGGGTCTTTGGATTTATAAACACCAGACTACTAAGTTCATTTGCTTCTGTATGTTTTATACCTAATTTGTTCCACTAATCAACCTCTGGTTTAAAACCATTGTCAAATTGTTTCAATAAGTACTGTTTTGAAGTTACTTTTGGGACCTCCATTTTGAGAATAAGGCCCAGGTTAGCCATGTTTCATTTCCTTTCTGGCTGTTTTTCTGATTCTAACAACTTTACCACTGTGATTAAGCCTAGACCTCTTTTATCACCTGGGGCTTTCTCACTCTGCAATATCCTACCATCATGCTACGCTCTCCTTCTCTCATTAGTGCATTCCTTTCAAGGCTTTCATTTTGGGGAGTGTGATGGCAATCAAAATAGGATCTTTTGCTGTTTTTGTTTTAGTATAATCAAGTGCTTGCTTGAATCTTGCCTTTATCAATCAAGAGTCTTTAGTAGGAGTAAAGTACAGAAACAAGAATTTCTTTAACTAGAAACAGTATATATATGTTGTCAATGTGATTAAAGATGTTGCCCACTCGTTAATGGTCATTTGATTAGGGAAGATTTGTAGGAACACTCATAGCTTTTGTTAATGAGGCACTGGTTCTCAAGGGTTGGGATGCCCTCTGGTTCTAAAAAAGGTATAAATACTCTGAGGGTGAGGTTTTACTTTGGAGCTTAAGGTTTGAGTTCCAGATGAGGACTATAGTAAGCTGCTAAAGAGGCCCCTGGCTCTGAGAATCTAGATGTTGTGCTTCCATCTCTGGTAACATGGTCTGACAGCTGTACCTGTCTGTTGAATTATGGTCAGGCAGAGGAAGCCATGGTTGTTAATTACTTTGGGGCTTACTGACTGGAAGTGTTTGTTTGGCCAGATGGGGACTCTGGGAAGCTGCTAAGGAGCCCCCCCAGCTTTGAGTATCTAGATGTTATGCTTCCTTCTCTGGTAACAATGATCAGACAGTTGAGGTCCAATTGTCTGTTGAATTCAGGCAGAGGAAGCCATGTCTGTTGATCTTTTGATTTCTCTGTACTTTCATTGAAATTCAAGGTGCTGACTCCCAAGATGCTGACTCCCTGAACTAATTGAATGATATACGTACTTGGTTAAAGGAATGATACATGTGCTTGATAAAAGTGATTGTTAACTCCTTGAAAGTTATTTTCCTTTTATGAATGCAGATCTAAGAACCTGTGATAGCAGCTCCCCCCTCGCCGTGTATGTTGGGGTGCTTACTGAAACAGAGAGCATGGCCAGCCTCATTCCCATCCCACCTATGCTTTTGACTATAAGGACTACATTATTTTCTTCATTAGAATGTTAAGTTTCTCAAGGACAGGGATTGTCTTTTTGCTTGTATTTGTATCTTTAGTGCTTAGCACAGTGCCTGGCACATAGTGAATACTTAAATGCTTGTTACCTTTATTGTCGTTGTTTGGTTGTTTCAGTTATTTCTAACCCTTTGTGACCCCATTTGAGATTTTCTGGGCAAAGATACTGGAGTGGTTTGCCATTTCCTTCTCTAACTCACTTTATAGATGAGGAAACTGAAGCAAACAGGGTTGAGTGATTTGCCCAGGGTCGCATGCTTGTAAATATCTGAAGTGAGATTTGAGTTCAGGAAGATAAGTCTTCCTGACTTCAGGCCCAGCAGCACTTTATCCACTGTACCACCTGCCCACTTACCTATCTACCCACTTATAAAATGTAGACAAGGAAGTAAATGGGGATAATACATGTAATAACTATAGGTAAGTAGATATACCTTTAATAATACCTCACAAGGTTGTAGTGAGGGTCAAATGAATTTATGTATATAAATCTCAGTAATCATTAAAACAATATATAAATTTAATTTATTGTTATCAACATTGTGATGATTATCACAGAAAGGTTTTGAAGGGTTTATAGAATAAAGTAATGTGATCAAGCCGTCAACCAAGAGGGATTCATTGAACTACTATTTGCCAGACACTGTACTGGACCCAGAATGAAACAATTGTCACTCATAAGAAAAAAAGGAGGAAGGAAGAAAAAAAATTAAAACAGAAGGGAAAGCAGGGTAAACAGAATGCAGAAAGGAGATAGAGAATGATTCTGGCAAGGCTGGCCAACCAAGAGAGCTTACTATCACCCTTGTCTTTCTTTCAGTTAGAAAGGGATTCTATAGCATCTCTCAGCCATTTGGTAATCAAGGAGACTTATAAGAGGGAGATACTCTGCCCCTAGCCTGGAGGACTGTGAAAGCAAGGACCCTGAGATACATAGGAGGGCCTGCTATCACAGGTTCTTGGATACATTATTCTAAAAGGAAAGACAAATTTTGAGGGATCAACAGTCACTTTAATCAAGCACATATATCATTTACTTAGTTCAGGGGAAAAAGTCATCACTGTGAACTTCAGGGAAAATAGAAAGAAATGATAGTCAACAAACAGGGCTTGCAACTGACTGACATAAGCAATACATACATGCATATATAGTTAACCAGGGAGAGAAGCACCAAAGCTTTAGTGGCTGCCCGGAGTCTAGCCAAACAAACACTTCCAATCAGTAAGACCCAAAGGTTCCCCACCCCTTCCTTAAGGTTTTCTTCCTGTAGGAAGCTAAGATGTCATCTTGGGAGTGACATTCAGCTGACAGCTCTGAGACACCCTGTTCTTTCCGCCAAAGCCTATGAAGTAACAAGTTATGGAGCAACAAGTTATCAAGCAGAAGGAGCATATAACAAAAACTTATCACAAATTTGGTAACATTTATCCTTCTAGGGACTTGCATGAAGGGAAGATTTACCAACAGAAGTTAAGACTTCTGTAGGAAGGATGTCAGGCTTCCATTTTGGGGACATTCCTCTCCTGGCCTCCTGTCTTTCCCACTTCTTAGTAACATGTCCTTTGCTTTCTTCTCAGTTTTTTCAAATCTAGATGGAGTTTCCCATTTATGTTGCATATTGCTAATCTCCTTCCCTTCCAAAGAGCATTGATGATAAATCCAACTTTGAAAAAGTAGGGGTTGAACAACTAACTGATGGGGGCTGGCAGAGAGGGCTTCTTCGGCTAGGTACCTCAACACTGGAAGCTCTAGTTTTATTTTGACATTAGTTATGAGAAAAATAAAAATAACCTCTGTTTGAAAAGTTGGAAGCATTTCCTGGTGGCAGGGCAGCTGTTGACCATCTGAACTGAATTTTTCCATTGCTCTTTGTGAACACAGATGAAATTTCTTGCTTTTCCAGGGTGATTCTAGACATTGTAGGCACTGAATGGGTTTTTGTGAGGGTGGAAGAGTATTCCGTGACCACCTCAATTAGGGAAGGCAATAAAGACACCCTTCTACATCATCTTCAAGAGTTCAAATCCGACCTCAGACACTTACTAGCTGTGTGATCACCGACAAATCACTTAACTCTGTTTGCTTCAGTTTTTTCATCTGTAAAATGTGTTGGAGAAGGAAATGACAAACCACTCCAGTATTTTTGCCAAGAAAACCCCAAATGGAGTCACAGAGAGTTGGACATGATTAAAAATGACTGAACAATGAAACTACATCACTAGGGTTGGGCATCATGAATGAACCTAATTTATTGCTCACTACATTTTTATTAGGCAGTTATTGTGTGGAGGTAAAGTAGTATAATAGAATGAGTCCTAGATGGTGTCAAAAGGTCTTGGTTTAAATCCCAGATCTCTCAAGAAGAACCTGTATGACCTTGGTCAAGTTACTCAGCTTCTGCCGGCCTCAGTTTTTTTCATCTGCACAATGAGAAGTATGAATTAGATTGCTTCTAGGTCTCTTCCAGTTCTAAATCCATGATCCTAGGGTCCTGTATATGATACCGTAAAGTTCTAGGGCTACCATAGGACCCATGCTGTGTCTCAATCTGAGTGATAATAGCTGAACAAGTTGTGTTACATGATTGTGATGGAATACTGTTGTGCTATAAGAAATGAAAAGCGTGGTGTTTTTCAGGAAAACCTGGGAAGACTTACATGAACTGATGCAAAATGAAAGGAGCAGAATCAGGAGAACATTGTACATAGGAACAACAATTGTATGATGATCAACTGTGAATGACTTAGCTCTTCTCAGCAATACAGCGATGTTGTCTATCCCTAGAGAAAGTACTGATAGAATCTGAAAGCAGATTGAAGCATGCTATTTTTAAAATTTTATTTTTATTGTTTTTTTTGGCCTGTTTTCTTTCACAACATGACTAATATGGAAATATGTTTTGCATCACTGCATATGTGTAACCTGTATGAAACAGACTTGCCTTCTCAGTGAAGGGGGCGAAGAGGGAGGGAGAGAATTTGGAAGTCAGAATTTAAGAAATGTTAAAAATTGTTTATACATGTAATTTGGGAAAAAATAAAATACTAAATAAATATAGGGTCATATAAATATAATTATCATTATTTCTTTGTTTTCTCTTAAGAATAATCACTAGCATGTTAGCAAATTTTTAACAACTGGTTCTCAGGTGTGGGGGAAGGGGAGTGTACTAACGACACACTTCAAAGTTTAACCTGCATTATTAACATGTCTCTATCAATTTAAATCTAGACAATCAACAAAATAATAAAGCAAACCCTGAGTTACGGCATTTCCTGATTTCTGAGGTGGAAATGCTTAGGCTTAAATTTTCAGCATGTCCTTCAGTATAATCCTGGTATATCTTAGAGATTTTCTAATGGTAGGCATTATGCAGTGGTGGATAGAGTGCTGAACTTGGAATCAGGTAGACCTTGTTTCAAATCCTACTTCAAATGCTTATTAGCTTTGTGACCCTAGACCAGGCCTTTAATCTCTCATAACCTTAGTTTCCTCGTCTGTGGAATGGACATGACATCTGTAACACTTGGACTAGATCTGTGATTTTTATCTATATAGAGAGCTCCCAGCAAGGAACTTCTACTTCTGTGAAAATCAGCATCTTCTCTGCAATTATGGTCTTAGCCTTTAGAGGCATGGCTTAGCTGAGCCCACAGGGACTAGGGTATTTACTTCTCCCTATTCTGTACCAGCTAGGAGGTGTGAACTGGGTTGGTTCCAGGGAAGGCTACCTCTGGGGATGAGGGGGTCCCTTTTCTTACACTCGTTACCTCATTAATTCCCCTACCAATCATCCTAGGTACAATCTTATTATCATAAATTAGATTATGGCTCATAAGACGAGAGGATTCATCACAAAGTAGAATACTGTATGGGATAGATAATGTTCCTAAATAGAAAATGTTAATGTAAATGAAACATAGTATATTAACAGACAAATAAAAAAATTCAATAAGTTATAACTATTACAATCCACATGGAAGGTAGTATTTAAAATTTATTGGAAAATGTATGTCTTATTCTGCGATGTCAGTCCATTATCTTTTTGGTGAAGGTGAGTAGCGCAGTTTATCATTGGTTCTCTGGAATTATGGTAGGTCATTGCACTGATCAGAGTTCTTAAACTTTTCACAGTTGTTTTTCGTTAGAATGTTCTTTCTACTATATCAGTTGTCCTCATTTTGCTCACTTCATTTTGCATGAGTTTATATAAGTACACATTTTTCTTAATCTTTTACTTTTACTGTTTCTTACAGTGCAGTAGTATTCCATCCATATACATCCATATACCATAATTTATTTACTTACTCTCCAATTGATTGGCAACCCCCCTCCCTTAGTTTCCAGTTGTTTGCTATAACAAAAAATTCTACTATAAATATTTTTATACAGCTGGGTCCTTTTTCTCTTTCAGACACAGGCACCTCTAAGTCAAAGGGTACACACAGGTTAATTATTTTTTGTGTATAGTTCCAGATTGTTTTCTGGAGTGGCTCAACCTATTCATAGCTCCACCAACAGTGCATTTGTGTGCCTGTTTTTCAGCAGCTCCTCCAACAATCATCACTTTCCCCTCCCATCTCTCTCAGTCTAATAGATGTGAGGTAGAAACTGAGTTGCTTTAATTTCCATTTTTAGAAAAAAAAGTCAATATGAAAATTTGTTTTACTCAACTATGAATATTTGTTAGAAGGTTCCCCCCATATAAATGGAAGACATGGGAGGCAAGAAGAAGTTTTAGTGATAGCGTAGACAAAAGGAAATTAAGAAAAGGTAATTGAAGTATTTAAAAATGCACCAAAAAAGAATCACTGTAAAGTAGGACAGCCTTGAAAGTTACATGTTGAGTTTATCACTTTTTTTTAAAGAAAGCAATTTATATATAATAGATATATATAATATATCTATTAATAATATAATATATTATATATATCTAATAGATGTATATTATATACATCTATTATATATATAATAGATATATAATAGATATTTATAATTTCATGTATAATCCTCTTTTTTCTACCAAATATATGAAATTACCAATTTTATTTCATGTTTGTTGAGTACAGATGAAAACAGTCTGCAGAACTGTTAACTAAGCATTTTGCATTCAGTCTTGCACTCCAAAGTGAACTTTCTCCTTTTTGTGCTCAGATGTTTAATAGTCATTGGTTCTTGCATGTGCTGCTACTACAACCAACCACCTGAATGGATACACCAGGCTGTTCCTGTGTATACTAATGCTGTTGTATTCAGACCTCTGGACCTTTCAGCCCTCTGATACTTTTTGACACATTAATCTCAAAGTCACTGTTTAGTCAGGACATGGATGTAATGGTAGTTATGAGAGTTAAAGATATTCCCCACCCATAGGGAATTTGTTTTGTAGGTATGCCCACACCTTATGTTAATTTTGAATGAGGCACTGGTTCTCAAGGGTTGTGATGCCCTCTGGCTCTGAAAAGCGAATAAATACCTGAGGTGAGGTTTTTACTTTAGCACTTGCTTATTGGAAGTGTTTGTTTGGCCAGTGGAGAATCTGGGCAGCTGCTAAAGAGCCCTGCCCCCTCCCCTTCCTTTGAAAACCAGATATTGGTGCTTCTCTCTCTGGTAACTATGTATGTATGTAATGGTCAGACATTTGGAAGCCCTGTCTGTTGATCTTTATTTCTTGTTTGTATTTTCTCTGAAGTTCAGGGTACTGACTTTTTCCCATGAACTAACTGATTAAAGTGATTGTTGACCCCGCAAAAATTGCTTTCCTTTTAGAAGAGCAAAATTAAGAACTTGTACAGTGGGCCCTCCTGTGTATGCTGGGATCCTTGCTGTTATAATGGGAAATACAGGTCAGGAGACATTAAACAGGTGTATTGAGTTCACTTTCAGGCTTGCCTTCAGGGCATGTACACAAAACCAACTGAAGGCCAGGTGGGTGATAAGGACAATCACACACACTTTGCACCCAAAAAAAGAAAGGTGGAAGAGTCAGGTTGATCTCTTCTGCACATCCAGTGAGTCATTAGTCCTTCTGCCAGTAGCCAATTAGGGCTCAAATTGTGAGCCCTTCACCCCTTCGTCATGAATGAGCAGAAGTTGACCCCAAAGCTTGTTCGTGGTCAGTTGGAAGCAGGTAAGGAATATCTGTGTATATTCTTTACAGCCTGTATAACATGGCCTTACAGAGTGGCCAAGGGCACTGAGAAGTTAAAGGACTTGGCCAATGTCACACAGTGGATAAGTTTGTGTCAGTCAGAACCTGATCCCAGTTTGTATGTCAGAACTTCAACCTGGGTCTTCCTACTTCCCAACTAGCTTTCAATCTAATACATTTACACCATGCTTTCTCTTTTATCATTAAGTCAACACCATAGGATTGTTGTGAAGATAAAATAAGATAATGTAGGCAAAGAAGCCTTAATGTTTTATGTCAAGTCAGTTTAAAAAAATATTATACAAAGGCTCTATGTACAATATGAGTGGAAGTGGTGTTGTCTTATTATCTTGGTTTTTAGCTCCCATGAAGAAAAGTTGGGACAGTAGATGAATGGTACTCTTCAGGATCTGGAGGCTGATTCCCTACTTCTGCCATGCAACTCACAATACTATGGAATAAAGTTTTGCCAAAACTTTTCCCTTGTTTTCTTTTTAAAAAAATTATAATTTCTTTCTTTCTTTCTAGTTTTCAACATCCATTTCCACAAGATTTTGAGTTCCAAATTTTCTTTCCATCTCTCCCCTCCACCCACTCCAAGACAGCATGCATTCTGATTACCCCTTTCCCCAGTCTGCCCTCCCTTCCATCACACCCCTTCTTTCTCTTATCCCTATCCCCTCTATTTTCTTGGAGGATTTGGTAGATTTCTATAACCCATTGCTTGTATATCTTATTTCATAGTTTCATGTAAAAACAATTTTTAACATTCATTTTTAAAACTTTGAATTCCAACTTTTCTCCCTTCCTACCTCCCCACTCATCCCCCACTGAGAAGGCAAGCAATTCAATATAGGTTATACATGTGTAGTTATGCAAAAGACTTCCATAAAAGTCATGTTGTGGAAGACTAACTATAGTTCCTTCCATCCTATCCTTCCCCCCATTTATTCTATTCTCTCTTTTGACCTTATCCCTCCTCAAAAGTATTAGCTTCTAATTACACCCTCCTCCCATTTATCCTCCCTTCTATCATGTCCCCAGCCCCTGATTATCCCTTTGTCCCCTACTTTCCTGTAGTTGTAAGATAGAGTTTCATAATAAATTGAGTATGCATGTTATTCCGTCCTTAAGCCAAATATGATTAAAGTTCACTTTTCCCCTCTTACTTCCCTTCTCTTCCCTTCCATTGAAAATGCTTTTTCTTGCCTCTTTTATGTGAGACATAATTTGCCCCATTATATTTTTCCCTTTCTCCTCCCAATATATTCTTCTCTCACTCCTTAATTTTATTTTTTTAGGTATCATTCCTTTCTATTTAACTCACTCTGTGCCCTCTTTATATATATATATATATAAATTCCTTCAACTACCCTAGTACTAAGAAAAGTCTCAAGAGTTATAAATATTATCTTTCTGTGTAGGAATGTAAACAGTTCAACTTCAGTAAGTCGCTTATGATTTCCCTTTCCTGTTTCCCTTTTCATGCTTCTCTTGATTTTTGTTTTTGAAGATCAAATTTTGTATTCAGCTCTGGTCTTTTTATCAAGAATGCTTGAAAGTCTTGTATTTCATTGAATGATCATTTTCTCCCTGAAATATTATACTCAGTTTTTCTGGGTAGTTGATTCTTGGTTTTAATCCTACTTCCTTTGGCTTTCTGGAATATAATATTCCAAGCCCTGCATTCCCTTAATACAGAAGCTGCTCGATCTTGTGTTATCTTGTATTTCCACAATACTAGAATTGTTTCTTTCTGTATATAAGATCCATTTTGTTTTCCTGAAACTACTCAGATTCAATCTGTCCCACCAGTCAATTCAAGCATCACAAATGCTCAGATTCTTTAAGAATCTGGCCAGTATGGCAGATCTTTAATAAACCCTGTTTTTCTTTGGCTGAAAAGAAGGCTTGGGTTGAATTCTTTTGGTCAGGACCCGCATGTTGCTATTGAGGGATCCCAGCACCCCTAAACCTCAACTCTATACATTATTTTCCCCTAGAAAGCCGTTGTTAAACCTTTACCAACAGGACACTGTGATTACCCCCTTGGAGGGTTAAGGTCTGAGACCCATCTCCCTACTGAGGCCTTAAAGCAGTTCTTTACTTGAACATAGCAGGAAAGAGGAAGAGTAAAAGACTTTCCCTTTGGCTGATTGGTGAAGGATTGCTGTTTACAATAAATCAAAAGCTCTGATGTTGTACTGAGTACTTTTGCTTCTGTTAGCATAGGGAAGGCGGTGTTTGCAGGCATATGATTGGGACCACGCCCACTCTGCCTTTTCTTTTTGCTCTTATTCTAGTTTCTTTGAAAGGGAAACAAGTTTTCTTATTGCTGCTTTAGGCTGGATGGAAATTCTTCTAGGGCCCCAGGAAGCAGAGTTGTATGCATGTCTTGTGGGAACATTTAGGCTGCCCAATTATGGCTAATGAGCTTGATGGTTGTTCACCCTTCATTCTCAAAGAAAACCAATGAGATCATGAAGGTGGTGTGTTGAATTGCCAGAGAACTGGATTTAAGTGAGGTAGAGCATTCCCAAGTCATCACCTTCACTCTCGCCTTCAGAGTCATGTAAATCTACTGGCAAGACAAATTTGGCTAAACAACTGGCAATGGCCTAGGATGATGCAGTGGGTGACCTTGGCCTTTCTACATTAAGATTTTCCTAGGTTTCAGTTTGTCTGAGGTAACACATTCAATGACTAAGGACTAGGTAAGAATTGAGCCAGGAGCTGAACCAATTTACCATCACAAAACTATCAGTCCAGGCCATCTCTAAGCAGATCTCCCTTGGGTCTCTGTAGTGGAAGAGTCCAAATGGGATGGACCCATAAACAACTCAGCATGAAGATATCAAACTTAGTGTTTTCAGGACCTGAGATCATGTTCATTTTTGGTCCCATCTCCATTTTCTGATTCTGTTTTCTTGAATTTCAGTCTCTTGCACCTTAAATCTAAATTCCTCTGTACATCTCATTAATGAGGCCATCTAGGCCATAGTTGAAACAACATTACTATGTGATTTCAAGGAAAAGTTCCAACTTTGGGGAAATATGAAGCACTTCATATTTTATATTTCCCCAAAGCATCTATAGCATTTGACAGATTTCTTTGAATATTATTGTTCCACAAATCTCCTGTGTGACTCTAGGAGCATAGCTAAGTGTCAGTTTTCTACGGATGCAGCATTCACAATGTTCAATTCAACCTTTGTGTTTGTAACAGACCTGGTAGTAAAACAAATGTCAATATTTAAGCATTTAACTATGCAAAACTTATCTCAAAACTACTGATCTGACTTACAAAGAAACATGCCAGAAAATTCTGTTTATCTATCGTCTGAGAATAAAACAAAACAAACATAGTAATTTTTCTCCAGAGTGCCCTGAGATACTAGAGCATCCAATGAGTATCTTCAAATACATCTCTGAGTATCCTCAAGGAGTCCCCCACAGTACAGTGCCCCTCTGGGTTACTATTCTCACCCCAATGGTTCAATCCCTGGAGGGACAAGTACATTGGTTCAGGTACTTCATGGGTTTGCGTCCCTAGATCTGGGGCACTTAGGTGACTCTGTATAGAGATTATTGGGTCTGGAGACTCATCTTCCTGCATTCAAATCTGGCCTCAGACACTTAGTAGCTATGTGACTCTGGAAAAGTCACTTAACCCTATTTTCCTCAGTTTCTTCACCTGTAAAATAAATTGGAGAAGGAAATGCCTAACTGCTTCAGTATCTCTGCTAAAAAACTCCCAAATGGAGTCATGAAAAGCCAGACATCTCTGTCAACAATAAGGTTATGAGTCCCCAAATATGTTTTTGCCTCTAGTCAGCCAGAAGACATTATTAGCTTTAGCCATAGACATTTACTGAAATAGCATAGGCTCAACAATAGTAATAAAACACTGTCCTCCCAAAAAACTCTCCCAACAAATACAAAATCAGTGAGAAGTTTTCACACATACTGAATGTACTAGTAGAGAGACATACACTCTGGGAATTACTGTTGCTAAGGAACTGAGTCACACCTCCAATGTTACAGGGCCCTGAGGATTTTTTTTTCTTCTCAATAAATGTCCTCACCCTGTTCCCTACAGGATGCAATGTCTCTTTATGGGATTGTGAATTTGATGCAAGGCTGTAGTTCCTCCTGTCTCTAGCTTCTACCTTAGCTAAAATATTGGATCACTGTACTACTATGGGCTTTTGAACCAAACTAGAACACATATTCTGGGTCTAGGATCACCTGCCTCTCCAGGTTTGCTCCCTTGAGGTCTCAGCCCCTTACATTTGCTCCCTTGAGGTCTCAGGCGCTTACATTCTTGACCCTGAGGCCAGTCCCTTCTCCAGAAGCAGGATCCCTATCTTAGGTTCTAGGTTCTTTCTCCTGTGTTTGAATCCAGGCAGGCTCTTGATTAGCTGTGCATAAGTCATTTAATCTCTTTGGGCCTCAGTTCCTCAGGTAAGAGGACTGATATCTACCATAGTCCTCATACCCCTCCCATACCTCCATGGAATAGGATAACTATTCCCTAAAAGGCTACAAAATTCAGGCTTGATTGGTCTGACAGTAAGGTAAAATTTAGGCTATGCCTCCCTATGATGGGGTGTTTGTGTGCATGTACTTGGATCACATTTCTCCCTAGCCTCAAAACACTATCCCAGGCAGTTTCTCCCCAGTCCAAGGACACAGCCTGCCCCAGCAACAAAAAACGGAACTTATTCATCTGAACCAGCTGTGAACTGGATGAACTGACTGTGCACTGGGTCATAATGACATTTATTACTCACTGACTAATCACATGTATCCTAGACTTAGACATATGTGTACTCCCTTACATTTATCTTGTCTTACAAGATATTGATGACAGCAGCTTGGTATTCCTTAGTCAGTCCTGACCATTAGTTGACTTAGCAATGACGTATCAGGCCTAAAACCACACCTTCATGTAGCCCCCTCCTTGGGCTATTTTCTGATGAACTCTGGGTAAAATATCTGCACAGTAGATATGTGTGTGTTCCTTTAAGAACTAACCACTCTTTAACCACTTCTTAACCCCACCCCGAATCACCTAGTTAGCATGTTTGGCACATGTTTTTCTACAGAATATGCTATAGAAACTTTATTTGTACCACTCTAAGGTTGCAGATTCCTAAGAACTCTTGCCTACTAAAAAGTGTAATAAATCTTTACTTTGACCTCAACAATATTTGAATCTGTGAATTCATTCCAGGCAACCTGTCCCTGCACTCTAGTCTTTGGGGGATTTTAGAATTTCATCCATTTCCCCTTTCCCCGCTCTCATCACCTAGATGCATCTTCCTATTAGTTTCTGGCTCTGTTGATGTGACTTCCTTGTCATCTAGTGTTGAAGGCCAGGGGAGATCAGGATAGACCTTAGGGAAAACTGTTCTTTGAGACTGCTCATTATCATCCATAATGACTCTCCATGCCCCCCAGACGTTGCTGCCCCTTGAGACAAACAAGAGAATTACAGAAAACAAGGAATATGTAAAATAGATGCCCTTTAGGCTCTGATTTAATCAGTCAGAGACAAGCAGAATCTCACGTAGGCTTGCAGTTTCTGTCTATAAATACCCCAGATCAATAAAGGGAGCTGGTCTTTCTTCTCCTGACTCCCATGTCATTCTTCTTCACAAAATCACCTAGCGTGTAGGAATGCAGGCCCTCTGCTGCAATCTAGGGGTGTGAAAGGATTCAGTGCACTTCAGTGTTGATGGATACCAGTTGAAGTCACCACACCTTGCCCAGCTGAAACACACACACACACACACACACACACACACACACACACACACACACACACACACACACGCACATTTCTAGATGGAGATAAGGAGGGCTGCTTCTACTGGAACTTAGTACTACTATATCCTTATTGCATATTCTTACTTCATTGGAACTAAGTAAATCTCTTTTTGTTAACTATTTTCAGTGATCTATAAGTACCCCAATTTATCCCATTATCAAATATGAACTAACAAGGTACAGGGGTCAGGCCTATCCCTAACACCTCATCTATTTAAAAGGAGGATGTTGGACAAGATGTCTGAGATGCCTCCTAATTCTAATCCTATTTGTACCCGGAGACCCTAGATGTAAATCTTTGTTATTTGGTGTACACCTCAATCTTTTAAATATCCACATTTCCTTCTTTGCATGCTTTGTTTTGTCTGTCTTTTTAGTTCTTTGCCTTCTTTCTGGTTTCTGTTTTTTTTTTTAATTACCAATGACCTCTTGCTCTCCATGATAACCTTTCTGTTCATAATGAATCAGTTTTTGCATCTTACGATTATTTCTAAATATGAGAGACAAAAGAGTTCTATTTCTCTCTCTAGGGACAGAACTGAGATTGGACTGACGCAAGTCTCTGCACACGTAACATCATCTATATGGAAGATTTCTTTTGCATACATCCTCCTCTGATGCTTCACCCTAGTGTTGGGGTTCCTGAACATTATGGCAGTACACCAAAGACCAACTTGGCTAAGTTCAAATAACCACACTCCACATAACATTCTCTTATCTGCTCTCCTCTGCCCTGCTGCTGCATCTTCATGACCAGAGACTCTACCTTAGGAGACTTTCAGCTGGAATCCCTGTGGGCTTGGGGGTCCTGCTTGTGGAGTGCCTCACAGGGCCCAATATATCCATCCAGCAGACCCTGTGTCATATATCATATTACACTGCCTACTCTCTCCCAAGTTGTCCCTCCTTCCCTCTCGCTTTCCAGCTTTGGAATCAAAGTCAAATCAACATTACCATCACGACTGGAAAGGATCTATCTATGTCCCTACTGTGTCTTTTACCTTCTCTGAGGCTTTCTATATCACAACATCCTTTCTGGGCCATCACTCCTCTATATGTATTGTCTTCCCCTTTTTTTCTCCTTGAGAGCAAGGACTCTCTGGAATTGTTTATATACCCAATGTTTTAGCACAGTGCTTAGTATATATAAGCATTTAAAACACTCATTCTTCATTCATTGTAGAAGCTTATCACCAGAAGACTGGCTCCCAGTTGATAAATTAGATAAAAACTATTTATCAAGTCATGGATTTTCATTGGTGGATCCTTAAAGAATCAAAGTATGGAAAATATAGTCTCAGCTTTTTTTCCACTGTGCTTCCTTCCCCCCCCCCCCCCCCCCAGTACAGAAAGGCTCTCTTATGATCTTTATACAAAGAGATTTGTAATAATAATTCATGATTTAGGGCTTTTTTTTTGGTTTGTTTTAGGAGAGGCGTTTACAAAGCCCATTTCAGGGCGCATTAAGAATACAATAAAATCCAGTGGCCAAACAAGAACTCACACAATGAAACCTATTCCTAGGATGTGCCATGCTGGTCAGACCTGTTTGCTAGCTTTACCAGATGAAGAAAGGACAATAAAAATGATATTAACTAGCAATATAATGCTTTAAGGTTTGCAATGGACTACAAATGTTTCATTGGATTCTCATAATAATCCTGGGAGGTAAATATAGTTGTAATCCCCATTTTTCACATGAAGCATTTGATTACTTTATAACTTCATAGACATTCATAGAGTTTGATTGGGCATGCTGGTTGGTATAAGTTACTATATTTGGTTTTCCTTTGATGCATGCTGAAAAAAGATCTTTTTTCCTTCCTTCCTTCCTTCCTCCCTTCCTCCCTCCCTTCCTCCCTTCCTCCTTTCCTTCCTTCCTTTCTTTCATTCCTTCTTCCCTTCTCTTTCTTATTTTTTCCTCCTGCATTACTTCCTAAAACTGTGGTTGAACTTTGGGCACAAGGGGAAGGATTAATATGTTAACCTTCCTTCCTTTCCCTTCCTTCCTTCCTTTTATTTTTAAAAAGGCCATTATTTACCTCCTTTCTTATTAAGTCTTAATCATTGAATGGGCACTGCCTCAGTCAAACTGAGACCTGTTAAAGACTTTAGCTTGAAAAGGCCAAGGTCCCACTCTGCATCCTGGACCACCTCCAATTATCCTGATTAATATATGGCCACTGGACCCAAATGGCTGCAGAGAAGAAGGTGAGGTTGGTGACTCAGCACAGTTTTCTCTCACTTAACTCCAATCCATTTGCAGTTCATGGTATCACCTCCCTGAAGTCATTGTCCTCTTCAAGAATGAAGGACAAACCACCAGAAAGATTAATAGTCACACAACTTGTTTGTATTAGAGAGTGGATCTGAACCCAGTTCTATCCTGCTCCCAAATGGAGAACTCCCAGATAGATTAAGAAGTTACTTTGAGAAGTCTTGGATCTTATATTCTCCAGCATTTTTCTGCTTTCTCTGACCATTCAGTTGCTCTTTTGAAAGTCAGACATCTATTGGTTTTTATAGAGGGTATGGCTCATATAGAAAAGAAGGGAGAGAATATCCCAGTCCACCAGGGAACTTCTCTCAGGTTCCCCTTGACACCATTTCTGTTTTCTTTGGCCCCTCCATCTTTGAAACTGAGGGAAAATGGCATTGTGTCTATTTTATGAAGGCTGAGAGAATAGAGAAGCAGAGCAGGGACAGAGATTTTACTTGTGTAATAGGCTTAAGAAACAAATTCCTCATATGTAGCAGATTGTGAAGAATGCAGCCCCACATGTAAGGGATTATGGGGTTATAGGGGTGCTGGAGCCAATTCTAATTATTGAAGGTTGATTGTTAAATTTAGTGTTGGGGCAGCTAGGTGATGTGATAGAGTGCTGGGCCTGGAGTCAGGAAGATTCATCTTTCTGAATTCAAATCTAGCCTCAGACACTGCCTGTGTGATCCTGGGAAAGTCACTTTACTCTGTTTGCTTCAGTTTCCTCATTTGTAAAATGAGCTGGACAAGTAAATGGCACACTGCTCCAGTGTGTCTGCCAAGGAAACCCGAATGGGATCATGAAGAGTCAGACACGCTGAAAAACAACTGAAGTACAATAAATTTTTGGTGTGACCATTTTACCCCACAGAAACCAGCAATTGCTACAAATCAGGGCTTGATTTATTGTTTGCTGATTATCTACACTTAAAGTATTAATGATGCAGATTAAAAAGCGTGTGGGCATACTTTCCCAGCATCCTCAGCTCAATTGTTAATCACTTACCAATTTCTCAATAAACAATGCTTGAGCTCTCAACAGGAGTGCAGTAGAAGGCTCAGGGAATGAAGTCATCCCCAGAATGCAGGCCTGGTGACTGTAGGGGTACTACTACAACTGATTACTGACTTTTTAAAAAATAGCATTTTAAGTTTGATGAAGTGCTTAACATTTAATATGTCGTTTGAACCTTAAAACATCACTTCTAGGTCACCCAATCTCAGCCTGCAACTTGATTGATTATTACATATTTAAACTTATCCTCTTATGTTCTGTAGCAATATAGGCCTATATTTGGATAATTTATTTCTCATTAATAAACTTATAATCTCTGTCTCATTGTTTACTTAGCTCGAACCCTTACTGCTGCTTCCCTACTGCTTACAAACATGTCCATGTTCCATCCAAAAAAAAATTCTTCACTTAATCTGTCCATCCTTGCTATTATCCCATTTTCCCTCCTTTTGTACAGTACGGTACAGTGGGTGTAATTGGTGCCACCACCATCTTTCCTTTTACTTTCTTCTCTCTACAATATGACTTTTGACTTCTTCATTTAACTGAAACTGCTCTTTCTAAAGTTGCTAATGATCTGTTAATTGCCAAATCCAATGACCTTTTCTCAGTTCTCATCCTTCTTGACCTCGCTACAGCCTCTACCACAGCTAATGACTCTCTTTTTGATATTCTCTTCTCTCTAGGTTTTCTTGACACTGTCCTCTCCTGATTTTCTTTCTACCTATCTGACTGATCCTTCTCAATTTACTTTGGTGGATCTTCATCCGAGTCATAACTGCTATCTGTGGGTGTCCCACAGGGCTCTGCCCTGGGGTCCTCTTGGCTTCTTCTATGTAATTTCATGTTAGTGATTTCATCATCTCCTATGGCTTCAATTTTCATCTCTATGCTGATGATTCTCAAATCCACTAACCCTAACTAGTGACCTGCACAGCCCTCCCTCACTCAAAACAAAGTCAAGTGCAAATCATGTCATCATTTCTCCAATGGCATGGTCTTCTTCAACAACGAAGGACAAACACAACAACCCTAACTCTAACTGATCTCTCTGTTGAGTTCCAATCTCACAACTCCAACTTCCTATTGGATTTCTCATACTGGATATCCTGTAGATTAAACTCCACAAGTCCCAAAATGAACTTATTAGCTTTCCCCGCAAACCCTCATCTCATAATTCTCCTGTTACCATTGAAGGTTCCACCATCTTCCCACATACCTTGGCTCTTAACCTAGAAATCATCTTCAACTCTTTACTTTCTTTCACTGGATGCTGCTTCTCCCCCTTCCCCCTCCCCCCATTGCTTAGAATTCTCTCTCTCTTCATCGAAGTCTCCTTCTCTTTTTCTTCTCCTTCTCTTCTCTTAGTACTCTTCAAGTACCAGCTAAAATCTTACTCTCTCCTATTTATACTGTATAGCTTGCTTTGTATATATTTGGTTGCATGTTGTCTCCCCTATTGGATCAAGGGAAGGGACTATCTTTCCCTTTTTTGTATCCCCAGCATTTATCAGAGTGCTTGGCACATAGTAGGCATTTAATAAATGTTGGTTGAGTTGAAATTTGATTTTGTTGTTTTTCTGTTGTTTTTGTTGTATCCAACTCTTCATGGCTCCATTTGGGTTGTCTTGACAAAGATACTGGAGTTTTTTGCCATTTTCTTTTCCAGCTTATTTTTCAGATGAAGAAGCTGAGAAAAACAGGGTTAAGTGACTTGCCCAGAGTCACACAGCTAGTAAGTGTCCTAAGGACAAATTTGATCTCAGGTTTTCCTGAGCTCTATCCACAGCTACACCTAGCTGCCTTTGTTTATTTTTTCCAAAGTGTCCTGTGTATAGCTTGTTTTTACAGTTTCTTTTCATACTATCTCTCCCAGTAGACTGAGCACTTGAGGTCAGAGACCGCGTTTTGCTTTTCTTTCTACTTCCAACACTTAGCACAGCATCTAGCACATAGCAGGTACTTAACAAATGTTTTTTGCCAGCCTGAGTATGGGATGATGGTCTTTTCTTTAGAACTATAAGAACCAGGAGTTTCCGAGAGCATTGATACATCAAGTGACTTGCTCAGGGTCATTCAGCCAGAATATGTCAAACAATATATGTTGAACCCCGGACTTTCTCTCCACTATCTCATGCTGCTTCTATAATTCAATAAATATTAAAATAACTGAATATGTAATGTAACAGATGGAATCATAATTGATGTAAAATATATCCATATATCTGTATCATTAAAAGTATTTATTGACTATGATCAATGTTCTAGCCTATATTTCCTCAAACTCTAAATATATCTATAGTTGACTCCACTTTGAAACCCAGTTTCAAATCACTTAAATCATGTCAGGTAATGATTAAATTCTCTTAATATTAAAATAAATGTTATTAAATATTAATTTTAAATTATTTAAAATGATTAATTTAAATTAAAATATGAAATATTATAGTACATTTAAAATAAATTAAAATTCTCTTATATATATTAATATTTCTGATAAAAATTTGTTCTTTTTCTTTTGTCACAAGAAACAGTCTATCAGCTTCTCTCCAGCTCTTTAGAAAATTTTCAAATTTCGTTTATAGAATTTACTTACAAAATAACACTCAAGACAAGTTTTCTCAAGAAAGAAGTTCATCCTTACCTTCTTTCTCTCTGATGCATTAGACTCTTCACAGTTTTCATATATCACAGATAAGACAAGCACTTTCTCCCAGAGTCCATAAGAAGAGGCACTTTAAATCTTTCCTCAACTGACTTTAAATTGTCAACACAAACATTCTATCTTAACTCTTTGTTCAGTTGTTTATAGTCATGTCTAACTCTTTGTGATCCTGTGTGGCAGAGATACTGGCATGGTTTGCCATTTTCTTCTCTGGCTCATTTTACAGATGAGACAAGCAAGGTTAAGTGATTTGCCCCAGGGTTACATAGCTAGTCAGTGTCTGATGGGTCTTCCTGACTTTAGGCGTGGCACTCTGCTGTACCATCTGACTTCCTCATCTTAGCTCTTACAAACTATAATAACAATATCTAAGCTCTTAGCTGACTCTTAAAGAAACATCAACATTCTCCATAGTCTGAGTATGATAGTTATTCAAAACAAGGATTACATTTGTTTATGGGCTGTCAATGACTACATAAAGAAGATACAATATATCTTATGCATAAGGAGCACACGGAAGTCATTGAAGGCATTTTAAAATGTATGAATTCATTCAAGAACCATTAATTAATATTTATGAGTTTGATAAACTGAGTGATAATACACTGAAGAGTGGTATAGATTCTTATGTATTGCTGACATGCAGATATTTGGCCAAGGGAGGAAGAAGATTGGTTGTTTTGAAGAGACAGAGAGATGGAGAGAGAGGTAAATGGATAGACACATGCGGAGAGAGCAAGCACTGTTAAGTAAGTGCTGGGGGGGCGGGGGGAAGATAAAATGTTTAGATAAGGCATGCTCCCTGCCCTTATGTAGCTTAGAGCCTTAAGATGGTTAAGACAGAAATAACTTGTATCTTTCATATAAATACACACACACACACACATATATATATATATATGGAGGGGGAAGGGAATAAACATTTATTAAGTACCTACTATGTGTGAGGCATTGTGCTAAGCACTTAAGAAAATTGTTTTATTTGATCCTCACAACAACCCTGTAATGTAGGTGCTATTATCCCCACTTTATAGTTGAGGAAATTGAGGCAGACAGGCTAAATTAAATGACTTGCCCAGGATCTCATAGCTAGTAAGTGTCAGAGGCTAGATTTGAACTCAGGTCTTCCTGATCTCAAATTCAGTGTTCTATCTACTGCACCTATAGCCCAGAAATAGCTCCAGGGACCCCAAACCATGGATTCATGTGAACTGGGTTCAGTTCTAGAGGCTGACCACAAGAGAGTTCCCATATTTGATACTATTCTTTGGCTCATCATTGTTCTTAGCTGGAATCACTCCAAGAATATCACCTTACATACATATTTAAGTATCCTCAAATATGGATAAAAGGTACTCCCCATTTCCATATAAGCACTCAAGGTAGCACTTGCATTTTGATGGGGTGTGACCTTTATTTCATTTCCTAGAAGTTGCAGAAGATAAAAAGGGGTCACAGGAACTCATAAACAGATACAGTCAAAGCATGAAGCAGCCAGATTATCTATAGACCATCTATGAAAGAAACTGCATTTAGAGTTGTTGTCAGGGTAACCCTCTGACATTCAGTTGAATCCATCTTTCCCACAGAATCCCACTTATAGAGATAGCATAAGACAATGCATAAGGTGCTAGATTCAGAATCAGGAAGAAAATTCAAATTTTCCTTCAGGTACTTTCTAGGTATGTGAATCTGAGTAAGGCATCTGATCTTCCAAAGTCTTAGTTTCTCCATCTATAAAATGAGAAAAATGATATTTATAGTGTCTAGCTAGCAAATCTATTGTAAAGTCTAATAAAATAATTTAAGGCTCTTTGTAAACCACAAGGTGTTTTAGAAATGCCAACTATTCGTGTTGAATTTAAACTTACAAATTTCCATTTTATTAGATTTGGACCTTCATTCTATCCCATGAAAACCTTTTGGATTCTGATTCTATCATTTGACATATTAGCTATCTTTCCCAACTTTCTGTTATATCCTATAGTACCTTGGAATAAATGTGATATTTATTTTTAGACTTAATTTGGCAGTCAATCCTACATTGTCTGGTGACATCTCTGGGACATCTTGAGTGTCCCTCTAAAGACCTACACCTCAGCACTGTTGTAAGTGCTCAAAGTTGTTGATTTAGTCCTTGTGAGAACTCTCAGTAAAGATTTCTTCAATTGAACCTGATGAAGTAGGCAATGCAGGAATTATTGTAGTACATCCATTTCACAGAAAGGGACACTAGAACATAGAGAGATAATGATTTAAAAATTGTTTCTAGCTGTAAGAGTCTCTGTGAGTTCCTTGTGAGCAGGGTATATAATTTACCATTCATTGTATCCCTAGCACTTTGCACAATGCCTGGCACATAGTAGGCACTTAATTAATGTTTACTGCCTGACCAACTATTATAAATTGGGAGAAGTGAGGGTAGAACTAAGATTGGAATCCAGTTTCTTAAATTGCTACTGTACCACTCCATCCTGCCTACCTGTTGTGGAGTGTGAGGGGCCGTGTGGTGTATCCATAGAGCACTTACCTCAGAATCAGAAAGAATCGAATTTAAATCTCATCTTTGATATATACTGGGTAAGAGGGATACTGAAATATGCACAGGACCTCCTGGTCCCAAGAAGGAAACGTGGGGCAAGGCTCCATGAAAGAGGCTGAAATTAGCATCAAAAGGACCTGGGATTCAAACCCCAGTTCTGCCACTCCCTACTGGGCAAATCTTGTAGCTTCTTTGGGTCACATTGTTCTCAAATGTAAAGTGAGGAGATTGGACTAAATGTCTCTTTTAGCTAAATCTAAATGATTCTGTAATTCCATCTTTGGTATCTTACATTGGGGAAAAGAAAAGGTTGACCCAAGTTAGATGAAGTTTGCTGCCACCTAGAGGGGAAAATTTTTATCTCCTCTGGATATTAGCTTCATCAGTTTCACCTTAGTTCACCCTCTCCCAATAGAGTACAGAAGACTTATTCATATAGGAATATGAAGAATCTCCTAAGATGGGTCCTTGAGGTTCCCAAGTGAATCTGTCCCCCATTACTGCCATAAAGCTATCTTTAGTTCAGTGGCCAGTCCTTTTCTTTTTCCTAGCCTCTGCTAGATATTTTGAGGAAAGTAGGTACATTCTCTTTGCTGATGTTTTCAGTCATGTCTGACCCTTCATGACTGCATTTGGGGTTTTCTTGGCAAAGATAGTGGAATTGTTTGCCATTTGTTTCTCTAGTTCATTTTGTAGATGAGGAAACTGAGGCAAACAGGGTTAAGTGACTTGCCCAGTGTCATATAACTAGTAGTATCTGAGGCCAGATTTGAATTCACATAGATGAATCTTCCAGACTCCAGGCCCAACTCTACCATTGTGCCACCTACAAGTATTTTCTCTAGCTTTCTTTAAAAGAAAGATCAGAGGAAATGAAAGAAATATCACCATGGAGTTACAGCTAATCATGAGAAATCTTTCTAGTACATTCCAACTTCATTGCCTCTACCTGACTATGTAATCCCTCTCAAATGTATGTGTCGTGATCTGGTAGCCAGGCAGAGGCATGTAGTGGAAGGAGCATTGAGCAGAACACCTAGGTTCAAGCTTTGGTGAGCATTCATTAGCTGTGTGATCTCTGGGTCAAAGGGCATGAGCCTTAGAGGATATAATAATACTTTTATCAGTCACCTCATAGAGGTGTGGTAAGAAAAGTACCCAACAAGGTGCCATAAAAGGGCAGCTAGGTGACTGATAAAGTGAAGGCAAAGTGCTCTTGTTGTCTACAACAGAATAATATATTCCCCCAAATATCACCTATTCATTATAGGGAGCAAGTCTCAGGATGGAATACACAGCAATCCAACTTGTCTCATTCTTTCTAGACAGCATGATGTACTAGATAGAGCACCAGACTTAAAAAAAAATCAGTGCTCTCTAAGTTTCTCTACACCAAACTCTAGGTTTTCTTTTATCCTGTTCTTTTTCCTGAGCCTTGATAGCTACCCACAGATCTTTTAGGTATTTTGAATGGATCTAATCCTTTAGCACTTGGATCTCCTCTTACATGTGGATTCCCTGAAATCTGTCCCATGTCTGATGTATGTTGTGGGGCAGCAGCTACTGAATACCACAGCTTAAGAACCCACATTGATGTGCTTCCCTAAATAGAGGACAAATTAAGTCAAGGAAGAAAACATTTAATTACAGAATACAGTAAAAAAAAATGATAAGAAAGATTTCCTTCATGCATATAAGGGTAGTCTTCCACAGATTCCCATACACCAATGGGAAAAAGGTAATACAGAGGGAATGGCCAAAGACTGTAGTAGCAATAAAATTAACATTTATATAATATTTACTATGTACAAAGCACTGTGCCAAGCACATTACAATTTTATTTCATTTGATACAGCAACTCTGGGTGCTCTTATTATCTGCATTTTACAGATGAGGAAATTGAGACAGAGGTTAAATAACTTGTCCAAGGTCATATAGTTAAAACGTGTTTAAGGCCAAGTTTAAACTCAGATCTTTTTTTTTTTTGACTCCAGGTCTAGTGCTCTATCCACTGTGCCACCTACCTACTTCAATATGTATCACTGTAGTAGCTCATAACTGACACTTGCTTTTTTCCCTACAGAGCTACCAATTACTTCTGGTGATGTCACCGGGTTGGAGTCTTTTGTTCATCTTTGCTATACTGCTTTCTGTTAGCATCTATGCCAGGATATTTTCTGTTGCTCACTTCTAGTCACCTCTGCTGACGTACTAATTTCTGCAGTTATTTTCTGCTCTCTAGCACAATGTGGCCTTTGCAGCCATAGGGAAATGGATCCATCAGTTCTTTTAGTTATTTCAGCTTGTTTGTGACATAGACATTATCATTTCTCTGGGCTTCTTTCATAAAATCCCAAAGGATTCTTCTGGTCTCATAGGGTCCTTGAAATGGATTATTATTATAGTTACGTTTCATTAAAACTAATTATAGAATTGTAAGTGATCTCACAAGTCTAATTCATAGCCTACAGGTTAAATAATAGCTCATCCTTACATGGTGATTTGTGATTTACAAAGGGGCCACTAGGTGGAATAGTGCCAGGCTTGGAGTCAAGAAGACTCATTCTCCTGAGTTCAAATCTGGCCCCAGATACTTACTAGCAAGTCACTTAACCCTGTTTGCCTCAGTTTCCTCATCTGTAAAATTATCTGAAAAAAAATGGCAAACACTTTAGTCTTTTTGCCAACCCCCCCCCCCCCCCCCGCAAAAAAAACACCAAACAAACCCAAAATGGAGTCACAAAGAGCTGGACATATAACTGAACAACACCAGTGGTTTACAAAGCACTTTCCTCTAACAAGTCTGGTAGTACAAGTAAAGAATCCCTATTTTTACAGATATGAAAATTGAGGTCCAGTTTTTAATCATAAAAGTCATTATTCAAATCCAGTTTTTTAGAATCATCCCAATTAGCCCTGGGAGGTAGCCCTTTCTTCCTTCTTCCTACTAGATCTGTTAGATTTCTCATCTTCTTAACAATATATAAAATCTTCATACAAAAGAATTCTTCCTATCATTTAATTGAAAGACCTTGTAATCTATTGTAAAGTCATCATAATTGTATCATTAAAAGCCCTCTTTATATTTCTGTTGAATCTGGGGAAGTTGCTTTATATGTGGGATATTAGAACATTTGACAACCAAAGACCAGCTTCTCCAAGGAGAGAGAATAGGATAAAAAAAACCATGAGAAAGGAGGTTAGTTCTAACATAGGCTCTGTTTTTGTAAGACAGCTAGTGTTTAGGTCTCAGTACATACAATCTAGTTACACATTTCTTTCTCCTCAAAGCAGATAAAAAATTAACAGTGAATAAGTGATTTTAAAATGGGATATAAAAATTTACCACAACCCATTATGTGGTGAAACCTATTGATAGGCAATGCCATTACTGAGCAAAGAGCATCTCATGGGATTTCTTCTTAAGAGCAGAGTAAGACCTTCTAGCAGGATTGATAAGAAGAGATCTAATGTTAAAAACATTAATGTCATTTAGACTTTTCAGATGTATTCACTGCAAAGCTAGACCTCGGTGAATAATAGAGGGGTCTGCTCCAGGCATTACCTTATGACAGACCATGCTAGTGTTTGTTGACATTGACTTCTCTTTGCCCAATGGACAAAAGATATAACAAGCAGTTCTCAAAAGAGGAATTGAAAAATTTAAAGAATCATATAAAATATGACTTTAAATGACTGATAATAAGAAACATGTAAACCAAGATAATGTCAAAGTTTCATTTTACCCAAAAAATGAGTAAAGGTGACAAAAGAGAGGAATAGTTAATGCTGGAGGGATTGTAGAAAGATAGGAATGTTAACACATTATTGGTGGAGCTGTGAATTGATCTAATAATTCTAGAAAGCAATTTGGAATTATGCAAAGAAAATGGCTAAAATATCCATGCCCTTTGACCCAGAGATCACACTGCTAAGAAAGAACACCAAGGAAGCCAAAGCTAGAAAAAAAGGTCATGCAAGCATTAAAATATTTATAGTCCTTTTTGTAGCAGCAAAGAATTGTACACAAAGTAGATGTCCATTGATTGCATGGCTAAATAAATTGTGGTATTATTTGTGGCATAAGAAATGACGACAACGAAGAATGTAAAGAATCATGGGAAGACATATCTATGATTGCTAACCTTGTGGGGGTTGTTGTGAGGGAGGAATTTTGTAAATTTTCAAGAACTATGGAAAAGTAAATTATAACTGAGACTGGCTTACTTAGTAATATTGGATCTGTAGCACATTTCTTGAAAGTCAAACCGGTGTTTTCTTTGGCTCCGAGAAGTTTTAGGCAGGTCAGGTTTACAACTGTCTCTCCTCAAGCCCACCTGTCTTCAGGTCTCATAACAATAGGCTCCATTCACTGCTCTCAGCCCTTTTCCCACCTGAGTGTCCTCTTCTCCCCAGTCATGCTGATAAATTGCAAAGAAAATTTGGTTTTGGTGCTCCTAAACTTCTTTTCCTATCCTTACTTCCATACATTGTGACCACTGCTTTCCTACTGCCTCACTCATGAACAAATCTGGTTAAATGATTTCTTCTGCTGTATTAGAAACTGAAGATGTCCTCCTTCTGGGAGTGGTTTGCCTTCCAGATGACCCTGGAGAGGGGTAGGACCTTGAGCTGGTCATCTTACCTCTTTGGGCCACAGTTTCCTCATCTTTAAAATAAGTATATTGGATTATATAGCTTCTGAGATCTATAATCCTATAATCTAAAGCGGGATTTCAGGTTAGAGTTTATTTTTGCCTACACAATATTATTCAGATTTATTGTTCCCAGCCCCATTGTTCCATCTTCACGTTACAGGAAGCCTTTTGGCTTCTTTTCCTCCCACATTGATACTTTGAGAATAGCTAGGTCTTTCCTTTTTGGTGAGGTGGGGGGCTACTGATATGGAACACAGCCTCTTTTTGATGACTAGTTTTGCTGAATTGCCGTACCCCCCACTATTTTTTTTATTATTTATTATGAGAGATAGCTTTTAGGAATACAGAGGTAAGGAATACATTGCGAATTGTAGGTAGTGTAAACAATATTGATAAACTTTATTTTAAAAAAAGAAAAATATCAAAGAAAGTGACAAGGCCTCAAATGATACCACTAAGTTCTAGTTCTCCTTTGTCTTACTAGCAGGATGATTGAGCAGATCACTTTAAGTCTCAGAAACCTTCATTTCTTCATTTGTAGAATTGGGATAAGGATGACAACTTCAGAGAGTTACTGCGAGGATCAAAGGAGAGAATGTTTACAATGTGCTTTGCAAATCCTGAAGCACTATTTGTCATCTATTATTTTTATTACTGTGGAAGCAGGAGTTGCTTTGGGTGATACACTAGCCATCTCCTTATAGAGTTAATAGTCTGGTTACCACAGGAAATTGACGATGAGAAGAATAATGCTTGGTTTCCAAAAGAAGTCATTTCCTCTGGGCTACCTTCTACCTCCGGCTCTGCGGCTCTTCATTAAGAAGCCTCTTTTCTAGCCAATTAGGCAGCTTGTCCTATGGCTTAAGTTTCCGGGAGTCTAATTGGGGAGAATTCTGAAGAAAGAAGTGATAATTTGGTTAGCAAAAGTGCTTAATAAGCTGACATAAATCATCTGAGGATCCGTTAGGTGATTATTTATTAAGACTCCTTCTCTCTTTGAAAACACCCAGGGCCAAGGAGACGCTATAGGTTGAAGGTGTTGGATTGGCTGAACTTGTAGCAGAATGAGGCTATTGACTGAAGGATGCTGGTGAGCTGTCTTTCATCCCTACTAAGCACAGGATAACCATCACCAGGAGACTTAATGAGATGACTAATGATTTGTTTAGCCTCCTTGCTGGTGTGAACCCTGGGGAGTCCTAGGATGCTGTAGTGGAAAGAGCACTGTTTGGAGTAAAACAAACAAACAAAAACCAAATACCTATTTGATCTTGTGCAAGCTTTTTAACTTCCCTGAATCTCAGTTTCCTCATTTGTACACAGTCAGTGAGCACCTGCTGAGATCATCGAAGATGGAAATACTCGTGTGGGAGACAGCAAGGATCTGCTTCTGGGAGAAGACATTCTGCATTCTCCTGCTGTGTGGGTGGGAGCAGCTGCTTTCCATATAGCCAAAATGGGCTGAATCTTTAAAACTACCAGACTGGGAGAATCTCACCTCTTAGCAGGGGCATCCAGGGTAAAAGTCTTGTTCCATTCACTGATGGCTGTAAAGAAAGATTATCTTCCCTTTCCCCTAACATGTTGAGGCCTTGAGGTTTTAATTTGCTTCATTTGTCCTTTTCAGTTCTAGGCGTAGGCAGTGGAATCCACAGATCCAGGAGCTGTCCACGATGACCTTGAAACCAGGATCCCAGTCTAGGTGCTGCTGACAGGCCATGGGGAAATTCTGAGAAAAGGGTGGGGTGGGGGTAGGGGAGACTAAAGCCAGACTAGACAAGGCTGGAGCTTGGGGGACTTTGGCCTTAGAACTTGATGAGACTATGCTATATAGGGACTGAGATAAATTGTGAATCTAATCCCAACCCCCCAGTAGAAATTTCAGGGGTGTGGGAAGGATTATGCCCTTCAGGTGTTGGGAAGGGAATATTTGTATGTTTGTTCTTACTATATTTTTAAAGTAGCTTTGTAAAAGTTAATCTGATTCTTTAAGTGCTTAAATGGTACTGGGGTGCTGGAGACCCATAAAGTTGGATACTTAAGTCAATGGCAGACCCCATTAAAGATACTAGAGAGCCCAGAGGAAGAGGTGGCCTTCAGGCTGCTCAGGTCAGAGTAGGCATTATTACTTGTAAAATAAGGGGCTTAGGCTGAAGGGCAGTTTAGCAGAAAGAATGCTAAAGATTTGGAGTCAGAGGATTTGTATTTGAATTCTAGTTCTATTATCTACTAGTTCTATTATCTACTGCTGGTTTAACTGAAGGCAAATTAGCTTCTCTGAGATTCAGTTTTCTCATTTCTCATTTAAGAACTGAGAGGAATTAAACTAGATCTGGAGATAGCAAACTATGGCCTGAGAGTCAAATCCTTCCTGCTTTTGTGCAGCCGTAAAGCTATTTTTTTTTTACATTTCAAAACACAATGAAACTTTACTTTAAAAATATATTTTAAAAAGCCCCTTTCTTCTTTCCCAAGCCATATTGAAGAAGACAGGAGGACATATTTGGTCCATAGGCTGTATTGTTGACCCCCTAGATTCGATGGCCTCTGAGTCTCTACTTGTCCTCTTAAATCCAAGACTCTTGTTACTATTATTAAGGGGAATGTGCCTGTCAATCAGCAAGCATTTATTAAGCACTTACTATATGCCAAACATCAAGCTAAGGTGCTGTGGATACCAAAAAAAAAAAAAAAAAAACCAGTCCCTGACCTCAAAGGGCTTATATTCCAGCGAGGGAGAAAACATGCAAATAATAGGTATATACAAAGTACATACAATGGAAAATCTTGAAAGAAATTAGATATTCGAAGAGGAGGTAAGTAGAAAATGAATTTCATCCATGGAGGATATGAAAAAGATTGGAGATAGGAGATTAAGGATGAAATGAGACGCAGAATACTAAGGAGATCAATAAGGCTAGATGGAAGTGTAGATGGAGGAGAGTAATATGTAGAAAGACTGGAAAGATAGGAGAAAGCCAGGTTGTAGATTTTATTGACCGTCAGAAAAATTTATGTTGAATCCTAGAGATAATAAGGAACCCCTGGAGTTTATTGAGTGGCAATAGGAAGGGTGTGTGTGACATGATCATATTTGACCTTTAGAAAAATCCCTTTGGTGGCATGTGAAAGATTGATCAGAGTAAAGAGAAGTCTATTATAGTCGTCTAAGGGAGAGGTAATGAGGATGGTATCTTTAGGAGGGAACATATGTAGAGACAGGAGATGTAGAGAAAGAAATGACAATATTTAGCTGTATGGGTGGTGAAGTAAAAGTGAGGAGTCAAGTGATACTAGGTTGTGAAATTAAATAATTGGATGGATGGTAGTGCTCGAGACTAGAAGTTCCCATACTTCTTGGCCTATTGCCCCCTTTAAAAAAATTACTCAACACCCCCTGGAAATCTACTTTCTTTAACCCTTTGATGGTTTAAAAATTTGCATAATTTTGAAAAAATATAAATTTTAAAAAATGCATCAAATTTAACAATTTATTGTAAGTTTGTGATTTTTCCCCTAAATTTTGGTGACACAATATTGTACCATGTAAATGCATAATATCATATTGTAAACAAGTCATTACTTGCACATATTCCTGCCAGTGCATGCTGGACTCTCTACAATGCATGACATACCCACCTTCCAACACTTGCTTTTTAAGACCTATCTGTGGACTTGACCGCTGATTGGTTATAATTTGCATTGGTTATAATTTGTTTATTTGGAAAATAATACAATCACTTCGACTTTAACTCTGTTATACAACAGATGAAACATGTAGGAATGATTTTTCAAAAATTTTCTTCTCCTTTCCTTATGCTTCCACTGCCCTCTTATTTTTATTCAATGCCTCCCATAGATCCTTCCAGTGCCCTTCAGGGGGAACCTATGCAGACTGAGTCTAGACAGTAATAAAAAGTTTGGGTTTTGTGTGTACTATGTGTCATACACTAGGCTCTAGGAATACAAACATAATTACCCTGGTCCCAAATGAATGCCAGGAATGTTAAATTTCACTTCTTCTCTAAGATTCTTCCATGCACTTAAGGGGGTTTGGGGAAGTCTCATCTTTGCCATTGACTCAAGTTACCACCAATTATATTCCCCCGATTTCAGGGATCCTCAGGACCCTGGTTCCATGTAAGCACTCACTAAATTGGCCTTTACAAAGGAATAATTACTTCAAAGGTATAATGAGAACAAACATTCCTCTAGTCCTCTTAACCTGAAGGACATGATCCTTCCTATAATTCCTTTGATCTCGGGGGAGGAGAGGGGAATTAGGCTCACAGTTTAACTCAGTCCCTATATAGCATAGTCCCACCAAATTCTAAGTACAAAGCCTCTCCGAGTTCCAATCTGACACTTGAATTTTCAGAACTTCCATTCTTGACTGGCAGCAATATCTCACCTAGGATCCTGGTTTTAAGTCACCATGGTTCAAGCTCCTGGGTCTATGAAATCTACCAACCTGTGCCTAGAACTGAAAAGGACAAATGAACCAAATCAAAATCTCCCATTTCTTGGGGATGCAAAGTCTACGAGGAAAGGGAAGGTAACTCTTCCCCCGCCCAGTTTAGTGCGTGGTGCCCTTAATGTAGATGAATAAGACCTTCACCTCTAGAAGTCACTGCAAAGAGAGAGTTAGATTGTCCCAGTCTTACAGTTTTAAAGATACAGCCCACTTTCACTATGAAACCAATGGAGAGCAGCTGCTCCCACCCACATAGTAGGGGAATGCAGAATCTTTTACCAGAAGCACTTGCATGCTAGGTGATTCTGCCATGTGCCAAAGTTGGATTACACAAAGGCAAAAATAAAACAGTCTTTGGCATTAAGCAGCTTACATTTTATGGGAAAAACTGTGTATACATATAAGGAAATACAGAATCCCAGAATTTGAGAATTGGACAGCACTTCAGAGGCCATTGCACCCAATCCATACACAAAAGGAACCCCTCATAAAAGGTCAAACAAAGGTCATCTAGCCTCTGCTTAAAGAGCACCAAAGAGGAGGAACACAACACCTCTTAAAGCAAGTCAGCCTACTTTGGGACAGTTCTTATTTTTAGGAAGTCGTTCTAGACCTCAAATCTAAATTTACTTCTTTTTAACTTCTACCCATTATTCTTAGTTCTGTCCTCTGAGTTCAATCAAAGCAAGTCTAATCTTTCTTTTACCTTTATAATCCTTCCAATACCTAAAAAAAATATAGTGTCCTGAAATGCCATTTTTTTTCTAGCTAAAAAGTACTTATTTCCTTAAACTTATCCTGATATGTTATGATTTCAAGGACCTTCATGATTCTGGTTATCCTTGTCTGAACATTCATGTATAGTGTTATGTTAACTATGTAGTAGATATCTCTTCCATTGTTGTGTCAGGTGAAAATTTGATGAGTGTAGCATCCCTACCTTTATCCAGGCTATTGATAAAATAACTTATACAGCACAGGGCCAGGTATCTCTGGAGTCCTCCATCAGAGACCTCCTGCCACACTGATACTGAACCATTGATAGCTTTTCTGGGTCCTGCCATCCAACCAGTTCTGAGTCTATATCTTTCCATCTTCTCTGCAAGAGTAGTATGAGATACTTTATCGAAAGTTTTGCTAAAATCTAGGTCAAGTATATTCACAGAATTCTCTTCATCTAGTTTGATAATCCTGTCCAAAAATGAAACAAGGTTAATCTGGCATGGTTTGTTTTTGATGAAGCTCTTTGTGATCACTGTTATCCTTTCTAGGTATTAACTAACCATCTTCTTAAAGATTCTTTTTAGAATTTTCATAGGAATCAAAGTCAAGTTCACTGACCTATAGTTTGCAGATTGTTCTTACATCTTTTTTAAAAAATGAGGACCTTGGTCCTCCACTCTTCTGGCACTTCTCCCATTTCCCATAATTTTTAAAATATTATACACAGTGGGGTCTGTAATCATATTTGCCAATTCTTTTAGGATCCAAAGATGTAGTTCATCCAGTTCAGGCAAAAAAAATGTATACCAAGTAAATATGAGATGGTTTGGGAACCGTGGAAGAAGTTGGCATTGGAGTGGCAGTGGGTGGACAGGGAGATGATTCATGTAGGAGGGAGTACTTTAGTTGAATTGCAGAGGAAGCTAGGGATTCCAAGAAGTGAAAGTCTGGAAGGCATGCATTCTGGGTATGATGGAGAGACTATCTCAATCCATGAAAAGGAATAGAGAAGGAAGATGGAATCTCAAGTGTGAGTGACAAATAGATGAGTTCCAGTTGCCTAGAACCTAGAGTGCAGGAGGAGAATTAATATTGAATGAAGGTAGGTCTGAGCTAGATTGTGAAGCATTTTAAATGCCATAAAATAGGAGTTTGTATTTGATCCTAGAGGCAATATGGAATAGCTGGACATTTTTGGTGAGAGATATGACTTTGTCAAACATTTGCTTTAGGGATACCACTTTTGTAGTTGAATGGAGGATGAACTGGAGAGGCATGGGACTTGAGGGAATAAGATGTATATTAACTATGACCCTCTGTGTCTGAGACTAGGTTGACCCACATTCATCCTGGGACATCCTGTTATTATTTTTTCTGACTCAGTAAGATAATTTTTTTTAGCAATTTAATTGGTATAGTATTACATAAATAGATTAGTTAGGTAAAATTGTCATTTAAAAATTATATTAGCTTTGCCTATCCACGCTCAATATATATTACTTCAATTATTTTTCATATAGTGCCTCTGTCTGTTTTGGCAGGTATATTCTCATGATCTATGACTGAATAATATGTTCAACTCAGCCCACTACCAGCTACCAGTGGAAGAACAACCTACCCAACCCAGTAGCAGATTGACTTGACTGACTGAGATGCTCTGCCTGCCGAAATGCAAGCCTATGCTAGCAATAGAGTTTCATTCTTCACTGGGACTTAAACCTTGCCTTATATTGAACTTCATGAGGATAGATTTGTGAGTTTCCTTGGCCATTCATGTACCCTGCACAAGGATTTCTTTGTGCCTACATTATATATAATGGAGAAAAGTTAGAGATCTTTCCAATAGGATCAGGGGAAAAGCAAATATACTCATGGTCACCCTACTATTTAACAAAGTCCTGGAAATGCTAGTTATCACAATAAGATAAAAAAAAAAGAAATTGAGGGAATAATCATGTGCAAAGAAGAAACAAAACTGTTGCTTTTTGGAATATGATAATTTACTTAGAAAACTCTAAGTAAACTCAAAAACTCTAAGAAGTCAACTAAGAATTAACTGAAACTATAAATGTGGCAAAGTTATAGGATATAAAATAAACCCACGTAAAACACCAGCATTCCAATATATTAGCAATAAAACCACACAGAAAAACTAGAATGAGAAATTCCATTCAAAATAACTTCAAAAGGTATAAAATGATTGAGAGTCTATTTTCCAAGATATACTTAGAAGCTATAAGACTCTAACTAAAAAAAATCTTTGAAGAAATATAGATTTGAATCAAGTAGAAAAATATTAATTACTTATAGATAGGTTAAGTCAATTTAATAAAAATGACAGTACTACCTAAGTAAACTTATTCAGTGCTATATCAATCAAACTACCAGAAGATCATTTTATAGAGCTAGAAAAAAAATAATGAAATTTGTATGGAGAAACAAAAGGTCAAGAATCTCAAGGGTGATAAAGAAACAAAAATAGGAAGAAAGGGAGCCTATTTCTACCATATTTCTTTTAAAATGTTTGTCACTAGTTAAAAAAAGAGGGGTCAATCAGTGGGACAGATTAGGTATACAACATAGAGAAGTAAATGAACACAGTAGCATCACATTCAATAACCTCAAGGACCCAGTTACTGGCGTAGGGACTCAAAACTTGGCAAAAACTACTGGGAAAACTAGAAAGTTAGACTGGCCAAAATTAGGTATAGGATAACAGCCAATACCTCACAACCTAAACCAAGATGAACTCCAACTGGACACATGACTTAAACATGAAGAATGACATCATAAGCTAATTAGAAGAGCAAGGAAGAAATTACCTTTCAGATTTTTGGATAAGGGAAGAATTCATGGCCAAATCAGTAATAGATGATGGAAAGTAGGAAATGTGATTATATAAATTTTAAAAATTTTCATAAAACAAAATTAATACTGTTAAAATTAGGAGGGAAACATGTAATGGGGAAACAATCTTTGCAGACATTTCTATGATAAAGGTCTCACATCTGAGATATGTAAGAAACTGATCAAATTTATAAGATTATAAAGATTATATTTATAAGATTAAGAGCCAATCCCCAATAAATTGTCAAGGAATACGAGTAGACAGTTTTCAAAGAAGAAACTCAAGCTATCAGCTACCACAAAAAAAAAGATCTAATTCACTAATAATTAGAGAAGTCAAAATTAAAACAACTCTAAACTTATACTTCACATTCATCAGATTGAGCAAAAATGACAAAAGAGGACAATGACAAATGTTGGAATGTCTGTAAGGAAACATGTACAGTAATGCACAGCTGGTGGGTCTGTGAATTGGTCCAATCATTCTAAAAAGGAATTTAGAACTATGTTCCCGAAGTCAATAAGGCATCTAGATGATGCAGTGGGTAGAGTACTGAGCCAGGAATCAGGAAGATTCATCTTAATGGGTTCAAATCTGGTCTCAGATGCTTTCTAGCTACGTAATTCTGGGTAAGTCACTTAACTTTCTTTGCCTCAGTTTTTCATCTGCAAAATGAGATAGAGAAGGAAATGTCAAAACCACATTAATATCTTTGCCAAGAAAATCCCAAATAGGATCATGAAGAGTTGTACATGACTGAACAACAGCAATAACTCAAAAAGTCCCTAATCTTTGCATATTCTTTTACCCAGAGATCCCACTACTATATGTATACCCCAAATAGATCAAAGAAAACAGAAAAGCACCCACATGGGCAACAATATTTATACCAACTCTTCCATGTTAATCCCCAACCAGAAAGTAAAGGAGTGCGTACACCTTGGAGAATGGCTAAACAAATTATGATATGTGAATGTAATATTATTGTACCATAATATAATGAACAGTTTCAAAGGAAGCTAGGAAGACTTCTGTGAAAAGATGCTGAATGAAGCTTGAGGAACTAGGAGAAGACTTCATTCAATGGTGACAATATTATAATGAAAAACAACTATGAAATACTTTGGAATTTTTGTCAATACAATAGTAACTCACAAGTCCAGAAGACTTAAGATGAAATATGATTCCCTCCTTCCAAAGATGTGATGGACTATGCATATTTATTATGAAGGTGTCCTTTTTCTTTTTCTTTTTTTGGTTGTTGAATTGAAGGGTCAGTGGGAGGAATAAATACTTGTAAAAATCAATAAAATTAAAAAAACAAAACAAAACAGATCAGATGCTTCAGCTAACTAGGATATGACTTTTTTTAATTTTAGTTTTCATTTTAAACACAATTTATAACAGATAAA
>CM053769.1:290672182-290765222 GCA_028658325.1 Potorous gilbertii | reverse complement strand
CATTTACAATATGGACCACAAAAGAATTTTTTTAAACATTAACCAACTGAGACACAAATAATACTTATGTTGCTAACTTCACAAGCTCTTGACCTAATTGTCTCCACATTATTACTAAGAATTAAAGGACCTTAACTTATTGTTGTTGGTCTAAAGTCCTATGCCTAATAGCTTAATTTTAGACTTAACCTTGGATGTTCCCCTGCCAATAATTTATAATTGAATAGATCTGGTATTAAGCTTACAAACCTTTTGACTATAGGAAATTGCCCCAAGAGTAGGGACATTGCAGGGATACAATATCTCTCCAACTTCATGTCAATTCCCGGCGGAATTAGATTGTCCACTTGCATTCAGTCAGGCTTAAAGTCTGTCAGGTGTCAGTGGGGAAATTGAGTCAGGAGAATCCTACCTCAGCCAAGGCTAAATAGCCGCTCTCCCACCCTTGCCATGAGATCACCTTTTGCAGTTCATACCAGCATCTCACCAGCTTACTGGCATCATAGATTGGAGGCTCAGATCGCCTTTCTTGCTACCCATACCTGGAGTTAAGACTCAGAAGAACATTCACTTAATAGTCCCATAGCATCTAAAAATGACAAGTTGCAATAACCAGGTTTCAAATATGATTATAATTTCACTTTGGCTAAGGAACATCTTCTGAGGCAAGTCTTAAGTGGCTTACATGCCTTTCTATACATGTTCTAGTTCCTGATTAAATAGCAATCATAAAATCAGATTTATCATTAAAATCTTAACTTTTTCATCAATGCCAAATTTTACCCAAGGTTACCTTCCTCTAGGAAATTTAGACTGAAATTCTTTTCCCCAAACTAAAGATGTCATTGATTTATTCTCAGTAATTAATTCAGTCAATTGTTTTACTACTAATTGCTTTTACCTCACTTTGTGACAGGACATGACTTTTAATTCCTTGGTCTTTTTTATTTTTTAATTTTTATTTGTTTTTAATGTTCTACAATCACTTCCATATAGCTTAGATTTTTTTCCCCTCTCTTCTCCTCCTTCCCCCTTCCCTCCCACTTCCCTCCCTGAGACAGCATGCCATCTTATATAGGTTCTACACATAAGTTCCTATTAAATATATTTTCACCTTAGTCCTGTTGAATAAAAGAATGGGAGAAATCATAAAACAGAACATACCACAAGATAAAATGGTCTGCTTCATTCTGCGATCCAATTCCATTGTTCTTTCTCTGGATGTGGAAGGCATTTTGTCTCAAAAGTAGATTGGGAATTTTTAGGTCCTTGCTTCGGTATAAAGGATTAAGTCTACCAGAAGAATTCCTCACACACAGTGGTTGTTGCTGTGTACAAAGTTCTCCTGGTTCTGGCTCCTTTCATTCAGCATCACTTCATATAAGTCTTTCCAGGCCTCTCTGAAATCTTCCTGTTCATCATTTCTTATATAGCATTCCATTACATTCCATTACATTCATATACCATAACTTGTTCAGTCATTCCTCAACTGATAGGCAATCCCTTGATTTCCAGTTTTTGCCACCACAAAGAGAGCAGCTATAAATATTTTTGTCCATGTGGGACCCTTTCCCATTTTTATGATCTCTTGGGGATACAGTCCTAGAAACTGTATTGCTGGGTCAAATGGTATGCACATTTTTGTAGCCCTTTGGGCATAGTTTCAAATTGCCCTCCAGAATGACTGGATCAGCTCATAGCTCCACCAACAATGAATTAGTGTCCCAACTCTCCCACATCTTCTCCAACATTTATCGTCTTCCTGTTTTGTCATGTTAGCCAATCTGATAGGTGTGATGTGGTTTCTCAGAGTTGTTTTGATTTACATCTCTCTAATCAATAGTTTAGATTTAGAGCATTTTTTTTCCATAGGACTATAGATAGCTTTAATTTCTTCCTCTGAAAACTGCCTGTTCATATCCTTTGACTATTTATCAATTGGGAAATGATTTGTTTTCTTGTACATTTGACTCCGTTCTCTCTATATTTTAGAAATGAGACCTTTATCACAGACACTAGTTACAAAAATTCTTTCTCAGTTTTCTGCTTCCCCCCCTAATCTTGGTTGCATTGGGTTTGTGCAAAAACTTTTCAATTTAATGTAGTCAAAGTTATCCATTTTGTATTTCATAATGTTCTATATCTATTCTTTGGTCAAAAATTTCTCCATTCTCTATAAATCTGGCAAATACACTATTCCTTCCTCTCCATTTATAGTATCAATCTTTATACTAGATCATGTATCCATTTGGACTTTACTCTAGTGTACAGCATCAGGCATTGGTCTGTGCCCAGTTTCTGCCACATTGTTTTTCAGTTTTCCCAGTAATTTTTGTAGAGCAGTGAGTTCTTGTCCCAGAAGTTGGAGTCCTTGGGTTTATCAAACAGTAGATTGCTATATTCGTTGACTACTATGTCTTGAGTACTTAACCTATTCCGCTGGTCTACCCCTCTGTTTCTTAGCCAGGACCAAGTGGTTTTGATGATTGCTGCTTTTTAATACAATTTGAGATCTGGTAGCCTCCTTGGTCTTTTTTAGCTGCAGCTAATGATGGTCATTTTCTGCACTGAGAAGCAGCTTACTTGTAGGGAGTATTTCCCTTTAGGCATCTGATACTGACCCAGGTACCCAGAGATTCTTGAATTCATGAAATGGTCACCAAAGATTGAAACATTCATCTTTCAGGATCAATGTTCATTCACATACTCAGGGTAAGAAACCAAAACAGAAGTGGTTGCCAGTGACTTCAGATCTGGTCTCAGGTTCTCCTAGGCAAGCCCATGTTCTTTCTTTATATACTCAAATTCTAGTCACCCTTGACCAAGAAGGGGAAGAAATATTCCCTTTCCTCTTTGCTGAAAGTCCAAGAACCTCAGAAAGGTTCTCTGAGACCCAAGTGACACACTCCAAAGGCAAAAGAGCTTTTCTCCTCTATCCTTTATATATCCTGCTGAATGGGTAACATTTCTTGTCAGAATCAGCAATCATTTTCAATGCAACCTCCCAACCAAATAGAACAAAGGACTAACGAGGAGTCATTGTTTTGCTCGTTAGTAAAGGGACTGACCACATGTAGCTAGGAGTCAATACATGCCCAGTTCTGTTCAAGTGTTCCAATTCAGCCCTTCTACTGAGAAAAATGAGTAGATTGTTTCAATACATGACAAGGACCTGAAGTAGAACTAGAGTAGTGGCTGGGTGAGCAGAGAAAAGGGAGAAGGGATAAGATTTTGTGGTGGTGTTGAAGACAAGACTTGGCAACTGATTGGCTATATGGGATGAGAGAGAGTGAGCAATCAAAGGGGTTCCAAGCTTGGGAAGCTGGGCGATGGTGAGAATGGTAGTGCCTTTGGCAAGAATGGAAAGGGGTGGTTGGGGGGGTAAGAATACTGAGCTCTGTTTTGTACATGGGAGTTCTGAGCTACTTTGAAATGTCCAAGAGGCAACTGGTGATGCAGGACTAGATTTCAGGAGAGAGGCTAAGTGTGGATATATAAATCTGGGAATTATCCATATAGAGTGGAATAATGTAATGCATGGAAACTGATGAGATTATCAGAGAAAGAGTATAGAGGGAAAACAGAAGAGAACCAAGGGAGGTATAGCTACAGGTATAGTTGGTGGCCATGATATCGTTGGTGATGATTCAGTAAAGGAAAATGAAGAGGGATGATCTGACGGATAGAAGAAGGACCTATAGTGGACTTAGATGTAGCCTGTTGTTCAGTCATGTCTGACTTTCTTGGCAAAAATACTGCCTTGGTTTGCCATTTCCCTTCCCCAGGTCATTTTACAGATGAGGAAACTGAGGCAAACAGGGTTTAGTGACTAGCCCAGGGTCACATAGTTAGTAAGTGTCTGAGGCCAGATTTGAATTTAGGAAGAGTCTTCCTCATTCTAGGTCCCTCTCTCTATCCATTGTGCTGCCTAGCTGGGTGCAGCCTATCTATTGACTATTTCAGGATTTTCTCATTTTCAGGGCTTGTCAGTGTTTGCTGTGTCCTTCTCTTGTCACATTTGCTCTGTTATCCCTTAGTGTCCCTGGGAAACTGACAAGGGTGTGGTCAGTCCAGGGCATATTTAACCTTAATCCACTCTCTTTTTGAGGCCTAGAAAACCTTTCCATTTGGGGAGTCTGTGTCCTCTGAGGACCTCTAGACCCTCCCTTAGCTCAGAAGGTGATAATTACACAGATGCTATTTTGTTCCTCAGAGGCAGAAAATCAAAATCTCTATTTTTAGAGGCTGTGAAAACCTTTTTCCCTGTTTCCTGAAGTATCTAGATGCAGGTGAACAGACCTGATTTTCAAGGGTCTTGGCTTTCTGGAGTTGAATTAGTACAGTTACAGTGGGAAGCAGGAGGCTGGGATGCTGGAGTTGGTGCTTAATGCCTCTAGACCTCACCATGGCAACTAGCTTTAGGCCTTTAATAAAGTGAAACTGTAGATGTGAAATTTTTCCTTGAGAAAGTTCTCCTTTAGGTTATCCCACTGACTGAGATTAGTTAGTGGGGAGGGTACCTGTGGAGGCTTTTAGGTACATTTCCCACTCAGGTGCTTGTCTATAACCACAGCTGAGATTTTCTTTTTTGTCTGGGAGCTGAGCCTGCCTCTACGTAGGCCAATTGAAATAGAGAGCTGAATTATGATCTGGGTAATATAGTTACAGAAAAAGACAAGCTAGAAAAATTCAGGTGTCCAAATCCATTGAATTCTTCCAAAACTGCAAATTATTGTGGCTTTGAGATAGCTAGGCAGTTAACTGATATACTAAACTTGGAATTTAAAATAAATTTGATTTTAGATTTAAAAAGGTGATTCTAAATCCTTCCTCAGATACTTAGGAACTGTGTGACTCTGGGCAAGTCCCTTAACCTCACCCTCTGATTCATCCTCAGTAATGTGGGCACTTTTCTCACAGGATTGTTATGGGTAGTAAATGAGATAATATATGGAAAATGCTTTGCCAGCCTTAAAGTGCTTATAAGTATTAGCTATTATAACTTTCATAATTCCTAGTAATCTAATTATCTCATATTTCAGTCAGATTTAGGACTAAAAGAAAATAGGAACATTTCATACCCATAGGGAACTTACCTGGCTATAATTTGTTGATTACAAAACAAGGGATATAGCAAAATGAACCCATCTGTGCCATAGCAATTATACAACCATTTTTGTGTTCTGATTAAGCACTTGTCATGGAACATGGGAAATATCTAGCCAGGAATGGGATCACAGACTGACCCAAATGGTCACTGAACATTGGAATTTACATGTTTTGTAGCCAGGAATGAACAAAGAGAATCAGCCCCCAGCAGCATCAAATAGGCCAATCAGAAAGAAGTCAGACAAAGGCGTTCACATGAGTTGGCACAATTCCTTTGCTAGTTAGTGGTTACACTTGGGAATTGATTAGCTTGAGTTACTTTTGTCTATATGTCCTCCTCTATTCTCCCTTTGGGGGAAAGGGCCTAGTCTGAGTCATTGCATCACCCCTCTCTCTCTTTACTTCATTTCACAAGTATAGTCATACTTCAAAGCCTTGGATGAGGCAGAAAGAGGTTTTCCCCATCAACTTTCCTCACTTTTGACTGTTTGCAGATACCTAGATTTGGTCTCTAATCATTAGGGAAATTATTTAGAAGGATACAATGGAACAAAATTGTTTATTATCCTGGGAGAACTTGTAGTTCAGGTCCTCAGATTTAAGAAGGGGTAAAATGGAATATAAGGAGAAAGTTAGAAAGTTTGGTCGATAGAGTACTAGGCTTGGAGTGAGGAAGACCTGAGTTCAAATCCAGCCTTAGATACTTACTAGCAGTGTGACCCTAGGAAAGTCACTCAACTTCTGTTTGCTTTAATCTACTGGAGAAGGAAAAGGCAAACTCTAGTATCTAGTATCTTTGTGAAGAAAACACTATGGGCAATGTTGGTATGGTCCATGGGATCACCAAGAGTCAGCCATGACTCACCAACGATATTAACACAGGGAATGTAACAGGCAGCATGGAATAGTGCAGAGGTCCTCCAAGTGTGGTCTTAGGATCCCAGAGCATCCTTGAAATCTTTTCAGGTGATCCAGGAGACTAAAAATATTTTCATAATGATACTGAGTTATTATATTTCATTAAAATATTTCTTCTTTTTCCAATTACATATCTATTTGAGGTCAGATCTTCTTCCTATACAACAGCCAAAACATGTTCTAATAAATTGAATGCAGAAGCAGATATAAGAATCCAGATGTCTTCCGGATATTAACAAAAATATGTAAAACAATGCCACTTTTCTCACTTTTTTATTTTAGAAAATGTTATTTTTTATGAGAATGTATAATAGGTTTATTATTATTTAAATGAATAAATCCACGTTTTGAAAATTTAACAGTTTTAATTTCTAATGTGGTAAATATTGATAATTATAGCATGAATCTAAGTCTGTCTCAAAAGCTCTTTGGGGTTCTTAATAATTGTTAAAGTTCTAAAGAGGTCCAAAGATAAAACAAAAATTTGATAATCGCTGGTGTAACAAAGAGAGAACTTGCTTTGGAGTCAGGAAGATGTGGGTTTAAGTTTCATCTCGGCTGCATACTGACTGAAAGATTTGGGCAGGTCACTTAACTTCCTGCTGCTCAAGACTATAAGTTTTAAAGACAATGCCTTTATGCTTTGCTAGAAAGAGCTCATCTGGAAACTTCCTTCACCAAGAATTCCCAGTTCTTGTTAGAAAAGGAAGGGAGAAAATTGTACTGGAGCTGTGGGGGAAATTAGTAGGCTCTCAGAGGTATAACTTGGGGAGGGGCAGATGTGGTTCCTAGGCATGACTTGAGAGTGACTAAACAGGGTTCTGTATAGGGACAGGGGTAATCCAGAATAATCACATTCAAGAGGCTCGGCAGAGGTCATGAAAGAAGCTGACAGCAGTGGATTCAAAATCTGTTGGTCCATAAGCATTTATTAGGTACCTGCTGTGTGCCAGACATTGTGCTAAGTGCTAAGGATACAAAAAAAGGGCAAAAGAGAGGTGCTGTCCTTATGGAACTTCCAATCTAAGTGGAGAAACAACATGCAAACAACTATATAATTGGAGATAACCACCGAGGGAAGGCACTAGTATTAATGGGGATAGGAAAAGCTTCCTGTAGAAAGGGGGAAGTTAATACAGAGAATATACTCTGAAGGGACATGTTGGCATATATAAGGTGGTGTCATACAACTTCTCTCTGGGAATTAGCAATGATAATGAACATTTCTAGAACATTTTAAGGTTTACCTAGCACTCTACATCATGTTATCTCATTTGATTTGCATTTGAACAGCAGTCTATGATACATAAAGTCTGGGAACAAAACAAACTTCATTTTCCCTAGGGAAGTCACTAAACTCAGCCCTGTGTCAGACCATACCCTGGACAGACAACGATAGGGTTAGATGCATTTCTAGTCTGGGAGGACTTTGGAGTCTAATTGGAGAAACAAGGCAACACAGAGAGATACATGGTGGCTGAGTAGGTGGGTGCTCTGTAGCAAGCAAGAACTGCAGAGATTAGCAATCACATGGATGGCATATCATATAGAGATGTATATTTAAGGCATTTGCCAGGGGAGATGATCCCATGGGTCTTCAGAGACTTGACTATTTCCATATCTGGGTGTGTTGTGTGGAGAGGTCATTTTTCCAAAGATCTATGAAGCTCTGTTGTCCTCCATGGCTTATCTGGGACTTCCTCAGGACTTTCTGGATCCAAGCTTTGATATCTATCTCAATGACCTTTAGCCCTTGGCAGCAGGGTAAACAGGTCAAGCAACAGTTCCAGGGATAATCTGTCCCAGGTTACTGAAAAGGAATGGGAGGCACAGGCTGATGCAAAGGTTGACAGTAATGCATTTTCTGGTTCTACCAACACAGAGATGACGTCATTGGCAACCAATAGGAGACTGTGTTTATTTCCAGACTTGGCAGATATTGCTTGATTACATTTAATTTTAGTTGGATCTTCCTACAGACACAAGAACGGCACCTCAGATGAAGAAGGAACTGTCTGAGCTTTTCTTTCTTCCCTCTGAGAAGCATGAATTGAAGTTCTAATTCTCCATAGCTACTTGTGCTTATAGAAAGAGCATGTGGGAGTCAAAGAATTTTCCCGTTTGCCAACCTAGGCTCCCAGTGTTTTGAGGTGTCTGAAATGACTTTGGCCAATAGAGCAGGGGGGCCCGGATGATAATGCAAATGGTAGGAAACCGAGACGTTACCTGATGAATTTTATGGATCTGTCTAAAAAAAGGGCTTCATTCACTCATTCATTCTTTCATTTAGAAAACATTAAGCATATGCAAAGCCTTGTGCTAAGCATTAAGGGATAGAAAGATGAAAAATAATATAGTTGTTTGAGAGTACAATCTAAAAGGAAGGAAGACATACACTGAAATAAATTTGGTATCATGGTGCAGGGAAAGAGATTGGTTCTGAAGTTAGGGAATATCAGTTCAAATACTGCCTCTGATATTTATTACTTTGTGACTTTTTTGTTGTCATTCAGTTTCAGTCGTGCCTGACTCTTTGTGACCCCATGGACAAGAGTCCTTTTATCCTCCACTATCTCTTGAAGTCTGTCCAAGCTCATGTTCATTCTCCATAGCACTATATATCCACCTCATCCTGTGCTGTCCCCTTTTCCTTTTGCCTCCAATCTTTCCCAATGTCAGGGTCTATTCCAATGAGTCCTATCTTCTCAATATATGGCCAATGTTTTTAAATAGTATTTGACCTTCCAGTGAATAGACTGAATGAATGACCTCAATTTCCTCATCTGTAAAGGGAAAGGGTTGGATTTATTTGCCTCTGAGTTCCCTTTTAGATCTAGTTCTGTGATCTTAAGTATGACATGAGGTGGGAGGTGGCAGTTTAAAGGAGAGATCCAAGCAAAGTGCTCTGGGAAAATTTTAGGAGGGAGAGACCAAGGAAGGCTTCTGGGAGGATGTGGTACCTGAGCTAGGCCTGAAAGGAAGAGAAAGATTCCAGTGAGTGCCCGTAAAGAGGAAGTGTATGCCGGGTTAGTATGAATACACACTATGATGAGAAAAGGGCTTGATATTACAGCTTGACTGGAATATAGTATACAAAAGAGGTAATCAAGTGAAGCAAAGCTAGAAAGGCAAATTGAGGTCTCATCATGGGAGATCTTGAATGCAAACCTATTTGTCCTTTACGCAATAGGGAGTCACTGAATACCTGGGGGCAGAAGAGTAACGTTTAGTTTAATTCAACAAGCATTTATAAAGCACCTACTACGTGTGGAACTGTTTTAACTGTGGGATACAAAGACTAAAACTAAATATTACCTGCCCACAAGGAACTTATTTAACTTAGGAATGGGAGAGAGGAATAACATGTAACAAAATAATGTAACAATAAAATATATAGTGTATCATGTACATACAGGGCAGTTAGATGGCACAGTGCATAGAGTGCTGGTTCCGAAGTCAGGAAGACTCATCTTCCTGAGTTCAAATGTGACCTCAGATACTTACTAGCTGTGTGACCTGGGGCAAGTCACTTAACCCTGTCTGACTCAGTTTCCTCATCTGTAAAATGAGCTAGAGAAGAAAATGACAGACGGCTTCAGTTTCTTTGCCAAGAAAACCCCAAATGTGATCATGAAGAATTGGACTCAACTGAGCAATAACTGAACTTGAAGAGATTACAAGTAATCTAGGGGTGAATGGAGGGGAGGAACAGTTAATAACTAGGGGATCAGGAAAGCTCTCTAGGTATAGTAGACATGTCACTTCTAAATTCAAGTCTCAGAGATTTGGAGCTGAGAGATGGACTATTATGTACAGCAAATATTAAGGGGCTAGTGGAAGAAGGAAGGGAATAGGCATTTATTAAGAACCTACTCCATAGGAGGCACTTTATAAAAATTATCTCATTTGATCCTCACAAATACCCTGGGAGGCAGGTGCTATTGTTTTTTATAGAATGTCCTCATTTTATAGATGAGGAAATTGGGGCAAACAGAGGTTAAATGACTTGCCCAGGGTCACACAGCTATAACAGGATTTCAACTCAGGTCTTCCTGACTCCAGGCCTAGCACTCTATCCATTTGCCACCTAGCAACCAGTTTGACTGGAATATATGTGTGGAATATGGAGTGGTGTGTGTGTGTGTGTGTGTGTGTGTGTGTGTGTGTGTGTGAGTGTGTGTGTGTTGTAATATGAAATCAGTCTGGAAACACAGGTTGGAGTCAGATTGTCAAGGACTTTAAATGCAAAGAAGAGGAATTTGTATTTTGTCCTAGAGGAAAAATGAAACCATCGGTGCTTTCTTGAACAGGAGAAAGACATGGTTAGATCTGTGTACTTCAAATCCTATTTTGGCAGTTTTGTGAAAAATTGATTGGAGTGGGGTAGGCAGGAAAGCTACCGACAGTGAGATTAGGCAGAATACGGTTACAGTGATTCAGGGAAAAGATGATGAAGACTTTGACTAGTGAGAGCAGAGAGGAGGCAGATGGGAGAAATGCTGTTGAGGTAGACTTGGCAAATAAATGGATGTGGGGGAGGGGTGAATGAGAATGAAGAATCAGAGATGCTGAGGTTTCAAGCCTGGGAGGTTGGGAGGACCACAGTGTATCAGGAAAAACAAGAACTTTGGGAAAAGTGGTAGATTTCAGTTCTCTGCTTTGTATTGCCCACAGCGAGAAATATGGTCAGGGATGTCCAAAGAGGGTTCAGTGTGCAGTCGGCACATACAGCTGCCTACAGATTATGTCTACAAGATCCCTGGATGGGTCACCTGCTTTTAAATAGCCTTCCTATTGGCCGATCGAGGGTCTTGGAATTCTACCAACAGTGATGGACTCTTTCTTAAAGCAGTATCCCTACATAATATGAATCTATCTGGAAGAATTGAACTATTTAACTCTTAGCATGCTGCAATGGATCAGATTCAGTTGTTTGGTCATAGGTGGCTGCAGGATTAGATATTCTGACTACTGGAAATGAGGGAATTGTCTGATAGCTCAAGCCTAGCTAGGTGTGAGGTAGATCTTTGGTCAGAGTGGAGAAGAGAATGAGTGAGTTTCTGGGGTGCTCAGTGATGAGGTTAGAAGTCAGTCTGGAAAGGTGGGGTTGAAAGGCACTTGTTCAAAAGGACCTTACTTATTGTGCATACAGCCGGCCTTTCCCAAATTTATTCAGTCTCTGCCCATATTTTCAGAAACCACTTCCATGGCTTAATGAAAATTCCAGCCTGAGTGTAAGAGGAGTAGGGATATTAAATTTCAGGCTCAGCCAGCTGCCTGGTGGGGAATTTTTTGGAAGCTGTTTTCACACTAGACATTTATTTTTAATCCCTGGCTACAGGGTGATCCTATCAACAGCTGTGATTTCAGCTAACCCTTGTCTTCCTGTGCTACCTCCTTCCTTCTCTAGTGATTGTTTGCATCCCTTAGCTGGTATGCTACCTTGGGGCACTTTTTGAAGATTTTAGGTATTGAAATTAGGGAGATCATAGGACCCTCAGATGCCACAGAGGAAGCTGTTGATCTTGACAGGGTAGAAGGAGATGCCTGGGGGGGTATCACAAATACACACTATCCTTATATATGTACATCTCCATAGAAAATTCTTTGCCACCCACCCTCCATCACAAAAGACCATGTTGCAAAAGGCTTTGTCCTCCAGCTTATACTTGAGCAACGCCCTCACTATGAACCTTTCCCTTTGCCTTGTAAACAGCCTGTAGGAGCTGCTTGGCAATAATTATATACATAATCTCCCCATATAATTTTCAGGCCTCTGATTTCTCTATAATATGGCCCAGAACTAGATCAGTGTGAACTAGCAAACAAAGCCCTCTGGTCAGTGTGATCTAGTGGAAAGACTGGGACATGGAATTAGGAAATCTGAATTCAAAACTTGGTTTTGATACTCTTTAGCTGTCTGACCATAGACATTTCATCTTTCTAAGCCTCAGTTTTATATTCTGTGAAATGGGACTAATATTAGTATTAGAGATTTATAGGTAGAAGGAACCTAAAAAGATCATCTAGTTCAACCCTCTCATTTTACACTTGGAGAAACTGAGTCTTATAGAAATGAAATGACTTGCTCAAGATAATACAAGTGGAAAATGAGATAGTTGGGATTTAAACTTGGGTTCTTTGACTCCAAATCTGTGGTGTTTTTCCACTGTACTATAATAGTATTTCTAGCTTCTCTAGAGGGTGGTTGTAACAGTATGATTAACATGTGTGTGAAGCACTGTATAAATGTCAGCATTATTTATTTCTAGTTCCTCGAATATGGTGAGTGCTAAATAAATACTTATTACATTGATTTGGAAACTGCTGCCCACCCCCTTTCTGTTCCCCTTGAAGTTTTTCACCTAGAGTTATCATTGAAATGACTTTCATAGGAAAAGGGTCCTGAAACACTTATGGAGTAGTTTTATCAAAGGAATATAGAAGCATCTTAATTGAGGGGATGTGGCCCTGGACTTGGAGTCTGAGAAAACTGGGTTCAAATCCCACTTTAGATACTTATTAGCTGTGTGTCTTTGGACAAGTCCCTTAACTACTTGGTACCTCATTCTCCTTATCTGTAAAATGAAGGGCTTAATTAAATGAGTTCCAATATCCCTTACAGCTCTAAATCTCTAATTTATGAATCTTTTTGCCTTGGATGACACTAGATAAATTTTTGCCCTATCTTGCCTTGAACCAGGTCTCCAAGCTATATTCTTTTTTTTCCTTTTAAAATTTGTTTAGTATTTTATTTTCTCCCAATTACAGGTAAAAATAATTTTTGACATTCATTTTTAAAACTTTGAGTTCCAAATTCTCTCCCTTCCTCCCTCTCCACTCCATCTCCATTGAAAAGGCAAGCAATTTGATACAGGCTATTCATGTATAGTTGTATTTCCATAAAACATATTTCCATATTAGTCATATTATAAAAGAAAACATAAGCAAAAAAACCTGAAGAAAAATAAAGTATGTTTCAGTCTGCATTCAAGCACCATCACTTCTTTCTCTGGGAATGAATAGAACTTTTCATCCTAAGTCCTTCAGAGTTGTAGATCATTGTATCACTGAGAATAGCTGTCATTCACAGCTGATCATCTTACAATATTGCCATTACTTTGTACACAGTACATGTCACTTTGCATCAGCTTCTGTAAGTCTGTCCAGGTATTTCTGAGAGCATCCTGCTCATCATTTCTTATAACATAATAGTATTCCATCACAATCACATACCACAATTAGTTGAGTCATTCGCCAATTGATGTGTATCCTCTTAATTTCTAACTCCTTGCCCCCAGACAAAAGCTACTATAAATAATTCCTTACATATGAGTTTTTTTCTCTTTTATTTATTTTTTAAATCTCTTTTTGTTTACAGACCTAGTTGTGGCACTGCTAGGTCAAAGGTATGCATGGTTTTATAGACCTTTGGACCTAGCTCTAAACTGCTCGGATGAATGGTTAAATCAGTTCACAACTCCACCAACAATACATTAATGTCTCATTTCCCCCACATCCCCTCAAACATTTGTCATTTTCCTTTTCTGTCCTATTAGTCAATCTAATAGGTATGAGGTAGTACCTAAGAATTGTTTCACTTTGCATTCCTCCAACCAATAGTGATTTAGAGCACCTCTTCATATAACTATAGATAGCTTTGATTACTTCATCTGAAAACTGTTCATATCACTTTGATTATTTATCAGTTGAGCAATGGCTCCTATTTTTATAAATTTGACTCAGTTTTCTATATGTTTGAGAAATGACATTTTTATCAGAGAAAACTTTTTCCAAAATTTATGTTATTATTGCTAAATATATTTTCCTCCATCCTATCCTCCCTTTTATTCTATTCTCTCTCTCCTTTCACTTTGTCCCTCCCCCAATCTGTCCCCCCTTCTATCGTTCCCCCGTCCCCTTCCCCTTCTACTTTTCTGTAGGTTAAAACAGATTTCTGTACCCTATTGAGTGTGTATGTTATTCCATCTTTGAGCCAATTTTGATGTAAAGTTCAAGTATTCCCTGACACCTCCTCCATCTTCACCTTAACTGTAAAAGCTTTTTCTTGTCTCTTTTATGTGAGATAATTGATCACATTCTACCTCTCCCTTTCCTTTTCTCCTATTGTATTCCTCTTTCTCCCTTATTTTTATTTTTTTTTAGATATCATCCCTTCATATTCAACTTGCACCTGTGCCTTCTATATACTCCTAACTGCCCTAATAATTGGAAAGTTTTTATGAGTGATAAGTGTTACTTCCCATGTAGGAATGTAAATAATTTAACCTTATTAAGTCCCTTATTATTTCCCTTTTCTGTTTACTTTCTTATGCTTCTCTTGAAAGTCAAATTTTCTATTCAGCTCTGGTCTTTTCATCAAGAATGCTTGAAAGTCCCCTACTTCATTGAATATGTATTTTTCCCTTGAATAATTAGTTTTTCTGGGTAAGTGATTTTGGTTGTAGTCTTAACTCTTTTGCCCTCTGGAATATCATATTCCAAGCCTCTGCTCCTATAATACAGAAACTGCTAAATATTCTTTTATCCTGACTGTGGCTATACAATATTTGAATTGTTTTTTTCTGACTGTGTGCAGTGTTCTCTCCTTGATCTGGAATCTGGCTATAATATTCCTGGGAGTTTTCAATTTGGAATCTTTTTCAGGAGGTGATTGGCAGATTCTTTCAATTTCTATTTTTATCCTTTGGTTGTAGAATATCAGGGCAGTTTTCCTTGATAATTTCTTAAAAGATGATGTCTAGGCTCTTTTTTTGATCATGACTTTCAGGTAGTCCAATAATTTTAAAACTATTTCTCCTGGATCTATTTTCCAGCTCAGTTGTTTTTCTGAGATACTTCACATTGCCTTCTATTTTTCATTCTTTTGATTTTGTTTTATTGTTTCTTGATTTCTCTTAAAGTCATTAGCTTCCATTTGCTCAATTCTAATTTTTAAGGAATTATTTTCTTCAGCGAGCTTTTGTACCTCTTTTTCCATTTGGCCAATTTTACTTTTTTTTTTTGCCAATTTTACTTTTTTGAGGAATTCTTTTCTTCAGTGAATTTTTGTGTCTCATTTTCCATTTGTCCAATTCTGCTTTTCAAGGCATTTTCCTCCTCATTGGCTTTTTGTACTTTTACCATTTGTCCTATTCTGTTTTTTAACGTGTGGTTTTCTTCAGAATTTTTTACCTCCTTTTACCAAACTGTTGTCTCTTTTTTCATGATTTTCTTACATCAGTCTCATTTTTATTCTACCTCTCTTACTTGATTTCCAAAATTCTTTTTGAGCTATTCCATGACCTGAGACCAATTCATATTTTTATTGGAGGTTTTGGATGTTTGAGCTTTGACTTTGTTATTTTCTTTTGAGTGTGTGTTTTGATCTTCCTTGTTACCATAGTAAACTTCTATGGTCAGGATTTTTTTTTGGTTTGGTTATTTTTTCAACCTACTTCTTGACTTTTAATTCTTTGTTAAAGTGGGGCTCTGCTTCTATGGTGGAGGGTGCACTCTCCCAAGTTTCAGAGGTTTTGTGAGGCTGTTTTCAGAGATACTTTTAGAGACCTGTAAGTTTTCAGTTTTTCCAAGGTAATATGATCTAAAGAGAGGTGTGTTTACTATTCTCCTGGCCTGTACTCTTATCTGTGAGTGACTATAAGCACTCTTTTCTGCCCTGGAACTGTGATGAGGGTCCTTGCTCCACTGTGACTGTAAGCTCTGGTGTGCTAATGCTCCTTCTTGCCCTGGGACTTCCAACCAGGACTCTGACTTAGATCTGAGTATGGGCAAAGCAACAGAGTCCTGCCCTCAGTCCCAGCGAATAGACCCCTGTAAAATCCTTCTGATCATTCGTTCAACCTCTTACTTTCTGTGGCTGAGAGCTCTGGAAGCAGTTGTTGATTCAGTGACTTGCAAGGCTTGTTCCCGATTGGCTGGGGTCTAGTCTGTGCTGTCATGGCCTGTACTGAACTGTGCTCCATTCATATACTCAGGTGCAATAGACCTTCTTGCTGACCTTCTAAGTTTTCTTTGGCTGGGAAATAATTTCACCCCATTTTTTTGTGGATTCTGCTGCTTCAGGAATTGTTTTATGGCATTACTTAAAGGTGTTTGGAGTGGTTTTGGGGACAGCTAGGCGAATTGCTACCTTTTCTCTGCAATCTTGGTTTTGCCTTCAAACCATTTTACAACAATCTCCACATCACACCACTGAATTGGTACCATCTACCCCTTTTCCTTGCTCCCCTTTATACATTGTTATCTCCTTTTTGAATGTAAACTTCTTGAGAGCAGGGACATTTTTTTTTTGTTCTTAGTGTAGTGCCTGGCATATAATAAACACTCAATAAATGCTGTTATGTATGAATGTGAATCTGTCTCTCTCCTTCTCTCTCTCTCTCTCTCTCTCTCATTCTTCCTGTCCCTCTCCTCTCCTTCTCACCCTCTCTCTCTCTCTCTTCCTCTCTCTCTCCCTCCCTCCCTCCTTCTCTCTGTCTGTCTCTCTCTCTCTCCCTGATACTACAATCCCTGGCTGTTTCTATGTGTGCCTCTGCCTTTTCTTTCTGTCAGTATTTGTCTCCAATCTTGCCTACTCATGCACATCCTCTTCTTCACTTTCAGTGGTCCTTGCAAACATTACCTTGACAAGAATGTGTGAGGATTGGTGTTGTTTTCATATTGCAGTCTGAGACCAGTGTGCTTATGTACAAGTGTATGAAAACCAGGACAAACGTCCTAAAGCAGGCCTTTCTGTGGTCAGCTGAGTACATGACATAGGGAAAATAGTGTTAGAATTGGTATCAGAAGACCTAGGTTCAAATCCTTGTCCTGCTGCTCTATATCTGTGTGACTATAAGCAATTGACTTCCTCCCCTCTGGGCTCCAGCTTCCATCTGGAAAAGTCAGGAAGACCTGAGTTTAAATCCAATCTCAGACACTTGACACACTTACTAGCTATGTGACCTTGAGCAAGTCACTTAACACCGACTTGCCTTGCCTCCCCCTTCCAATAACAAACGACAAACAAAAAAGAAATACCAAGCAGACAATTTTACATTTTATCCTGGAGACAGTAGGAGGCCACCTGGAGGCTCTAGGGCATCTGGGAGTTCAAGAATGGCAAAGACTGGGCTTATAGAGTTCCTAATTTTGAGGTCATATGAGCATGTCTAAGCATACATATGTGTGGGGAGGTCTGAAACCTTCATGATATCTGACTCCATGAGGTTTTCAGGAAGTAAATGACAGCAAACAGGGGAATTCTGTTAGAGAAAGATGATCTTACAGGTCAATTTGAAAGAGCAGGTAAATTTGAGACTTCCAAAGAGGGTGGGGCTTAACAGAAGCACCCATCACACTCTGAGATGAAACTGGCTGGCTTCCCCATGCTTCACATGATGGAACACTTGGAGAACAACTGTCATGGCTGTACTGTATGCATGAGGGGCAGGACAGGATGTAGAATTGTTCAGAACATACATGATATTTTAAAAACCAGGATATGGAGACTAGAGAAGAAATCTTGGGAAGCCTCATAGGATCTGTCTGGTTTTCTTGTGTCCAGGCAGCGGTGAAGTATAAGTGGGACAAGTGCTGGCTCTGGCCCCAGAGACTTAGGTTCAGATGCTGCCTCTGATGCTTCATGGTCATTTGTTTTTGGACAGATAACAACTTCCTGGGGCCTTGATATCCTCATCTGTAAAAAGAGGGAGTTGGACTAGAGGTTTCTGGGGTCTCTTCTTCCAGCATGAAATCTACAATAGTCTCTCCCTCTCTTAAATACAAATATCTGCCCTTGATGGAGATAACTTGGAGGGACCAAGGGCCTATAATAATAGCTATCATTTACATAGCACTTTGCGGTTGGCAAAATACTTTGCATGGATTATTTCATTCTATTCTTATCTTAATTTTATAGATGAGGAAGCTGAGGCAGAAGAGAAGAGACTTACATGTCCAGTGTCTCACAACTAGTAAGTGTCTCACACAGTATAATGAGCTCAGACCTTCTTGACTCGAGTTTCAGTGCTCTGTCCACAGCTCCATCTAGTGGCCTTTCCCCTGCAAGTCTTGGTCCCAGCCCCCCGCCCCAGTATTCAAAATCCCAGAGCCTTCCATTAGCTCAGTAATCTGCCATGGTTGCAGCAGAACAGTCCTGTTCCTTATCAGGTATACCTTGAGTTGTAGCTTGGCTGGACTCGGAGTCAGGAAGGTTATCCCCTTTGACATTTACTAGCTGCATAAATATGGGCAAGTCACTTAACCTCTCTGAGCCTTGGTTTTCTCATCTGTAAATTGGGTACCTTCAGCATCTGATTCACAGGGTTATTGTGAGGTTCAGATCAGATACTGTTCTTTGCTAGCCTTGAATGTTGTTTGAGATGTGACAGGAGATTTTGTTACAAGGAAAGGGAACTATGCCTTTAAGGAAGACTAGGGGTTTTGAGAAGTTTGGGGGGAAGTTCCTCTTTAGATACTTGGGTGACCGTAGAGGACCAGATCTGGCTTTGGAAAGCCAGCATTCCATTAGCCTAATTTTAGGGTCCTAACCCTAAATTTTCTAATAAAGTCTCATTTCTCCTCAGACATTGGAACGGTATTCCAAGGATTTTAACTCTCCTCTGACCTTTTGAAGGTGAATGAGACAATGAAAATAGCTCACATTTATACAGAGAATTAAAGTGTGAAAGCACTTTATATCTCTAATCTCATTTGATTTTCACAACACCTGGAAAGTATGCAGGGTAATCATTACCTGACAGATGGGAAAATTGAGTCGAGTCTCAGAATGTCATAAAGCAGTATTTTCAGGACTAGAACTTGGCTCCAGGACATGGTATCACAAGATTCTTGAAGTTATAAGTGACCTTGTTCTTGTTCAGTCATGTCTAACTTTGGAATTCCATTTAGGGTTTTCTTGGCAAAGTGGTTTGCCATTTCCTACTCCAGCTCATTTTACAGATGAAGAAACTGAGGCAAACAGGGTTAAGTGATTTGCCCAGTCACACAGTTCCTAAGTGTCTGAGGTCAAATTTGAACTCAGGTCTTCCTGACTCCAGGCCTGGCACTCTATTCACTGTGCCATCTAGCTGCCCATAGATTCCCTTAGAGATGATCTAATCCTCATTTTACTGAAAAGAAAACTAAGGCAGAAGGAAGGCAAATGACTTAACCAATGTTAGAAAAGGAATAAATGACAAAGACAGAATTTGAACCCAGATCTCCTGACTTTAAAATCCACCATTCTTTTCACTATGCCATGCTGCATTCTGAAGAGATGATTTAATATGTGGGGGACCAGTGAGTGTGGTCCAGGCATAATGCTAAAGCTGATATTTTGAATCATTTATTTGTGCTATTGTCTCAAATTCTAATGGCTACTGAAATGAGTATTGGACTTAAGGCTCAGAAGGCTTGCCTTTAAATTTTACCTTGGATAATTAAGTTAGGTAAATCATTTAGTTTCTCAGAGACTTTCTCATTTGCAAAAGGGAGGGGATACTACCTACCTATTACACTGTGATGAGAAAATCACTTTACAAACTGTAAGCTACACAAACATAATAAAGCAAATGCTACTGCCTCTCCTTCCTGACCCTATACCGCCATTGGGTCATTTATGGCAACCATTCTGATTACTCAGTGATGTAGAGCCCAGAGCCCAGTCCTTGAAGCTCATCACCTAGAGCCCAATTCACTCTCCAATTCTTCTTTCTGAACTCTGAGCTCAGATCCCAGAAAAACACGGTCTGACCCAGAACAACTGCCAGAAGCTAGAGTCTAAAGCAGCCCAGCTGTGCCCCAAATCCAGAACCTGTTATTGTCCAGGGACCAGACTGCAGTCTGATCCTCAAAGTCCTGACCCTGAGCCCGAAGCGCAGCCCCTAGAGTGAAAAACCAAAAGGTTAGAACCCTTAACCCTGAATCCTGAACCAGCACAGAGCCTGGAACCAAGCCTCTCATACCCTGGAGCCCAGTCAAGCCCTGACCCTTGAGCCCAGTTTCAGCTTTCTCTCTAGACCTTGCCTTCTTTCTACATAGTTAACCTAGTAATAGTGTACTTCACTTTTAGCTGAGCAATGGCAGCTTACTGTACAGACCAAAATGAGTTTAACCTGCTCTGCCTGCTCTTGCCAGAGAATGCACTCATAAAAGAGCCAATGAGCCTGTGTTATTGTTAATGTTAGCTGGGTACTGTCCATCTCCTCCAGCTCCAGAGATAGCATATTCCCTGTTTAGCCTGACTGGCTGTGTTCATGGGAAGTGTTTTAGATTGGCAATTCCCAGCTTCACTATGTTGCCTGAAGGAAGCAGTGGACTCAGGGATTTCCAACCTGGTCATTGAACATTTTAGTGCCAGGAGAGACTTTCCCTGAGATTTTCAGGGTCTCTTCAGGGTCTGAATGGAAGCTTGAGCCATGATGAAGTTCTTTTGAAGGTGCTAATTCCAAAGAGGGTTAGTGCTTCATTTATAGCTTTTGCTTTGGATCCAAGCCACATTAATTAAATCCCACATCCTTCGCTTCCTCTCTGAGCCTTACCTCCCATTGTGGTAACATAGCATGTCATAGAGGACCAGACTTTGTAAGAGATGAGATCACCCTTCTGTTAGATGGAAGCAGGCCAGTCATTAAAGAAAAAAAAGAAACAAAACCACAAACAACAATTGGGCAGCCTGATCTCAAACTGCAGTTCTTGTTTGGAAGGCATTAAAAAATACTAACTATTCTAATAATAATGGTTCCTATTTTGCTTTTTGTTTGAATAGTAATGAAACATTTTCCTCACCATATTCCTGAGAATACAGTACAATCAATCAATCCATCAGTCAATAGGCAAGCAATATGAGATCCCTCCTCTGTGCCAAACACTGTGCCAGGCTGACTATATAAATATAATAATGAAAACAATCCCTACTCACAGGAGTACTATTACCTTCACTAACAGGTAGAATAATTGGGATTAAGGGAAGAGGCATATTGGTTTACAGGATTTGAAATTGGAACAGAATTTAGAAATGAGGATACTGGGGATCAGAGAGCACCAGTGGTTTGCCCATATTTAATAGTAGGAGAACCAAGACTCAAACCCAGCCAAGTGTTCTGATGCCATATCTACTGCTGTTGCCATGCTGGTCCATGGACACACAGGTAATTTATATATGTATATGATACATTTATTATTATAATATGCAATAATGATAATTATTATAATATATAATATGGCTATTATAATATATATTTATATATAATATGTGTGTGTGTGTATGTGTGTAAAAGGTGGCTAGAACTGACCCTTGGCCTCTTGACTCTGAGGACCAGACCAGACTCTTCCATCATACTTCCTTTGCTCTAGTGACCTGGGTTATAGTAGTTTCTTTTTTGTAAGCTTTGGTTGGGTCTCAGAGCCCCGGAAGGGACCCTGAGAGGACATCTGGTCTATCCTACTACCCTGGGCATGATTATGTTCCTAGCCCTCACAGCTGTCCCTCCTTTATCTAAAGTCCTCATGGACAAGTCCTCCCAGGATGGAGGAGGAATTGAGAGGCTACACATGCTCCTGCTTTGAGCTCTGGGCTCTCATTAAACACAATTATACTTCTCCCTGTACATCGGTCATATTGCACACTATTTTTTCCTGCATTTTTTTCACCTGTGTATGTTCCTTACCTGAGGTCAGGGGCTAGGTCTTATCTATGTCAGTACTATGCACGTAGTAGATGTTTATGAAGGACTTAAAAAAATGAATAGTCTGAGTGCTGAGGTGGATAATGCCTTAAAGCATAATACTATTCTTCATGCCTGGAAGGCTTCAAGATTGTATGTTTTGGTATTTGAGCAAAAATATATTAATGGGGGCAGCTAGGTAGTACAGTTGATAAAGCACTTGCCCTAGACGCACGAGTTCCAGAGTTCAAATACAGCCTCAGACACTTATCAGCTGTGACTCTGGCCAGTCACTTAACCCTGATTGCCTTTCCCTCCTCCCCCTAGCATGTAAATGCAAGATGTAACAGAAAAGCCATTGAATTTTGGAGTCAGATGACCTGGGTTCAAATCCCAGCTTTGTATCCTACTACCTGTGTGTCCTTAGTCAAGTAATTTCACCAATCTAGACTTTAGTTTCCTCATTTATACAATGAGAGGGTGTACACTAGGTAATCTCTGATGTTCCTTTAATTTCTAAATCTATGGTCCTCTTCTGCTATTAAAGAAACACTCTCCCATTTGCCTCTTCAAACATACCTCTCTTCCCCTCCCTTTTTTCTATATGTGATAAGTGGGTTGGTAAGTTTTTGGGATGTGCATTCAACTTTCAATTAATTGAAATAACCAAGGGAACTCTAGTGTAGATAATCCAAAGAGCTTTCTCTTTGCCTTTGGAAACCATTTTTTTTTCTTTTCTTTCAGCATCAGCAGTTTCTCCTTTTCTCATTATACTTTACTGGAACTGGTAATGCAAAGAGTTTGCCTTCCTTGAGTTCACATTGACTGATTGGGGAAAGCAGGCATAAATTGTTGCTAAGATGGGGGGTGGGTGGAAGAAGGCAGCCTGGCATAAAAACTCAGGCTCAGAGAACCACCAAGTGGCCTGAGGATGCTCACACAGACAATACCTGTTAACTGAATTCACAGGATGGAAGGACCCAGGGCCTTGCACAAAGTAGGAATTCAGTAAACATTTGTTAATTGAGTGAATGAAGGATTATAGTAGGGAAGCCTTTTCCTGCAGCAAGGACTGGCATCCATGGAATACCTTGGCCATCCCTGAAGGCTGGCCTCACTCAATCTCAATTCAAAGACTTAGAATAATGCACATTTAGGCCTGCAGTTCCTTGTCAGCCTGAATTTCTCCTGGGCTTGCGTTCTATCCTTGTTAGGGTTTTTTCCTTTCTCTCCATCCCTATCCTCCTCCTGTGCCCCACGTCTTCTACCCTAGCACTGTGTCATCATCCTTGTCCTCAGGGTCCTTTGGGCGAATTCCTTCACCTTGTCAATTTCCCCTCTCTTGCCCTCCCCTGCGTCTTGTCTCGCCCACTCCCCTCCTCGCCCTTCTCTGCTAACCTTCTGCGGCCTCTGCCTCTGTCTGTGACGGTCCCTGTCTCTGTCTGTCTAAGGGAGTCTAATTTCATTCTCTCCCTTCTCTATTTCTGTCTCTATTTCTCTCGCGCGCTCTCCTTGTTTCTCCTTTGGCTTTTTCGTTTCTCTCAGTCCTTCCGTTCCTCTCTCTCTTTCTGTCTCTCCATCCAGCCTGTATCTCCTCCCTCCTTCTTTCACCCCCCTCCACCCCGCCCCCAACCGCCGCCTCCGCCGCCGCCGCCTCCTCCTCCTATCTCTCCAGCCTTGTACCGCATTGCTGTAGTACAGGGGGTCACTGCATTGCGCCGTCACCGTCAATAGGTGGACCCCCTCCTAGGGAGATAAAACCGCCGGAGCCGGCGCCGCCAGTCCCTCTGGCTGAGACCTCAGCTGCGGGTAAGATCGCTTGTGCCCCCTCCCTTCCCCTCGGGAGGCCTCCTAGCAATGAGGGCAGCCCCTCGCCTCTACTCCAGGTCCCCGGGGACTGGGAGGGGCAGGAGCCCTGGATGGGAGAAAGCAGGGATGGAGCAAGGAGAAGGCTAAGGCGCAGAAGTAGATTATCTTGGGAGTGGGGGGACTAGGGTTACCCACATCGAGTCTCCTGTCCCAAGAATTGAGGAGAAGGGAGCTGGGTGTGGGCGTTGGGAAAGGACACCTGCAAGATCTGAGGGCTGGGGGCAGCAGCCGCAGCTCGAGATGGCTTGTGCTGCGTCGTAGCTTGTTTATCTCGTTCTTAAAACGAGGTGCGTCCTTGCGGGGTCTCCGGGGAGCTGTAACCCGGGCGAGCGCAGAGAGCACTAGCAGAGGCAGCCTTGACCTTGCGGCTCACAGAGGGCGGTCCCTTTGGCTGCCCCTGAGGAGGGGGCTGAGACGAGGGCCGCTTCAGGGTCACCTCTGTTTTCCCGGTAAGACAATTGCCCTAAGTCTCCGGGGATTCTTAGAATGACAGACTGAAGTGAGATGGGGAGTGGGGTGAAAAACTGGCGAGGGTGGGTGGATGGGGTGGATTGTTAGACTGACCTGATCTGGTAACTTAAAAATATTTCTGCCAATCTCCCCTCCACTAATCCTTCTGGGTGCCCACTCCTTCCCCCTTCGAATATTTTAGGCTTCTCTGGGTCATAGATATCCGATTGCGTGTCTGCGTTTGTGTGTCTGAATTTCTGTGCGTGGGTCTGTCTGTGTCTCTGTCTGTCTCGGTCTCGGTCTGTCTCTGTCTCGTTCTGTGTCTGTTTCAGTGTCTATTTATCTCTCTGTCTCTCTTCCCCTTTCGACCCCCATAGCTAGAGTGGAGAAATCTGGAAAGATGGCTATCTCTACCATTAGAAAAGTGTCTATAGGTGGGCCATATGGGAGGAGGTTTTGACAGTACCTTAGGGAACTGTCATCCTTTGGCATCTTAGATTTGGAAACAAACCCTATTCTCCCAGATCCTTAGAACCTTTTGGATCTTCATGAACCTCAGTGGTTAGGCTAGGAACTAACCCTAATTCCTGCCAAGGGGTCACTGTGGAGCATCCCTAGACTTCCTCTCTTCCCAATCAGGAGCCAAGATCCCAGCCAAGCAGGCTTGGGTGATTGGATTTTTTGGCTCCCCTAGCAAGCCCTGACCCTTCAGCTCAGACCCAAGGAGAAAGGGCCAGAGCTGAAGCTATTTTGAGTTGTGTCCTTATCTGGACAACATATTGTCACTCAGGTTATGAGTTCCTAACATTGCTTTGGTGGAGGGGGGTGGGGTGGTACGGAAGGAGGGGAAAAAATGGCTCCCTTTCCAGAACAGCCTTGATTTAAGGAGTGTGTGTGTGTGTTTTTGGGGTTGGTGGGAAGAGAGGACAGCAGTCCTGAATACCTCATCAGGGAAAATGTGTATATATCATATGGAGGTAAAGTCTGTTTTAGCTGTATGGGAGAAAGACAGATCTTAATCCTGTGCCTGGAACTGTTGACCTGTCCTCCCTTGAGCTCCATCTTGCCTGACCCATGTGGTGTGTATGTGTGGGGTGTGGGGAGTTGGGGATGGGGTGGAGATGAAAGGTTGTAGAGTAGGTAGAGGTTTCTGGAGCCAGAGTTCATGGGGATCGGTCATTACCGTAAGGAGACAGAGCAAAGCTGCTGGAATGGCAGGGCCCAGGAAGACTGTGGCTCACTCTTGGGGTGGGGGTGGGGGCTTAAAATATCTCATTCTACTTCTTTTTCCAAATCACAGTCACAATGAGGTCAGGTCTCAATGGGCCCCATCGCCTAATCTTTTTTGACCCCAGTGAGTCAGTCAGGACAGATTGGAGGTGGATGTTTGATTTGCTGGTTTGGATTCCGAGATTATTTACCTGGATTATTTTGACCAAGAAGAGCTGAATTGCCCACAGGGCAATATAATGAGGGAGAGACAGACAACCATAGAGATTAAGAGAGACAGAGAATGGGGTGGGGGAGAGACAGGGGAAAGGAATAGATACATAGAGGAGAGAGAGAGATAAAGGGAGAGAGACAAAGAGATGGGGGTGGGGGAGAAAGAGAGAGAGGGAGAGAGAGAGAGAGAGAGAGAGAGAGAGAGAGAGAGAGAGAGAGAGAGAGATAGCGAGATAGCGCCTTGGCTTGTGCCAGTACTAGAGCTGCTGGTCTTCCTGCCCTAGATGGAGGTTTTGTTGGGGACGCTTTTGAGTCTCTTTGTTACCTATTTTCTCTTCCAGCCTACACAAAACCTCGGCTCGGTTTCGACTGTCTGAAGAGCCCCTGCCCCACCCAGTGTCCTAACCTTCTAAATTGAGTTGGCCCCCTCCCCTGCCCCCAACACACACCTTTCAAGATGGGTAAGGAGAAGACCCATATCAATATCGTCGTCATTGGCCATGTAGATTCAGGCAAGTCTACTACCACGGGGCACCTCATCTACAAGTGCGGGGGCATTGACAAGAGGACCATTGAAAAATTTGAGAAGGAGGCTGCAGAGGTGAGTGAGACTATAGTGACTGGTTGTCTCTGTCCCCATTACTCATCACTTTCTTACCTTCCTCTTCCCTTTTCTTCTCTTTTCCATGTATTGCCTACCCCTTCCCCTCCCAGGCACTACTCTCCTTCCTTTCTCCCTCGTCTCTATCCCCTTCTTCCCTTTCCCTTGTCCTTTTTCCTTCCTACCTCCACACTCCTATATTTTCTCCTCCTTCCCCTCTTTCTCTCCTTCTCTTTCCTCTTTCCCTCTCCCCACTCCCCTACTGCTTCTCTCCTCTCCTTCCCTTCCCTTTCCTTCTTCTTTCCCTGTTCTCTCCTTCTTACCTACCCCTTTTCTCCCCATTATATTCCCTTCTTTCCTCTTTTTTTTATACCTTCTTCTTCCTCTTCTTCTCTCCTTCCCCTTACCTCTTCTTTTCCCTGTCCCCTCTCCTTTCCCTTTCCCTTCCCCCTATTCCTATACTTTCTTCTTCTCCTTCTTCTTCCCTGCCTGCCCTTTTCCTTGCTCCCCATCTATCTCCTCCCTCCTTCTTTCCTTTCCTCCTGCCTCTCCTCTCTTCTCCTCTCCTTCACCCTCCCCTTTTCTCTTTCCTCTTACCTTCCTATCTCCCCTCCCCTCTCCTTTTCTCTTCTTTTCCTTAGTCCCTCCTCCTCATCCCTTCCCCCCACCAGGGGGACTGGTTTTCTCATAGAGCAGATCAGTGGGCTTGATCCCACTCTATTCTAGGGCTCATTTTACCTCTTTTGAAGGTAGGACAAGTGTGTGGCTTTGTATATTAAGTACACAGTGCATGAAACCTGGCATCTATGAGTCTATGATATTATCTCCTGGGTTCTGGCTGGGGGAAAAAAGCATCAGTAGAAGGGGAGCAGGGCCCCAAAGCTCTGAGTCCCCAGCCTGCACCAAAGGACAGAATTTAAGATTAGGGAACTCATTTCACTATTGTTCCCCCGAGGAGCCAGACCTGAGTTTTTCAGGCTGCAAATGGAGCTGGGAGCCTTCAGCTATCAATGCTGTCAGGTCTGTTCTGCAGAGTAACCCAAATGGCCTTCCACAATAATTACATCTGACTTGATTGCTAACCGACTCAGTAAACAGGGTAGTTACATTCTGTGGTATTCAGAACAAACCTTCTAAGTCATAAGTACTTGATATGTATTTGTGGATTTTATTTAACTCAGATCAGAATATTCTTTATTATACTGGTAAAGACAAAATTCCTGAGGTCCCCAACAGCTCAACCTTCCCCAGACAGCTATTTCTATCTGGCAAATGAAGGCAGAAGCTGATGTACCCAAAATGCTGATGGGCTGGGTAGCTCTTCACCTCTTCCAGGGACCAGAATATGCAGGGCTCACAGTTACTATTAATAGCTGATTGACTGAGCTTCCCGACTCCATTTTCTGATGCTGAGCTGGGGAAGGTTTTTCTTTCACTAGGTTGCATTACTAGGAAATGGAGGCCTCAAGTGCAAGTAAAAAACCAGACTGCAACTTTGCCCTTTGCCAAGGCTAGGGAAGCTGCCCTGGCTAGGGAGCCCTGAAGCAGCTGCTGGGTTGGGGTAGGGACATGGAGGAAGACTGGGAGTTTGTCAAAAGTGGTGGCTCTTGCTGGCCTTAAAAACACTACTATCTATTGCTCACCTTAGTGAAGCTGAAAAGCCCTGTGTCCTTTTGGGCAGAAAACAGTGGCATCCTTGTATGGAACAGTTGGGGTGGGGGGGAGGGAGGCTAAGTCTAAGACTGTTTTTGAGAACTTGGTACCTGGCTTCGGGTTGGCATGGCTCACTTCAGGGCACCCAGAGCTGAAGGGAACGCCTTTCTTGAGCAGAGATGGGAACTTATTGAGTCAGGTAGATGAGGCCAAAGGGATCTGTAAGGGTCTCTAGGATCTTTGGGTAGGAATGGATGTGCTGGAGTTGGTCAGATAGGCCCAAGGGAAGAAGTTTTTCAGAGTACCAGGTTGCGTTTAATAACACAGTTAGGTCTCTCAGGACCTGTGTGCTAAGGGAGATGACATTCACATGACTGTGACAAGCTACCTCATAATCTTTTTGGTCAATTCCCTACAGCCAGCCTGGCACCCAGATGTTCTCAGCTGTTTTTCAGTAATTAGAGTATTAAAAGTAGCACTGTCTCTACCTTCAAAGCTATTGTTTTAGGAAAATTCAAAGGCATTTGCACTGGCCTTTTGACTGAGAGCCCAAGGACCTCCTAATGTTGGGCTATAAGTCTTTTATTCCTGTCACCTGAACTGTGTGGTTCCCTTTTTCCCTCCCCATGTTCCCTGTTTATGCTGAAGAAGGAAGAAAGTTACAGCATGCATATAACTCACTCATTCCAAAAGCTAAGACTTACCTCTTTGGCAGGAAGACTTTGCACCCTGAGGAGAGCAAATCCCATAGTGGGGCACTAACCCCAACCCTCTGCCCTTAAAACATACACTCATTTCAGCTCTAACCCATAGCAGTGATTGAATGCTCTAGAATAGCTGATTATGGGCTGCTGATCCCTCTCCATCCACCTGAAGTTGTCTTCCTCTGGCACTCCAGGATTCATTGCTAACCCAATGCTGGATTCTACTCAGAAAAGAAAAGCCCACCAGCCCCTATGGGTCTCCTTCAGGGTCAAGCAGAGGTTAGTGAGAGAATGATGATTGCTGCTTCATGAAGCATGTTGAGCCTGGAAGAGGGACAGAGAAAGAAAGCCATAGATCCTAACTGAAGGTCCTTGTCAGGAGTGTGGTGGCCACAAGTTGTAGTGGCAGGAGTGTGGACTTGGCATCAGGAGAATTGGGGTCAAGTTCTCCCTTTGCTGCTCACTGATTGTGTGATCTTGGGCGAGTTACTTTCCCTCCCTACCCCTCAGTTTTCCCCCTCTTCAAGTGTATGGGATTGGAGATATTCAAGAATTCTTCAAGATATAACATGCTAGGACTTAAGAAAAAACTGGAAAATTGGTTGACGCTGCATTAATTCACAAGATTTTAGCAGAAATATATAGGCAGAAATACCTAGATGCATTACTGTTCTTTGATTGATACAATGTAACTCCTGACCTCTGGGGAAAACAGGGTACCTGTCAACATCATTAATTTGTTTGTCTATTTAAAAAAAAATTAATTCTTGTATGCTCCAATTTGCTCCCCCTACTGGGGAACTTTTGAATGAACTCTAGTTGAGGAAATGCTTTTGACAGTTGTATAGGGGAGGGGGAGGGAGAGGAGGAGGAGGAGAGGAACCCAGTATTTCATGTTTTCCTAGATCTGGACCTCAGAGGACATCTAGTCTATAAGACCCTCAATTTATATATGAAGAAACTGAGTCCCAGGGAGGTTTAGTGACTTTGTTCTTTGCCTTGCCTAAGACTATCATGTAGTTAGGAAGCATCAGATGATAGGATTTGAACCCAACACTTGAGAACCATTTCTCTTTCCACTATTCCATGTTGCCTTCCCAGAGGGAGAGAGCATTAGGAATCACATGATCCAATCCTCTCACTTGACAAGGAGGAGGCAGGTCTAGAGAGGGAAAGTAGATTGCACAAAAGCATGTAACTAATGTCATAACTGGGACTAGGAGTCAGACTTCCTGACTCCTAATCTAGGGCTCTTTTCCTTGAAAATAAACTGCCTTCATTTCCACAAAATGATTGTTGGTCATTAGCATTTATTATCAATCACATGAGGCCATGTGGAATCCAGTGTCTCCTGACACACCAGGGTTGAATCTGCCATATAGTTGTTTCTTTTCAAGGCTAACTTATCTTTCCCAATTATTCCTTCCTCTCTTGACTGATGTTTAGATGGGGAAAGGCTCCTTTAAGTATGCCTGGGTCCTGGATAAGCTCAAGGCTGAGCGTGAGCGGGGCATCACCATTGACATCTCTCTCTGGAAGTTTGAGACAACCAAATACTACATCACCATCATTGATGCGCCAGGACACAGAGATTTTATCAAGAACATGATCACAGGAACTTCCCAGGTAGGCAGTAACTCTGGCAGGTGAGGGGCAAGGGAAAATTGGGAAGCAGGGAATGGATTGGAGAAAATAGAGCCTGCATGGTGCATGCCTCATGAATAATCATGGTCATAATATCTAATAATCATAATATTAGCTAGCATTTATATTGCACTTGGCATATACCAGGTGAATTTGACAAATAGTATCATACTTGATCCTCATAACAGTCCTGGGATGTAGGTGCTTTTATTATTTCCATTTTACAGATGGGGAAACTGAGGCAAACAGAGGTTTAATTGACTTGTCCAAGGTCCTACAGCAAGTAAGTGTCTGCATCTGGATTTGAATTCAGGTCTTCCTGACTCTAGGTCCAACACTCCATCCACTGTCCTACCTAACTGGCCTTAAAAGTAAGGTTTCTGTCCAGGAGATGCTCTGAGATCCAAGAGATCTTCAGATATGGCGAGGTTATTCCTGCCTTTAGCGAGCAGTCTCTTTCTCCTCTTCCTTCTTCTTCAGATACATGGTCTTACATTTTTTTTATGCTGCCAGTCTGTGCTTACCATCACAACCACCACCACCACCACCACCACCACCACCACCACCACCACCACCACTACCACCTTTTGAAGGAACACATATTACTAGTAGGGAGAATGAAGAGAACTCCATAGGATCCATCCAGGGGTTTATAATCAAAGACAAGTTAACAGTGACACACATAAACATAAAGATTAAAACACTGATGGTGATGCTTTCACATGCTTTATCTCCTTCAATGAGAGAGACAGGATAACGATTCTCAGCTCCTTTTAACAGCTGAGGAAACTGAGGTCCATAGGGACAGCATAGTCCCATATTGAGGATACTGGATTTGGAATCAAAGGATCTGGTCAGTTACTGCTTTTATGGCACTGGACTTGGAGTCAGGGAGACTTGAGTTCAAATCCTGCTTCAGACATTTTTAACTGTATGACCCTAGGCAAATCACTTAACCCTGTTTGCCTTAGTTTCTTCATCTATAAAATGACTCTGGTATCTTTGCCAAGAACTCCTCAAATGAGGTGATGAGGAGTTGGACATGACTGAACAACAACAGCAGACCTTGGGTAAGCCCCTCTAGCTCTATAGGACTCTGTTTCCTCATATAAGAGAGGGGAGTGGATAGAGAGGGCTGCTTAAGTCACTTCCAGGTCTAAATTAATGATCCTTTGACCTTGCACGTATTCTGAGGACTGGCCCAATTCAGTCACAAATCTATTTAGTGGATAAGCTAAGACTAGGGCATAAGACCAAGTCTAAGATTCCCTCTCTGCATTATACTACCCTGCTTCCCAACCCAGATAGATGATAACAAATTCATCATGTTGGGATCTATGGTCAGGGCATTTGGGAATGTGAACCAGGGGAGTAATGATGGACTTCTATGTCTAAATAAGGAGGATCTAAGGACAGCTGTTTCTTCTGATTTTTTAAGAAAGGTTTTTTGGGGGATGTGAGAATTCAGAAACTATTTGAAAGAAGGGGAGCTTTTTGCTTAGGAGAAAGCACAGAAGTGGAAATGGAAACAGAGGATGGCCTGAAGCATCATGCAGGCTTTGAATGTGGATCTTAGCTGAGCAAATAGTATTTTTCTGGGGCCTGAGGGCAGTTTCCCAAGTCTCTCTGGCCGGTTCCCCTTTGCACCAACCATTGGAGCTTTGGTTAGACCCTAGAGACACCTACTCAGTGTTGAATTACAAGGTGGCCAATAAAAGAGGCCAACGTGCACCTCAGCACACATTCACCACTGTGATTCAATTTAGAGCTCCTGTTGAGAAGTCATCTGCTTGGGGAAAGTGCTGATGGCTTAAGTTGTTTGGAAACAGTGGTAGAGCAGGTGTTTAATTGTTCTCAGGGAAAGAGGCCACTGAGACTAACTGGAGACAAATTATTGTTTGCTGCCTCTTCTGTTTTCCAGTGAGGGGTTTTTGGAAATGGGCACTAGAGGATTAGGGAAGTTTAGTGAATGCCTGTCCCAGTGACAGCCCCCAAAGAGCAGCACATGGCTGAAGGAGCCTGTCGGTGAGGTCATGCCCAATTGTCAGTGTTTTATGAGAATGGCTCTAACTCTGCTGCCCATGGGCATTCAGATGGAGCTCAATCTGCCCCTCCCTTCCCATGACCCTTTCCTGGCTCCAGGGCTAAAGCCTACAAACCCATCCCTATTCATTTGTCTACCTTGTCTCCAGCGGTGGTCAGAAGCTTGATGAATATCTGGTTTCCCCATGCAGAAGTGGGAGCAGATGTGGCAGGAAGGATGCTACTGTATAGGGCAGTGACCTTGAGCCTTCCCTGTAGTGACCTATCAGTTCTGGTCTCAGTCATCTCGAGGACAGACTCTTTTTCTGAATAGGGGATATGGAAAAGAAGTATCCTTTGGCATCCTTGATATATAGATAAGGGGAAAATATGGGGTGCTTTGGAGAGTAGGGTAGGAAGGTAAATGGCAATTTGAGGAGGAAGAGTAGTAGTAGGTACAACAGATATGGCACTACTTCCAGAGAAGACATGAGTTTAAATCCAATCTCGGACACTAGGCAAATCCCATTGTAAGAGCTAGCATTTATCCTCCTCTGAGGTTTGCAGGGTATTTTCATATATTATCTCATTTGATTTTCACAGTTGTCCTGAGAGGACATCCTTAATTTATAGGTGAGCTCTAGATCTGTGAGCCTTTGAATGAAATTGAGATTGAGTCAACATATCTCTACTTTCTACCAGTGGCTAAGTGGTGCAATGGAGAGGGCACTGGCTCTGGAGGCGGAAAGACCCAAGTTCAAATCCAGCTTCAGATACTGATTATCAGTATAACCTGGAGCAAGTCACTGACCTTTAAGCTTCCTCAGTTGTAAAATGGATATGAAAATAATAGCATTATTCTCCTAGGAACATCAAATGAAGAAATACTTGTAAGGTACGTGACCCATGGTAGGAGCTTAATAAATGCTGTTTTCTTCCTTTCTTTTCCTCCTTGCCTTTCTCTGCTAGGCTGATTGTGCGGTGCTGATTGTGGCTGCTGGTGTGGGAGAGTTTGAAGCTGGCATCTCCAAAAATGGGCAGACCCGGGAGCATGCCTTGCTGGCTTACACTCTGGGTGTGAAACAGCTTATTGTGGGGATCAACAAGATGGACTCCACAGAGCCCCCCTACAGTGAAAAGCGTTATGATGAAATCGTCAAGGAGGTCAGCGCCTACATCAAGAAGATTGGCTACAACCCTGCCACAGTCCCCTTTGTGCCCATCTCAGGCTGGCATGGTGACAACATGTTGGAGCCATCCCCAAATGTAAGTGGCTTCCTCAGGAACCCCTTAGGTGACTGGCCCTCTTCTTTAGGAGCTTTTCTTGACTTGGATGGTCAGGCTTCTGAAGCCTGTGTGGGAAGAAAGAAACATTTACAGCCAGATGTGACCTGAGTCTGGGGTAGTGCTCACACCCAGAGCAGGGATGGATCATGCTGATTTCAGAGCAGACGGAGTTGTCCCTACCTGAGCTTGGTCTGCTCTCTCTACCATGAGCCTGATTCATAGTATGTGAGACTTAGCCAGAGAAGCCTTGGTCCAGAGACATGCAGATGAGGAGCCAGTCCATTTGGGAGGCACATGGGCTAGAGGGGTCAGGTCATGATATGGACCAGAGATCCTCGACCTTTTTGTTCTTTCTATGAAGCTTAGGGGCACACAGTATCTATAAAAGGCAGAGAGAAGGGAGTAAGTGAGGGGCCATGTGAGCCTGGGGACAAGTCTGTCTACTGGCTGGCTATCACCCTGAGGGAGCCATGGATAGAGACACAAAGATGGGCTGTGTGATTTCCATGATTTCATTGGTGTGGGTGTTCCTTTCGTTGACTCAGAATGTGAATCCTCCATGCTATTCACAGGTGGACTTTCCATGACTTTCTGTGGTCAAAAAATATTCATCAACTGCTGGCTCACCTTCTAGTATATGAGTCTTTCTGAGCTTAGCTAGACTGACCCTCAGACAGTTTATCACCAGAGCTGTGCTTGGAGCTTTTTCAGTTAGGCAGAACCCACTGGAGCTTGTTAATTGAGGTCTTAGGATCATTTAGATCTGGGAGGGAGCTTAGATGCCAACTAGCCCAACCCCTTTGTTTTACAGATGTGGAGACTGAGGCTCAGAGAAGCTAGGTAGCTAGGTCACACAGGTACTAAGCATGAGAGGTGGGATTTCCTTTGAATTGAGGTCCTCTGGCTCCAATGGTCTCTTTATTGTGCCAGTCTGCCTTCCTTGGGTTCCATTGACAAAGCCTTTGAGAACCCAAGGTTACCTCCCCTTCCCCTCCCCCAGTAAGAAGGAGAATCATACCTTGGATTTATGCTGTTGGACATTTTTCCAGGCACTTTCCTATCTGTTCTTTATTTAATCTCAAAGCAGCCTGTGAAGAAATAGATTTTACAGATGAAGAAACTAGGACAAGCTAAATGAGCTAAGGTTAGAGAGTGAAGTTCTGGCTTAGGACTCAGGGCCTACAATTCCTGCCTGTTAATTTAGTGCTCTCTCCATTGTAGCCCACTGCCTTGGACTGCTTGGACCATTTTTTCATCTTATGCTTCTCTTGCCCTCTGGTTAACTGGGTCTGGGCCATAATGGTATAGGTTGCTTAGTTCTTTCCCCCTACCACTGACTGGTCTTTGTCTATTCCTTTTTTTATTTTGCCTTTTATATCACACCAGGGTATGAGTATGTCTCCAGAGTAGCCAATGCTTTTGGGTTTGGTATCCAGGGACTCAGTTCAGTTCAGTTTCTTTTAGGAGGTTGGACTAGATAATTACTAAAGTTGTTTCTCTTGCTAATGTTCTATGCCTCTATGCTCCTTCTTCCTCAGGAAAGGGACAACAAGGCAGGATCCCTCCCAGGACACATGCCCCACATCCTGAGCAAGAGGCAGCAACAGCTCCTTCCTCTGCTTTGCTCCAGGAAGGTGGCCTGCCAAAGGGCTCTAGTTGCTGGCCTGGAAGATGATCCTGAACATTCCTTCTGAGAATAGCTCATGGGTGGAAATGATACTTGAGACTGGGGACTGATTTGAATTTTGTTCTCCAGGAAGGTCCTAGCCAGGGGTCTGGGACTTCTTTTCCATTTTCCTTTCCAGTTCATAGGATTATAGATCTAGGGATGGAAAGGACATCTTGTCCAAACCCATAATTTTCAGGTGAAGAAACTGAGGCCCAGAGGGGTTTAGGTGACGTGGACAAAGTCATAAAGACACTAAGTGGCACAGCCAAATTCTTACCCCAGGACCCCTGACTCTAGACCCACTGGCAGGTAGGAGGAAGGTTCCTTAAAGCAAGTTCATTACTGCTGGTATGGGCACTGAAGATAGCAAGATAATCAATTAGAGATGACAGGTCTGTATTGTGGGTATCTAGGGAAACGAGGTGGTGCAGTGGATAGAATGCTGGGCAGGAAGATTCATCTTCCTGAGTTCAAATCCAATTTCAGAAACTTACTAGTGGTGTGACCCTGGGCAACTCACTTAACGCTCTTTAACTCAGTTTCCTCATTTGTAAAACGAGCTGGAGAAGGAAATGGCAAACCACTCCAGTGTCTTTGCTAAGAAGACAGCAAATGGGGTCACAAGGAGTTGGACACAACTGAAACAACTGAACAATGACAAAATCTAGGGGAAGCAAGTGGACCTGTGATTTCATTAATATAGGGAACTGTAGGCTGAGGGAACTCTGTCTGCTAATTTAGCTTGGCACTTTGTCTACAACTTAGTCTTGGAACACTGCCTGCAAAATAAGTGACTTGCCTAGGATCACATAACCAATGTGTATCAGAGAGAGGTCTTCCTAGATTTGAGGCTGTCTATCCATTATATCACACTATCTCATGATCCCTATTATATATAATATATGTATGTCTATTTAACATATACATATACATATGCATACATACATGGGTGTGTATGTGTATACCTGTGCCCCTAATCTCAATAAGGCAGAATCGCTCCCCATCCTTTGTCTTCTGTCTTTGTGGGAACCTAAATTCCGGTCATTACTAGCCATCTTTCTTGTGTCCTGTCTCCCCAAGACTAGGCTCCGTAGATAATATAGATGCTGAGACTTGCTGGGAGCCAGGCAGGGAAGGTTTCCTGGATGACTGGGGCTCTCACTCTGGGGGTGCTGCTCAGCTTGTCCTCTTTTAGCATCAAGGGAAGCACAGTAGCTGTAAGCATAATCCAGCAAAGGGAGCCTGCTTTGTTGAAGTGGCTATGGCTCTTGGTGATTACGATGCCAATGGTTTTACGATTAGTGGCAGCTTTGGAGTCTGTTATTTTTGGGTGACTAGGAATGGGGAAGTCCAGCCTTCAGTGCCTGTTGGTCAGACAATGAGAGAGGAAACATGAATGGCAATTTTTAGGAAAGCAGGGAGGGATGTGGCTCTTTAGGCCTCCTGGATCTAGGAAAAGGAGAGGATTGTATGTGGGGGCTGTAACTCCACTTCTGAATGCAAGAAGGCCTCCCAAGAGTATTGGAGGCCCATGAGAACCCAATGTGGACTAGATAGTGGGGTGGTAATGAAGTCTATTCCTTTGGCCAAACTCGCCTTGAAGGGTAGAATTGGGTATTTCTTTGATTAAGAAATCCTGACAGAGTCCCTGATGACTAATATGGGCCAAGAGGTTCCAGAACAGTTTCCATGTGAAGGGTTTCCTGGAGACAAAATGATGTGTGGTGGTTCTCCTCCTGTGCCCCTCCTGCCTGACACTCAGTTTATTTTTTACCATGCTACCCATACTAAAATTCTTTTGTCCTTCATCTTCTCCCAAGACATGAACTAACGGGAAAAACTCCCAGGTAACATGGAGAGTGTTACAGTCAGATAATCTGGGTTTAAACGTTGTCTTTAAAACTCACTCTCTGCATGACCTTGGGCAAGTCACAAGCTCCCTCTGCCTCAGTTTCCTCATCTGTAAAATGAGGGGGTTGGAGTAGATGACCCCTAAAGTATCTTCTAGCTCTAAATTTATGATGCCATGATGTGCACATTTTGTTTAGCTAGGGCCTTTGGGAGACAATGCACCTGATTATTGTTCAGCTGCTAAGGATTTCAGGTCAGAAATGAAGGGAGGATTGATGCTATCATGTTAGGTTCAAGTCCTTCAGTTGATTTGCATTCTCTCTGGGGCTCTCCTTCAGCCTTGTGTCTTCACCCTCTTTTCTTTCATGGGTGAGTCCTGGGTTTCTGAAACTCCATTTCAAAGGATATGCATATTTGTTTCCTCTGCTCCTTCATTGCCGGTCCTGATTCCGTTAAAGGGAGGCTTCCCCTCTCAGTACCCATCTACCCTTGTAGATGGGTACCTGGGGTCAGTAAATTGGAGCCGCTGCTGCCCTGTCACTTAAGGAAACTTAATTCTTCATTCTCTCTCCTTCAAGCTGGCCTTCACCAATGTCCTCTTCTCACTTGGAGGAGGCCTGACATTTTCTTCTCAGAGAAGCCTAATGGGGACCTTTCATTTCAGCCATCCTGAGCCATCCCTCTGGTTTCTTACTGCAGTGATTCCTGGGAGTAGGGAATTATTTCTGAAGAGAGCTGGAGGGAGCTCAAAGGCCAAATCCTTATCATTGCCTGCAAGCAAAATTGGCTCAGTGACTATTAATTAGAATGAATAAAAACTCCAGATTAATATTAATAGTAACAACTAATTAAGAATTGCAGTCAATAAGAATTCCCGAAGCACAAGACCTCAGACCATCTAGTCTAATTCATAACTGAGAAAGAATCCCTTTTATGACATACATGCCAAGTAGCCATCCCACCATGGATTGAAGACCTCCTGAAAGTCAAAACCCATTTCTGAAGGAGCCTGCTCCACTTTTGGGCAGCTCTGGTATTTAAGAAGTTTTCCCTTCACCCAAACCCCAATTTGCTTCCATTCAATCACCAATAATTGCTTCTGGTTCTCCTTTCCTGATTGAATAGACCAAGTCCAATTCTGCTTTCACGTGACAGCCCTTCAACTATTTGCAGACAGAAATCATGTCTGTTTAGGTTTGCTAGAAGATCATCACCCAGATGGGGGTGGGAGAGGGCAGAGCTAGAGTCAGAAAGATCTGGAACAGCTTTGAGATTTCCTTATGCTTCATACAATATATATATATATGTACATGTATGTATATATTCCTCAGGATACTGCAGACCTAACAGTGAATTTAAGATTCTTCTTCTCTTCCCTCTCCTTCTCTTCTTTCTTTTCCTCTTCCCCTCCTTTTCCTCTCCTCCTCCTCCTTCTTCTTTTTCTTCTTCTCCTTTTCCCCTCCTTTTCTTCCTCCTCCTCCTTCTTTTTCTTCTTCTCTCCTCTTCCTTCTCTCCTCCTCCTTCTCCTCATCACCCTCTTCTTTTTTCCTCCTCCATTTTTATTGATCTTTTTGTTTTTGCTCCATCCCAATGTATCTCTTTTTACCTTTGTCTCCCACAGAGCCATACCTTATATCAAAGAAATAAAAAGAGGAAAAAAAATCAGCAATATATTGAAAAAGTGGGACGTTATCTGTAGGATCCCACCCCTGGAGTCCCCTACTTCTACCAAAAAGAGAGAGTGATGTGTTCTCATGTCTCTTCTGTGATCTTATAGAATTGTGCAGGTTCTGCCTCATTTGTGCCTTCTCATTCTGTGTGATTCTCCTCTCTGTCCTTCCATAATGCTTCCAAAGAAAATCTAAGTGCCCATGTTGCTGGAGGCTTTTTTCTGGAATCTTGAACATCCCACTCAGAGCCTCAGTGCAGCACTCAGGCTGTCAGCAAAGGATAGGAGAAACTTCCACATTAAAGGTTTTCCATTTAGGTTTGGGGGAACTTTATTTTCCCTCTTTGGGAACACATTTCTGGTTTCATAATGGAGGCTGTGGATATCACTTTCCAGAAAATAATTTAGCTGGCTTTGTTGGAACTGGTCCATACTGTGAAACCAGGGATCCTTGTGGATTAGGTTATCCTTGCTTGTGCGCTGCTGTATATGTATCCCTAAATCCTCATCTTGTGTTTGTACTGCTTCCTTCTTCAGATAAGGGGCTCCCCAATGGCCAGGGCCATATCCCCGTCTGTACCAGTCTGTCAGTGCTCTGCTCATAGGGGCTCAGAATTATAGGAGTCTGAGCTGTGATATCCCCACTCAGGCCATGGAGGGATGGACTCCCAACTCTTGACTACTGTGCCTTCCCTACCCCCAGAGGAAGGGAAGCATCTTGGTGGGGGCCCTTCCTGCTCCAAGTGCCTATGATTAGCTGTTGAACGAAGCAAGATATGACTCTGAGTCATCCTGAGGGAGAGAAAGAGGACACCTCCTTCATGGTGCAGTTTGGTTTATCTTGGGAATAAGTGACGTTGGGGGCATTTTGGGAACATTTTTCTCATCCAAGTCTCTACCCTCCTTCATCTGTGTTGCAATTCTACTCTTTAACACTGTTCTGATGGGAAAGGGAAGCAAATGAGCCTGGAATTAAAGACAATCTGGATCCAGGGAACCCAGAGAGGTTACCTCATTTATATCTTCATATCCCCTTTATTTCTAACCTCCCTTATCTAGATGAGGAACACTCCAGTTTTTGTGGCAATTACAGAGAGCTTTCTTTTCCCACTCTTGTGAGCCAGGCAGGCAGCCTCTCCATCCCTGCTCTACTCTCCTGCCCAGTTGAGCCATCTGTCCTTAGGAGGGGGGAGTCTTTCCACAGGAGAGGGAAGCCACAGGGCAGTCAAGGTGAAGGGCATCTCAGGGAGCTACTCCAGCTCATCCCTGGCTGAGATCCCAGGAGCAGCCTGGGCTGCTCAAAGAGCACTGGGATAGAGGAGGAGACATCTGAGCCATAGCTTGGCGGTGGGAGGAGTAGAACCTGGCAGAAATCCAGCTCACTGCAGTGAGAAGTGAATGTGAAATGAATGTGCAGGGCCCTGGAAACTGCTGGACTCATCAGGAAAGACAGGGACAACACTGCAGTATATGTATGTGTGCATATGTACCTACACTTGCATGTATGTGTGTATACATACATACATACCTGTGTATGTGGTAGGGGGTTGGGGAAGGGTGGGGGAGGGGGAGAACTTGCTTCCAAGATCACAAGCTCAAACCTGCATGTGCACTTGCACTTTCACCTGCATGGGTGCTTTGGGTCGTGTCTCGCCTTTTTAGTCAGAGCATCACTTCTTCAAGATTTTCAGAGATATTTAGAGATTATATCTTGGGGCTAATGTTGAAAGGACTGATGAATGATAACTAGAATTAAAGAATGCTAGGGATGGAAGAGACAGACATTAGAGATCATATGGTCCAGTCTCCTCAATCTGTGGAAGAAACAAAGGCCCAGAGAAGTAACTTGTCGATGTAAACACACACACATGTACATATAATATATATTTCTCCTTCTCCTTCCCCTCTTCCTCCTCCTCTTCCTCTTCTTCCTTCTTCTCCTCTTCCTCCTCCTCCTCCTTCTTCTTCTTTCTCTCTCTCTCTTTCTCCCTCCCCACCTCTCTCTCTTTTCATCCCTCTCTCTCCTTCCTTTCCTCCCTCTCTCTTCCCTCCTTTCTCTCCTTCATTTCTTATCTTTTCTTTCTTTTCTCCTTCTCTCTCTACCACTCTCTCCCTCTCTCTCCTTCCCTTCTTCCCATCTCTCCTCTCTTTCTCCCTTTTTCTTTCCCTTCTCCTCCTATCCCTCTTACCTTCTCTCTCTTTGTCTCTTTCTCCCTTTAACCCTTTCTCACTCTCCTTGTCTCCCTCTCTCTTTTCCTCTCCCTTCTCTCCCTCCTACCCTTGCTTTGTTTTTGTCCCTCTTCCTCTCCCCTTCTCTCCTTCGCTCTCTCCTTCCTTCGCTTTCTCCCTCCTTTCCTCTCTCATTTTTCTTCTTTATTCCTCCCTCTCCCACTCTGTGTCTCTGTCTCTGTCTCTCTGTCTCTCATTCTCTCTCCCTTCCCCCCGCTGTCTCTCTATATGGCTCCTCTTTCTCATCCATTTCTAAACTGTGACATGATCTCCAAGGTAAGAAACTGGCATTAGCTCTGGTTATACTTGAAGGTGATGTTTATTTTCCTTTTCTTGTGCAAAGAGCCCTGTGCCAAAGAGTTTTTTGTTTTAGGGAAATTTCAAGAGAATGGGAATACTATAATAATATCAATAATATTAACATAACATTGTAATGTGTTATATTAATATAATATTTTACCATATATGATATAACAATATAATAATAAAAAATAATAGCTGGCTTTTATAAAGCACCTACTATATACCATGCACTGTGCTAAGGGCTTTACTCATATTATCCCCACAACAACTCTTCCAGATAGTTGTTAGCATTATCCGTATTTTACAGGTGAGGAGACTAAAGCAAACAGAAGTTAAGTGACTTGTCCAAAAGTTAGTGTATGAAACTAGATGTAAACTCAGGTCTTCCTGACTCCAGCACTTCTATCCATTGTGCCTTCTCTCAAAGGATTTCCTCACTTTCCTTCTCACTTGAGTAAATCCATGGTGGGGGTGGAAGGAATATGAAGGGAAGTGTTGGGGACCGATAAATGAACCTTCTTGTGGTCTTTGGACTTTCTGTCTTCTCATCAGCACTCTAGGGAACAGTCCCTGGACCAGTGGAATGATTTCCTTGAGGTATGACTGTGCACTAGTTCCAAACTCTCTGAGTGCCTGTAATTAGCTGAGTATAAAGGAGGGAAAGGGTCATGGTTCTCTTTACTGCCTCTGTTTTTCTGGTCCTCCAAACTAGGCCTGGAGAGTACTGCGAAGGCCTTGAAAAACTGGAAAGCAAAGGTTTCCTTCATAGTTGTTCACTGAGAAAGTGGGGAGGAAAAGGGATAGTTAAGGAAGGGGAGGACACAGGACAGCACAGGAGAGGGAGGACACGTCTGAGACTCAGGCTGTCCTCAGATCTGCTTGTCAGGTGATTACTTGTCCTTTCTTTCCTGGTCTTACTTTAGAAGGCTTGTATGTGGTGGCCGGGCCTGTTAGGAACCGGGGCTGAGGGGGTAGGGGGTCAGGGTTCTGTGTGGCCCTGGGCATGGATGATTCTATACCTGGTTCTCAGTTTGTGTTGTGAACCTGAGCAGTGAGTTTTTTTGGAATGGTGATGGGCCTGCAGGTTGTCATGTGGTGAAGCTCAGTCTGGGATTAACATGTTAGAAGTTAAGAGAGAAAGGGAAAGAAGGAGGGTGAAGAGAAAGAAGGGAGAGAAAAGAATAGGGATAGTGGAAGAGAGGGATAGGAAGGAAAGATATAAGGATGGGGATATAAAAGGCCTAGAGGGATAGGGAAGAGAGGAGAAAGAGCAGAGAAAGGAGAGGGGGCAAGGAAAGAAGGATGAGAGAGAAGAGAGAGAGATTAGCCAGGAAGAGGGAAGGGAAAAGGAGATAGGGTGGTTAAGGCTGCCACAGGAAATGCAGATTCTTAAATGATGGAAAATTTTTGTGCATTCAGTGTCTTCAAGAAATGGAAATGAAGCAAATTAAAACAAATATTCCAGCAATTAGCCATCTGCCATTGGGCTCAGCCTAAGAGGAAAGAAAAAATGAAGGAGAAAAAGATGGAAAAGTCGGAAGTCGAGGGTCCAGTGATCACTGATGTTTTGTTGGCTTCTGCGTTTGGAGGGGCTAGAATGTTCAGGCTGAGTTTCTCACTCCAAATACTTCTTTATTCTGCTTTTGCCACTCAACCTTGTTCCATACTACTTTTATTTCTTCTGTCTCATGTGCTCTTCTCTCTGAGACCACATTATGCATATAGAAAGAGTGCTGGATGTGGAGTCAGATGTTCAGGGGTCAAATTTCAACCATGTCATGGTAAACAAATGAATGGATGTGTGAGCTTAAGGAAGTTACTTCACATCTCTGGGGCCTCAGTTTTCTTATCTGCAAAATATGGTGATATGGATTCCATCGCTTGTAAGGCCCTTTTCAACTCTAAGTTATGCCTATGATTCTTTTTTCTATTCTATCTCAAATGTATTTGAATTCTGACTTTTCTACTTCCTAGTAGTGAAGTAGTCTTAGACAAATTACTTCACCTTTAGTTTCCTGGTCTGTAAAATGAAGAGATTAGACTAGCTAGTCTCTAAACTTCCTTCAAGCTCTAAAGCTTATAAAATCTGTATCTCTATGTCTCCTTGCTGTAGCAGGAAGTCAAAGCTAGATTGCTTCCTGAGATTAGAGAACTTTCTATGCTTTTGAGGAGTAAGAAAAGCTGCCTGGTGAAGGAGCCATTAGGAGCTGTTCATGACATCCTTGATTCAAGAGTAGACTTTTCCAGGGATCCATGGCAAACAAATTCAGGCTGATTGGCCCACCCTGTACTTAGCAATGACTAGCTCAGCTTTTTCTTGATTTAGCTCAGTTGGGCTCTTGCCCTGGATGTCATCATTATCTTTTCTGTCCTCCAGATGCCTTGGTTTAAGGGTTGGAAGGTGGAACGGAAGGAAGGAAATGCCAGTGGTGTATCCCTGCTGGAAGCCTTGGATACCATCCTGCCCCCTACTCGCCCAACAGACAAACCCTTGCGCCTCCCACTTCAGGATGTCTACAAGATTGGAGGTGAGAATTCCAGTCTCTTCTTTGCTGTTCCCTGTCTCTGCTTAAATCTCATAGAGTACACCGTAAGCTCTATGAGACAGGGAATTGGTTTTTTTGGCCATCTACCTCAACACCAACATAGGAGTATTATATACAATAGATACTGTAATTAAAGTTAATGACTAATGAATGAATGACATAGACCCAAGGAAAGCCAAGAAAGGGCTAGATGCATAAAGATGATAGAGCTCTGGACTTGGAATTCTAGTCTTGTCTTGGGCATGATGTGAATCTCTGTCTGTTTCCATCTGCCTGGCTAATGATTTCTCTCCTTCTTGATCAATTTCTGGTTTTTATATTGTAGCCATTTCAGTTTATTATTACCACCTCCAGCATTATATAATGTATAGGGCATTGGACTTGGAGTTAGGAAGATCTGAGTTTAAATACTGCCTCAGAAACTTCCTAGGTGTATAATCCTGGACAAGTCACTTAACTTTTTTGTGCCTCAGTTTCCTCATCTGAAAAATGAGAGGCTTGGACTTAACCTTTAAGGTCTCTTCCTGCTTTTAATCCTATGATTCAGAAGTCCTGTGGGGATAGGAGCAAAAAATGAAACTCAAATTAATTCATTTGGCAATTTTGATAAAAAGTTTGGGAGAAGAAGGGGGAGCTTTTGGCTGAAATGAAATCTTTGGGTTATTGGTGGATGTCAATGATCCATACCCCCATGGTGGGCTTTGATCCTAGGATCTCCCTTCGTAGTCATCAGAATTTTCAGGAACCTCTTTTTCTAGATTATTTGTGTTTCCTTGATTTCCCCCTCTCTTGTCTCCTCTCAGGGATTGGAACGGTGCCTGTGGGCCGAGTGGAGACAGGGATACTTCGGCCAGGAATGGTGGTGACTTTTGCTCCTGTAAACATCACTACTGAGGTGAAATCAGTGGAGATGCACCATGAGGCCTTAAGTGAGGCCCTTCCTGGAGACAATGTAGGATTCAATGTGAAGAATGTGTCTGTCAAGGACATCCGCCGTGGCAATGTCTGTGGTGACAGCAAATCAGACCCTCCCCAGGAGGCTGCTCAGTTCACCTCCCAGGTAAATACAGCCTCTTTTCTCTGTCTTACGGTAGGCAAGAAAATATGGGTGAAGTAGGGAGGAAGGGAGGGTGGTGGAAAATGAGGTTAATGAGACAGGAAGAGGGCAATTTGTGGGAGGAATGGAATGTAGAGGACTGGGCTAATGGCTCTGGAGATGATGGGAGGGTGGTCTCTCACCATTCACAAGTTGATTTCTATTTCCCCTTTCCTCACCGAGAGATTTTATGATATACTTTAGCCCTAGTGACTTCCCACAGAAGTCAGACTTACAGGTTTGGCTGATGTCTTGTTAATTAAATGACCCATCTTGGGGGCAATGGTGGGATTCTGGGGAGTGGGGTGTAGACTGGGGCCTCAAAAAGGAGAGGTAACCTAATCTTCAGGTAGAACTAGGGACCAGGAAACTGGAGACGTGGAAACCGTACCCCTTTATGATCAACACCCCAGTCTTACTGTATCATCTTCTTAGAATCAAAGAGTTTTAGATCTAGAAGATGAAGGGGATGCCAGAGGCCATCTAGTCCTCTTCATTTTAGAGATGATGAGATTGAGACCCAGGAAGGCAAGTGACTTGCTCAAGGTTACCCAGATAGTGAGTTGAGGACAGGGACACTCTTGCTCATGAATACTAGAGGTATGAACCTATAATTGAGTTTTTGAGAGAAGGGTATTCTCCAACTTGCCAAGGTAATGGATGATATTAGAGCTCTTCTGAGTGAACCCATGGGCCATTCTCCTATCATAGTCCTGGGAATATGGAAGGTAACCAGCCAAACTGCTGCTGAACTGTGAGCAATCTCTGATACACAGACAGCTTATGATTGTCCAGAAGGTCTTCTGGTGTTTAGACTTTGGAGGAGTGAATTCCATAAAGAGGATTCCCTTAGAGTTTATTGTTCCAAAAGGGACCCATGCTCTTCTTGACTTAGGTCGAAAGTCTGAGGGTCTACTTGGAGGTAGCATATGGACTTGAAGGCAGAGGACCTGGGTCCCAGATTTGCCACAGACTACCTGTGTGTTGGCAAACTCTTCCCTTCCCTTCCTTTCATCCATCTCTCTGTATCTCTTTCAATCTCAGTTTTTCTCATAAAATGAGAAGGTTGGACCAGATGACCTCTAAGAATCCTTTCTGGGCCCTGTTTTTCTCATTTCTTTGGATGTTGGATTAGATGTTTTTTGAAGTCTCTATCAGTTCTAACGTTCTGTGATTCTCAAGTCAATGTAACTCAACAAATATTTATTAAGCAACTACTATATAAGGCACTGTATCTGGTGCTAGGGATAAGAAGATACAAAATAACACAATCCTTACGCCTTCTTTTAGGGGGTGTGTAGCATATATCCAGATAAGTACAATACAAGGTAGAATGTGGTCTGGTGAAAGAAGTTATTCTCTGTGCTCCTGGTAAAATTCAAAGCAGGAGAATACTTAGTTAAGAGAGATCAAAGAAGGTTTCACAGAGGAGGCCATGCTTCAGCTGAGTCTCAGCAGAAGCAAAGGATTCTGACAGGAAGAAATGAGGAGGGAGGATGAATTTTGGACACTTGGCATGGCACAAGTTAATTCACAGCAGATGAATTGCAAGAGATGGCATATGGAGGGCAGAGAGGGCCAATAGTCCAACTTGACTGTAGCCCAGAGTATATGAAAGAGTATAATATAAATAAGACTGGAAAGGTAACTTGAAATCACTTTGTGGAGAACTCTAAATACCACACTGAGCAATTTGTATTTTATACTGTTGAGGCAATAAAGATAGATGATAGATGGAGAGATAGATGGGTAGATGAGTGGATGCATAGACGGATGGGTAGATAGATAATAGAGCATTTATATCTTTACTATGTGCCACACACTGTGATATATGTTAGGGAAACAAATATATGGAAGCAAGACACTTCAGGGAACTTATATTCTGGGGAGGCTAACATAATGAAGAGCTGAGAAACTGGAAAGAGGAGGGGAGAGGAAAGTGTGGTGGAAGCTTGTAATCAAGCAACAGAAGGTAGAAACTGGCCTGTCAAATCCTAGGGTCACTCTGGGGTCCGAGTTCCATTCTCAGATGGGAAGGGATTGGAAGCGATGGACCCAGCAGGATGTGAACATGGTGGCCACAAGGGAAGGGGGCAGGGAGTGAGCGTGCCCGCTGTGTCAGGCACTGTGCTAAGCACTTTTTATAAAGATGTTCACATTTGGCCCTTAGAACCACCCTGTGAGGTAGTTGCTATAATTAGCCTCATTTTACAGGGCGGGAAATTGAGGCAAACAGGATTTTTTTATGACTTACCCAGCGTCACAGAGATGAGTAGAAGATGAAATGTCTTGGAAGTGAGACTGAGGCCTGAAACTGGGCAAGGTAAGGCCAAAGCTGGCCTACCGAGGTTTTTGAAATAGGTGATTCTTAAGGTACGGTTTTAGTGCTGATGTTAGAGGAGGCCTCAGGAACATCTTGCGGTCATAGGAGAGAAGCCCTCAGCCAACACTCTACCTTCACTTCAAAATTGCCAGTACCAAGGCTATATATTTGTGATGCCAAGACCCTGGGCTGGGGGCTGCTTATTTTCCTCTGCAGGAGCAGACATAGCAGACATATTATAATATAATAACTTCATGTGCCACTCCATTGTGTCCAACTTGGAGACAGGCAGGGCTTCCCGATTCCTATAGGCCATCCCTGTGGCTCATTATTGATGTGTGACTTGGCCAGCCACCCTTGGACTCAGGTCCCTGACCCTTGCTTTTCTCCTCTTCCCTCTTGCTTAGTTTGTGAGAGGCCTCTTTCTCCAAGCATTCAAGTTAGTAAGGGCCTCATGTGGCCTGGCAAAGTGACCCTTTGCCAGCATTAAGTCACAGCTATATCTGGGAAGGGAACTGGCTATGGTTGATTTAAGAAATGAAAGGTAAAAACACCCTCAGTCTGCCCACCTGGTTGTGGGACTGTGATTGAACCCTTGTTGTGGGTGAGATCCAGTGAAGGTGTGGTTCCTTCCTCAAGCCCAGCAGGAAGTTACAGGTGGAGCAGGATTGAGATCAATTCAAGAAATGGTGATGTTTCCCGGAGATGTATGGTCTTTTAGAGATGAATACAGCCAAGTTCTTCTGGAAGGCAGTGAGTGGTGTTCTTAGGGGTTGGGACTTTCTTTATCATACACAACACTCTTTAAGATCCAGTCTAGGTCCTTATCAGATTTAGAGCTTCCTAAGCATTGGACTGTGTTTTCTCTTAGATCAGGGATTCTCTGATAGTGGTGCCATGTCACTTATATTTCAATCAATCAATCCGCAAGTATTTATTAAGTACATGCTAGGCACTAGGGATACAAGTCCTAAGAATGAAACAATCTCTAATCAGAGGGGACACATTAGTATATATCACATTACATCTGGGGTGACTCAGTGGCATTGTAGATGGAGTACTGGACCTGGAGGCAAGAAAAGTTGAGTTCAAATCCAGTTTCAGATATTTACTAGCTCTGTGACCCTGGGCAAATCAATTAACTCTTGTCTGCCTCACTTTCCCTACCTGTAAAATGTGAATAATAATAGCACCTCTATCCCAGGGTTATTGTAAAGATCAAATAAGAAAATATTTGTAGAACACTTTGCAAACCTTAAAATGGTATATAATATTATTCTAATAGAGGAGACAACAAGAACTTAAAGACAGAATACATTTAAAGACAGTAAATACAACCAGTTAATTTTGGAGAAAAGAGCACTTGTAATTGGGGGGAACAGGAAACATTTCCTGTAGCACATGGTCCTTGATGTGCATGTTGAGGGAAGAGAGGGACCCTATGTTGTGGACTTGTGGGATACTTGGTTAGAAGCTGAGCTCAACTTCCTCTTATGTTTTATAGGTCATCATCCTGAATCACCCAGGGCAGATCAGTGCTGGCTACTCGCCTGTCATTGACTGCCACACCGCCCACATTGCCTGCAAGTTTGCTGAACTGAAAGAGAAGATTGATCGGCGCTCTGGCAAGAAACTGGAAGATAATCCGAAATCCCTGAAATCTGGAGATGCTGCTATTGTGGAAATGATCCCTGGGAAGCCCATGTGTGTGGAGAGCTTCTCCCAGTATCCTCCTCTTGGTGAGAAACTGCTTGGCTTCTCTCTTCCATTCAACAGACATTGTACAGAAATCTTATCAGGAGTTAGAGAAACAGGGATCCTGTATTTACAACCAACTCTTCATTATCCACACTAAGTGTTATAGATAATTGTAAATAACAGATAATTCCAAACATTCGATAACCCCAAAGTCAATTATTTAGGAGTTTAGTAGTTTAGGAGTATGCTGCAAGATTTTCTTGTAATATACATATACCATTTTCCCCCTATCTAGCTTGGGCTCAAAGTGCTGTTAGGTTCAGTTGGTCTTCTCTTAGGCACATCAGGTAGAGTGTAGAGGCCTGATAGGACCTGGGACATACTAGATGGTTAGGAAAATTGACCAAAAATTAAAGATTTGCTGTGATTAATCCTCAAAGCCACTTTGAGGATATACATTCATATACTGAGAAAATACTATAGTTGATGAGAGCCGTATTTTGCCCATAGTCAACTTAGAGCTTTTAAATGATAGGACCAAGAATGTCTGTGTGTGCTGGGGGTCCATACTCTGAATTGTACACAATGAGTTCTCCAATCTACCAGATGAAAGCATTTTAGAATGCCTTTAGGCTTGAGAATGGAGGGTCTATCCCTTGGGGTGAATGGAGAGCTCTTAGAAATCACATCCCTCCCTGAATTCAGATCCTCTTGACTGTACTCAAGGGCACTACAATAACTTTGGGAAGGGAGGAGGAAGGAGATGAGGGACCAAAGGGAGCAGAAATAAGGCTAGTTTTCATACAGATAGGATAGTTCTTCAACCCAGCTTGTACTTCTCCAGACCCCTGGTCCCTAGCTCTTAGCCATTTTAAAGCTACTCACCAGGGTCAGTCCTATCCCTGCTTCAGACTTGTAGATGATTGGGGGATGAAAGGGAATCATGTCCAACTCAAGAGTAGGACTCCTTGAAAGGGCAAGGAGGCATATTCTTTAGGAAAATAAACCTGGTATGGAACCTGATGGAGATTCTGGCCCAGAGTGATAAGCAGTTGACAGTTGAATAGGGAGGCAGCTTATCTTAGTGGATAGAGGGCTGCCTTTAGTAGGAAAACTTGGGGTCAAGCCTTGCCTTTGTTACATGCTAGCTCTGTGGCCATGGGCTAATCACTTAACCTCTCAGTACTTCAGGAACTCTCTGAGATTATAAATGAACAGATTTATTAACAGTGAGTTTCCACAAGTGGTGTCCCCCAATCTATTGAAATGCCAGGTGGAAAAAAATACCCAAACCTTTTTTTGAGAGGAAACATATTTATGAAGCACTAACTATGTACAAAGTATTGTGTACAGTACTGGGTGTCCACAGACCAATCCCCTCTCCCCCTAACAAAAAAATGATAAAAAAAAGAAATAGTCCTTTACTTCAAGCTTACATTCTACCAAGAGCATACAACATGTAAGATAGAGTATTCCTAGCTCACATGGGTCTGATCAACCAGAGTCAGACACATTGTATTTGACTCCAACAGTGATGTCATTTCTGTCCTTTTTAGGACAGTAATCAGAACCTGTTAAAACCATAATGTGTATGTGGGTAAAAATGAGGGAGCGATTGGGCTAGGTAGAGGCTGGCCAAATCACTGTAGCAAACTTGAGGTGGGACAATGTCTTGACAAAAAGGGGCAAGGAAAAGATTACAGAAGAGATGGCATCTGAGTTGAGCCTTGAAGGAAGGGCCTAAAGTGAAGGAGGATGGTGCAGTAGAGAGAGCACTGACCCTGGAGTCAGAGGATTTGAGTTCAAATTCCACCTGCAATGTTTATGACTTAGGTGACTTCGGGCAACTCTCTTAACCTTCTTGGGACTTGGTTTCCTCATCTGTAAAATTAGCAGGTTGGACTAAATGACCTCTGAGTTAACAACCAACCCTAGATCTACATTGCTACCTCTGCTTGAGTTTCCCCATCTATAAAATGGAGTTGGATTAGATGATCTCAGCTCTAAATCTATAATCTAGATAAAATTTAAGACTCCTTTCAGCTCTAGATCAGTGCTCCTGTGATAAGATGAAAGATTCTGAGAGGTGGAGGTGAGGGATCAGGGCAGTGACTGGTGCAAACAGATGGAGGTAAGATAGGGCATGTCAGGCTTGAAGAACAGCTAATAGATCTGTTTGTCTGGAATGTTGAGTGCTTAAAGTATACTAGTTTGAGATCAGCCAGAAAAGTTAGGGATTGTGAAGGACCTTCAAGGCCCACCTGAAGACTATTTATAGGAAATAGGGAACTACTGATTTTTTTTTTTTGTCAAGGGAGTGGCCTAATCAGATCTGTGCCTTAAGAAAATTTTTTGAGCAGCTACATGGATGGTGCATTAGAGAGAACAGAGACTGGAAGTGGGGAGACCATTTGGGAGGGTGTTAGGGAAAGGGACAGGAACTAAATCTGTGATTTTGTTGATATAGGGGACTTCCAGGTGAGGAAACTCCCTCTACCAAAGCAGGTCAATACCTTGTAACTTAGTCTTGAGAATTGTCTAGAGCACTGAGAAATTAGGTAACTTGCCCAGGGTCACACAGTCAGCATGTGGCAGAGTTAGTTTTCCTGATCTTCCTGTCTTCCACGACAGTTTTCTATCTCTATGCTGCCTCTCAGGAGGCTATTATAATATATAAAATAGTCTATGTGACAGATTGGGCAAGAAGTAAGAGAGGGAAGCTGAGGACTGGTCTTTTTGGGATAGGCCTGCTGGCTCTTCTGTGGATGCAGGTGTGTACGGGCCTGGTCTGTACTCTCACTCTCCTCCTCTCCCCCTGCTCCACAGGTCGCTTTGCCGTGCGGGACATGAGGCAGACTGTGGCTGTCGGTGTCATCAAGAATGTCGAGAAGAAGAGCGGAGGGGCAGGCAAGGTCACCAAGTCTGCACAGAAGGCCCAGAAAGCTGGGAAATGAATTGTGGGCTCCCTGTGCATGGTGCAGAAGCCCTCCCCAGCTCCCAGACACCACCTTCTCCCCCCTGAGGCGCATGTGTGCACATCCGCTTGTAAGAGTTTATATGTCAACGACTGGATGCTCATTATCAAGGTCCAGTGGAAATTCTTTAAAAGGAAAAGCACATCCCAGCGTTCGTGAAGCTTTACCGTCCCAGCGTTTGTGAAGCTTAATGTTAATTTTACCAATAAACTGATCCGACATATACACAAAAAGTGACAGGCATGACTGTGTGTATTCATATGTGTATGGTGTGTACATGTGCATGTGTGCGTGTATGTGTGTGTTTGCACATTTGTCTTTGGTGCTCTGGGAGTGAGGGCAGGGAGAGACCCACTGATTTAGTGTTGGAGTCTACCCATTGGGGAAGAGGGTGGGGATGACACTTTCTTTCCAGTTGGTTCAGCCTGTAGCTGGAGACCAAGACTTGGGATTTTTCTGTCTGTTAGGTTCTTCCCTGGTACATTTTGGGATGGAGAATTATACTCTAGTTGCAAGGGTCAAGAAAATCAGAGAGGTGCACAGTGGATAGCAGGTTGGTCTGGGAGTCAAGAAGACATGGGCTCGAATCCCATCCCTGGCTGTGTAACTTCACCTCTTAGTGCCCCAGGTAGCTCTCTGAGAGGAATGGAAGTTGCTGATCTATGTCTGTGGAGGGATTTTCCATACTAGGAGATCCTTACATCTATAAAACCCTAGGTTCACCAATACCCCTCCCCCTCACCATGCTTCGAGAGAAGTCCATACTTGGTGTGAAAGTTAAGTCCAATAAGATAGTTTCTATTCCTAAGTCACCCTTCCTTGATGTGTGGAGTCAGCTCATAACTTCATTGTTCACACCCAAGGTGGAGCTCCAAGAATGGGAACAAGAACTAATATTAACATCACACATTTAACCGGACCTTTATACTTTTCCAAAGCGTTTTCTCATCCATTTTCTCAGCAGTTCCTTAAAGGAGCTCATTGAAGTAGCGTCAGGAGATATTTTTGTCCCTGTTTTGAAGATGAGGAAGTCAGAATCTAGAGAAATGAATTGTGTAACATCACACAAGCAGGCAGTGGCAGATCCAGCTTTAGACCCATGAATCCCATCTTCTAGCCAAATTACCCCATTGACAGCCCCATGCTGCCCTTTTACATAGTCAGAATTTCAGAGCTTTATTGTGCAGTCATGTCTGTTAGGTTCACAGAAATCTAGATCCCTAGATGCCTTTGTTGGTCTTGGTCTGCCTTCTAAAAGTTTTAAGATTTTTATCTCAAAAGAATGGTAAATTCTTGATGCGAATACCTGGACAGCTGGAATTTTCTTGGGCCTATCTATGGCAGAAATTGAACTGTGGAGAGGCCACATACATGTTCTATTCTCAGGGCTGAGGCTAAGAGATTAATTACCCCAGAAGGAACATTTGGGTTCCAACAGGGCACACAATCATCAGGCTAATAAAACATTCCACCATTCAAATAGGAGCTGATATACCTGGAGTAGGTGGGAGTGGGGGCAGGATTAATTGTTTGAAGAAGCCTAGAGCTAGCTATTATTCCTCCAGGTTTCCATTAAATTTGTTCCTTTCCACATTGTACTTATAGGTCTCATGTCTGTGCTGATACCAATATCCAGGTATGTGTTTAGTAAAGGGTACAGGGGAATGCTTGAGGATGTCTGATCTGTTGGGATGCCATCATCATCAGGGAAGTGGGGCTGTCACCTTGACTTCCCAACCATTACTCAGTATCCCTGTTGGATTGAGAATCCAGGATTGGAGGGACTCTGTGGCTGACCTTGTACTCTCCTCATGGAAGTGCCTGTATTTGGGACAATGAGTCTCATTTGATAGCCCAGCCTCTTTAAGCCGAACAGCCCAGTCATGCATGGGTGTTTTACATTCCCTGCAAAAACTCAAGGTGGTATGCTGTAATGATCCAGCTGCCCTGTTGGGGCACCAGTCTTCTCTGATGGTGGTCCTGACTAGCTGAATCCTTCCACAACTGGGAAGATGGTCGGGTCATATTTATGGAACTTTTCCGAAGAAGCAAGTTGATTCAGAAATCTACTTAATTTTCTTGGAGCAGGATTCAGCTTAAAGAGGGGAGGTGAGCATGCTGGGTTGTCAGGTGATAACCTGGAATAAGGAGGGCAGGATAGGGAGACATACAGGTTTAGTGGCTATGGAATCAGTGAGAGAAGAAGGATGGGGGTGGTTGAGGAAATGCAGTGCTGGTGCAAAGAGAACATTTCCAGGTGAGTTAGGTGTTGATTTAGTTCTGTTTAGCCCTGTTGATTTAGTTCAGCTAATCACCCATTAAACTCCCACCTTCTACTTCCCTCTTTTCCATTGCAGTTTCTTCTCTGGAAACCATTTCCAGGCTCAGCTTTTTCTTAATTCTCTGGTAGAGTCTAGCCATGGAGATAGAGTTGAACTGAGAATCAGGACACCTTGTGTCTGTTTCTATCAGAGCCACTGAAAGGAATCAGGTGAAGTGACTGGTCATCCCTTTAATTTTCCCATCTTTGGAATGCATGTGCTAGGAAGCTTGCAGTGACAGCAGTAAGATAAGACATAAAGGAGCTGAGTGAAAGTCTCTATTTTTACCAGGAAAGCTCTAAAAATGTACCAGAAGGCACAAAGATCAAGAAAACCAAAATGATATGCCTCTAAGCTCCTCTATTTAGTTCAGAATCATACAAGAAACCTACCAGAAACCCATAGGAGCTAAGTGGAGACCAACCAGGGGAGTTGGAAGACAACTCACCAACAGTCTTAAGCCAACATAGGAGACAGGGGCAGACTGACTCCCAGGCACATTATCCAAGACACAATAGAAAAGAAGGGCAGTCCAGGGCTAGTAGCCTAGCAGCCTGTCAGCCTGTACCTCAGCCTCAGCAGGAGGCAGGGATAGAAGCACACAGGCAGCCTGCTTCTGAGCTATAGAAACAGGTCCAGGACAACCCTTGGGAAGCAAAGCACCTGAGGTCTCCCAGGAGGTCTACTGCCAGCACAATCAGCAAAATCTGATTGGGGTCTGTCAGGATCACAACAAAGGATGGAGTTCATTCTGCATCCAGGATGGTACAAAATGTAGATAGAGAAAAGGCTGAGGATACAATCTAGGTTGAGCCACCAGGGGTCTGAGCCAAACCCAGGAATTCCTGCAGAGGGTGGAGATTCTTCTTAGTCACCATGTCCATGACCAAGCATGGCTTGCTCATCCCATCCAAGAATAAAAGAAAGAGCAGAATATTTCCAAAGTACATAGTCCCAAACCTGAAACTGAGGATTTAGATAGGAATGAACAGAAGAAAACACAAGTAAGAAATACTATAAACTGACAGAAGCCCAAGAAGTAAATCCAGAAGGGAGTAATTCCATAGCAAGTCCAAATAGATCCTCAGGAAAAGGAATGATTTGGCTACAGATTGCAAGAGTATTTGGACAAAAAAAAGCAAGAGATACAAAAGATAATTTTGATTTGAGTGAAATAAGATCTGTAGAAGAAAGAATGAGAAGAATTAATAGCTTAAATGAGAAGGTGATGAACCTTACTCCTGAATAGGACTCCCTGAAAATTAGAATGTGTCAAACAGAAAGCAATAATTCAGTGAGACAAGTATTAAAACAAAATCACAAGGTTGAAAAAACTGAAATCAATGTGTTAACACTAGCCCCTTAATAAAGATGGTGTGAAGACAAATGAGAAAGCAAATCCCCATCAGTATCAGAGTTTTTGCAAGGCACATACTAACAGCTTGTAGAATCTGCTACAAAGTTTGAATTGCAATTCCTAGAGGCTGCAAGATGTTGAATTTCTTAGCTCCTTTGGACCTACTTTTTGGCTACAGATTGTAATAAATAGGGGTCATCCATCTCTTAAAAACACGGAAAATTAACCCCTGGAAAGCCAAGTATGACTCAGAATAATATAGCTCTGATTGGAGCCAGAAGACCTGGGTTCAAATCCTGATTCTTTCTCTTACTCCCTGTGTGACCTTGGGCAAGTCTATCTATTTATCATGAGGTCAAAGTAGGTGATCTCTAATGTCTCTTCCAACTCTAAATCTATGAATTCAGAATACTCATTGATATTTCTTAGACCATGACCCTTTTTTTCATCTTCTGGGGAAGTCTATAGACCTCCCTCTCAGAATAATGTTTTTACGTTCATAAGACAAAATACATAAAGTCATGAAGAAATTAAGGTTTATTGAATTTTTTTGTTGCTTAGTCATTTCAGTCTTGTCTGACTCTTTGGGTCTCCATTTGAGATTTTCTTGGCAGGGTTACTGCAGTGGTTTGCCATTTCCTTCTCCAGCTCATTTTACAGATGAGGAAACTGAGGCAAACAAAGTTAAGTGACTTGCCCAGTCTCACACAGTTATTAAGTTAGGCCATATTTGAACTCAGGAAGATGAATCTTTCTAATTCTAGGCATGGCGCTCTATTCATTGTAGCATCTAGATGCCCCATGAAAGTGCCCAGAATCAGAAGATAAAGTATTCATGTTGGAAGGATGGCAAGGAGGCAGGTTTCATTAGATCACATGGATGGTATGATATGTGGGTAAGTATAAGAAGAGTGGAAATATGAGGAGGTCAGGTCAGGTTTGAATGCCAAACAGAATTTTATATTTGATTCTGTCATTTCAGTTGGGTCCAAGTCTTTGTGACCCCATTTGGGGTTTTCCTGGCTAGACCACTGGAGTGGTTTGCCATTTCCTTCTCCAACTCATTTTACAGATGAGGAGCTGAAATATAGTTGAAATACAAATACAATATATTTGAAAAAAATTCATGGACTCCAGGTTAATGATCCCTGTTATGGATTGTGACAATAGGAGTCACTAGTCTTTCCATAAAGATACAGGAAAGAAGCTTTCAGAATACCAGATCCAACTAAATACAGTGCAATGAAAAAGAATACTAGATTTGGAGTCACAGGACAAATCCAAGGTCCTGTATTCAAATCTAGTTTTTGGTTGAATCACTTCATCTATATAGGCCTTGAGAGACTTAAACTAAATTTCCTTTCCAGCTTTAAGTTAGTGATCCTATGACTTGTAGGACCCTACGTCTATTCTATGACTTTCCTGGACCCTATATCTGACCTCTGTGAATTCATGTCTTTGGTTTTGCTGAGGGTTGTGATGGATTTGGTTCTCTTTGAAGCAAGATATTATTATCTGATTGATTTTAGCCTTCTGAAATTTGAGACAGAATTCTCTTTGCTGAGCAACCATGTGGGTTGGGTGGAACCCAGGGAATAATAGCATGAACAGTTTCCAGCTTCTAAAGTGACTTCTCCAAGAGTCCACTGGGGGGTAGCAGATCCACAAGGACCATCTTGGTGGTTCCATCAGCTCCCATTCATGGTAATGAATTTGTATTTCAAATGAAATAGCCTCCTGATAATGACTATGCAGACTGTATGGCCTCTTGTGCAGGGAGTGTGGCCTTACTCCCTAGAGAGGTGATGTATTTTTTTTTTTAAATACAAGTAAGTTCTTATTTCAAGCCAGATATAAGGGAGGACACATTTTTTTGGAGGGAGGTGGTGAGGAGTCACCTTGAGGACTACTTGCTTCAGAAAATGCACCCTGGACACTTGCATCTTTCTCCTCCCCTCCCCTATTTCCTTCTCCAGCTCTAGCTGAATTAGTGCCAGCTAAAACAGGAGTCTGAATCACTGAGGAAAAGCCAGCTTTTTCTTTCTCCAGAAATGTCAAGGCAGTTTCATAGTTCACAAAGGTTCTTGGAATAGAAAGATATTTATGGGAACTTTAGGTCAAATTTACAATCACAAATACATTGAGGTTTTTCATATTCTCCTTTAAAAAGCAAGCTCATAGATAATTTCCCTAATAGGGATGAGGGAGATAGGTGGATGGGACTAGAACAGAACTTTACTTGAAGGACTCCGTTCTCCATAGGTCCCATTTGTACCTCCAAGTTCCACCAGAAATATTGTTGGAGTATCTCAGAAGTGAGCATGTGTCAGCAGAAAAGTAGAACCCAATTTATGAAACTTCAATCTGCCCTCAACAGTTTGGGGAAGCATCTGGGGAGGCTGCTAATCACTGCTATTTATCAATTAGAGCCAGCAATGGGAACCATTGCCTGGGCTCCTCTCTTGGGTGTGGCAGCCAAATATAGTAGAAAAAGCATCATGTGATGTCTTCCAAAGCTACATCACACAATGGGAAGGGTCACCCCCAAAGCCTACTTCATTTTGATAATTGAGAATATTTGGTAATAATATTAAAACTCTTCAACAAATCTTATTAAATGCCAATCAGATTGAAGACCATGAAGTCAAAACACATTTAATGCCTTTCAAAAGGCAAGAAAGGAACCCATAGGACTGCCAGATTGTCTCAACGTTCAGTGGAAACACTAGGCAATCAGGAGACTTGGGTTTTACATCTAGTTTTGCTACTAGCTGGTTGTGTGACAGTGGGAAAGTCATTCTCATTCTCTGAGGCTTAGTTTACTCCTTAAAAAAGTTAGGATCTTGGACTAGCTGGTCTTTATGGATTCTTCCAGTTTTAAGATACAAATTCTAGAAACCAAGGAAATTGTTATATTTAGTTGGATTGTTGGATTGCTGTCCGCTTGATCTGGGGTACTTAGGAGGCTTCGAGATTTTTATGAGCGTGTGCTCGCGTGTGTGCGTGTGTGCATGCTTGTGTGTGTGTGCGTGAGTGTGTGTGTGTGTATCCTTGTGTCACATTTCCTGGAAGTGGTCTCAAGGCTGCCATCTGGTGGAATTCCACTGAGATGTCAGAAGAAGGAAATATTTTGATAAGAGGCTGCTGTTGGCTGATGAGGAGAGTTGATAACCCCCAGGGTTGGCTTGATTGAACTTGACCGAAGGGTAACTGCAGCTCTTTCTTCCATTTTTACTGTTCCAGCGTTTATGAAGCTTAATGTTATTTTTCCAATAAGCTGGTTCAATATACACAAAAAGGGACAAGCATGACTGTGTGTGTTCATATGTGTATGGTGTGTATATGTATGTATATGGGTCATGCTTTTGTTCATGCAATGACTTTTGAAGTCTAAGGGTAAGGTAGGGTGTCCTAGGGCTCTGGACTTGCAATTAAAAAGAGGCTGGAACATCCAGGAATTGCTACAACCTCAAGTGACATGGCTAGTCCTAGATGTAGGGGCAATAGGTGATGTTATATGAAGTGAATTGGGCAGGGCTTCATGTCCCCCAAGTAACCTCTGGCACCTTCCTGGCATCTGAAATTCCATTCTCTTTCATTCCTTTGGGTCTTGAAAGCTTTACTGGCCTTGAAAGTAATTTTGAATTCATTAGTATGCAAATACTCCTAGGAGGGATAGAGCCATTATGTCATAAATAAACTCATAGACAATTAGTTACCAACTATCTGAGAGCAAAGCCAATTAGAAGAGAGTTGGGGGAGGGGGTCAGTGGGGAGGAGTAATTAGGTCTTCATTTTCTTTGTCCTTTTTCACAGAGCATTCTAAAGTCAATTTTTTTGAAGTGAAGCATCTTCCATACTCAACTTATGAATATGTAAGCAAGTAGGGCTTGGCTGTATGTTATATACAGAGTATGATTACTGGAACTACTATGACAAATTCCATTTCTCATGGCTACAGCTTTGTTTCCTTGGTACATCTCTCTCTAGGTTCAAAAGACAATCTAGGGCATAATTAACCTCTAGGATATTACTAAAATGGAAGGAAACTCTTCTTTAATTAGTTTGTTGCCTCCACTTCAAACTGAACTGGGGGTAAAAACAAAAATCTCTTCTCCTTTTTGGGTTAGCTTCTCTTTTCTCGATCTTAAACTGCACACTTACATGCTTAGAATAAAATGATTATAAATAACCATAAGCTTCAAAAGAAAATTTTAAATAGTATAGAAATAGAAACATTAAAAAAAGGTAGAGCAGACTATTGGGGGGTATGCAACTGGAGAGAGTTCAATCAGTTAATCAATAAACATTTATTAAACACCTACTATGTGCCACACATTATTGCTAAGCGCTGAGGACGCATAAGAGGCAAAAGATAATCCCTACCCTCAAAAATCTTATAAGCTAATGCAAGAGAAAACATGCAAACAAATATGTACAAAGCAAGCTACAAGATACATAGTTAAAGATGAATGATTATGAATAAGGCAACTAACAAAAATAAGTAACAATAATTCACAAGATAAATAATGAACAGAAGCAGGGTTCTAGAATTAAGAGGGATTAGGGAAGGCTTCCAGTAATAAGGGAAATTTTAACTGGGACCTAAAGGAAGACAAGGAGGTAAGTAAGTAAAGATGAGAAGGGAGATCATTCCAGGAATGGGGGACGGCCAGTGAAAATCTCCACATCCCAGTAGTGGAGTGTCTTGTTTATGGAAAAACGAGATGCAAGTGTTACTAGATCAAGGGATACTAGCTAGGAAGTAAGGTGGAAGAAGATTGGAAAGGTAGGAGGGGGACTGATTGTGAAGGGCTTTGAAAGCTGAACAGAGGGTTTTGTATTTGATCCTGGAGGCAATTAGGAGTCACTGAAATCTATTGAGTGTGTGTGTGTGTGTGTGTGTGTGTGTGTGTGTATGTGTATGTGTGGAGGGTTTAGGTGGAAAGAGAATGAGTTCCATTGTGGACATATTGAGTATAAGATGTCTACTGAACGTCTGATTTGAGATATTTGAAAGGCTGTTGGAGATATGAGATTGGAGGTCAGTATAGAGTTTGGGACAGGATAAACTGATTTGAGAATCATCAAGAGAGAGATGGTAATTAAATCCATGTGAACTGATGAGAAAAAAAAATAAATTAATGTAAAGGGAGAAGAGAAGAAAGTCCAGGATAGAATCCTGAGAGATACCTATAGTTAGAGCTGGTGATCCGGAAGAGGATCCAACAAAGGAGGTAGAGAAGGAGCAGTCAGATAGGCAGGAAAACCAAGAGAGAGTGGTGTCTCAAAAACCTGGAGAGAAGAGGATATCAAGGAATAGAGAGTCATAGTAATTGTCAAAGGCTGCAGAGAGGTCCAAGACAGTGAGTACTGAGAAAAAATCATTGGATTTGGCAACTAAGATATCATTAGTAACTTTTTTTCTAAATACTTGTTTTCCTTTTCTTTTAAAATTTATTATTTATTGATTTATTTTTAGTTTTCAACATTCACTTCCGTAAGTTTTAAATTTTATCTTCCTCCCTTCCCCCTCCCTTCCCAAGATGGTATACAATCTGATCTAGGCTCTACACATACATTCCTATTAAACAAATTTTCACATTAGTCATGTTGCAAAGAAGAATTAAAATGAATTGGAGAAATCATGAGAAAAACCAAACCAAAACTAAATATAACACAAGAGAAAATAGTTTGCTTCATTTTGTGTTCCGATTCCATGGTTCTTTCTCTGGATGTGGATAGCATTTTTCCTCAAGAGTCCTTTGGGAATGTTTTAGGCCCTTGCATTGCTGCGAAGGGCTTAGTCTATCAGAAATAGTCCTTGAACACCATGACTGTTACTATGTATAATGTTCTCCTAGTTCTGCTCATTTCACTCAGCATCAGTTCATATAAGTCTTCTAGGTTTTTCTAAAATCTGACTGTTCATCATTTCTTATAGCACATTAATATATTCATATACCATAACTTGTTCAGCCATTCCTCAATTGATGGGCATTCCCTCGATTTCCAGTTCTTGGTGACCACAAAAAGAACTGCTATGAATATCTTTGTACATGTGGTCCCTTTCCCCATTTCTATGTTCTCTTTGGGATACATCCCTAGAAGCTGTATTGTTGTATAGAAAGGTACATTAGTAACTTTGGAGAGAATGGTTTTGATAGAATGATAAGGTCAGAAGCCAAATTTTAAGGGGTTAAGAAGAGAGTGAAAGGAGAGAAAGTCCAGGTGCCTATTATAGGTGTCCTTTTTGAGGAGTTTAGCTACAAAGAACAGAAGAGAAATAGGACAATAGTTAGTGGGGATGGAAGGATCATATCAGGGTTTTTTAAGGATGGGGAAGACATGGACATGTTTGTGGACAGTAGGGAAGGAGCTAGTAGAGAGTGAGAGATGGAAAATAAATGAAAGACTAGTGAAGACAGAAGGGCAATCTGTTAGAGGAGATGGGGTGGAATGGGATCATTTGAACAAGCAGATAGGTTAGCCTTGTTAGGGAGTTAGATCACCTTATTATGTGTAGACAAGGGTAAAGAAGGAGAGAATTGAGGGGGTCAAGGGATTGGAGGTCACAGTGGTAGATGAAGAGTAGGTTTTGTAAGAGATGGCAGAGGGAGAGATGAAAAGGCAATAGATAGTAGTTGGAGATAGGGACTTCAGAATTTTTGAACATGAGGGGGTAAATTTGTGGATGATCACAAGATTAAGGTTATGTGAACATCTTTGTGTGTGGCTGAGGTATGATGGAGGAGTAACTCATGGGAAGAGAGTAGGCTGAGGAACTATGCAGGTAGGGTATTTGAAGGGGATTCAATATGTATGTTGAAGTCCCTTAGTATGAGGGTAGGAGTTGGAGAGGGGAGAAAAATTGTGAGCTAGGTATTCAACTCATTGAGGAAGGGGAGTGACCTGGGGACCTATAGACAACATCTACCACAATTTTTATTAGATGGTAGATATTAACAGCATGAACCATAAAGGAATAGAACTTACAGAGTCATGCTGGTAGGAGAAAAACCTGGAAGTATCAATGGGGAACAAGAAGTATTCCAACTCCTCTGTCTTGACTAGTGAACTTAGGAGAATGAATAAAGGTACAGGCAGTATTGGAGAGGGTGTCCAGGGAGGCTTGTTATCAAAGGGAGTCAAGTTTTAGTAACAGGCAGTAGATGGAAGGAATGGGAGAAGAAAAGGTATAAGATGAAGGTAGTTTGCTGTGTAGGGAACAGGCATTCCATAGAACATAATGGAATTCCTGGGTGCTATTTGAGTAAAACTTTGGGGAGGAGGGTTGAGGGGATTAGGAAGGAAGAATTGGTTAGTAGGAGAATGGAGGATGGGGTTTGGATGATGATGTACAGGAGCTGAGAGATATTGGGATGTGAACGGTATGATCAGGTGTGAGAATGTTCATCATTGAGTGGAGGGTACCATTCCTCTTCAAAACAGAGGTTGGAGATTGGGCTAGAGGCAAGGGCAATGTGAAATAGGAGGCACAAAGTCAAAAAGTCAATTGAGAGGCTGCATTTTACTACTCTTCTTCTTTCAAAAGGCAGGAAATTAGGCAGGAAAAGGGCTCAGCTGGAGATGGGAGTCAAACCTCCACAGTAGGAGAAAGAAGTCCCATTCTTCATCAACTTTTCCTTTCCTCTTCCATCAAAGGACTGATTGCATTTCTTCTCTCTTCCATTCCTCTTCCTTACCAATGGGAGAGGAAATTGGGGAAAATGTAGTCATAAAGATAAAAGAAGGGGTAATTTTGTTTCAGGGAATCAATGAAAATAGGTAGACTCACCAACAACAGTCTACTGATTTGGTGGATCCCACCTTTCCATTCCATTCGGCTCTCACTGAATTATTGTATGTATTTTCTTATGATCAAAATTTACATCTGATCACTTGTACTCTCCCATGTTTTCTTTTTTAAAAATACGCAATAGCTATTTATTTAATATTCCCTTCATGCTTAATGTTTAGAATAAAAACTGAACAATTTAAGAAATGACTTCAAAAACAATTGAAATCAACGAATACTTTCATGTGTACAAAATGCTATATTATAGTAGATGCTCTCAGGCATGCAGTTTAAGAAAAACTTCATTTCTTCATTAGAGACTCTCCTGTTTTCCATCACTGTGGGTGGGTCATACTCTCCCCTTTCCATGTCAGTTCAGAGAGTGGGGGAGGAGCCAGAACCCAGGAACCTTACTTCACCTTCTTTATATCTTGTTCCCAGACCTCTTTCAGAAGTTCTTTTCAAGAACTTGGAAATGACATAGCTCTGTTTCTTGGTTGGTCCATCCTTAACAAATAAACCACTCTATTCCATTTCATGATACAGAATGCTAACTGAAAAGAAAAACATTCTGAATTAACAAAAAAATGTAGTTATTGTATTTGGGGGACATTTTATCCACAACTAAAGGTGCATTTAATGGGCAGTGCTATATCTTGTGTGTTATGGCACTTTGGCTCTTATCTTACTTGTGACCTTGGGCATTTCAATCCAAGAAACATTTATTGAGGTTTTACTGTGTGTAAAGAAATGTGTGATGAAAGGGCCTGGGGAACAGGAAGACTTTGGACCAAGTTCTTGCTTTTGATACGTAACCATGGACAAGTTACTAAGCTTCTCAGTTCTCTAGGCAACTCTCTTAAGGTTATAAGTTATAGATGAGTGGTTGATCAGTATCAGTGTAAGGAATTTCCACATAGAGACTCATGGATTTGGTCCTCTTTCCTTCAAATGTGAAAGGCACAGTGTAAAGCTGCTGAGGTACTGTTAGGCATGATGCCAAAGCAAGTAGTTTCTTCATTCAGACTCAATTTCTCACATGTATAAATGAATGAGTTGGACTAGATGATTTCTAAAGTCTCTTTTAACTCTCAGTTCTATGATCCTATATACTAGGTGCTCCATAAATTAGGTTGAGCTGTCTGTCTAGGTAAACATTAGACTTTGATTTGAGTCCATTTGGATCTCTGTGTCTAGGAGTTTGTCAGTATTGAGACTTCCCTTGAAAAGGATACTTGCTATGAGATGTTTGCCAATTTGGCCTTGTTCAAATCTCCAGTGCTGAGGACAGTGCCCAGCACAAATAAGTGTTTAATAAATACTTGTTGAGTGATTAACTAAGTATGTGTAGCTTGGTTTCAGTTTATATCCTGAGTTTGAATGGGTACAAGGCATTAGAGATGATTCTCATCTTTCGAGATTTGGGATCTTGCAGTCTTAGAGGATGTGACTTATACGTATTTATAGTATGCACAAGATTTCCATCCTATATGGAGATGATGCTCCTCTGCTATCATTAATTGAACATGAGCTTTGATTTCTAGTTATCTTTTCTGAAAGGAAAGAAGTTTAAACTTAGCCAACCTCCTTTTTTTTTTTAAACAGATATCCCTATGTGACCAAAAGCACATTTTTGAAAGATGTTTCTCCAAGGTTATCAGGGGTTCTCTATGGTCAGATACTATCGTTGGGCCAGGTTTCTGTCAGTCCATGGCCAGAGCTAGGTCACTTTATCAACATAGAACAGAGAAAAATTATCTAATATACATATGTAAGAGACTCAAGATGTTGGCTTCCTCAGTCCCATTGTGTTCTAACCACTATGATGATGATGATGGCGACAGTAACAGCAATCATAAATAATCCATCACATCACCTGCTCAAAACCTTTAGTAATTCCCTGTTGTTTATTGGCTAAAATATAAATTCTTCACACTAGTATTTGAGGACCTCCAATATGACTCCAAACTTTTCAGCCCTATTTCACTCTATTCTCCTTCATGAACTCCATGTTTCAGTCAAATTGGACCTCTGACTGTTCTTTGATCTCATCCTGCTCTTTCCCACTCTTATGCATTTGAGCACACTGGACCCTAGGCCAAGAATACAGTTCTCTTCATCCTTACCTATTGAAATCCTTCTCTCCCATCAAGGGGCAATCATGATGCCTCTTCTTCCAATAAGCCTTGTCCGATTCCCTCAGCTAAAAGTGTTTTTTCTCTCTTCACATTTTCATAAAATATTTTTTAAAAAATCTGCCATTATTTTACCTTGGATAACACTTGTGTAGTTGTTACACTCCCTTTATTAGAGTGTAAGCTTCTTGGGGTAGGCACTATGATTTTTTTTATCCTCAACAGTGCTATGTAGTATTAGGTCTTTAGCAAGTGTCTGTCGAATTGAATTAAGATTGAGTTGGAAGATCCCTTTCAATGACATTAAAGTAGACTGGGCAAGTATAATTATCCCTCTTCTATAAGAACTTGGCTAAGACCACAGAACTTAAGTTAAGAGGCAGAACTGGAACTAGTATCTGGGTCTCAATCAATCAACAAATTAGGTACCTACCACATGCGCAGAATTCTAACATTTAGAATTCTAGATTCCAGAATTAGAAATTGTAACATTCTATCATATTAGCTTCTAGGTCCTGGGATAAAAAGACAGAAGTGACACAGTCTCTGCCTTCAAGGAGCTTGTATTTTATATAAATGGAAAAACATGCACACATATAAGTATACACAAAATAGACGTGTGGTGTCTTATTGTGTGTGGGTGACTGGAATGGGGAAGGTAAGAACTGTCTAGATAGGATAAAAAGAAAAATGACACAGTCCCTGCCTTCAAGGAACTTATATTTTACAAGAAGAGACAAACATACACATATAGAAGAATAGAAAATAGATACAAGATGTGCATGTGTGTGCGTGCGTGCGTGCGTGTGTGTGTGTGTATGTGTAGGAAGGCACTAGCCACAAGAGGATCAGGAAAGCCTTCCTGTTGAAGGTAGCACTTAAGCTGGATCTTTAAGGAAACTAGGTATTTTAAGAGTCAGAGGAGAGGAGTAAGTGTATTCCAGGCATGGGGTAAGTCAGTGCCAAGGCACAAAGATGAGAGATGGAGCATTCTGCATGACCAATGCCTGAACCATAGAATGTGTGAAGGGGAACTAGCTGTAATAAATCTAGTAATGTAGGATGGAATCAGGTTGTGAAGGGCCTTCAATACCGGAAAAAGGTGTTTATATATTTTATACTAGAGATAATAGGAAGTCCCGAGTTTATTGAGTAGGAGATTAACATGGTCAAATCTGTGCTTCAGGAAAGTTACTTTGGCAGCTGTGTGGAGGAGGATGGGAGTGTGGGGAGATTTGAAGGAGCCAGATCAATTAGGAAACTACTGCAATAATAGCCCAGGTGAGGAAGGACCAGCTGAAGGTCTTTTCCCTTACTATTCTGCCTAATGGAGCTACCAAAGAACATTTTATTGGACAGCCTGGATTTCTTCTTTAGCCCAGGCCCCAGAGTTATGGGCTTTTTGTTTCATGTCTTCGATAGCAGAGTAGGACCCATCGCAATCCTAGGGTGGGGGTGGGATGGAGAAGGCAATCAGTTGTCCCCATTGTTTGTCTGGGCTTGGTGAATAATTTAAAATCTTTTTACTAAAATCTGAGGCTACTGATTGGCAGACTCAGCAGGCACTTTGGACTCTTCTAAAAAATTCATAAGGTGTTTGAGAAGCTGCAGGCACAGTGTCCTCCGTGATGCTGAGCTGGGGGAATCTGATCTGTGCTCTGGCCTTGCTGCACTGGGTAGGGGTGGGGGTGGGGATGATGAAGGCCTATGCCACCCACCTCTCATCCTGGAGGAGAGAAAAATCCTAGGGAGGCTCCCGGGCAAAGGGGGAAGGAAGACTCTGCAGGCTGGGTAAAAGAACGAGGAGGAGACTACATTCACTGTCCCAAATTTTCCTTTTATTTAGATTTTGGTTCCGCTCTGCTCTTACCCTCCATCTTAGTGCCAAGCAAAATATTTTCCTTTTAGGAAGTGCTGAAATAAGGGGCTGCTGAATACATTAATGATTGAATGTGAGACCATTCTGGAATTGTTTGAGGGCTGACAATCTCCTTTCACTGTTCCTACTTAGCCAATTCTCCTGAATGTCTCCCTAGAGCCAGAGATATCTCTGCTCTGTTCTAGCCTTTCTTTCTTTAAGGTAGTTCTTCCTTAAGTTCTTAAGATCATTAGGTGAGTCTTTTTTTAGGAAAAGTAATATGGATGCCTGGTGTAGCTTACTCATTTCTCAGGGAATGAGCCCTGCCAAACTGAGAAAGATGGGGGAAAAGGAAGTCTGTCTTTTGTCTGTCTCTTTAAGAAGATTTTTTTGGAATAGTTGACATGTTCCTTAGCTTGGGGCAACTAAGTGGCACAGCGGATAGACCTCTAGGCTTAGAGTCAGGAAGGCCTGAGTTCAAATCCAACCTCAGACATTTATTAACTATGTGACCCGGAGCAAGTCACTTGTTTGTCTCAGTTTCCTCATCTGTAAAAAGTGGTTAATAATACTACCTATCTCCAAGGGTCATTTTGAGAATCTGATGAAATAATAATTATAAAGTGCTTAGCACATTGCCTGCTACAGAACAGTCATTATATAAATGTTAGCAATTACTATTATTTACTTAGGTTGAGAGCAGGGGGAGCATGTCAGTTTAGGCCTAGATTGCTTCTTCAGGTTTTTCCATCCAGACCTGTAGTCAACAGAAGGAATTACCTGGGAGGCTCCTATCAGGCACTGCAGGTAATACTTTGAGTGGCATTTCTAGCCTACTTAGGTCAAAGTCTACAAAGTGAATTAATTTTACTTCCTCATATCTGTGGACTCTGAGTGATGTTCAGATGAATATCTAGGGTACTGGAGGGGAAAGGGAGAAAAGGTGAAAAGGCAGGAGAGAGGAATGCTCCCTTTTCCCTCCAGTGCTAGATGGGAAACCATAAACAATTGTCATTAGAAGGTGTAGGATGCCAGTTCATTTCCTGAATTTATTTGCTTGGCTCCTCGTGTCTCAGTTTGGGAGTAGTTGGGAGGGAAGATGGAGGGAAGCCAGGGGCTAAGAAAACAGAAAGGATGATGAAGGATTCTGAGTGCCTGATATGTCAGCTCTGCTGGAGGGAGCAAGGAGGCTGCTGAATTTGGTCACTATTCCATCCATGAAAGAACAGACAGGTTAGCAGAGGCAGAGGGACCAGCCGGGAGACCCTCCTTGCCTCTGAGGACAATGAAGCTAACTTGAATGTACCTAAGTCAGAGAGAGAAGGACAGCAGCTCGAGGACAAAATACTGACAAGCAAGTTGGAGTCTCAAGGTTTTAAAATGCTCATGAAACTCCAGCAAGGTAGGAGGAAGTATCATTACACTGGAACTCAGGATCTTTGTGGTCCAGGCCAGGAAATGAGTGAACAAACATTTACTGAGCATTTACTGTGTGCCAAGCACTGTGCTAAGCTCTGGGGATACAAGTGGAAAAGCAAAGACAGTCCCTGTCTGTGTAGAGTTGAGGCCAGTTTGCAAAGAGAGTCTGAAAAATCGACCTGTCTAATTTGGAATTCTGCCACGTAGCAAATTCAATTCAATTCATTTCAATTCAACAAATATTTATTAAGACATGCTGCATGCAAGGCACTATGCTAAACACTGTAATTCAAAGGTAACATATAACAATCTGCTCTCAATGTCTTTAGAATTTAATGAGGGAAAAGACATATTACTCAAGTATTTATGATGTGCGACAGTGAGCTAAGTCCCAGGAAAGGTCCAGGTAAAGTAATCTAGGAACATTTGGTCAAGTCACCTACTTTCTCCTAGAAAATGGCTAAGTATTGTGAGAAAAGGCTTGGAGACAGAAAGAGGAAGGTTTAGAATGGAGATCAGAGATTGGATAGTCCATTTAGGCTGAAATGCAGGGTATCTGAAGGGTAATAGAATGAGATGTTTGGAAAGACAGAAGGACTCCAATGAAAATGCTGGTTTAAGATTATTTAGGCCTTGGTTGGCAGGCAAAAGAAAGAGCCATTGAAGGTGTTTTAGTAGATGAGTAACATGATTACGGTAATACATTAGGAAGATTACTGCGGTGATGTGAAGGATGCACTGGAGAGGGGAGAGACTGAAGGCAGGCAAGGAGACCAGTTTGGAGGTTGTTACAATAGTTTAAGTGAAGACAACTGAGAACCTGAGCTGAGATCTTTGCTTTCAGAGGAAAGAGAAGAAAATGGATACAAACAACTTCAGAGGTGATTTGATAGCCAGGGTCCAAGGTATCTTTTTTTAAATTATCCAGGTTGATAATATGATTTATTTCTTTTAAAAATAGTTTATTTTTTCCAGTTACACATAAAATTTTTTAATATCATTTAAAAAAAGGTGAGTTCTTCCCTCCCTTCTCCACCTGCATTGAGAACTCAGGGGGCAATTTGATATGATATAAATAAGCAGTCATGCAAAAACACAGGTAATATGATTTATTTTGCTAGTGCTAAAGGGCAAACACATAAGCAACTCTTAGTCCACAGGACCATATATTCAGAGATATAAGGAAACTTAGAGACCTTCTATCATTAACATCATAAGATACTAGAACTAGGGTGAGAAGGAACCTCATTTAGTCCAGCTCCTTTCCATTTCTGCTGAGGAAACCAAAGCTCCAGGAGATTAAGAGATGCTGATCAGGTCACTCGCCTAGTGTCAGAAATAGCGTTTGAACCCAGCTTTTCCGGACTTCCCATCCAGCCTGCTGTCTACTACACCACCCCAGTAAGAAGTAAAAATAATACTGATTTGTTGGAAGCAGCCCTGGTATATGGGTTGCACATAGCAGAGAAAGAGCCCAGTCCATGAGAGCAGATGAGTAGAAGGTAGCAGATGAGGGTGGTAGCACAGGAAGCCATATACACCCCCTTCCATCTGTCAACTCCAGAAAATTTCTGAGAAAATAGCAAGCAATGAAGTAAGACAAGGAGAGGAGAAACCAGGGGGCTTAGAAGTAAAACCTTCATAAGCCAAAGAGTGACAAACCAGGGAAATGGGGCATTGGGAGGTTGGCCAAAGGCCAACAGATGGAACCAGATCAGAGGACAGGTCATAAGGAGCAAAAGAATGGAAGTCTCTGTAGAGAATCCCCAACAGCTCCACCCAGGATGTCATATAGTAAGCATCATTTGACAAATTTGAAGATGATGGCTGTTGTCCAGAAATCTAAAGAGTTCTATGCTAACTGGAAGCTTCTTTATTATGACTTACTTCACTGGTGCTGAAGGGAAAATCCAGCTAACAGATTTTGCCAATGTTTCATTAGAGAAAAGGGTGACATTAATGATGGCTCAAGTCCAACACTGGATTGACTGATTGGGTCATTTTTTTTCCTCCTAGTCCAAGCTCTGTCTCTTGGCTCCTCTTTCCTGGCAGTCTTTTGAGAGAAGAGCACCCTGCCCTAAGAAATACCTTGAGAAATGGGAGCACCTTGAGATGCCTTTATCAAAACCTTGTTTTCCATGCAGCTAACAGCCATCTATCACTGGGAGTACTTGGCTGACACTCTGGGTGAACAAGAAAGAGAGATCATTTTGTGACTGGAAGGCTTCCATGAGACAGAACATTCTTGGATGTTAGGAAAAAGTAATTTGATTAATCTAGTTTACACTAAGGTGTAAATGACTGATATCCTCAAATCTCCCAGGGCTGCCCTTATTTTAAAGAAGGAGTTCATTGGTAACCAAAATGAACTCCTTCTAATTGGTGGAATGTTTGGCAGGATGATAAAGTAACAGGAAGCAATTCAGGCAGTATAGAGGAGATAGTTTTAGACAGGGGACTTACATACAACTATGGGTTATTTCTAAAAAGCTAAAAAGAAGGGCATTTCTTAGCTATGGAGGTGGGGAACTGTATGTGTCTTCTTTACTAGGAAAGTGATAATATTCTTATGGATGACACTCCAAATGGAGCCAGTGAAGATGGTTTAGCTTGGTTGTACCTGGATGGTTTGGTGCAGTGTTCTCATGGGGCCTTCCAAAGACCTCTGGATTGATTTGAAATAGTGTTAGTTCCAATCTATAGATAAACAAAATCTCTCAGATGTGACTCAACACTGCTCACTGCAAAGTGGCAGTCTTCTTTTTTAAACCTCTCTCATTCATGCTTACTCACGACAGAAGGAAAAATGAAAAGATACAGTAGCTTTCATCACCCATATAGATAATAGAAGCAAAACAATCAAAAGATTGAGGAAATCTGTGAATTTGTGTAGGAATATAAGAGTGTGTAAGATTGTGTGAGAACATGTTTGTGTAAATGTTTGAGTATGTCATAGATTTAGAGATCACTGTGACCTTAGAGGACATCTAGTCCAAACCTCTTATTTTACAGATGGTCCAGAAAAGTTAAATAACTTGCCTAAGGTTACACAGGGAAGTGACAGAGACAGAATTTAAATCCAGGTTCTCTGACTCCAAAGCAAGCACTCTATCTGCTGTACCATGATTCTCTAGGTTTGTGATGGTTTAAGTGTACATTTAGGCACGAATGTTTGGAAGTATGTGTTGTGTGAGCACATGAGTGTGTTTGCATAAATATGGGTGAACATATGCATATATTTGTGGGTATAAATTCTTGTAGATTTAAGAGTATGCTAGGTATAAGCATGTATTCGATGGTTGCGAATGGATTGGTTGTGTCTGTAAGCTGCCTGTGATTCTGTATCATGTGAGTGTTTGTGAATGTGTATGTAAATATGGGTAAGTGTGCCTATGTATGGGTATGCTTGTATGTATTGTGCTTGAGATCTAATGTATATACTAAGTCTAGATAGTCAGGCAGAGTATTGTCAGAGTATATTTCATAGTTAGAAAAGCTGTTTCTCTAAGGTCTGACAGGAAACAGGGTGATTCCCTCCATCCAAATACCATGAGACAAGTGTGACCTTAACCACCTTTCTTGTCCCCAAATTGGATGAAGGGTTTCTTATAAATATCCAACCTTGTTCTTGAGCTGTGGAATCTGTGTTCAAATCTGATCAAACATCTGGAGACTCACCAATAAATTTTAAGAATTATCAATATAATTTATTTTAGCATTACTTACATTTGTAAATGTATCCCTGCTTCCTCATTCTCTGAGAGAGTCATTCCTTATGAGAGAGAAGAAAAAAGAAAGAAAAAATTCATTAAAAAGTCTTATATTATAGATAGTGTCCTTATTCATGGTCCCTCATCTCTACACAGAAGTGAGTGGTGAGGTGATTTCTTATTCCTTTTCTTTGGCCAAGCTTCATTATAATTTTGGAGCATTTAGTTTTTTAAATTTGTTTTTTCTTTCTAATGACATGGCTAGAGTCTCCTGGTTCTCCTCCTACTGCTCTGACTCCTCGGTCTCCTTTGTTGCATCCTCATCCAAGTCACACCTTCTAAATATGGGTGTTCCCTCAAGGCTCTAAATGCTCTCTTTTCTCCCTCTCTACTATTTTGCTAGATGATTTCATCAGCTCCTATGGGTTCAAATATTATCTCTATGCAGTTGTTTCTCAGATTGATTTGTCCAGTCCTATCTCTCTCCTGACTTCCAGTTTGTCTTCAACTGCCTATTTGACATCTCAACTGAATTCATTATCTTTTCTCTCACCCCACCCCCTTTGTCACTTCCCTGTTACTGTTGTTAGTGCCATTGATGCCCCAGTCACCCATATTTACCACCTAGGTTCCCTCTCTCTCATCCCATATCTAATCTGTTGTTAAGTCTTGTTGACTTATACTTTCATAACATCTCTTGCATACATCCCCTTCTCTTCTCTGACACTGCATAACCATGGTGCAGGCCCTCAACACCGCATTCTTGGACTATTGCAATAACCTGCTGGTTGGTCTCCCTACCTAAAGTTTCTCCCCACTCCAGTCTGTTCTCCACTCAACTATCAAAGTGATTTTCTTAATTCTTACCACGTCACCCTGCCCCATCCTTCAATAAACTTTAGTAGCTCCCCATTGCCTTTAGAATCAAATATAAAATCTTCTATTTGGCTTTTAAGCCATTAACAACCTGATCCCTTCCTGACTTTTCTGTCATACTTGCTTTCACATAATCTCCAATCTTGTGGTAGCAGCCTCCTTACTCTTCTTTGTATACAATACTCTTTTTCCTGGGGCAGTGACACTAGCTTTCCCCTGTACCTGGAATTCTTTCCTTCCTCATCTCCACCTACTAGCTTCTTTGGCTTCCCCTAGTCTCAGCTAAAGTTCCTTCTTTTTTAGGATACCTTTCCTGGTCCTCCTTAAGTATCTTCCTCTTGAGATTATCTTTAAAATATTTTAAATTTATCTTTATATATACACACACACATACACATACAATTGCACAACATACATGCATATACACACATATGTATATATGTACAGGTATATACATATATGTTGTGCAATTGTATATGTGTATATATATATATATATGCATAGACACACACATATTTTGTACATCGTTATTTGCATTGTCTCCTTCATTACACTGTTAACTCCTTGAGAGTAGGGCCTTTTCCCCCCCTTTTTTTGTGCACAATTCTAACTATATAGTAGGTTTTTTTAAATGCTTGATAACTTGATTCATAGTCATTGAATATATTGGTTTCTTGATTCTTCTTACTTCACTGCATTGAAATATACAAAACATAGAAGTATTTAAAATGTATTTGTGTTAGCAGCATGCCCAGATGTTGTTTGTGAGCATATATTTCTTATTCAACCTGACCTCATGTTGGCTGTGATCTAGATCTCCACCAAACACTTGGATTCTAGTCCCTCATGACATACTATTTAAGGCATAGTTTCCAGGAGACAATGAAGCACCAATGGTTCCAAGAATGCTATATTTGTCATTGACTACTACAGAAGGGTGTGTCCTCCTAGGGAAGCATCAGTATATATACATCCCTACCCAAAAGAGTTTTGAGTTGGGAATCAGGATATCTAGATTCTGGTCTTCCACTTGCATCTAATTTGCTTTGTAACTTTGGGAAAGTCACTTATTTCCTTGGGACTCAGCTTCCATATATGTCAAATGAGGATTTGGCAAATTAAAGGGTCATGATAGTGGTCTTTAGATAATTGTGTAGAAGATAGGATCAAAGATCTAGAACTATAAGGGACCTCAAAGCTCATGTAGTGCAACGCCTTCATTTTAAGGATAAAGAATCTTAGCACCAGAGAAGTTAAATCTCTTGCCAAGGGTCACACAGATAGTGTCAGATATAGAACTTAGACCTAGGTCTTCCAATTCCAAAGTAAATGCCATTTCCACTGTACCAAACTTGGTCCCAGAAGAGAGAAGTAATAGCAGTTGGTGGAAGTGGCAAAGAGGCAAATTAAGGCTTGATGTAATAGAGTAATTAAAAATGGAATGGATTGTCTTGAGAGAGAGAGAGAGAGAGCGCATTCCTTTCACTTGGGATCTTTAAGCAAAAGTAATACCACCAATTAATTCAATTGATTTCAACAGACATCCCTTCAATAACTATTATATGCAGGGAATATGGAAGGGTATGGAAGACAAAAATGACAGTAGTTACTGCTCTCAAGCAATTTACATTTTTATGGGCGGGGAGGAGCTTAACATGTACACAGATAAGCCATTACAAAATGAATGCAGTTAATTAATTAACAAGTATTTATTCAATACCTATTATGTAACAGGCACTGTGTTAGGTTTTGAGTATAAAAAGACAAAAATAAAACAATCCCTACTATCAAGAAACTTACATTTCATTGGGGAGACATTTATATGTGTAAGTATAACATGTATAATATATATTATATGTATATTATATATGATGTATCTATATTTTGTGTGTGTATATATACATATACTCACACACACACATATATATATATATATAATATTCAAAACATAATTACACAATAAATACAAAATAAATTAGGAGAGAAAAATGCTCATAACTTTGGGGAGATCACAAAAGGCTTCATGTAGAAGATAGCATTTGAGCTAACCTTTGAAGAAAACAAAGGGTTCTGAGAAATAGAGATTCTGAGGAAATATATTATAAGCATAGGGGACAGCTTATGAAAAGGCACAGTTATGGGTGATGAGATGTCTGAGTGTGAGAAGGTCAGTTGTACTAGGTTATAGTGTGCATCAAGAGAAATAATACACATTATGGCTAGAAAGGTAAGTTGGGCAGAAGTAAGGGATTAGGAGTCAAACAGAAAAGTTGATTTTGGATTCTAAAGGTAATAATGAGCCATTGAAGTTTGTTGAGGTAGGGTATGACATGGCCATAATTTCACTTTACAAAAATCACTTCAGCAGCTGAGTAGAGGATGCACTGGAGAGGGGGAGGCATTTGAGGCTAAGAGACCAATTGGGAAACTAGTACAATACTTTAGACTAAGGCCTGAACTAGGGTAGTAGCTGTGGGAGTAGAGAGGAAGGGAGAGAGTTGAGATATTGTGGAAGAGGAAAGGACAAGACTTGGCAACAATATGTGTGGTAAGAGAGTAAGCAGTTGAGGATGACTCTGATATTGTGATACTGGATGATTGAAATGATGGAGGTACCTTTAATAGAAATAAAGAAGTTAGGAAGTAGGATTTTTTTGAGGGGCAATGAGGTCTATTTTGTAGAGATTTAGGGAGTGGGGGAGGGTGGGGAGCCAAGATGGTGGAGAGAAGCCAGGAAGTTGTCCACACTCTCCCCAGTTTCCCTCAGAAGCAGCACTAAATCAAACCTCTAAAATGATTTTGGAACAACATAACCCATAAAAAGATGGAGAGGTGCAATTTTCTATCCAAAGATAACTTAGAAAGACTTCAGGAAAGGTCTACCTCACTTGAGTAAAAGCAGAGCCCAACTCAGCGCAGGTGGTGTCTGGGCAAGTCAGGAGGAAGCTCTTAACCACAGTACAGATCAGCAGCTAAGGCCCTTTGGTTCTACTTCAGAGGTTAATGGCACAGCAGGCCAGCTATGAGGCCTCTAGTCCTAGTATGGTGGGCAAGCCATCAACCCTAGAGGCCCCAGAAAAGAAAGTCAGTGACAACAGACATAGACTCCAGTGTAAGAAGCTTAGGAGAGTGATCAACTTTTAAAAATGAGCAAAAAACAAAAAAGAGCCCTGACCTATAGAAAGCTACTTTGGCTACAGGGAAGATCAAAATACAAACTCAAAAAAAAGACAACAATGTCAAAATGCCCATATATGAAGCCTCAAAGAGGAATATGAATTGGTCTCAAGCCCTAGAAATCTTCTTGGAAGAGCTCAAAAAGGATTTTAAAAATCAAGTAAGAGGGGTAGAAGAAAAATTGGGAAAAGAAATGAGAGTCATGCAAGAGAATTATGAAAAAAGAGTTAACAGCTTGGAAAAGGAAGCACAAAAAATTGACTGAAGAAAACAACTCCTTAAAAAACAGAATTGACCAAATGGGGAAAAAAATCCCACTGAAGAAAACAATTTCTTTAAAAAATAGAGTTGCCCAAATGGAAAAGGAAGCACAAAAGCTAACTGAAGAAAATAATTCCTTAAAAATTAGAATTGGGTAAGTAGAAGCTAATGACTCTGGAAGACATCAAGAATCAACCAAACAAAATCAAAAGAATTAAAAAAAATGGAAGAAAATGTAAAATACTGCATTGGAAAAATGATTGCCTAGAAAATAGATCCAGAAGATATAATTTAAGAATTATAGGACTACCTGAAAGTAGTCCTATAATATGATAAAAAAAAAAAGGATCCTGGACAGCATCTTTCAAGGAATTATCAAGGAAATCTGCCCTCATGTCTTAGAACCAGAAGGTAAAAGAGTCACTGAAAGAATCCACTGATCACTTCCTGAAAGAGAGGTCAAAATGAAAACTCCAAGGAATTTGTAGTCAAATTCCAGAACTATCAGGTCAAGGAAATACAGCCAGAGAAGAAATAATTCAAATATCAAGGAGCCATAGTCAGGATTACACAGGACTTAGCAGCTTCTACATTAAAAAATCACAGGGCCTGGAATATGGTATTTTGAAGGCAAAGGAGTTTGGATTGTAACCAAGAATCAATTACCCAGCAACAATGAACATAATTTTTTAGGGAAAAGATGAACATTCAATGAAATAAGGGACTTTCAAACTTTCCTGATGATAGGACCAGAAAATCTGATCTTTAAATTCAAGACTCAAGAAAATTATAAAAAGGTAAACAGGAAAGAAAAAAAAAGCCTCATGGTATTCAATAAGGTTAAACTGTTCACAGCCCTACATAGGAAGATGATACCTGTAATTCTTAAGAACTGAATCTCTATTAGGGCAGTTAAAAAGAGTATCCTTAGACAGAGAGTGTGAAAATAAGTTGACTTTGATATGATGATAAAAATATTAATTAAAGGATGAAAAAAAGGTGTATTGGGAGAGGAGTAGGTGAAGTAGAATGGGGTAAATCATATTGCATGAAGAGGCATGAAAGACCTATTACAGTAGAGGGAAAGAATAAAGGGGCTGAATATTGTTTGAACCTTACTGTCATTGAATTTGGCTCAAAGAGGGAATAACATGCACTCAGGTAGATAGAGAAATCTGTCTTACCCTATAGAGAAGTAGGAAAGACAAGGAGAAAGAAAAGGGAGGGTAGTTGACAGAAGGGAGGGCAGACTAGGGGAGGCAGTGGTCAGAAGCAAAACACTGGTGAAGAGGAACAGGGTGAAAGGAAAGGAAAATGCATAAAAAGGGGAAAATAGACAAAGAAGGAGTGCTACCAAATTTCTTTTATGATGAAAATATGGTGCTGATACCTAAATTACAAAGAGCCAAAACAGAGAAAGAAATAAACTAATTTCCCTAATGAATATAGATACAAAAATTTTAAATAAGTTGTTACAACAACTTATCATGAAGATAATACACTATGATCAAGTCGTATTTTTACCCACTTGCAGGACTGGTTCAATATTAGCAAAACCATGAGCATAATTGATCACATCAATAACAAAATTAACAAAAATCATATCATTATCTCAATAGATGCAGAAAAAGCTTTTGACAAAGTACAGTGCCCATTCTCATTAAAAACACTGGAGAATATAGTAATAAATGGAACTTTCCTTAAAATGACAAGTAGTATCTATCTAAAACCATTAGCAAACATTATCTGTAATGGGGATAAACAAGAAACCTTCCCAGTAAGATCTGGGGTGAAACAAGGATGGCCATTATCTCCATGATTATTCAATATTTTACTAGAAATCTTAGCTTTAGCAATAAGGGAAGAAGAAAGAAATGGAATGAAGTAGACTAGGCAATGAGCAAACAAAGCCATCACTCTGCAGATAATGTGATCATATACTTAGAGAACCCTAGAGAATCAACTAAAAAACTACTTGAAATACTTAGCGGCTTTAGCAAAGTTGCAGGATATAAAATAAAAAATCATCAGTATTTCCATATATTACCAATAAAATTCAGTAAGAAGAGATAGAAAGAGAAATTCCATTTAAAATAACTATAGACAATATAAAATATTTGGGAGTCTACTTGCCAAGAAAAACCCAGGAACTATATAAACACAATTAAAAAACACTTTTCACAAAAATAAAGTCAGGTCAAAACAACTGGAAAAATATCAATTGCTTATGGGCAGGCTGAGCTAATATAATAAAAATGACAATTCTGTGTAAACCATTTTGCTCATTCAGTTCCATGCCAAATTATCAGAATTGTCTTGTAGAGCTAGAAAAAGAATAGTAAAATTCATCTGGAAGAACAAAAAGTCAAGGCTCTAAAGGGAATTAATGAAAAAAATGCAAAGTTAGTTGACCTAGCTATACCAGATTTAAACCTCTATTATAAAGCAGCACTTATCAGAACTATTTGGTGCTGGCTAAGAAATAGACTGGTGGATCAGTGGAATAGATGAGGTACACAAGGCACAGTAGTATATGAATATAGTATTCTACTGTTTTAAGAACCCAAAGATTCCAACTTTCTGGGAGAAAGACTCACTGTTTGAGAAAAACTTTTAGGAAAACTGGAAAATAGTATGGCAGAAACTAGGCATAGACCAACATCCCACACAGTATACCAAGATAATAGGTACCAAAATAGGTACATGATTTAGACATAAAAGATGATACCATAAGCAAATTAGGAGAGAAAAGAATAGTTTACCTGTTAGATATATGAAGAAGGGAAGAATTTAGAGAACATTATGAAATGCAAAATGAATAATTTTGATTACATTAAGTTAAAAAGGTTTTGCACAAACAAAGTTAATGTAACCAACATTAGTAGGAAAGCAGAAAGATGGGAAACAGTTTTTACAGCAATTGTTTCTAATAAGGGCCTCATTTCCCAAATATATAGAGAACTGAGTCAAATTCACAAGAATGCAAGTCATTTCCCAATTGATAAATGGTCAAAAGATATGAACAGTCAATTTTTAGATGAAGAAATGAAAGCTATCTATAGTCATATGAAAAAATGCTCTAAATCACTATTGATTAGAGAACTATAGATTAAAACAGATCTGACGTACCACCTCATACCTATCAGATTGGCTAATATGGCAGAAAAGGAAAATGACAAATATTGAAAATGTGGGAAAATTGGACACTAATGCATTTGTCACTGGTCTTGTGAACTGATCCAACCATTCTGGAGAGCAATTTGGAACTATACCCAAAGGGTAATAAAACCGTGCCATACTCTTTGATACAGCAATACTGTCTGTATCCCAGAGAGATTACAAATAAGGGGAAAACACCTACATGTATAAAAATATTTTATACCATCTCTTTTTATGGTGACAAAGAATTGGAAATTGAGGTGACACTCATCAATTAAGGACTGGCTGAACAGGTGGTGGTATATGAATGCGATGGAATGCTATTGTTCTATAAGAAATGATGAACAGGCAGATTTTAGAAAAACCAGGAAAGACTTACACAAACTGATGTTGAGTGAAGTGAGCAGAATCAGGAGAACGTTGTACCCAATAACAACCACATTGTGCAATGATCAACTATGGCTGACTTAGCTTTTCTCAGCAATATAATGATCCAAGACAATTCCCGAAGACTCATGATGGAAAATAATGTCCACATCCAGAGAAAGAACTACAGAGTATGGATGCAAATCAAAGCATACTGTTTCCACTTTTAGGTGGGGGGGCTTTTCTCTTTTGTTCATTTCTTCTTTCACAATATGACTAATGTGGAAACATGTTTATGTGATTGCACATATATAATCTATATCAGATTTCTTACTGTGTTGGGGAGGGGGATGGGAGGCAGGGAGAAAAAACTTGAAACTCAAAATCTTACAGAAAATGAATGTTGAAAAAAATCTTTACATGTAATTGGAAAAAAAATGCTATTTGCCAAAGAAATTATTATTAAAAAAACCCCAAAACAAAGTGGACATGTTCAGTAGATAGTTGTTAACATAGGACTGATTTTCATTTGTTATATAGATTTTGGCATAATTTTCAAGGGGATAGTTTTTTAATCTCTGGGAACTGATGAGATTATCAAGACAGAATGTAGAGAAAGAATAGCATCCAGAAGAGAGCATAGGACTGGGCCTATGAATAAAAGGTAGTATTGGGACATGGACAATGATCCAGCGTAAAAGACAAAGAAGGAGCAGCTAGCCAGAACAATGATGAGATAACAATGTCATGAAAGCCAGGAAGGAGATAGTGTTTAGGAGGACTGGATGGTCAAAGACTATGCAGAAATTTAAAAAAAGGGTGATAACTGAGAAAAATGCCATTACATCTGATAATTAAGAGATTGTTTGTGGGAGGTGAAGAATTGGAGGTAATAAATATACATGGTGTTTTCTAGGAATCTCGTTATGAAAGGGAAGACAAGTATAGAATCAAAGCTTGAGAGGGCAGCAGGGTCAAGCAGAGTCTTTTTTAGGGATGGGGAAAGATTTGGCCACGTTTGTAGCTAGAAGGAAACATGCCGCTGTTTGAAGGAGGAGGTGTGTGTGTGTGTGTGTGTGTGTGTGTGTGTGTGTGTGTGTGTGTGTCTGTAGTTTATGGAAGAGAGAGAGAAAGAGGAGGAGCAGAGATTATTGAAGACACATACTCCTGGAGGAGAATACTTGTTGGGTATGATGTAGAGATATAGACTGCAGAGGTATGGGATTAATCCAGAGGAGAGAACCAATAGCAATGGGTGGAAGGCACAAAGGAATAAATGTAGGCTTGATGTTAGGAAAAATTTGCTAATAAATAGAGCTGTCTCAAACTGGTGGGAAGTTGCTATTTATTGGAGGTCTTCAAGTGGGAGCTGGATGACCACTTATCAGATATATTGTAGTGGGAATTTTTTTCATAAATGAATTGGAAAAGATTTTGTTTTGAGGTCCCATACAACTCAAAGATTCTGCCATTTTTTCATAACGCGTAGGGAGGACAATTTGAGATAATAGGTATGGAAACATTTTGAAAGAGAAGATATTGACATTATTATCAATCATTGTAATAATAATGTTATGCCTCTTCCTTTGATTATGGATAAATGGCCAGACCAGGTAAATAGAGCTACAGACACACCCCAGATAGGATGAAGAAGGAGACAAACACTTTAATGACATAATGAAAATCTACTGAATGCTTTGTGCGGTGTATTTCCTTAGCTAGATTGATATTGCTTCATTTGACATGTCGTATTGGATTTCAGCTGTCAACATATTATCAATAGCTGAGAAATACAAGTCAACTCACCCATGGAAGTAGCCGGGTTGCTGGAGGCTGGGGGAGTGCGTTGAGAGCTCTGTTCCCTTTAAAAACTATAAATTAAATTTTTATTGACTTCAGTGTGAGATGTTTTAAAAAATCAATGCATCCATCTTTTACATCTTTTCTTCACTTTACTACTCTTTAATGAATTAGATAAACACAATTCTGACTCCTCTATAAAATCTGAGAAAATTTGACATAGTGGTTGGGACCATTATGTTTAGTTAGTAGCTTTCTGTTGTCCGTTTTATAGGATCATATGAAATATAATTCTGTTTAACTGATGGAGAATGTATATTTTCTTACTTATTTTATCCAAGTAAAAATTCTCTGACAGGATAGTTTTATTTCCCTCATTAGAATGTAAGCTATTGTAAATAAGTATTGTTTTATATTTTGTAGTTGTATTTCTAGAGCTTAAAATTAATTAGGTGCTTAATAAATTACTGCTAATTTGTTATTATGTTTCCAGATAACACATTCTTTTGTCTATTTTTTATTTGATGAGGGGCAAATATCATTTACTAAATTCTTTTCTGATTACTCTTTCTAATATTTGAAGCTATCTTTCTGGACTCTTATAGACTATGATGTGGGGGCATAGGCTCTGGAGGATCCTATCAATCTGGAAAATATAGTTTGGATAGACTGTATGTCTGTCACATGAAGCTCAGTTAAATACAGATAAGCTTATCTTTAGAAGATTGACCAATAGGTGATAAATTCTTTGGTCATGACAACTAAAAAACTCTCTCTTTTTGAGTAATGGATGGAGGTAAGAGTTGGTGGAGGTCATACCTGCATTGATGAAGTTATGGATATCCTGAAGCAGTGAGGATGATGACATTTGAGTTCTGAAAGCTAATATGTAGTTTTATATGAAACTGCATTGGTTTTGCACCAGTCCCATGATTTTGCTGTAATTAGTGTAAATGTAAGAATTATTCTAGACTGCAAGCTAAGATGATGTATGGGACTGTGTTTCGCTAATTTTTGTTAAGTTCCTTCTAATTGACAGAAGAGCTATACATAGAAAGTGCTCAGAAAATATTTGTTTAATTAAGTATATTTTTGAAGAGAAAAAATGGATGTCAACCTAATTACCTAAAACTTTGTGATGAGACATTATAAAGGCTTAAAGGATTTCTGCCTACCTCTAATTCCAGATGCAGAAATAAATTCATGAAGCTCATCTACCTGATTTTTGTTTTATGACTCTCATTGTCATATCAAAACACCTATCAAAAATCATACTGATGATGTGGAGGAAGGAGTAGAGCTATGTACACCTGAAATTGACTGTGGGATTATATTTTGGACATTTTTGTTCAGATCAGTTGGTCACAACCTAATTTCCCCTATGCATGCATGACCTTATATCTTCATCCCTGGTCTCAATTTTTCATGACTTTGTGAATTTGACTTTTATTATGGTTTGGATGAAATATGAAAGTTTGTTTTCATCTTATAGATCCATCCCTCAAATATGAATATTCAAAAGAGGAAATGAAAGGTATTGTGGAATAATGGATGGAAAGCAGGACTGGAAGTCAGGAAAACCTTGTCGAAATTCTTCTTCTGACCTATTTTGGTTGTATTACTCTAAGTCACTTAACTTCTCAATGCCCTAGCTAACTCATTTGCATTGGTACAAGTTTTCTCATGGTCACTTCCTTGAACCAGTGAAATCAGAAGTCTGATTTAAAAAAAAAATGCAACCTATCATGTGGATAATGCAAAGCAGCAGACAATCAAAAAACTATTTCTAGTTGGCTTGAAAGTCATATTGTTACTTATAAGATTATCAAATCTCTCATTGATAAGAAAACAGCAGAGATATATTTTGCTTATTCTGAAAATATATTACTTGGAGTGTATGAAAGCTAACCAGGAGTATTTTGGAGATTGGTGGGGAATGAGAGAAAAGGAGAAGGGAAAGCTGGCATTTTATTTGCAATGGATAAACAACCCACATAATTGATAAATAAGTACTGTGCTAGATTTTTGTGGTGCTGAAGGACAGCTCCCAGGCTAAAGAAAAGGCATAATGTGGGCCCTCATGCTGTTATATATTCTGTAAACTTGACAACACACACACACACACACACACACACACACACACACACACACACTTAAGTACAAACTTAGTGAGGAAGACTGAAACTAGGCTGCTGACAAGTCGTTATCTTCATAAACAAATCATGGTGTCTACATAGACATAAGGTGAAAATATAAATGATTATCTGAGTCTTTTGAAATGACAGATTTTAAACTAAGGAATTGAAGAGCAATTAAAGACTTAACTTCCTTGAGCCACAGAAAGATATGTGAACCTCTAGGTATTATTCAGCTGAACATTGGATATGAAGTTTGACCTAGCTCCCAGGCTGTTATTACTTTCAAAGTATTCTGTGAAGGACAGAAACAGAACCTGGGAGCCCTCACATCCAGTAACTATCAGGAGACTTGAGAAGTCTTGAGATTTTCAAAGGTATCAAATTAATGACAGGGGTGTTGGCTTCTCTGAAAAACAGAACAGGCTTTCCCTGAAGAGTCAATACTAGACTTTGGAAATTAAAGACCTAATAATTTCCTAAAATTCATCCTCCCCATCCAACATCAGCGGCACATTGATGAAGAGGCACACTAGGTATCTTCAGACAGGTTCTCAACAAAGTTTAGAAGTTATTTAGAGGAAGTCAATGCTTTGGCCTTTGTTAGCCCAGCTGCATAGAAAAATCTTCTAATTGGTTATGTATAGGCAGAAGAAGATAAAAAACCATTTTAACATCTGACACTCTTCTAGGGAATAAGATTCCTGGTTACAGACTTGGAACAAACACATTTAATTCACATGCCTAATAACCTTTGGGTTTGCACCAGTTTGGTTTCTGGGAAGTTCTTGAGGCTTTGGTCACCTTGTGTTTTATTTTATTAGGATTTCTTTGTGAAGTTTACATTTAATTTTAGTTTGATTTCTGGTCTTTGGTACTTGGGTTCTGGCATTTAAGAGAAGATGTGCCTCCCTATTAGAGAATGGAGTGCTTATAGCATTTAGCAAAAATTTCCATAGAAAATACATATAATAATATAATTATTTAGATAAATACTGTTCACAATTTTATTTGTGTACTAACTACCATTTCATGACAAATAAATTGGGTAGAGTATTACAAATTTATATAATATCTATAACTATACTTCTCTTTTTCAGTCATTTCTTTCTTGGTCTGTATTTATATCTGAGACTATTATACTGTGTTACTTCAATGGTTACTACTTTCATTAGTAGCACTGATATGTTCTCATCAACTCACAGTTCCTGTCAATCTACTTCCATGAAACCTTCACAGGGGATGCACTTCAAATTATGGGACACTTCTTATATGTTTCAATTCATTGTATGAATACCAGTGGAACAAACTAGGACTGTCCCTCATGGATAAAGAACTATTTTACCTCCTTTTGTAGTTAAACACATTTTTAAAAATTTAATTTATTCATTTTCAGTTTTAAACATTCACTTCCACAAAATTTTGAATTCCAAATTCTCTCCCCATCTCCTCTCTCCCTCCATTCCAGGTAATTCTGATTTCCCTTGCCTCCCTTCCACCCTCCTTTCTATCACCCCTCTCTCTCTTATCCCCTTCCTTTCTATTTCCTGTGGGGTAAGATAGATTTCTATACCCCATTGCCTGTATATGTTATTTTGCTGCAGCATGTAAAAACAATTTTTGATATTCATTTTTTAAAAAAATTCTATTTTATTTATTTTAGGTTTTCAACATTCATTTCAACAGAATTTTGAGTTCCAAATTTTCTCCCTATCTCTCCCCTCTGTCCATCCCAAGATAATATGAATTCCGATTACCCCTTACCCCAATCTGCCCTCCCTTCTATCACACCCCTCCCTTCTCTTATCTTCATCTCCTCTATTTTCTTGGAGGACAAAATAGATGTCTATACCCCATTGCCTGTGTATCTTATTTCCAAGTTGTATGTAAAAGCAATTTTTAACATTTGTTTTTAAAACTTTGAAATCCAACTTCTCTCCCTTTCTCCCTCCCCATCCATCCCCACTGAGAAAGCAAGCAATTTGATATGTTATACATGTGTAGTTATGCAAAAGGCTTCAGTAAAAGTCATGTTGTGGAAGAATATATTTCCCTCCATCCTATCCTACCCTCCATTTATTCTGTTCTCTCTTTTGGCCCTATCCCTCCTCATAAGTATTTACTTCTAATTTACTACTCCTCTACTTTCCTGTACTATAAGAGCATTTCAAATCAAATTGAGTATGCATGTTATTCCCTCCTTAAGCCAAATACAATGTGAGTAAGATTCACTTTTCCCCTCTCACTTCCCCTCTCTTTCCTTCTATTGAAAAAGCTTTTTCTTACCTCTTTTGTGTGAGAGATAATTTGCCTCATTCTATTTTTCTCTTTCTCCTCCAAATATATTCCTCTATCACCCCTTAATTTTATTTTTTAGATATCATCACTTTCTATTCAACTCACCCTGTGCCCTCTGTCTATATGTATATATATCTATCTCCCTCCAACTACTCTAGTACTGAGAAAAGTCTTAAGAGTTATAAATATTATCTTTCCATGTAGGAATGGAAGCAGTTCAACTTTAGTAAGTCCTTTATGATTTCTCTTTCCTTTTTACCTTTTCATGCTTCTCTTGATTCTTGTGTTTGAAAATCAAATTTTCTATGCAGCTCAAGGCTTTTCACCAAGAATGCTTGAAAGTCCTCTATTTCATTAAATGACCATTTTTTCCCCTTGAAGTATTATACTCAGCTTTGCTGGGTAGATGATTCTTGGTTTTAATCCTAGTTCCTTTGACTTCCAGAATATCATATTCCAAGCCCTGTGATCCCTTAACGTAGAAGTTGCTAGATCTTGTGTTATCCTGATTGTGTTTCCACAATACTTGAATTGTTTCTTTCTGGTTGCTTGCAATATTTTCTCCTTGACCTGAGAGCTCTTGAATTTGGCTACAATATTCCTAGAAGTTTCCCTTTTGGGACCTCTTTCAGGTGGGGATCAGTGGATTCTTTCAATATTTATTTCACCCTCTGGTTCTACAATATTAGGGGAGTTTTCTTTGATAAGTTGAAAGATGATGTCTAGGCTCCTTTTTTGATCATGGCTTGCAGGTAGTCTCATAATTTTAAAATTGTCTCTCTTGGATCTAATTTCCAGGTCGGTTGTTTTTCCAGTGAGATAATTCACATTGTCTGCTATTTTTTCATTCCTTTGGTTTTGTTTTATAATTTCTTGATTTTTCATAAAGTCATTAACTTCCATCTGCTCTATTCTGATCTTTAAGGAATTAACTTTCTTTAGTGAGCTTTTGGACTGCCTTTTACATCTGGCCATTTCTGTTTTTTTAGGGCATTCTCATCTTCTTTGGCTTTTTGGATCTCTTTTGTCATTTGGGTTAGTCTATTTTTTACAGTGTTATTTTCTTCAGGATTTTTTGGATCTCCTTTAGCAAGCAGTTGACTTATTTTTCATAATTTTCTTGCATCACTGTCATTTCTCTTCCCATTTTTTGCTCTACTTTCTTACTTGATTTTCAAAATCCTTTTTGAGTTCTTCTATGGCCTGAGACCAATTCATATTTTTCTTGGAGGCTTTAGATGGAGGAGCTTTGACCTTGTTGTCTTCTGTTTGCATGTTTTGGTCTTCCTTGTCACCAAGGTAAGATTCTCTAGTCTGATTCTTTTTTCAGTTTTTGCTCATTTCCCCAGCCATTTACATGACTTTTGAGCTCTTGGTCAAGGTAGAGTTCTGCTTCCAGTGGAGGTAGGGAGTGTACTGTCAGCTGCTCAGTTCCTTCCTTCCCCCTCAATCTGTGGACCTAGAGCTCCAGAAACAGATGCTGTCTCTGTCTCTGCTGCTGATGTGACTGCTGTGGGTTCCTCAGCCCCTTCTTCCTCAGCCACCCTGGGACTGGGGTCAGACCACTCCACTCTCCCATATTGATCCCACAGGCTTTTTCCACTGACCTTCCAATTTGTCCTTGGAGTTTTGGGGTCATGATGCCTGGAAACTGCCACAAGTGCAAGAGATTCAGTTTCCCCAAGGCCTGTTCATGTCCTGTCTGTGCCTACATGACCCATACTGGACTGCTCCCTGCCCCCTGCATGGCATGATAGACACTTCCAGGCTGTCTTGGGGGTGGAGATTTGTTTCACTCTGTCATTCTTGGGTTCTGCAATTCCAGAATTTGTTTAGAGCCATTTTTTTACAGGTATTTGACTGGACTTGGGGGCAGCACTCTAGAATGTGTGTGCTGTTACTCCACCATCTTAGCTCTGCCCCCTTTAACATTTCTTTTTAAAGCTTTGAGTTACACATTCTCTCCATTTCCCCCTCCCCATCCACCCTCACTGAGAAGGAAAACAATTTGATATAGGTTATACATGTATTGTCATGCAAAACACTTCCATAACAGTCATGTTGAGAAAGACTATATTTCCTTCTATCCTGTCCTGCCTTCCATTTATTCTATTATCTCCTTTGACCTGTCCCTCTACAAAAGTGTTTGCTTCTAATTACCCCCTCACCCAATCTGCTGTCTCTTCTATATCCCTTCTTTCTTATCCCCTTCCCCCTACTTTCCTGTAGGGTAAGATAAACTTCCATACACAATTGAGTGTATATATTATTCCCCCATGAAACCAAAGTCAATGAAAGTAAGGCTCACTTATTCTCTCTCATCTTCCCCTTCTTCTCCTCCATTGTAAAAATTTTTTCTTGCCTCTTTTATGTGAGATGGTTTACTACATTCTGCCTCTCCTTTCTTTTTCTCCTAGTTCATTCCTCTCAACACTTAATTTTTCTTTTTAGATATTATTCCTTCATATTCAGATCATTCTGTGCCCCCTGCCTCTCTCTCTTCCAGTGTGTGTGTATATATATATATAAATATATATATGTATATATGTATACACACACACACATATATATACATGCACATACACATGTATTTTATATATATATATATATATATATATATATATATATATATTAGGATAGTTAGAGGGAATATATGTATATATTCCCTCTATATGTATATGTGTATATATATATATATATATATACACATATATTCCCTCTAACTATCCTAATACTGAGAAAGTTCTCATGAGTTACAAATATCATCTTTCCATGTGGAATATAAACAGCTCAACTTTAATAAGTCCCTTATGATTTCTATTTCCTATTTACCTTTTCATGCTTCTCTTGATTCTTGTTTTTGAAAGTCAAATTTTCTATTCAACTTTGGTCTTTGCAACAAGAATGCTTCCAAGTCCTCTATTTCTTTGAAGTTCCATTTCCCCCCGTCAGGTATTATACTCAGTTTTTCTGGGTAGGTTATTCTTGGTTTTTATACTATATCCTTTGACCTTTGGAATATCATATTCCAAGTTCTCAGATCCCTTAGTATAGAAGCTGCTAAATCCTGTGTTATCCTGATTGTGTTTCCACAATACTTGAATTGTTTCTGATTGCTTGTAATATTTTCTCCTTGACCTGGGAACTCTGGAATTTGGCTACAATATTCCTAGGAGTTGTCCTTTTGGGACCTCTTTCAGGAGGTGATCAGTAGATTCTTTCCATTTCCATTTTTACTTTCTGATTCTAGAATATCAGGGCAGTTTTCCTTGATAATTTCTTGAAAGATGATGTCTAGGCTCTTTTCATGATCATGGCTTTCAGATAATCCAATAATTTTTAAATTATCTCACCTGGATCCATTTTTAAGGTCAGTAGTTTTTCCAATGAGATACTTCACATTGTGTTCCATTTTTTCATTCTTTTGGTTTTTTTTTTTTGTAATTTCTTGATTTCTCTTGAAGACATTAACTTCTATCTGCTCCATTCTAATTTTTCGGGAATTATTTTCTTCAGTGAGCTTTTGGACCTCTTTTTCCATTTGATCCATTCTGCTTTTTAAGGCATTCATCTGTTCATTGACTTTTTGGACCTCTTTTGCCATTTGGGTTAGTCTAATTTTAAAGGTATTATTTTCTTTAGCATTTCTTTTTGGTTTCCTTTAGCAAGCTATTGAATTATTTTTCACGTTTTTCTTGCATCATTCTCATTTCTCTTCTCAATTTTGCCTCTACTTCTCTTACTTGATTTTCAAAATCCTTTTTGAGCTCTTCCATGTCCTAATACCAATTCATATTTTTCTTGGAGGTTTTGGATGCAGGAGCTTTGACTTTGCTGTCTTCTGCTGGTTGTGTGTTTTGATCTTCCTTGTTATTAATGATGTAGGAAAATACCTCTTCACCAAGAAAGTATGAATCTATAATGTTTCTTTTTCCTATTTGCTCATTTTCCCAGTCAATTACTTGACTTTTGAACTTTTTGTTATGTGGAGGGCTCCAGAAGCAGCCCCTGCTTAAGCAGTGACTGCCACAGTCCTGGGGTTTGGATTGGGGATGGGGTGGGACCACATTCCCCTATCAGTCAGGTAAGAGACTCTTCCCACTGACCTTTGAAGCTGTTTTTTGTGTTTGTTGTTTGAGAAATGTGAAAACCACAGTAACTACCAGCTATTCAGTTCCCTAAGGCCTGCTCTAGCTTGCGAACTGTGCTCTGCTCCCAGCCCTGTGTGATAGATCCTTCCTTCCAGGTTGTCTTGAGCTGCAAATTTGATTCAGTCTATCATTTTATGGTTTCTGCTGCTCTAGAATTTGTTTGAGTCATTTTTTACAGTTTTTTTGAGGGGTTTCGGGGAAGAGCTCTAGCAAGTCCCTGTTTTTATTCTGCTATCTTGGCTCCTCCAATTAAACATATTTCTAATGACATTCTTTTTAATACTTCTCCTGTAGAACTTACAACTGGCAATATTCTTATAGCCTAATCATGACAACCATGCGCCCCTCTACTTTCCTTTGGATGACCTGCAAATGTAATTGTGTGACTATGTTATAATACGATCAGAAAGATATTTTTAACTAAAGATATAGACCTTTGCTTGAAGAATAAGCCCGGGTTCATTATTATCACTGCACAATTTCCCAAATCCAATATAGTCAGTTCTCTGTTATTTGATAAGAGATATTATTCTGTTATTGTTTTATTTAATTTAGTGATTTGGATGCATTTAAAAAATTTTGTTTATTCGAAGGACAATACCACAATTCAATTTAACTTAATCAATTCAAGAAACATTTATTAAATGCTTATTTTATACAAAGTGTTCTTTTAGATAAGAGAGGTACAAAGCAAAAATGAAACATTTCTTACCCTCAAAGTGTTTATATTCTATTGGGAGGGAGAGAATACAACACATACGCAATAAGTAAATACCAAACATATACAGAATAATATAAAGTAATTTCAGTAGGAAGAGAAGGCTAATTATTGGAGGTAACAGGAAAAGTATTGTGGAAGAGGTGGTTACTGAGATGTCTCATTATTTGTTGGTGACTTGGGTTCCTGAAGCTTTTCTCTGAAGAGTAAAAGCTGTATGAGCCTAGAAATGGATGGGAGGATTAGCCTGGTTACACAATGAGAGTAAATTCCTAGCATGATGGGCACCCGGTAATGATTTTTTTTCCCCAGTACTTTTATGGAACTGTATAAAAACAAAAACATGGAAATGAATGAACTGTGACCCACAGTATAAGGCTGAACCTGAGACTTAAGTTTGTCTTCCATTCTTATTATCTTTATTCATACCTTCTTGAATGATCTTCTTTTCTCATCTATAAAAAAATCTACTAAAACTCATAAAGACCATTTACTAAGGCCTAGAGCAGTTACAGCAACAACAGAAGGCATTTGTATTTTGCTATTTTCAGTTGTTTAAGACCCCATTTGGGGTTTTATTGACAAAGATACTGGAGTGGTTTGTCATTTCCTTCTCCAGCTCATTTTATAGATGAAAAAACTGAGCAAACAGGGTTAAGGTTCTTGTCCAGGATCATGCAACTAGTAAGTATCTGAGGCCAGATGTGAACTTAGGTATTCCTGACTCCAGGTCCATAATTTGTATAACATTTTAAATATATTAACTCATGTTTTCACAGCAACTATGTGAAGTAGGTGCTATCATTATCCCCACTTAGCAGATAAGAAAACTAAGACTGCGAGAAGTTAAGTGACTTGTCCAGGGTCACACAGCTAAGTTTCTGAGGCAGGATTTGAACTTACTGACTCTACGTCTAACACTCTAAACATTGTCTGAGCTAGCTACATTTTTGTGACCTGTATCAGTGGAATGGTGGTCACACAGATGAAATCGTCCATTCATAAAGTACTGATGTTGCAAGTATAATTTCATTCAGTCTATAACAAATCTACAATCAATATAATTTTTGTATTTTCTCAACCTAGTTTTTCCTTACCAATTTCAAAAACTGTTTAAAAAGAAAAATAAAACTTTATTAATAGCTTGTTTTCAATATTAAAATATAAAAGGTAAGAATAACATTAAAAATAATACTCTAGTCAAATGGCCCATTTTCCATTTAAAAAGTGCTAAATAGCAAATCTGAGTATTTTTCTTTATAGTATAATAATTTTTTTTAAATTACAAAACGTGAAGAAAAGGGTGTTAAGGAATTCATTGTTCAGTATTCAACATGTGTACATGTGGAAATCAGGCTTTTCTATATACATGATTGTTTTGTACTATCACTTAAATGAAACTGTTCACTTGGGTGTGTGTCTGCTCACTGAAACTGCCCCTAAGCTTCAAGTGCTTCCAGAAAGCAAGCAGAGAATAATTTCTTCAATGAGAAAAGACAGTCTCATTGTAAGAAAGGCATTCTTCACTTACGTGCCTTTGGTTCCCTCCAAGTTGCTCGGTTTCCTCATCTGTAAAATGAGCTGGAAAAGGAAATGACAAACTGCTCCAGTAGCTTTGCCAATAAAACCCCAAATGGGGTCTGAAACAACTGAAAATAGCAAAATACAAATGCCTTCTGTTGTTGCTATAACTGCTCTAGGCCTTAGTAAATGGTCTTTATGAGTTTTAGTAGATTTTTTATAGATGAGAAAAGAAGATCATTCAAGAAGG